>CM062809.1:608113114-608753114 GCA_031772625.1 Pinus tabuliformis
TCTTTTACATCTCTTCATTTTGGTATTAAAAAGCTCTGGAGTTTGATTTAGCCCCAACTTCGGTTGGTTTACAACTTTCTCTAACATATTTTCACCTTTAGAAGCAACTAAAGCATTTTATATAAATCATGCAAGATTAATTGACTAGTGTGCATATGTAAATTAATATTATCGGGTGATGGAATCCTTTTTGCTTCCATTACTAAATTAACAGAACCCTGCTTTAGATGTCAGTGACATTGTTGATGGATGAGAGAGAGAGAAAATTTCAACTGACTTTTCTCTAAATCCATATATGATAGCAGCCTTATCTGATATTCAAAAGATACCTGAGCTTCTAATTGTGATTTCATGTTTTCTTTAAGCTTCTTTTTTCTTTCTTCCACCTGCAAAAACATCTGTTTAATCATGGAAACTAAATCTTGAGAAGATTCCCCTGAAATTGGAGATGAAGAGAGTTCAAGGCTCTCAACAAAGCAAATCGTATTAGCATCAGAACAAGGTAGGCCATCTCTCTTGTTCTACTTTTCAAATATAATCTAGGAATATGTCTAGTTATTGTCACTTCAGTTGTTAGACCCACTCATTGGGCTAGAGGGATCGTCTCTGTCTGTAGAGAGTATTAACCTTGTCAACAATGCATACAAGTGGAGGGTGGTGTAATTTTCGATGGAGACTTACTCTATAGTTTCCTTAATTACAATCATAACTATATCCTCAATAAAATGCATTGATCCTTCATGAATAATCGACTTGCCACATAGCAAATTGGACCATTAAATCTGGCCCACAAAATGATTTTTCTCACATGCAATAATCCATGTGATTACTTGGAGCCAAATCACCTTCCAACTTGTCTCTTTTACTTTTATTTTAACTTGAATTTTTTTCTAAGTCATTTCCACCTCATTTTGGCATGTGGAAATTTTTAATTTCTCTCCAATTTTTTACTTTCTGAGCTATTTTATTGGCACATTTTCCCTAGACTTAGGAAATGTGGGTTTCAGGGGGTGGAAAACACATATTATGACCCCAAAAGTGTGTCTTGGTATAGATTTTAGGTGTAGAGGTCTATTTTGATTACTCATACCCCTACAACCTCTCCTGCGCACCACTTATTACATTTTACATTAAAAATCTATTAAAAATATTTTCCTGTAGGAAATTTTTAAAATTAAAAAATGACCTGTAGACGTAATAATATTTTACAATCTTTTACAAATAATCTAGCATGATAATATACATTGACTCTAGAGATTGGGACTCACCGAAGGCTCTACCATCAATCCATATTCCAACTTTGGGGATATATCCAGGTGAAAAAAAATCAACTAGTTATTTACTGTTAAAAAACATGAATAACTGTTTAAGTGAAAAGAACTCCCTAGAGTGGACTCACTTGATAGTAATGTACCAAGATACCTAGGCCTATTACATGGCTTTATTCATAATGCTAGTATTGGTAGCATTATGATGCATGTGTTGTCCTTGATGGCAACTCACTTGTAATAGAACAAGTGTATGGTAACTAGATGAATCTACAGGTTAGATCAGAGGTGAAAAAATAATGGAACAAAGATATCACTGTTGACAAAATGATGGAACAAAATAATGGGTAAAAGGTATACAGATTAGAATCATAAGCTTGATACGTGAATTTGTTGGTATTATGAATTAGGTGTTGTCCTTGATAGTGTTATCACTCAGGTTGTCCTTAAGCTCCGGAAAAGGATACGGCCGAGGTAACCACAAACCAACTTTGGACTGCAGGTTCTAGCCAACCTGCAATCAGAGAGGGCTCTCTCTGATTGCAGGTTGGCTAGAACCTGTAGTCCAAATTTGGTCTGTGGTTACCTCGGCCGTATCCTTTTCCAGAGCTTAAGGACAACCTGAGTGATAACAAATAGCAACCTACCTGATGAGTTTTCCTTGATGACAACCTATTTGATGAATGGACTACTTGATAAAGGTATAAATAGGATGTGACAGAGTGCATGGCATTTGTGCTTACGGATGTGAAAAAAACACAAGGCAGTTCAAAGGAATAAGTTCAAAAGTGATGTATGATGGCAACTCACATTATAACAGGTCAATGCAGAGGGAAAAAAGTAATGTCACAACATAATAGGATGATGGGACAAAGGATTTCAGATCAGAATAAAGAATATGGATTGTAGATTTTTGTGGTTAGGTTTTTTAGAATCTGAACTCGGATATTCCACAGTTTTCATCTTTGCTTTGTTGACGTTTCGAGTCTAGACCAAGACTCATCATCAGAATAAAGAAATTGAGGAAAGACAATGTTTTTAATTGTATACACTAGTTAACCTAGTCCAAGTCAAGTATACACGTGGTTTCACAGAATAAAAAGCGTGTACACGTATGCATGCAATTTCATACAAGGAAAAGCGTGTATGGGATGGACAATTAAGGTTAAAGAATACCAGGGGTTCCTACCATGGTATTGGCCCATAGTAATCAACGCGGCAAAGAATAGTGATCCTGTCAAAGAATACCATTAGCATAAATCTGGTTTTGACTTGAGGTATTGAAAAAAGCTAAAACTATATAAGGAGGTGAAGGTCAAAGTGTGAAGGTGTGCAAGTGATGAAAGTCTTATGAAGAGTTAGATCAAAAGAAAATATGCATGTTATGGGTTTTTTATGCTTTTCTTGATCTAAACTAAGTATGCACCTAGGTGTTTGATGATGGATGAATCTAATGATGGATCAGGATCATGAGACCTGAAATGACTTATCATTGTATGATATGATAATGGATAGGCTAGATCTAAGTGCTAACGAATGTTTTATCCTTTAAATGTTATGATATGGGTATATCTAATGTCCTCAAAAGCTGTGAAGTTGTAAGTCATTATTTTCATATCTATACGCAGGTTCACTTTGGTGAAGGCGCGTATACACTCAGATTCAGCTCTCCCAAGTAGCATATGCAGAGAAAAGTATTTTTGTTAGAAAATGATTGATCTATCTGATTAGTACTATTGTTTTACTATTATTTGTCAATGATGCCTTTATTAGATCTGAAGTTAAATTAATTGTATAAGGAGATTGAGTTTGGCTGACTGATTGATTGAGTAAGAAGGGTGATCCTTGCTGAAATCTGTTTAGAACTCTGTGATGTGATAGTAGAACTTTAGAATGTCTCTGGTTTGTACAATTTTTGGTTCAAAAGTTTTATGATTCAATATATTTAGACGTATACGCAGGTTGGGTTATAGAAGGTAGTTTATACACGCATGTTGTCCTCATTGAATGAGCCTATACATTATGACATATGATTTTTGAGGTTGCAGTTGGTTTTGGTTGTTGATGCAGTGTTCTAAGTTCAATTATGAGTGTACCTTTACAATGATCTTACTATTCCAGTTGATTGTTTAAGTGTCAGTTGATTGGGTTTTGAGTGATTGATTGATTTAGATGTATCAATGATGGATGAATGTGTTACAATAATGATTTACAGTTTTTGAGTTTTGATATTGATATTAAGTGTTGATAATGGGTTCAATATAAAATTTATGAAATGTGGCCTACAAGTTATGATGTATTGAAGCAAGTGGATCCACTCTAAAATTTGATGAAACGTGGTCCCTGGAGAACGAGTGAAGGTGGTAGCCTTCAGTGTGCCGGCGCCCACATACTAGTAAACATATCAGCCAGTACAAGAACTAGGGGATTGGAGCCCCTTCCAATAAAAGCTGGAGAAAGAGTGAAGGTTGTATCCTTCTGTAGGTCCACCTATGTACTGGTAAACATATCAACCAGCATAAGAGCTAGGGGGTTGTAGCTCCCATCAAAGAAGCTGAGAATGAGTGAAGGTTGCAGCCTTCTGCAGGTGGTGCCTGCATACTGGTATGAGTCTGTGCAATACAAGATTGTAAACAACTTTTTCTTTATATTAAAAAAAGACACAGACGACAACAACAGGTGGTTTTCTCCACATCGGGTTTCCACCTTATATCTTGGTGTTCATGTGTTTCTTATGCGTGATGGTTTATTTTGTTATTACAACACATGGTTATTGTTTATCTAATGTTTAATAAAGTACTAATGCACTGGTTCAGACAAACATATGATGGATTAATTAATCATAAGTTCTTACAATATATGTTAATTGTCTTAAGAACAGTCGTGTACACACGCAGGTTCTGTTCATAATGTCACATATAGATATCTAAATATGAAAGAAAAAAGTTATTGATTTATATATACTGATTCACCCCCCACCCCCCTTCTCAATATTTTTCCTAACAATTGGAATCAGAGAAGGTCCTTTGGCAGAAGCTTGATCACTTGAAGGAGATCCGTTGTAACAATGGAAAGAAGAAAAATAAGAAAGAACCTCAAAAGAAGAAGACATCTCAAAGAACAATGACAACAAGAGAGACAATTGGCTATTAGGTGGAAGCAACTATTCAGATTCAAATCACCTCAGATTAAAGATGAACAAGATAAAGAATTAATCAGGTACTAATTTTGGTCCTCTAGTGATACATTTCTTTGTTCATGCAATATTGAAGATAATGAATTGACAGTAAAACAACTAAAATTTCTCTTATGGGTGAAAGTGAAAGAAATATAATAGAGATAAATGTTAAAAGGCTCACAGATAAAATTAGAAATCAACAAGATCTATTTGACAAAAGGGAGTGTACCTACAAAGAACAGGTTACTAGGTTAGAAACTCAGTTGGAGGAAGGAAACAAAATAAGGAGCATTTCAAGGAAAAGGAAGATCAATTTCAAAGGTTGTAGGATGAAGTAACCCCATTGAGAAATTAAGTGAATGAAAAGGATACAACAACCAAGGAACTAAAAGAAAGAACTAGTTATTGTGAACGTCTTGAAGTTATAGTCATCTCTCTAAAAGAAGAGATTGAAAATTCAAATAAGAAGAATGAAGAACTATTCAATCATTTGAAGAACAAGAAAAATGAGGTTCTCAAATTAAGACAAGAAGTGGAATAAGGAAGAAAAGTTGAAGAAATCATGAAGAAGTAGTATCTCGAAAAGGAAGAGCATATCATGTTTGAGGTAAATATCCTAAAAGGTAAAATAAAGAAAAGGATAAACTTTTACGATTTCAAGATAGTACTAAGATTTTGGATAATATTCTTAGTAGTAAAATGTCTCCTACCATCAATATAATCTTTTTTTCATGAAACCGTTAAAGGTGAATCTAGCTCACAAACTGAGGCATGGAATTTTAATGCAAAATCTAAATTCTCAACAAGGAGATAAGATCAGGTCAACCCCATCAACACCAATGAAAGAAAGTCTTCAAAGTAAACATTTACTCTTAACTATGGAAGTGTAAATCGATTCTTTCCTCTGATGAATAATCTTGAAAGTTCTATTGTCATAATTTTGGGACATGTTGCAGCTAGGTGCAGAATAGAATGTGTCAAGCTAATAATTGTCTCACAGAAAGATTATAAGCTTCCAGGTAATTTAAGGGATATTATTTTTCTTGCAATATGTTTGGTCACAAAGCCATTGATTGCTATAGAAGGAATATGAAAAATATAAGATGTTATGCTTGTAATAAGTTTGGGCATATATCAAAAGAATGTAGGAACAAGTCTATGGATTGTCGTAGACAATATGGTAAGAAATAAAATAAGCACATTGATATCAGTAAATATAAAAAGATGAATCCACCAAGAATCAAGAAAAGGAAGATCAGATAAGGTGTGATCTTGCTCTCTACTCATTCGAAGATGAAGATGATAGTGGATCTACTCATCACATCACTAGAGACAAGAGAAAAATGGAGTCTCTGATGAAGAACCATCATGATAATGATATACTTGGAATTGATGTTTCAACAAAAGTTCTAGGCCTAGGTACAGTCAAAACAAACTTAGGAGGAACTGAAAGTATGAAATTTTAGTGTTCCAATTTTCATAGGTATATTATGAAGAAAAGTCGAGTAGGTAAGCGAGTTCGAATCTGCACAGTTACATATATGTTGGTTTGATGAAGAAGTAGTGGGACAGACTCCAAAAAGGGTCTGATATGGTTCAGACAATTATCAGTTGTCTTTTCTGTTTTGATGGTTGATGATTACAGTCTATGGATGTTATTTAGAATTTCTTTTGACCAACATAAGTTGTTGATGACTTGACGTATAACTGGTTGATGATGATTCCTTGATGATTCTTACTAATATATGCAATGATCAGATCTGACAATGAACAGTTTGGACACGTTCAGGGGGAGAATATGCTATGCTTCTAATAATGCATTGTTGGCATTATGTTTAGAAGTCTTTGGTACATAATGATTCTTATCAATGGTGAGGACAATTATGTTGAAGTGTTTAAATGATGCATCATGCTATGATGTGGTCATCAATTGCTTATGATGAAATCATAGATGATACTTTGTTTGAACACTTAGTTGTTTTGATGCTTCTGATCAGATTTATGGATGACTCTTTTGATGATGCATATAGTTATGTTGCTTACATGGTGATTTTCATAAGTTCAAGGAGAAGAACATATCTTGAGTACATATCTTCATTATTTTATGATGTTAAGTGTCACTCATTTTTGTTATGCTGCTACTATCATCGCTTCAAAGATGCATAAATTTCATATGGTGCAGTTATGAATGAGGATTCCTATACTTCTTGGCTCTCACATGGTTGAGGATTGTTGCACTTGATGGTATCAAGAAAATTTGACAAAATGACTATGAGCTCATGGTTTTCCTTTCACATTGATGAGAAGATAGATACATATTTCTATCGCTATGATGGATACATGGGTGATTACTTACGTCGCATATTGGTAAATATTGTTGGTTAGCTAAGAGAATGGTGTTATTGCATGTTTCATGAAGACATAGTTATTTCAATACATGGCTATTTGGAGATATGGCTCAATTAGTCACATAATGATGTGACTTCTTACTTTATGATGATAGGTTTAATGCTCACATATGTTGATTATCATGGTTGATGCTTATCATATGTGGGATGTTAGAAAACTCTCGAGTGATGATACATGGTTGATATATGGCAGGTTATTGTGGAAAGATCATGCATTTCTTGCTACAATTATGATGTTATGGTCATGGACGATGACTATGATGGTTTCACATATATATTATATGATGTGAATGGTTTTGTATTATTTCTTGGAGATATGACATATCCTTAGTTGATTCATGGAAGGCTATGTCAAGGATTTTTCTACTAAGGAAACGAAGCAAGTTGACCTTGATAAGATCAAGAGGATGAGTTGATATCTATATGCATCATGATTTGTCATAGTTTGATGATATTAAAGTTACATTGTCTAATCTTGTGAATTGATGATGGACATATATAGATTATTACTCTTGATGCTTCTGACAGATGATTATGGTGCATATCATATATGGTGTATGATACTTGCTGATAACTATCATGATCTTGTTTAGGTCTTTGGTCTTCATTATAAATGTCATGTATATCACTTGATGTAAAGGTCATGAAAAGACCTATGATGTAATAATTGTCATATTCAGTCATGTATGGAATTTTGAGATCATGTCAAATATGTAATCCCACTTGGTTGGGTGGATGAGTCAAATATGTATCCCCACTTGGTTGGGATATTGATGTATGAGTCATTGGTGATAGGAAGGTCATACTCACATAGTTGAGTTATAGAGTCATGTTATTCTTTTGAAAAATATTTCTGCAGACTTTGCATGTGCTTAGGGGAGCATGGACAATATAGTGCATCTCAACATGTACTAAGGGGGAGTTTGATCAGATAATTCAGCATGTGCTTAGGGGGAGCATGATCAATGTTCATATTCAGCAGTTCAGATATGGAAGTCTTCATTTAACATTGGTCAGCCCTTTTCCCTTGATGTCAAAGGGGGAGAGTAGCTTGGTGTTTGGAGAGTAGCTTGATGTTTTGAAAAGCTTGGTGCTTGTCTTGATGTTATTTATAGGTTGTGGTGACCAAACACCAAAGTGGTTGCCATCAAGTCCAAAGGGGGAGATTGTTGGCATTATGATGCATGTGTTGTCCTTGATGGAAACTCACTTGTAACAAAACAAGTATATGGTAACTAGATGAATCTACAGGTCAGATCAGAGGTGACAAAATGATGGAACAAAGATATCAGAGGTGACAGAATGATGGAACATAATAATGGGTCAAAGGTTTACGGATCAGAATTAGAAGCTTGATATGGGAAATTGTTGGTATTATGAATTAGGTGTTGTCCTTGATAGCAACCTACCTAATGAGTTGTCCTTGATGAAAACCTATTTGATGAATGGACTACTTGATAAAGGTATAAACAAGATGTGACAGAGTGCACGGCAATTATGTTTACACATGTGACAAATGAAAGGAAGTTCAGAGGAATCAGTTTAGAAGTTATGTATGATGGTAACTCACATTGTAATAGGTCAACTCAGAGGTAACAGAGTAATGGCACAAAAGAATAGGATGATGGGACAAAGCATTTCAAATCAGAATCAAGAAATTGAGGAAAGCCAATGTTTTAAGTTGTATATGCTGGTTAACCTAGTCAAAGTCAAGTATACACATGGTTTCATAGAAATACCTATGCATGCAGTTTCACAAAAGGAAAAGCACGTATGGGATGGAAAATTAAGGTTAAAGAATATTAGGGGTTCCTACCATGTTATTGGCCCATAGTAATGAGCGTGGAAAAGAATATTGATCCCGTCAAAGAATACCATCGGCATAACTATGGTTTTGACCCAAGGTATTGAAAAAGGCTAAAACTATATAAGGAGGTGAAGATCAAAGTGTGAGGGTGTGCAAGTGATGAAAATATTATGAAGAGTTAGATCAAAATAAAATATGCATGTTATGGGTTTTTGATGCTTTGCTTAATCTGAACTAAGTATGTAATTGAGTGTTTGATGATGGATGAGATCTAATGATGGATCAGGATCATGAGACCTGAAATGACTTATAATTGTATGATTTGATAATGGATAGGCTAGATATGAGTGCTAATGCATGCTTTATCCTTTAAAAGCTATGATTTGGGTATATCTAAAGTCCTGAAAAGCTGCAAAGTTGTAAGTCATTATTTGTAGATTTATACGCAAGTTTTCCTTGGTGAAGGTGTGTATACACGCGGATTCAACTCTTCCAAGTAGTGTATGCAGAGGAAAGGATTGTTGTTCAGAATTGACTGATCTATTTGATTAGTACTATTGTTTGTCAATGATGTCTTCATTAGATATGAAGTTAAACTAATTGTATAAGGAGATTGAGTCTGGTTGACTGATTGATTAAGTAAGAAGGGTGATGTTTGCTTCTATCTATTTAGAACGTTGTAATATGATAATAAATCTTTAGAATGTCCCTGGTCAGTACAATTTTTGGTTCATAAGTTTTATGATTCAGTATCTTTAGAGGCATATGTAGGTTGGGTTATAGAAAGTAGTGTATACATGTAGGTTGTCCTCATTGAAGGAGCATATACATTCTAACAAATGATTTTTTAGGTTGCAGTTGGTTCTGATTGTTGATGCAGTGTGCTGAGTTCAATTACGTGTACTGGTTACAGTGATCTGGTTGTTCCAGTTGATTGGTTAAGTTTCAGTTGATTGGGTTTTGAGCGATTGATTGATTCAGATGTATCAATGATGGATGAATGTGTTACAATGATGATTTACAATTTTGAGTTTTGATATTGAGCTTAATTGTTGATAATGGGTATAGTATGAAAATTTGATGAAATGTGACCTACAAGTTATGATGTATTGAAGCAGGTGGATTTAGTCTGATAATTTGATGAAACGTGGTCCTTGGAGAAAGAGTGAAGGTGATAGCCTTCTGTAGGCTAGTGCCTATGTACTGGTAAACATATAAGCCAGTACAAGAGTTAGGGGGTTGGATCTCCCTTCCAGTAGTAGCTGGAGAACAAGTGAACGTTGTAGCCTTCTGTAGGTTAGCGCCTATGTACTAGTAAACATATCAACTAGTACAAGAGCTAGGGGGTTGTAGATCCCTTCCAGTAGAAGCTAGAGAATGAGTTAAGGTTGTATCCTTCTACAGGTAGGTGCCTGCATACTGGTATGAGTCCGTGCCAGTATAAGATTGTAAACAACCTTTCCTTTATATTAAAAAGAAGAGAGAGACGACAGCAGCAGGTGGTTTTCTCTCCTGCATTGGGTTTCCACCTTAAATCCTAGTGTTCATGTATGTTGCTTATGTGTGATGTTTTATTTTGTTATTACAACACATAGTTATTGTTTATCTAATGTTTAATAAAGTACTAATGCACTGGATGAAGGAAAACATATGGTGGATTAACAGAATCATAAGTTCACTGGATATACGCTAATTGTCTTAAGAACAGTAGCGTACACACACAAATTTCGTTCAGTAAAGTCGCGTATAGAAATATAAATATGAAATGAAAAAATTTATTGATTTGTAAATAGTGATTCACCGCCCACCCCCCCGCCCCCTCTAAGTATTTTTCCCAACAAGTATCAAGTTTACAATATCATCACAAGGCTGCAAAATCTGAGTATGAAATGAAGATAGAGAGAAGGAAGGGGCTTAAAATCCTTGATGAAGTCTAGAGCTTTGAATGATCTAAAAGTGTTGGAATTATTTTAAATATACTTTGGGCATTGAGTCTTCAAAAAATCTTCAAATTCAAGTTTACTGGTCAACAAGACCATAGACTAAACTCATTAATGTAGCAACAAGGCCGGTAAAGGAGATTCAAGCTATTTTAAATGCTAAGTATTCTCGATTGAAGTATCTACAGACCAATATTTTTTCAAAATTAGTAGATCATATGCAATTCAAAGGTGAAATTTTCCAATGTTGTTAACGATTCGTTAACAACGAAGAATGAATTCTTGAAGACAAAATAGAAGAAATTGCAGTCTCGTGTTGAGGTACTACAAAAACATGTCTAGGATTTTATTATGGAGTCTACTAGCAAATATGGAAAAATTGATTCCTTCAAGAGTAGACTCTAGACAACTGAATTTGAAATCCTCTAGTTTCATATTAAATTTCCTATGCCCTAATACTAGCTAGTTTCTACAGAGAAGATTCTTATTCTAATGATTAAAAAGAGCTTTAGGAAAATGTAGATTTTCTGACAACGTCAAGTGGAAAAGTTCCAAAAAGTATCTACTAATAAAGAGGAATAAATAAACGATTTGATTGTTTGATTGTTAATCAAAACTAGGGAGGGGAAATTTGAGCACTCGCATGATTTCCCCAAAAAACAAGTAAAAGAGTTGGACACAAAGATATAAGGTCTATAGCATATTAACATTGGGAAGGAAAGAACCATAAATTCTCACCAAATTATCCGGGACAAGTCACAAAATTAAGGGATAAATTCCTCTCCCTACTATTGAGAGCAGGCTTCCGCCTCCCTACCCTCTCAGAGGAAGGAACAAATTCCTCTCCCATTGAATTTTACACTGCTTGTCACCTTTCAAACTTGTTATACATTTATCGAGATTCAAATATAAGAATTTCATTAGAATGCTACTTTTCTTCCTCGAGTGGATTAGGTAGAGACACATCATATTCTAGTTCAATAGGGCTCAAATCTAGTATACACGGTAGTTTGAGGAAAAGTCGTTCTTCAAGGTAGTTGTGATCATAAGTTTGAGAGTCCACATTTCTTCCTCAAATGTAATCCAAATTCATAGAAAATGAAGTATCCATAATTACATTTATTTAGCTACTATAGACTTTCCCTTGATCAAGTATTTGGGGGAATAATTTTGATGTTCTATTCTTTAGACGAGAATTTCGATTCCACTAGAACTGCACTATGGATCAACCAGATCAACATAAGATACTAGGTATGCTACTACCTTTTCATCTTATGCTTCTAGTGGTTCTTAAGCTATAAGATCTACTGGATCAAGAACTTAATCTATACGATTGTCTATTGGACCGACTTCTCCTACTTGCTCTACAACCCCTGATTTTGTTGTTGGATATACTATTGTTGGAAAGGTAAGCCGCATGCGATAGTTATTATGCCTCTACCTTTGCTTTCTCTGTTGCATATGTAGGTGTTGTTGTTGGTCATATTGTAGATAGCTTTGAATCTTCTATCTATGTGTAACAATGAATAGCTTAACCGGTTGCTTAACCTTCCAGATCAATGACTTAAGCTAGTATTTTTGTTGTTACTGGGACTCGGTAAACAACTAGGTTTGGGACTAGAAGAGATGCTGCTAGATAAGATCCTAGGTATAGCTATGCTTACTTTACGACCGTTGGAGAAATTTCTAACCAAAAATGTTTCAAATGACATTTCTCTTTCCAAGAATTTCCACTTCCATAACCCAATAAGGAACCAAGATGCATCGTTGGTATTTTTCATCATTAACTGCTTCTACTACCCTCTTCTATTACCTGCTTCTGCCGCTGTAGTTTGGGCTACTATAGAGTAACCCAATCTTACCTAATGCTTATTGTTTTCTTTATTTACCAACTAACAACTCTAAGGGTTTGGGACATTCCTTTTAGGGAGGGAGGTTAGTGTTAGTTTTTGTAGCATTGAATGTGTTCTAGCCACAAAATTTTGTGGAGAGACTAGAATACATAAAATCTCCAGAATCCAAAAATCGTGTAGGGAAATTCCACTTAGAAGTGTCTAAATTAGAGTATTAACCAATTTTTTAAATATTTCATAAGTCTGAACTTAGGGAATATGGTTAATTAATCAATATTAATTGAGATAAGGCGTGAAACATATAGAATCTCACATGGATCAACCGAGAAATGATCCTAGCCATTGATTAAGTTTTAATATTGGTTTTTGGTGCTCCAACAGTGGATTATAAAATAAAGTCGATGTGGTGATGAAGATCATCCCGTGCAGATACTCAATTGCCCAAGAAATTCGATTTTCTCAGTAGCAGTAGCTCAACAGAGAATATAGAGCAAGAGGGTGAGTAGTAGGTGGAGCAGGAGAGCAACATCATTCTAGGAGAAAGTTTTCAGTTCCTGTAAGAGTTGAAAGAAGGAAGTCTGAAATATTTAGAGGTCCAGCATAGGGACTGCATAGAGGTTGACGCTGGCCTCTCACATAGAAAATATCTGTGGGGTGAGAGAATTCTCACAATATTTTGCCAGTATTTTCTTTATATTAGATTGCGAGCTGAACATCTAAATTATTGTACTCATATTTACTGCTGAACATCAATAATAAAACCCTCATCTGTTGCATTGATTTTCTTAAGTTGGGGTTTTCCACGGATAATTGTCCAAAAATAACCATGTCAATTTTATTTTGTGTGTGTGCTAGAATTTCTCAATTTCCAATATTTTATTATCCGCAGTATTTGTATGGTGAAAATTGCAACTGTGATTTTATTCATTATTTGCCGAAGTAAATAAACTGCAGAATTAATTTCTAAGTTAGAATAATAATCTCCAATAGTTACAATAGATATAATTTTCACATGGTATCAGAGCATAATTGATCATCTAGTAAGCTCAAAAAAAAAAAAAAACATTGTTCAAAGGGAGCAGCAAATCGAAAAACCCAAAGCATCTGCGCAGAGCCCAGTTCAGGAAATTCAAGTTGCTAGGGCAACAATTCGATTTTTTCAGTTGAGAAGAGGCAGGAAAATAGAATTTCCCAGTTAGTGATTCCAATAGGTAGAGGGAGTAGTTGCAACTCAGTTTTTTCACTGAGTTGAATACTGGTTGGACGCAGAAACGTTTTTCTGCAGGTTGTAAATTTCAGATTGGGAGGAAAAGAGAAAAACACACTAATTTTGTTCCAATTTAGCCATGGACAAAAGTAACATTCAAGAGACTTCAGATTTTTCTTCCAGATTGGAAGACGAATTTTATTGCCTAGGAGGATAATACTCATAGGAAGTTTGGTACATAGATAGTTGATCTTCAACTCACATGACAGGGGTTAGAGAATATTTCTTTAGATACAAAGAGGAGCATATGGATTTCCATATTACTATGGGAAACACAATAAAATGTACTCCAGCAGGGAGAGGTGTCATATATTTTCAGGGGGAGCCAGGAGAAAGCACCAATGCTTAAGATGTATTACATGTGATAGGATTGGGTATGAACCTGATTTTAGTATCCCAGTTATAGGATAAAGGGTACGATGTTCACTTCATAGGGAAGAAAGTGTATGTCAAGCACCCGAGCTGGAAGAAAGCAAGAAAGATTGGAGTTCAAAGTAACAGGGCATACCGATTACAAATCATTTCTCCAATGGAACTAATAGGCAACAACAGTAGCGGTAGAAATGACCTGAATGAATTATGGCACAAAAGAATGGGACATATACAGCATGAAGCACTCAGGATGCTCAAGGAAATTGTAATAGGAGTTCCTAAACTAGGGACTCAACGTGATGATGTGTACAGAGGGTGTGCACTTACGAAGAATGTTATGGTGACATTTCCGAGGGACAACAAAGTTGATGGCATGTTAGGACTTATACACTATGATATTTGTGGCTCGATGTCCACTAGATCTCTCAGTGATGCTAAGTATTTCATCACCTATAGTGATGATCATTCTAGAAATAACCTGGATCTACTTCTTAAAGACCAAGGATGAGGTCTTCGATCGTTTCAGAGAGTTTAAAGTTATCATGGAGAATGCGACATGGAAGAAGATCAAGGTACTTTACTTAGATAATGGTGGGGAGTATATTGATAAAGACTTCAAATATTTTTGTGTGGAGGAAGGCATCAAGAGAGAATTGACAACTCCATATAGTCCACAACAGAATGGTGTGTTGGAGTTGCAAAGGCCATGTTATATGATTAGGATATACCAAATTTTTTGTGGGAAGAAGCATGTAACATGATAGTGTCTATTCAAAACAAGACTCCCCATAGAGAATTGGGGACAAAAACGCCAGAAGGAGTCTTCACGGGGAAGAAGCTTGAATTTATCCACCTTAGAATTTTTGGCAACATTGGTTATTCTCACGCACCAGATGATAAAAGGACCAAACTGGATCAAACAACAGAGAAGGGTTTTTAATTCAGTACAGTGAAATCTCAAAGGCATTCAAAATCTACATTCCTGGAAGTACAAAAACTGTAGTAAGATGAGACGTGAAGTTCATGGAGGACCAAGCTTTAAGGAGGTCTCAAGAGTGGCCTGCCAATGATCAGAATCAGTCAGGAGAAGATCCTTTAGTCTGGTAGCAGGGGCAGCCATAAGAGCAACAAGTGGGACAAGCAAGAGGATAATCACAAGGGTTAAGTACTCAGCAGATTAGGAAATTTGTAAAGTTCTCTGCAGATGGGGCAGTAGAGAAAGCATGACAAGGAGTTGGCAGAACTTCCCATGACTAGTGGTCAAGCTAGTAGAGAGGTTCGTTAGACATTAAGGGCTACAAAGGAGTTTATTGGGAATCCTAGGATGAGCAAGAGAAAACATGGATATCCTGACAAATACCAAACATTGGTATCTTAGGTTATAGACCCATCCAGCTTTCAGGAGGCCACACAATATCCGATGTGGATAGATGCCATGGTAGAGGAGTATAGCTCTATCATAACGCATGTTGTTTAGGAGGTAGTGCCTAGGCCAAAACACAAATTAGTTGTAGGTTCGAGGTGCATCTATAAGATCAAGTATGTGGTAGATGATAATGTGGAAAAGTACAAGGCTAGGTTCGTGGAAAAGGAGTATGCACAAAAGAAAGGGATGGATTATGAGGAAACCTTCACCCTAGTTGCGAAATACACTTCCATATGGACCATTAGTCTTTTCTTCGTTTTTGTCTCTACAGAAAATCCAGAGTTGTCCTTTCTTCTACAAATATGAAAGGCTTCGAAGAATGACTGTATTGACCCCAACTTACTTTTCTTAAGATTTTGCAAGTCTTTCCTATGCTTTAATCAACTGCTCATTGTTTGCTTTAAAAATTTTGATCTTTGCCTTCATACTTCTTAATGTGTCTACTACATCAGGGGAGTCTCCCTCTCCATGCCGCTCAATTGATTTCTCCCATCCCACTAATTTCTCTTCTAGCCTGTACGGGGAGTCATACGAAGTGTATTCATCCATTTTTCTCTTCATTTATTAAGCTTCCATTTTCTTGTAATATGCCATTTTTAGCTAATAAAATTATACTCAAAAGAATTACCTCAATTTACTTTTGGTAGGGCTATTGCATTTGCACAGGACAATCCAGTTTAACATGATACATAATAGTCTTAAGAACATATCAATTCATGCCACATTAAAAATAAATTAATTGTCATGTGTGCAACTGCAATGAAAATTATTGGCATGCATATAACCACAATAACTATGATGCATAAATAAATAACTAACAAGCATGCATTTCAGTTATATAGACATATAAATCTGCAATAAAAAGCTACATTTATCCCAAGGTACAATGTTGTGAACCTTTCTCTGATACCACTTTGTAACACCCCACCCTATATTCACCCACTTTAACATGCTCACTAGGGTAACCATTAGATGAGAGTTAATATGCATGACCTGATATCCAAGATGCACTTATGGAAATGGGGTACACATGTCCAGAAATTGACCACTAGCACCAGTGACACATGATCACATTTTTATCAACCTTTCCTGACCAAATATTATTTCCTTTCAATTTCGAGGATCTAAATGATATCTTCAGGGAAAACGAAGAGACCAAAAAAGCACCAAATATGTTTAACAAATTCCTTTTTTGGTCTTCTCGTGGAAATCTTCAAATTGAGGTATTTTGATAGAAAAATAGAGATCGTATGCCAAAGTTACAACCTCGGGAAGTTGGCAGTCCAAATTATTCATTTATACAAACACTTTGTGATTATGGTAGATGTATGTCATGGATGCATAATGTGTTCATTTTTTACATTAACTTCATCACAAGATCATAAAGAAGTCATATTTCCTTCTCATACTAGCCGCAACAATCACATGTTAGTCCATGCATTGATATAAATAACCAAAAGCCTGTTAAACCATGGAATGGACCCATACCAAGAGCACATCATATAATAAGAAATAAAACATGCATGTAACTAATATTGAACCAAAACGAAGCCTTGATAAACCAGTCATATAAAAAAAAGGACACCAACACTTATGCTCATTGATCATCAATAAAGAATAACACATAGTAACATATGCCTAGTACCAACCAAGTCAGGGACTTCCATGTACCCCCCAACCATAGATTGGGCTGAACCAAATATCTCTTTTATCAAATCACCCATGTGCCATATTATAAGCTTGAATGTCGGAATTACAAGGGATAAACCAAAACATAACCAACAGGGAATACTTAGGTTAAACTACCTCCACCCGTAAGCCATACTGATTCACCTAAACAAGTTCTGAAATCACCAAAACCAAAACAAGCTTCTACGTCGAAGAATTTCTTCACCATACCTAGAGTGATCTAGAATTTATCTAGGACAAATTATTAAAGGTATTACAGACTCATGTGCATGGATGTGCCTATGTTACTTATGCAATAGATCGATAAGATTGCTAGAATACATAGACATTGAGGCAATCAGAGAACACATAACAGTCAAACATGTAACAAAACAATTTTAATAAGGAGTTCACCTAATGCTCCTGGGCTACATCTCTTGGTCCAGCCTTTCAGTGGTGGCCTCTCTATTATGTTTTCAAGTAGAGTTTTTACAACAGTGAGCTCGATTCAAGACTCACTAAATAGAATGAAGTCGGTAGGAATGGAGTGCACAGACTCTCCTTACTGAAACTCGACCTCTAAGGGTCACAGTAGTATGACAGGCCTATGCTAAGGAGTTTTCTTGAACCTCTCAAGCCTTCAGTGGAGTACACAGACTCTCTGACTCTCTCTGGCTTTGTCTGGCTCGATGCTACCTCTCTCTGGCTTTGTCTGGCTCGATGCTACCTTCAGGTCAGCTCAGCTTCTACTTTCTGTTCTCTACTATTAGCTTCCTGCGTCTAGCTAACTCTTCTCTACCTCTCTGTGTTCTGCTCCCTCTGATTCTGTCAGGTCATGGCTTTAAAGCCATTTTGTTCTTTTGACTATTCGTTTCCGCTTCCCGACCTTCTTGTTTCCTTACCTCTGTCCGTTTGAATTCCTCTGCTCTGCGTCATCATCACTGGGTAACGCCTTGTAGGGATGTGGCTAGCTATTTTCCAATGAACTGGGTGTCAGATTCCTTGAATAATTTTTGAATGGCCGTTAATTCTGTTTGCTTCAATATTTCCCACGAATCATGAATCATTTTCCAACTCATCATCCACGTTGGACTTCAAATCCCCTGTCATTTCGCTTTTTGACCTGTCAAATCCGGTCAGTCAACAAAACACATCTCCGCCGTTGATCCGGCCCCCCCAGATCCTACGGTCGTCCTTCATATCGGGCGGACAAGTCGCATGATGTTTACCTATCCGATGCGGGTGGCTTTCTCTCTCATCTGTCAGATGCTTGTCGCTTGATGTGTGGCATCAGGTGGGACTCAGTCAAAACTTCTTACTGCCTCAAGGCCTTCCGATATCCTGCCGGTTTGTGGAATCCTGTGCTACGGAACCGAATGCGTTACTTTTCCGAATTTTATAGTGATTTTGGGTCCGGGTGCTTCAAGGCTTTCCTTCACTGACGGGGATGCCATGCGATATGTGATTAGCATTAATCGAGTATCAAAAACCACCCCCGTTTCTTTATTTGGCCTTTGGTTTTGCTAGTTTGCACCAGTGTGTGTTACCATGGGCCAACGGTCTGCGTGCTCGATCGAGGGTCCTCGTTGCTCTTCTCTGGCCACAACTACAACTTTTACGAGGATTCATTCTGATAGCTTTGATTTTTCTAGGACTTGAATCTTTTAGCTTAAATTTGAAACCGTCATAAAAATTTAGAGAGTGTTTTAGGATCCAATTTGGATCACGGCCTTCCCACTGAAAAAACTTTTGGACCACCAAAAGTTTTTTTTCTTTTAAGCATCAATCAAGTGAGGGTATTACTTGCTCACTTGCTTAATTTCTATCCATTTTGCATTGCTTGGATTTGAACCCTTGAGTCCAATCCTGAGCTATTCAACATCCCCTCTGCGCATAGTTCTTACCTTTTTGTCCTGAACTATATCTTCCTACAATTCATTAAGATATTCAGGCAACAGATCATCAATAGAAGGCAATTGACTCTACTCTTCGAGATCTTCGATTAATGAAGGTTCAAAAAATCTCAAGTTGTTTGAATTAATGACTGAGTAGATGTGCATGTAAGCTAGTAGATCAAGGCGAAAATAATTCTCACCAATTTTCTCAAGTATCTTGAAAGGTCCATACCTTATTGGCTTCAGCTTCTTACCTTCACCCTTCATTCTATCTTTTTTGATATACAGCCAGACTTGATCACCAACTTGGAAACTATGCTCCATCCGATGCTTGTCATGCCTTGCCTTGTACTTGGCTTGGCTCTTTTCCAATTGTTCCTGTATTGCCTGGTGAATCTCTTGGATTTATTCAATGAACTTGGTTGCCTTGTCCACATCACTGTGTCCATCAAATGCTATGTCTTTACCAAAGACAAAATCCAAGGAAGACCTCGATGTGAAACCAAAACAGGTCTCAAAAGGAGATCTCTGTGTAGAAGAATGTTTAGCTCAATTTTAAGCATGCTACACATAACATAAATGTTCATCCCAAAGTTTGGGGTGCTTGCTGCAATAGCCTCTAAGCAACTGGATCACTGTCCTGTTGACCACTTCTGTTTGGCCATCTGTTTGTGGATGAAAAGTTGTGCTCTTCTTTAGCCTAGTGTCCCTCAATTCCCACAAACTTGACCAAAATTTCCCAATAGATCGGGTATCTCGATCAAATATTATGGAAGTGGGTAATCCAAAATGAACCCATACATGCTGAAAGAACAAATTTTCAATTTTTTCATCAGTAATTTGTTTGTTACAAGGTATTAAAATACACATTTTGTTGAACCTATCCACAACAACCTATAAATAGTCATGACCTTTCCTAGATTTAGGAAGTCCTCCAACAAAGTCCATGGAAACACTTTCCCAAGGATGAGAAGGAACTGGTAGTGGAGTGTACAAGCCTAGTTTTCTATTGCTGGGCTTGCTTTTAGTACACATGGTACACCCTCTTACATTCTAGAAACCGTCTCATTCATTTTTGGCCAATAACAAAATCTTTGCAGTTGTTCAACTGTTTTACTTACACCAAAGTGACCTAATATTAGAGAAGTGTGTGCTTCTCGAATTATCTTTACTCTTTCAGTTTGTGGAATGCATAACTTCCCAAAATGATACAAGAGTTGGTCCTTAACATGATAATCCAATTCTTCTACTCGTTCGCCTTGACTTAAAGTTGCATATACATATTTAAAATCTATATCTTGAGCATATTGTTCAATGTAGCTTTCATGCAATACTGAATCATGCTTAAGTATAGTAGATGCATTTATAATTGGTCTGGATAACATATTTGCAACTTTATTGTGTATGCCCTTTTTATATCTGATGACTAAATGAAACTGTTGTAGAAAACACATCCATCTATACTGTCTTGATTGTTGCAACTTAGTTTGGGAGTGTATATATTGAAGTGGTTGACGATCAGTATGGATAACTGTCTCTTTGCCCATTAAGTAATGTTTCCACTTTTTCACACTTTGTACTAATGCATACAATTCTTTATCATATGTGGGATAGTTAACTACTGCAGAATTAAATGTCTCAGAATGATAACATATGGGTTTACTGTGCTGCATCAACACTGCTCCCATGGCATAGTCACTAGCATCTATTTCAATCTCAAATGGTCTTTGAAGATCGGGCAGTGCTAGTACTGGTGCTGTACTAATATTTTCTTTCAAGGTGTCGAAGGCTTTCTGCTATTTTCCTACCCACTGAAACACCTTGTTCAATCCTGTTAAAGCATGTAAGGGAGTTGCAATTAAGGAAAAGTTAGAAATAAACTTTCTCCAATACTGTGCTGCTCCTAAGAAGCTTCTAACTTCTATAGCAGATTTGGATTTAGACCTGTTTACAATGAATGCAACCTTAGAGGGATCTATCTTCGATTCACCACCCCCTACTATATGTCCCAAATAATTCAAAGATGTTTTGCCAAATTCACATTTTGAGAGTTTAACATAAATATTTTCTCTTTTCAAAACATCTAGAGTCTTCTTAACATGCTTTAAATGTTCTTCCCACGTTTTCCTAAATATAATTATGTCATCCAAATATACAATAACAAAATAATCAAGAAAAGGTTGGAGTACATTCATTACTCTCATGAAAGTAGCAGGAGCATTAGTTAAGACGAAAGGCATAACCAGCCACTCATACAATCCTTGCTTTGTTTTGAAAGTAGTCTTCCATGCATCTTGCTCTGCAACTCTGACCTGATGATAGACACTATGCAAGTCTAACTTGGAAAAATAAACAGCTTCTTCCAATTGATCTAATAGATCATCTATGCAAGGAAGGGGATAATGATTTTTGATCATTATCTTATTCAATTCTTGGTAACCAATGCACATTCTCCACGAGCCATCATTCTTTCTCACCAGTCTCAATTAGAGACCCACATGGTGATGTGTTAGGTCTGATGAACCCCTTCTCGAGCAGCTCCTGTACCTGCTTCTTGATTTCTGCATTCTCTAAAGTGGACAACCTTTTATACTTGTGGCTGCGATTGTTGCTTCATCTCCTAAGTCTGACCCCAAATCCTTTTGAATAGCTGCAGCAGTCTTCTTCTTCTTGCCCTCGAACTTCTTAGGTTTTAGCTCTGGGTGCAGAATCCAACAGTGTTCATCATCATGCCCATCCTTCTTACAGTGAGTGCATGAAGACTTGCTTTTCTGTACAATGTTTGTCTTCCTCTCTTTCCATTTCTGTTTTCTTTTCTCCTTATTTTTGCTTGCAATGGGTTTGGATGATCCCCAACTTCTAGGTTCCCATTCTTACCTCTAGCTTCTAGATGTGTAGCTTGAATGGATACCTCATCTATGCTAGTGGGATTAAACATGAGGATAGTGTGCCTCATGTAGCTGTGTAGACCACCTATATACTTCAACAGAGTCTCAGGTGAGTCTAAAGAAATTCCTAGAATCAAAGCTCTTTTCCTAAATTCTTGGGTGTAACCTTGTACACTTTGCCCTTTTAGTTGTCGAAGAGTTTGCCAGCTCATCATGGCTTGCTGCATGTAGGCTAGTGGATAGAATTGCTTTTTAATTGCAGAAACAAATTCACTCCAGACAGAAAGAATCTTACCATGTTTCTTCATGTCAGCTTGTGTTCTGCCTTCCCACCATACCAAGGCAGTGCCTCCAAGGTGTAGGTTGGCCAACTAAATCTTACTCTTGTTTGAGTCAATGCTCTGCACTCTTCAATAAACGTCAATCTATCTAATTTAATCAAAGATGTCTTATTTTTATTTTCATGGCTATTAGGCGGCATGGGAAATTTTTCTTCTTTCCCTTTGCCTTTAGAGTGGTCCATGGAGGAGAGATTCTTCTAATCCTTTGTCTTGTTTGGAGTTTGATGAGTCTTCATCTCTATTTTTCTTGAATTCCCTATACATTTCCTCCACCATGGATCTCATGGTCGTAAAACTATCCATGAATTGGGGGTCTGATTCCAAGGGATTTTCTTTAGACATTTTCCTCTTATAATAAACTCTTCCAATTTTTGGGTTAGTTTCAACCAAATCTTCTTCTCCTAATTTAAGATTTGATCTAGTTAGCATTCAACCTCAAAATCCAGCACAAGCTTGTCTAACCTTAGTAACCTAGAGCTCTGATACCACTTGATATGGAATTTATCCAAGACAAAGAATTAAAGGTATTACAGACTCATGTGCATGGATGTGCCTATGTTACTTATGCAACAGATCGATAAGATTGCTAGAATACATAGACATTGAGGCAATCAGAGAAAACATAACAGTCAAACATGTAACAAAACAAGTTTAATAAGGAGTTCACCTAATGCTCCTGTGCTACGTCTCCTGGTCCAGCCTTTCAGTGGTGGCCTCTCTATTATTTTTTCAAGCAGAGTTTTTACAATAGTGAGCTCGATTCAAGACTCACTCAATAGAATGAAGTCAGTAGGAATGGAGTGCACAGACTCTCCTTACTGAAACTCAACCTTTGAGGGTCACAGTAGTATGACAGGCCTATGTTGAGGAGTTTGCTTGAACCTCTCAAGCCTTCAATGGAGTACATAGACTCTCTGACTCTCTCTGGCTCTGTCTAGCTCGATGTTGCCTTCAGGTCAGCTCGGCTTCTACTCTATGTTCTCTACTATTAGCTTCTTTAATCTAGCTAACTCTTGTCTGCCTCTCTGTGTTCTGCTCCCTCTGCTTCTGTCAGGTCACGGCTTTAAAACTAGTTTGTTCTTTTGACTGTTCATTTTGATTTCTGGCCTTCTAGTTTCCTTACCTCTATCCATTTGAATTCCTCTTCTTTGCATCATCATCACTGGGTAACGCCTCGTAGGGAGGTGGCCACATGTTTCCCAACGAACTGGGTGAAAGATTCCTTGAATCATTTTTGAATGGTTGTTAATTCCGTTTGCGTCAAGATCACCCATGAATCATGAATCGTTTGCCAACTCATCATCCACGTCGGACTTCAAATCCCCTGTCATTTCGATTTTTGACCTATCAAATCCGGTCAGTCATCGAGACGCATCTTTGTCGTTGATCCAGGCCCCCCAAATCCTATGATCGTCCTTTATATCGGGCAGATAAGTCACATGATTTTTACCCATCTGATGCGGGTGATTTTCTTTCTCATCTGCCAGACGCGTATCGCTCGATGTGTGGCATCGGGCGGGACTCAGTCAAAATTGCTTACCGCCTCGAGACCTTCTGATATCCTGTCGGTTTGTGGAATCTCGTGCTACGGAACTGAATGCATTACTTTTTCGAATTTTATAGCGATTTCGAGTGTGGGCGCTCCGAGGCTTTCCTTCACTGAGGGGGACACCCTACAATACGCGATTAGTGCTTTAGCGCTAATTATGTATCAGAAACCACCCCCATTTCTTGATTTGGACTCTGGTTTTGCTAGTTTGTGCCAGTGCGTGTTACCATGGGCCGACAGTCTGCACGCTCGATTGAGGGTCCTCGTTGCTCTGCTCTAGCCACAACTACAACTGTTATGAGGATTCCTTTTGATAGCTTTTATTTTTCTAGGACTTGAATCTTTTAGCATAATTTGAAACAGTCGTAAAAAATTAGAGAGTGTTTTAGGATCCAATTCGGATCATAGAGGAATTTTTCTGTATCCACTGATCTATTAAGGTCTTCTTAGAAAAAACCATCTCCACCACTAACCCTTGGTATTTTACTAACACCACCTCAACTGGATCAAAAATCTACTAGCAATCCAAAGCTTAACCAAAATGGGAACCCACTACACCATGGTTATCCAGGAAATGGAAAGGGTAAGGTTGTACATCATTATGAATCTAAGAAACTCCCATGCCAATGACAACAACATGTCCAGTAAACCAATGAATAAACCATCCATTCATATCCCAACAATATAATCAATCATACACACATTTACCTACAATAATCCTCGTGTTGGTTGATCTTTCCTCTCTTATTTTCTACCTTTTCTTGTTGTTGTTCCAATATTCCTCTTAGCTACAACTCAAACTCCTCTTGCTTGGCTCTCCTACTTGTGTCTAGCTTGGCCCTCTCTCATGCACTAGTTTTTTCTCATGCTCAAGAAGTGTTGTGGAGTGTGCTCTCTCCTCTTTTCCCCCAAAGAGAATGCTAGAATATTCTCTCTCTTCTTTTCTTTTATTTTTCCTTGCATGCATATACTTATCTCTTCATCTTCCTTTTCTCTTAATTTTGTATATTTCTTTTTCCATTTATTTCCTTTTCCTTTTGCCAAATGTGAATTTCCATAGCCAATAAATAATTAACCACAAGTGAATCTAATGTAATTTTTTTCCCCTCATTCAACTTGGAATAAGTGTCCCATGACATTGGTTTTATTTTTTCCATTTTAATGTCCTTTTATTTACATGAAAATTTAACCCCAATGAAGAGACACCCATTGGTATAGAAATGAAATTATATATAGAGAACCTGACCTTCTCCACAAGGCACCATCCGACCTCACACAAGATAAGAAATATTTTTGGCATCTTAACGAAGAAGTCGAGAAAAGTAGGACGAACAAGGACGAGCTCATCTCTATAATTTATCTCTCCTTCCTCGACATCATGTGTGTGACTTTCTAGGCATATTCTAGGTACCACGTCAAATATATGGGTAGTAGTTTCTGGGCAGCATGACCAAAATTTTGGGTAGATTACTCTTGGCAGGAGGATTGAACTTTTGGGCATAATCTAGGATACCAAAATTTGGCCTAGGAAGATCAGAGAGGGTCGAAGTTGTTGGGTAGAAGAGTGAATTTAAAAGAAGGATATTTGATCAGGTTTGACCATAGTATTTTTGGTGGGTTAGACGATCATAGTTGACTAGCAGTATTAGTTGTATCTCTTGTTGAACTGAAGAATTTGTCTAAGGAAAAGGGTGTTGTGATTTCCCACAAGTGGGTTTTCCCAAGGTAAATCTTGTGTTCTCTTTGTGCATTGTGATATCTATTATTCTTATGTATTTATGGTTGAATTTATGAAGTGTAATTACTTAATAATAAACTATAATTTCTAAAAGAATATCTACATAATTAGAGGTAATTATCAACATTTCACAAATTACTGCTTATATCTATTTGAATTAAAAAATCAATACGAAGATGATCAAATGCAAGAAATATCTGGTTTGTAATTGTTTAGTTTGTGATTACACAACTCAATCATTCCACCAAAATTAAATCAACACCTTTTGATCCATATCTTGCTTAATTATCAGTGTCTTAGTGCATTAAAATTAATGTTGGCCTATCAACCATACAATGATGGCATCCATATATAACCAAAAATATCATGCTTAACCCCTTGGAATAAATGCCACCACAACCTTCAAATATAAATGAAACTAAAATGAATATCATAAAATGAGAAGGATAAAAAAAGGTTACATTTCATTCTCCATTCACCCGACTACATACTCATTACTTCAAAATTCAAATACGCTTGTTGTTAAACAAAATTTCTCATTATGTTTTTTCTTTTATTGACTACACAATATATGAAACAGATTGAACAAGTTATGATTAGGACTAGAGGATTGAGGAATCATTTTAGTTGGAGAAATCAGGGTAAATATAAGAGCTAAAATAAGGAAGGTTGACGTAGGAGAATAGGATTAGAGATCAATTTCAAAATTTCTAGAAGATCAAATTCACTACAATTTGGGAAATCATGGATTCAACGATCGAATTTATTCTAAACAAAAATAGTTGATGGAGACTGGGGGTGGAAGCCAATTATCAATATTCAAACAAATCGAGTGTAGCTAAATGACAATGCACAATTCGCTTTTTGATTCAATGAAAGCTAACTAAAGAAGGGTAAAGATCCTTTTTCCTTTTACAGTGAAAATAAAATCAAACACACTCAATAACCTTTTTAAATGAAATTTACTAAGTTTATAATAGCATAGACACAATAAAATAATCCAAAAGAAATCACTCAAAGAGAGAAAAAATAAGAATCCCAAGCAAGAACATAAGACACTCAAAATCTCAAGACTTAGGAATTTGCAAACAAAAGAGCTCAAACACATTCAAATGAAAAGAAAATGAAGAGCCAAAAAGATAGTGCAAATCAAGTAGGGTTGTAGATTAATGCATGGATGGATCAAGCTCACAATGAAAGAAAAAATGTTAGATCTGATATGATTATTAGTTGCTAATGATAGTAGTATATAGATCCATAAAGCACAAAACAGATCCAAGCAATCAAAGGTCAAATTCAAGCAAGATAGGCTTAACTAGGACTCCTAAGGCTCAATTGAAGACAATTTCAATGAAATAAATTATATTTGAAACAAATCAATAGTAGATATGTAGTTATAAAGATAGTGAAAGAATATATTTGAAAGATCAAATCAAGATTTGGAAAGGAGCCTCTGAAAAAGCCTAATTTTAGAGAGTCTTCATTCTGACAATGTTATAAACCTAGTGAAATCTTTGCTCTAAGTAGAGAAATCATCCAATCAAGATCAAAATTGTTGCTCTATTAGCTATCACAAGCCAATTAATATGGGGAAAAGTGTACTAGTTGATTTTCAACCGACCATAACTTGCTTATCTGAAATTCATTTTCATTGATTTTTATTTTTTATTTTTTGTGGGTGAAATTTTGAGATGAATTTATATTTGTGGTTATTTCAAGTAAATTATGTATAGAAAATTATATATTATGTTCTCAAACCTAATATGATATTTTGTCTTTCTATTTTTTTAGATAAAAAATAAAGATAAAAGATTCAAATCCAAGATCTATCTAGATCTGAAGCAAATAAGAATACAGATAAGATAAAATAACCACAAAGAACTCAATGGAAGCAATATAAAACAAAAAATGCAAAGAAGAAGAGGAGATCTAATAGATCTACGGTTAACTCTCTAGTAGAGTCACTAGATCTGTTACTAGAAAAAATCACCTCAGTAAGAAAATTACTTTTAGCCCAATAGATAAAAGGATGATATACCTAAATGTTAGTGTGAGATCATGAAAATATATCAGGAGGTCTAGCCCTTATTCCTTCCTACAAAAACAAACACATTCTAAACTCATACAAGATAGTGCAAAAGAAGGGTTGGAGGATTACTACCAATCACCCTTGCAAGTTGGTGTAATCTCTTGAGTCCTATGTAAATAAAAACCTACTTCCACTTGAATACCTCATTTCCTCTCGCAATAAGAAATACATTGTAGGCATGAACCACTAAACAAACCAACAATACCCTTTCACAAAGGGCTAATTAGTCTAAAAATAACATGCACAAGTATAAAACATATTTTAAACCATAGATATAGGAAAGGAACATATATTTATTAATCAATAAATATTAATAAAAAGAATGTAAACCTCAAAGAAATCAACTCCTCTTCTCCAAATTGCAACTTGGCTCCCTTCTCCCAATACAACAAATCTCCCGTCTATAATATGGATACTAGATCTAACCCCCTTTCCTTTTGGTGAGATTATATAGGTTCATTCTATCTTATGGGAGAATGTATCTAGACACCTCGAGGCTTGAGAAGTTAGGAAACTTCTACAATAATGGACTCCTAGCCAACTCATACACAAGTGGGTCAATTTGATCTCCTTGGGAATGACAAACTCTAGAATTTGTTTTGACAATTGTGAGTTTTTTCTCAGTTACTCCAATTATGAAATTATTATTATCTCATAACTATAAAATTGTGATAAAATAATTATGAGAAATTACTCAATTATGTAATTCCACACTTTTGACATGGAATAACTCTTACATAAGTTAAAAAAAAGGTGAAAGGGGATGCCTTCTAGCCAACAACGAAGGTAAGTTGAACTTGGGTTTCTCTCACTATAACGGAGTGGAAAATAGGGTTATAACATAATTAACCTTTAAGGATTGATAGAAGAATGAAGGCTAAGGACTAATCCCTTAAGAAATACAGAACTCAAGAGACTAGAACCCCAATAGGAATTTCATTTAGCATCAACTTTTCAATGGAATGTAACCACATGTTCTACAACATTTGAAATTACATTATATTAATTCCACAAAATCAAAAGGTGCATTTGAAACAACCTAAACTTATTGTAAATATTTTAATCTTGTCTCATTTAAATAGATTTTGTTTCAATGGAAATATTATACACATTTTTGAACACAATAATAATTTATTACAAACATTCTGGAACACGACTCATAAGAAAGAGGATATGAATAGGAGACATAAGAGGAATATTAATTACAATAAAAATTGAGAAATGGAATCTGTATTGATTTCTTGAAAACTCGTTAAAGGATTTTGAATACAATATTAAATATTTTCCACAAAACTCCAAAAAAAACCATTTTAGTCCCCTCTCCTTCGTCTTTTATTTTTTTCCTTAAAAAGATAACTTCCAGTTTTAGCTATGAAATTGATCATTTAAATGTTTGTATTTAGGTTAAGAAGTTAACATTTAGCCTTTTACAAACCTTTTTGAATAAAAAACCCCTTTTTTATTCATCTAAATAATCTTTGCAATAAGTCAATCTTTGTCAAATATCCTCTTCTACGTTTGTAGATTTTGTATAGAAGCGCTATATGCTATTATATTCACATATCATTTCTAGATTTCCTCATGAATTCACCAAGGTTTATCCTTTATAAAATAATTTTTTTATGTTAATAATGAGGTCTATACAACTCTTGATTATTTGGATTCTAGGTTTAAGTTAAAATTTGTATATAAATTTTCTTGTGATGACTTACGTAAAAATATCCACTTTCAATTACCTAGACCAAAACAACTCATCTTGAAACCAATGGAAATTTGACCCCTCCTCCCCCCCCCCTGCGCCCAACCCCCCCCCCCCTCCCTCCTTTAGTGGTCCTGAAATTAGGGGGAAGGGTTCCTCATTTTATGTCTTCCATAGGATTATGTTGGGTGGTTTGGACTCGGATCCCCACCATGCCGCCCCTCCTTTCCATTAAATGCCAAAAAATGGAGGGTTCACAATTAACCCATGGGAAATATTGAAAATAATCGACATATCTTGATTATATGAAATCCATGCCCTTTTGATCTAGGGTCTCAATAAGTTTTTAAATTGTGCCTTTCCCTCTATCATAGTATACATAATTAAATCAAGATCCTCCATGGTAAAATTCAAATGGAACACAGAAAAATTTCTTATATTATCCACATATTTGCAATAAAATGTTCATACATTGCGTCACTTTCTGGATTGAGATCATCAACAAGAATTGGCACAATATTCACTAGTCATCCCTGGAATACTACTACAAGGTGTGTTAAGTGCAACTATACGCTTGACAAGTTATTCTAGCAAAATATCCTCTACAAAGTTACCCTGCTCACAATGTCAAATGAAATTTTGATCAAGAGAAATAGGAGGAAGAAAATATGCCATCAGATCCATGATCACTTCAATACTCGACCAATTAAGCTTGTCACTACATCTCTTGTACCACCCAAAATTTTCCCCATGATGGTACATATCCCATCTGCTTTTACCTAGATTAGGAATCCTTACGACAGAGACCAAAAAAATTGATAACCAACTAACATTTGTCCCATGTAGGGAGAGCTTGAAAACCTTATTTTGTCATGGATAGCCATTAAACACATTATTAACATTCTCACAAGTTGGATGCAACATTAATATGCCTAAACTACATGCATGCATATCTTAACATTTGTGATTGTTTTTGAAGAATGCATGTCTCAAAGTATGGGGTGCAATAATTATTGGCAGTTGAGACCAACATTTCCCCATTATACAAGCCACAACACAATCCAAAATAGATGGTATGTGTCCTTTATCTTCACATAAGCTACAACATAGCTCACACGACTTTGTTACAAATTGTCTTAGACATAACCTCCTTGAACTAGCCCCAACATATAGCTTAATTGGTCGAGTTCTCGTTATTAAGTACCTCACTAATTGGGAGCTCATGAGGTCAAATCATCTCGACACCCTTGGGGTTCTGCCCTGCTAGTTTGGATGGAAAGTAGATCCCTTTGGGTTAATCGGCCTAGATTTTCTTGTCGATGTAGTGACCACCCAGTGTCTATGAACCACATTAAAAAAAAAAAAATCTTCTTGAACTAATCAAAACTCTTTTCCTCATTATGTAGATATTTATCCACAATATTTCTATTTCATAAATATCAATCCTCTACAATTCCACCCATATCACAACTTTTGTTCCAAGAATGTAATTGAATGGGAACTTATGCTTCCACGACATCTAGGCACCAACAAAGTTTTTGGAAATAGAAATAACAACAACAATACTTTCACATCCTCTATCAAATCTAGTGACTTCAACTATCCTATGGTAAATAAAATGGTGCGAGTATGGGATCTAATATATGTGGAGATCATAAAATTATTCCTTTGAAATATACTTCGGATGTGAATTCCATAATATCTTCTAAAAAGGAAGGACTCGCCACTAAGGTGGCACACAAGCTAAGGTTGAGGCTTAAAAAATAACTATGTTCTCTTTGCCTCTTGATTTCACACCTATAAAATTATGAATCCTCCATATAGATATTAAATAGGAAACATACTCTAAGGATCTAGGAATTCATGCTAATTTTATAATCAGAAATTTGACTTAACAAAAATTTTGACGCAACAATTTGTGTTACAATGCAATATTCTTGTTGAAGGGGGCTAAGGAAATGGCGACCAACCATTTTTCTTCAATAACATTCACATCCAAGGGTATCCCATGGAAACGATAGTTGACGCTATCTATATACCATTAGTTTTGTAGAAGAAAAAAGTTGTTGTAGGTAGGGGGCCAAATGCTAGGCACTAAATTCATATAACACCAATACCAAGTTCCTCAATAGGATAGATTTGACTATAAAAATTCTAGTAGAGTTTAATAACAATACCAAACAATAATAATCCACAATGTCATCATGGTACCAACATTATTAGAGTAGAACATTCATTAGAATGCATGATGGTTGAAGTGAGAATGCAACAGTTAAGGGAGATTCTTATCTTTGATGTACAACCTTCATGGGAGGTCAATGATAAAAAAAAACCATGTGCCAAATTATTATGACACTACATGGATGATTTATCAAATTGAGTGGCCTATTCATTAAGCAAAGGATTCAGTTTTTCATTATTGTTTTTTTTTTTTTTAATTTGGGTGGTACCTTTCTATTACTTCTTCAAAATGTAGCAAGCATTACAACATCAACATCCATGTGAAGATGTTCACAACATGCCCATAGGAAATCAAAGTTTTTTGACCATCTGATTGCATTATAACTAGTCCAAAAATGAAATTGCTTAAAATGTTCAAACAAACCTAAATAATCTTGATTGTCTTTATGCCCGCTAATAACCAAAAGAGTTCAATCATCATAATTAGATTCAACCAGTACTAGATCTTTGGCAATATATCCAAGTTGTTCTATCGGTGGCATGAACAGAATGCACTTCTCAATCTGAGAAAGGCGAGCATTCTATTGTTGAATTTGGCACTGAATTAGCTGAAGTTCTATGTGAATTTCTTGTATCTCCTCTAAGTAAATTGGGCTACTAGATAGCGAAAACATCAAGTCTTTAGCCAAAAGAGTCTTCTAGATATTCATTATTGTTAATGACTAATGTTTCGCCATTTTTCCTAGTGGCCATTTTTTCATGAAAATCATCCACTACATTTTTATCCCTTAAAACATGGAACCAAGCCACTAATTCAAATGTGTATCAGATGTGTCTGATTCTTTCTAGGATAGAGACCAAATGGAAACAATTTTAGAGAGAGCTTGATACCATGCTCTTAATGATTATAATAGAGTGTCCAAGAACTATAGGTGTGAGATGTGAATACTTTTAGCTAAATTTAATCACTATAGTAAAGCATAGGCCTCTTCCATATTATTGGATGAGATTCTAATACTCCATGCATAAGTGTATTCAATTGTGCCTCCAAGGATATAGATAGCCCCTCCCACACTTCCACCCTAGGATTGTTTTTTAAAGTTACATAAAAAAGAGTAAAGAGGAGTTATATTCCATCATTCATGCTTGAAATTATAGAGGATTCAAATGAATCTATTAATATGATCTATGTAAATGATTTTCTGTGACAAATCATGAAGGGGATAAATCTAAATTGAAATGTTTCCAACACATTTCTTCATCCTTCTCTAGTTCTTTCTTAGCTATCAATTGCATGTCTTTTTCCTTTCAAATTATCTACCAGTCAATTTTTTTCTTAGATAGATACTTGATTTAAGATAAACAAATTTTGTTGTAAGATATCCTTATCTTTGGTCAATCATACTTTCCAACAAACAAACTCAAGCTTTGTTGAAAACAAATTCATTTGAAAATTTCCATCTCAATGAATTATAGTTAAGGGTAGCAAGAAGGTTTATATTGTTGAATTTGTAACTATGATCAATATTCATTATGTATATTTGGTCACTTGATGTACTTGTATTTATTATTTCAAAGCATATTAGTAAATGCTAGAGTCAAAGGAAAATTTATTTTGAGTCAAAGTCCCATTTTGACTTGTGAAAGATGAAAATTTGAAAACTTGAAATGTAATTTTTGGCTCCAAAGGTGACAAGTCAGGTTCCCTCCAAGTCAAGTCAGCCCTAGCCAAGAGACATACTCATTTGGCACAGACAAACTACTATATAAAGGCAGATCAACCTCCTCCACTTGGGCATTTGATCTCACTCACACAAGATAGTTTCTAGGAAGCTAGTGAAGGACAATAAGGAAAAAATAGGAGGAAAAATGATATAAGCTCTCTCTTGCAACTCACACATGTGTATTGGAGTTTCACTTTGTAGTTCATGTTTTTCTGGTCATTTTTTGTAATGGGCCAAAATTTTTGCATAACTAGGCAACTGTTGCAGGGCCAAAATTTATTGGGCAACTGGCAATTGCAAGAGGGCAGAAATTTTGGGTTATATAGGTAGAACATATTGCAGAATAAAATTGGGTGGCTTGGCTTGGAGGAGAAGACCAAGTCTTGCTATAGGTCCAGGTGTGTCTCTCATTGAACAAGAAGAATTTATCTATTGAAAAATGTTGTTGTGTTTTTCCCCTTGGTGGGTTTTCCTAGGGTAGATCTTGTCTTCTTTTGTGTATTGTGATTTCTACTATTCTAATATTATTTATGGTTGAATTTATAAAGTACAATTGTTGAATGATGTATTGTAATAAGTTAAAATAATATCTACATAAAAACTAATTATTAGTATTTCAAAAATATTGTGCTAGTCTATATTTCTCCTAGAGAATCAACATGGTACCAAAGCTTTGGTGAATGAAGGAACATTTGTTGTAGATCTAACCCAAAGATATTATGATAAGAGAAATAACCCAAGAATAACAAGATCTCAATATAGATAGAAATGATTCTTTATTGATCAAACCCTTAAGGTAGGGCAACACCATACATTCACTCCTTAAGGAAGGAGAACACTCCACAAGCCATATGCTTGTTCATACAATAATCCTTCACTTCATATCCTCCATGTGGAGTCTCTAGCCTCTATATAGGCCTCATACATACAATACCATGGGTCATTACCATGGTTCCCTCATAACATCAAACTAATACCATGGGCCCATTACATTATTATTAACTACTTGTGGTCCCTTACATGACATGGGTTAACCACCTTATTTATTACTATGGCCCTCCCATTATTACATTATTACCTTGGGTACCTCCCTTGGTACCCCATATTATCCCCCCTAGGTATATAACATTCCACCCCTCTAAGCATGTTTCGTCCCCGAAACATGGGAAGAACACAAATAATAAGATCTACTCAAAAGAGTAGTCCACTGATACCATGCACATGCATCTAGCCATCCAAGAGAAAGGTGAACCCTCGATCTCGCTGGTGCCTCGCTCACTTGAGATGGAAGTTGACCGTGGCAACTCTTCTGTGTTGATGTGCAGTGGGTGGATCTTCTCTCCTTGCGATCCGTCATGTGATGACTTGGTTTCCATCTTGATGGTTGTCTCGCTGGGTGATGTGGGTGATGATATGTTGAAGTTTTAACCTACGATGGCTATTTCTTTACTTCACCCTATTATGGCGCCTGTTGTAGTGTCTTCTTTTTCAATATGACTTCAACCACTGATCCCTCCTCTGAAGTATCATCACCTGTAACCTTTTCTTCTTCAGCCTCTGTTTGTGTTTGATTTTCGACCATCAACTGCTCATCATCTGATATGTCAGTCCCTGGAACATCTTCCACTTCAGCCTCCATGTGCTCTACTTGCTTATTGATGGAAATATCCTGTAATGTAAGTTTCTTCTTTTTATACTAGAGCTTCAGGAATTTCTTCTGCACATTAATATTGATAGTACCCACTGATTCCATCCAAGGATATCCCAAAACAACATCCATATTATCCATCTCTGAAGCATAAAAATCACCATGAAACACATACTTATCCATAGAAAGCTTCAAATCCTTATATATTTGAACATCCTTATCATCAACCTGTGTATGTTCAATTTGTTTTGCTGGGACTTGCAATTTTTTTGCCAAATTAACACTGATAAAATTATTTTTACAACTAGTATTTATAGACACAACGATCTTCTCCTTTTGAATGAATCCATGAACCTGCAATAAGGAGACACCCGTAGCAATTAACCCCTTATGTGTCTTATTCTCCTTTTTTCTAGCCCGAGACCATTTGCCCAGAAAGACTTTTTCATATTCTGCATCTGAAAGTTTGGTCAACTGCTGGTGGTCAAGTGATAACCACCAATTTTTAGCCTCATCTCTCATATTACATATTATTGGAAACCTCCAATATTTCCCATGTGTAAAATTGTATCTTTGTATGAATTCTTCAATAGTAGGACCATTATCTTTTCCTGTAAATAATAGAACCTTGCTAGAAGCCATGAAGAGGGTTTTTGAAAAAAAATTCACTTACTTGGCGAAAAGTTGAAATTGTCACAGTTTAGTCAATATTGCTCAGAATCCCTATTATGACCTATTTTTGGAAATGGAACAATCATTCTGCATCTGCCCATGTGATAGAAATCATGATCCAGACACTAGAATTCCAGATCTGCGCTGCTACTCTCCCGCCGTCACCCAGAATTTCTGAAAAAAGAGCTGATTTTAAATCAGCGATATCTCCCTCATCCGGACTCCGATTCGACTGATTTTTTTTTTGAAATTGGGTAATTTTACTCAAAAAATTCAGATCTACAATTAGATTTTGTAGATCTTGCACCAGGACGTCTAGATCGGCGCCACAAACTCGCTGCCCTGAAAATTGTCTGCAACCCCACTGATTTTTAAATCAGCGATATCTCCTTCATCCGAACTCCGATTCAACTGATTTTTTTTTTGAATTCGACTATTTTTGTACAAAGAATCCAGATCTGTAATTATATTTTACAGATCATGCACCAAAATGTATATATCTGACCTGCAAAGTCGCCGCCCCCGAAACCCTGCAAAAAATAAAAAAAAAATCTCCACTTTTGTGCCGAAGAAAGTGCTCTGATACCAATTGTTGTAGATCTAACCCAAAGATATTATGATAAGAGAAATAACCCAAGAATAACAAGATCTCAATATAGATAGAAATGATTCTTTATTGATCAAACCCTTAAGGTAGGGCAACACCATACATTCACTCCTTAAGGAAGGAGAACACTCCACAAGCCATATGCTTGTTCATACAATAATCCTTCACTTCATATCCTCCATGTGGAGTCTCTAGCTTCTATATACGCCTCATACATAAAATACCATGGGTCATTACCATGGTTCCCTCATACCATCAAACTAATACCATGGGCCCATTACATTATTATTAACTACTTGTGGTCCCTTACATGACATGGGTTAACCACCTTATTTATTACTATGGCCCATCCCATTATTACATTATTACCTTGGGTACCTCCCTTGGTACCCCATATTATCCCCCCTAGGTATATAACAACATTTAGATCGCCCTTGCAAAATCCCTAGAGATAATTTTGTTTAATTCCTTCTTGTATATTGACGTATATGGCTTCCTCTATGAAATATGAAAAAATGTTAAAGGGAGCATCAAACTTCAGAGCTTTTAAAGTTATAATAAATATTATTTTTTCCTGTTAGAACTCTGGACACCTCATATCTCCACAATGGTATGATATTATCCACTTTGGGCCTAAGCCCTCATGGATTTGCTTTTGGACTTACCCCAAAAGGCCTCATACCAATGGAGATATTTGTCCATCCTTATATACCCATGATCCTCCCCACTTCTAGTCAATGTGGGACTATTTGGTCGTATACCCAACAATCCTCCCCTCGAACAAAGGACCATCGAGCCTCCCCTCAAACGATTATCCATCCGTCCGCTCTCTACCAACCAGGATTCTCCGCTCCAATGCGTTGGAAGCACACGCCTTACATGGACCACCACCTGCCTCAAGAGCTTGCTCTATCCCAGGTCAACTCCTCTTCACCGTGTTGGGGCCAGGACACGTCCATGAAGAATCCGGAGCACACCGCCTGTCTAACCGAGCTCATCCATGGATCCCATCGTGATATTACCGGGGCCCACCACCTTCGTTCAACATTCCGAGGATTCATCCACTTTGGCTAACTTCGGGGCATGGCTCTGATACCACTTGTAAGAACTCTGGACACCACATATCTCCACAATGGTATGATATTGTCCACTTTGGGCCTAAGCCCTCATGGATTTGCTTTTGGACTTACCCCAAAAGGCCTCATACCAATGGAGATATTTGTCCATCCTTATATACCCATGATCCTCCCCACTTCTAGTCAATGTGGGACTATTTGGTCGTATACCCAACATTTCCGAGAACAAAGTTTTGGATATTGTGATAGGAAACACTATTGAACGAGTAGATACAACAAGAAAAGAGAAGTTCAAAGTGGATGATATCACTGCCATGAGTCTTATAGTAGACTTCATTATATATCATTTGATTCCATACATTTCAAAGCATGATTCTCCAAATAAGATGTATGCTACTCTAACAAATATATACACTATCAAGAATGTTGGTCAATTCATGAGTTTGAAGAATGAAATTAAAAATAAAAGGATGACTAATAACAACATTGTCATTTCATACTTTGTGAATATTTCCCAAATTAGAGATAAAATTCAAGAAATTGGAGAATCCATTCCAGATCAAGAACTTGTGATCACAACACTCAATGGTCTTCCTGGACCATCGGATGCATTTGTAGTAGGCATAAGAAGTTGGAAATAACCTCCTTCATTTGAACAACTATGGGCATCTTGTGCTCAAGAAGAATAAAGGTTGATGTCAAGAAATCTTTAGGAAGAAGAACCTCAAGCCTTTGCAACTCATTTTAAGAACAAGGGAAAGAAGAAGTTTGGTCCTCAACATAAGAAGTCAGGAAAGGGATCTTCTTCTAAGAAGAAGGATTTATCAAAGATACAGTGTTATGGATGTCAGGAATATCGACATTTCAAAATAGATAGTTCTAATATGGATAATAAGAAGAGAAACATGAAACAACATGCTTCCACTACAGATGTTGAATATGAGAGACGAAAGAAGACTAAAGGTGACAAGGATTTCTTTTATTTCTATGCTCTAGCAGGTTCCATTGTAGATGATGATGACAAGTGGCTGCAAGATAATGGAGCATCAATACACATGACTGGAGAGCATGGAAATATTTCTAGCATGATGGAAAAGGGATTGCCCTAAAGAGTTGAGCTTGGAGATAGTCATAGCTCTGCAGTCAAAAGAATTGGAAAGGCCTGCATAGAGATGGAATTTGGTAATATTATTCATCTCAGTAATGTTTTTTATGTACCGGGTTTGAATTTTTTTTTTTTTTATTTCTTGTTTATAATATAAACAAGATAAAGTTTCTTTTATGGATGGAAAAGTAATTGTTTGGTCCAAGGGCTCTAGTATAGATGATGCTAGGGTTATTTGGATTCATGATGGAAGCTTTTATAGACTTGTGAGTCAACTAGATCAAGCACTAGTACATGATGAGATCGATTGAAGCTGAATTTGGCATTAAAGGTATGGGCATATTCATTATAGAGCATTTACCAAGTTGATTCAAATAGTTTCAAGGGTTCTTGAATTGAAAATCAAGAATGATGGTGCATGCAAAGGTTCTATTCTTAGGAATAACATTAAGAAATATTTTCCAAATAATGACAATAGATCTAATGTAACTTTGGACTTAATCCACTCTAATGTGTGTGATATGATGCATGTTAAATCGCTTGGTGGCTCATTGTACTATGTGACATATATTTATAAGCTTTCTTATAAGACATGGATATATATCTTGAAGGCTAAGGATGAAGTATTTGACAAGTTCATGTAATTAAAGTCTGAAGTAGAGAACTTGATAGGAAGAAATATCAAGATATTGATATTTGAAAATGCAAGAAAATACACCTCAAAGGAGCTTGTTCCTTCATGCAAGAAAGATGGGATTAAGAGGGAGCTAATTGTCCCATATAATCCACAATAAAATGGTGTAACAAATTGAAAGAAAGGTCCATTCAAGAGTTTTTCAAGGCCATGGCGCATAATTTGGTCTTTTCATTGTGTTAGAAAATTATATATTACAGAGCAATGGGACACAAAAAATATTGTGGAAACACAAACACAGAAAACACATAAAACAAGATAGATATAGATATACGCGGTTCACCCATTTTGGGCTACGTCCATGGAGAAACAACCAGTCCTTCTATTTATATTATCCAGCAAAATGAAGAGATACAACCTACAACAAATCCATTGTAATTTTGTCTTCACTCTCATATGGTCTCCTCTCTTTTTCTTGCTTAGAATAATACACACATGCAATACAATTCCCTCATATAAACTGAGGGTTGCCTTATTGAGAAAAAATATCTAAATTAACATAACTTCTACGGTCAGGTCATCTACCTAATTAATGGCCTAGATTGACTATGAAAATACAATATTTTAGAAGGAAAATTTTCATCTATGTTTAGCTTCGAGGGCACTGCCTATGAACCCCTGTGGGGGGGCCTCCAAACATGTAACGAACCCTCTTGGACCCCCTAGGAAGCAAAAGTGGGGGGGAAAGACCCCCCACACCCCATCAAGGACTGGGATCCAAACGTAGCTAAAACAATACCTTTGAATTAGGAAGATAATCAGGCTCCACATCCAACAATCTCCCACTTGGAGATTGATAATAACAAATCCATCGCTACTTCATTTTTTGGAAAACATTTTCGCTTTGGACTTGTTTGTTTCTCATCTTTATCATCATACTTGAAGACTAATTGAAACTCAACATAATATCAATTTCTCCCTGGTTACAACTTTTGTTAACATATCTACAGGATTTTGGCTAGTGTGTATCTTTTCTAGCTTCAAATATACATCTTCCAACACTAAACATATTAAATGGTACTTGAGTTTTATATTATTAGTATTGGAATTAAATGTTGATTTCTTTGCAAGATTAATGGCACTCTAGTTGTCACTGTATAACCTTCCCATCTCCTTCTGCATTCCCAATTCATCCATAAACCTTTGTAACCATATCATTTCTTTAATAGCCTCTATAATAGCAACATACTCTGCTTCCATTGTTGAAATTGAAACAACACTTTGCATTTTTGAAACCCAACTAATAGTTGCTCTGCCTACATTAAATACATACCTTGTGGTTCTCCTACTCTTATCTCTATCACCTACCATATTTTCATCAACATATCCTTGTAGAGAAATGTTCGAACCATCAAGGCATAATGCTTGATTTGTGGTACATCTCAAATACCTGAGAATCCACTTCACTTCCATACAATGTTATTTTCTTTGATTTTTCATGTACTTGCTTACAACTCCCATTTTGTGTGCAACACTAGGCCTTGTGTAAACCATTGCATACATTAAGCTTCCAATTGCTGATGCATATGGAACTTTACACATATAATCCATAGCTTTTTGAGTCTTGGGACATATCTCCTTACTTAGTTTGAAATGGATAGCCAAAGGTGTACTAAATAGTTTTGCATTTTGCATATTAAATGTTTCCAACACCTTTTGTATGTACTCACTCTGAGACAACTTTACTTTGCATTTTTTCCTCACTCTAGTTATTCTCATACCAAGGATTTGTTTTGCAGCACCCAAATCCTTCATTGCAAATGAGTTTTATAATTTTCCTTGACCACATTTATTTCATGCATGTTAGACCCTACAAAAAGCATGCCATCTAAATAATATATAAATATAATGTAGCTTCCATCATGTTTCTTTTAAGAAAACACAGTGGTCATAGTGACATCTAGTATAACCTTGTTCAGTAATAAACTTGTCAAATTTTAGATACCACTTCCTTGGAGCTTGTTTTAGGCCGTATCTTCAACCTGCACACTAATTTATCCTTCCTTTTGACCTCATACTCTTGCGGTTGTTTCATATAGATCTCTTCCTCCAAATCCCCATGAAGAAAGGTTGTATTTACATCTAATTGCTAAGGATGCAAATCTTATGTTGCCACTAGACTTAAAATAGTTATGATTGAACTCATTTTAATAACAGGAAAGAAAATTTCATCAAAGTCTATACCTTTCCTTCATGCAAACTCCTTTAGAACAAGTCTAGCCTTGTACCTCTTTCTACCTCCATCTTCTTCCTTCAACCTATATACCCATTTATTCTGCAATGTTGTTTTACCTGCACACAACTTAACTAAGTCCCAATTTTGGTTATGTACCAAGGAGTCCATCTATTCTTTCATGGCTAAAGCCTACTTCTTCTTAGTTTCTATCTTCATTACTTCTTCATAACATCCTGGTTCACCTGAATCAGTCAACAAAACATAATATAATGAAGGAGAGTATCATTCAGGGGGTCTACTTGTCCTGGTAGATCTTCTAACACCACTTTCAAGTGTTTGAGGTGTTTTTTGTTGTTGTGGTTGTTGTTGATGTTGTTTTTCATTACGAATTTTAGGCACCTTTACTTTTTTTGTGATGTCATAAAGCACTATGTATTCTTTTTTTTCTTTTTATTTTTTCTTTTCTTGCATCTGATCCTTATATAGGACCTTTTCATTGAATATGACATCTCTTCTCCTAATGATTTTGTGATTTTCATAATCCTATAAGAAATAATCAAAATCATTAACACCATATCCAATAAAGGTACATTTATTTTAGTTTTTCCTCAAGGTTTGTTTTATTTTCTTTATTGATGTGCAATGTGGACAAAGGCTTCACAACCAAAACTCTTTAAAAATGAGTAGTTTACCATTTTACCTGTCCATGCATCCTTTGGAATACCACCATCCAAGGAAATTGAAGGTCCTCTGTTTATTAGATAAAAAACGTATCTACAACATTTGCCCAAAATTGTAAAGGAAATCCTACATGCAATCTCATGCACCTTGCATGCTTCATGATTTTCTTGTTCATCCTTTATGACACACCATTTTCATGTGGTGTTATTGGAACTATCTTCTCTATACGAATTCCATGCTCTGAATAGTACTTATCAAACTCTTTGTTGCAATAATCAACTCCATTGTCTGATCTGAGACACTTAAACTTATTTCCATCTCATTCTCAAACAAAGATTTCCATTTCTTGAATGTATCAAATACATCAGATTTATTCTAAATACAATAAATCAAGGTTTTCTTGGTTGCATCATCAATAAAAATAAGATAATAGCAAGAGCCATCGAGATATGATACCTGGGTAGTTCCCCATACATTTGTATGCACAAGCTCTAATTTTTCGCTCTTATTTTCTTTCCCAACTTTGAGAAATTTGACTCTCTTTTGTTTTCCATAAACACAATTTTCACATAAATCCAAATCAACATGATTCAAACCTGGTAAAAATATTCTTGAGTGAAGAATATACATCCCCTTCTCACTTATGTTCCCTAGCCTATGAAGCCACAATGTTGTATTTTCTCTGGTGGAGGTTAAATAATTAACAAAATTAGAAATGCCATTGCATGAATACAATGTACCAACCTTTTCTCCATTTTCTATTACCAGGGCTCCTTTAGTGACCTTTCAGGTTTCATTTGTAAAAGTAGTCACACAGCCTTCACCACCTAACTGCCCCGTTGAAATTAGATTTTTCTTCAGATATGGAACATGTCTTACCTCATTCAATAGCCATTTGTTTCCATTTTGTTGTTTTATAAAAACTTTACCCTTTCCAATGATTTTACAGGGTTTATCATCACCGAGATGAACTTGTCCAAAATGTCCTTGAACATAGTCATGAAATTGCTTCCTATCAGGTGTGGCATGGAATGAGGCCCCTGAATCTACCACCTAGGCATCAATAATATTCTCTAATGAAATAATAAAAGCATATTGCAACAAATCACATGTCACATTCACTTCATGATTGTTCTCTTGTTGTGCGTCTCCTTCTTTTCCCTTCCGTGACTTATAGTGTTTCTTCATATTTCCTTTCTTCCTACATTTCTAGAACACTATCCTAGATCTGGACATGGATCTTCATTTTCTTGATTTATTGCAATTTCCTGGGCTCTTTCCTCTTTCCATTTTTCTTCACCTAGTCTCTGCAGTCAAAGCATTACCTAATGTCTCACCAAATATTTCATGCCGCATTTCCTCACTAAGGATAACACCAACGACATCATTAAACTTTAAGGTACTAGATCCATAGATAGAGTTACTAATGTCCATAATTAAACCATTCAAACTTTCTGGCAATGAGCACAAAAATAACAGATCCCCAATTTCATCGTCAAAATTTATGTCCACAGAACTAAACTCACTAGTAGCTGTATTAAATTCATTTAAATGATCAACAACAGATCCACCTTATAACATCTTTATATTAAATAGACACTTCATAAGAACTACCTTATTTGAGGCTGAGGGTTTTTCATATAGTTTAGCCAATGCCATCATCATGAACAACTATGTCCATTCAAAATAGAAGTACTCATAGAGTTTTGGAAGGTATAACTCCTAAAGAATCATTCTTTAAAGGAATCGAAAGGTTAGACATATGATAATATTGGTTGTGCTGTATATATTCATGTTTTTGAGGATAAGAGTAACAACCTTGAGCCTTCAGGAAGAAAGGCATATTTGTTGGTTACAACGAATCATCAAAGGCCTACAGAGTATACATTCCAAGGAAATAACATAGTGAGATCAGTAGAGATGTCACCTTTGATGAAAATGTGGCATATTGGAAGTCTAAGGAAGTATCTATGGATTCCTTAGATAAAGTGAAGAAGGAAGAAATAAAAGAAAAGAATTCAAATTATACAGAATGAACCAGAAGGCTAGAAGTGCATTGAGATCCAACAGAACCAACCATAGTTCTAGATATCAAAAAGAGACCATAATGGCTTAGGTCTACACTGGAAGAGGTAGAAGGACATGGATATCCTGATGGAACATCTAGAGAAATTAAGAAATCCAAGATGTTTTCTAGCTATGTATCTCTCATGATAAGACTTATTGATGTTGAACCTTCCACATATTAAGAAGCAACTAGAAATCAGGTGTGGAAGGAAGCAATGAATGAAGGGTACCAATCAATCAAGAAGAACGATGTCTAGGAGATTTTTCCAAGGCCTAAAGGGAAGTCAGTGGTGACTTCCAAGTGGATATACAAGATCAAGCATGCTACATATGGAAGTATTGACAAGTACAAGGCACAATTCATGGCTAAGGGGTTCTCATAGAAAGATCAGTTGTCAGGTACACTTCCATTAGATTGATCATTTATCTTGTTTCTTCATTGGGGGGGAACTTGCACTAGATGGATGTGAAGACTACTTTCCTCTATGTCGTAATTGAGGAAGAGGTGCACATAGAGAAACCTTAGGGCTTTGGGATACATGGAAAGGAATCTCATGTTTATAGGTTCAAGAAGGTGGTATGGACTCAAACAAGCTCCAAGATCTTGGTATGCTCACATTGAAATTTATCTAATGAGACTATGATTTACCAAAATTGATGCTAATCCAAATGTTTACTTTAAATTTGTGAAGAATGCACCTATTATCTTATTATTATATGTTGAGACTTGTTTCTAATAGGTGGTGAGACTATTATTATTAAGTGAAAGAAGTAATTGGCTTCTGAAATCGATATGAAGAATCTTGGGTTGATGCATTATTACTTGGGACTAGAAGTATGGAAGAAACTTGGCGAAGTCTTCCTTGGTCAAGGAAAGTATGTTTTACATATCCTTCATAGATTTGGTATGATGGACTACAAATCCATGGAAACACCCATGGTGACTAACTTGAAAAATTTAAGAGGAGCTGACACCATATTGGTAGATCCATCTATGTACTAATGGTTGATTGGTTCATTGATGTATTTGGTTAACACCAAGCTAGAAATATGCTTTATTGTGAACACATTGAGCAAGTTCCAGATTGAACTGAGGCATGAGCATTCAATTGAAACAAAGAATATATTGATATATTTCATTGGTACGATTAATTATGGATTGAGATATGTTGCAAACAGGGATGTAAAACTTAAGGGATATACGAATGTTGATTGGGTAGGAAGTACTGAAGATAGAAAGAGTATCTTAGGAGTATGCTTCATTTTGGAACCACTATGATATCATGGATGAGCAAGAAGCAAAGGTCAATTTCACTCTGCATTATTGAAGCAGAATACATTTCAGCGAATGAGGCTTATACCGAAGAATAGTCACTTTAGAAATTATTTGCAGGATTGTTTGGCCAATGATTGGAACCAATAGTGATATACTATGATAATCAAAGTTGTGTGAAGATTTAAGAGAATCCAATGTTCCATGATAGGTTGAAGCATATTAAGATCAAGTACCACTACATTCATGACATGGTGAAAAGGAGAGAGAGATAAAGCTCAAGTACATATCCACTGATGAGCTGGCAGGTAATGTTTTGATGAAGTCGTTTCCTAGGGACAAGTTCGAGTACTTCAGAGATAGGTTGGGGATCATGCAAATTAACCCTCTCATTGAGAGGGAGTGATGATAGGTCTGAAGCATGGATGGACATTATAATGGTAGGGAGGATTTTTCCAAGAGACCCAAAGTGCTCAAAAAGCAGGGTTGAGTTAATTCCTTTTGGAGGACAACCTTGATTACACACCAGAAATGGTGGTCTGAGGTCCTGGCACCAGGAATCACATCTAGACCCTGATCATGTTAAATTTTATTAGGGTGACATTTTTCTTTGCTATGATAGTTTCATTTCATTATTAATACATTAATTTCACCCCATATCATCATTACATTACTCAAATCTAGACCATTATACATTAGCATATGTAATTATATAGAAATAAACAACATCACCATCATCATCAATGCAGTGAAATATAAAAGGAACAGTAGAAGAAAGCATGCACACACTTAGAGACACCAGGATTGGTCTGAGACCAGGGAAAAACCCACTATGGGAAAAACCCTTACAAAACTTCTTCTTCCTATATCGTCATCAAATGATGCAGAAAAAGACAATAAAATGATCCATAACTTTATCCATGCAGAAAATAATAATGATATCTATGAAATAGATCCAATCATGTTAGGATTCAGGACCCTCATACTGATGGGTGTAATGTACTGTCACAAACTAATGTCAATTGTTGTATATTGTTGTCACTATGTCGAACATTGTTGGGCACTGTCGTCACTGTCGATGAGCCAAATACATATGTTTGTAGCCGAAATTAACAAATCATGTCTACAACAGATCTATATAAGATCGGAGAGAAACCTTGATATACTAGATCACTGAAGTCAATTGAAGCCAAGATATCAAACTCTAGATCTAAAGCCGGGTCACTCTCATCCAAACTGTCTATGTGCAACCAAAACTCTCGGGTCACTCTCTCGAATACTATATGTGAGAAACTGTGACTGAATAGTTTTATCAGGAAGTCTTCATGTATGTGAATGTGGCATAATACTACTAAAACCCAGAGTCTCTCCCTTACTATTGATGTGCAAGAAACCCTGCTATCCTGGTCGCTCCCAGGACTACTTTTTGCGAGCGAACATGGCCCGAAACTTTCTGATCTTCCTCTGAAGCCATAGTCACTCCCATAAGCCTCTGTTCTAGTGACCAAGAGTCTATAATCACTCTCATAGGCTTGTGTTCCATCGACCAAGGACCAGAATGCCCTGTTTTGTGCCAACAACTGAGATCCAGAAGACCCTGACCTAGAGCAAACCTTTCGCCTATGATTTCAGACTCTTGAGCGAACTCCTTTCGTCGAACCTGTGCAACCCAAGAAAAGAGAGAGGAGAAGATGTGTCCAAATGATCCTGAGGTCTCTTCTATTTATAGGCTTTCCTGAGGTTTCACTTAGTGTTGATACTGACCCAAACAGTTGCTCATGTGGTTAGGGCCGACCCATTTCATAATTCATGTATGAAGAAAATAATTCATAACTAAACTTCTACTTAACCAAATTGGGTAATCTTTAGGTCGATTTTTGTCCTCTAGAAAAGAGAAATCCAATGAAATCATTATCACGGTAATTTGAGATGTCCAAGGTGGACTTTTACCGTAGTTTCCAAAATTAACACTCCCTCTCAACAAGGAGGAATTCCACCTACCAATATCTTTCCATCGAACAATATGCCATTATGGAACCTTCAAGTGTCATCACGGATCATATATGTCATGTATTCATCATGCCATGTCTATTACAAATGTCTCATCATCACAAATTATCATTGTACAACTCAATCTATCCTTTTCTTATTCTTGTTTATCTCTTGATTGTTTATGTTTGTATTATGAACATTCTTAGATCTAGAAGAAGAAGAATTTGTTACCAAAGGGGAGCTCAAGCTACCACCCTCTATCCATCAAGATGCTACCTGGAATCTCTGTCAGTGAGATACTACCCAAATCATCATCAATCATCATCAGAGAGCATATCATCAAGGAGAATATCTCAACCTGGAATCACATCGTGGAGCAATAGCATCGACCCATACCGAGCAATAGGATACCTCATCACACAGGGGAGTAAACACTCGACCCTGGAATTTCATCGGGGAGCTATACCCTCAACTTGGAAACATATTGGGTCATCTCAACCTATCCTATTTCCTAATGATCTTCCCATTGATGACCAAAATAATCATGTGATAGAACACCTCCATCATAATCGCCTTGGGTTGTACACCCCCAAGTACACTCTCAACTCATTGGCTAGATGAAGAGTGGTACTCCCAACAAGCCTGACTTGTGGGTATGATGCCAACTGGGGTATACTATGCTCGGACCAAGATAGGGTGAGCTACAACTCCAACCCTATAGGTAACAGATAGGGGTAACTCCCTGTATAGATAGGGTAATGCCCTATTGTCTAGAGTTCCCTCAACCCATGGAGCCCTCCAACTCAATTCCTCACCCTGGGAGCTCAAACAGGGTAGGAATATTTAGCTCAATGTCCTTGATTAGTGTTTCTCCTCATTTGGAGGGGATGCTCTCTGAAAACCAAGATGCCTTTGAGATAATATTTACAATCTGCTTGTCTCAATAGCAGTTGTTTCCTATTCATACACAACATCAAATAACATATCATGTGAGATCATATGTAATCACATAAATCACAAAAGGATACCTTAATCATCCTCCCTCTCAAGGAGGTCCCAACCATAATCCTAAGCTTGTCTCACATAGATGCATTGTCTTAATATATGAGAGTATCTCAATCCCAACTGTAAATATGGGACTTATCGCCAATCAGGTCATCACAATGTATCCATGTCATATCCAAATCATACTCGAACAACTCTCTAAGGAGCTTCTGTATCCTGCCTCACAGCTAGCCATGCTAGCAACATCATTATCAACCTCGGTCATGTTATGGACCTCTCATCCAATATATCATGGCAGATCACATACTAAAGCAGCATCCAAATGTTCTTTTCAAAAATAATCTCAAAGATCAGTAATACATCTATGTAAACACATATCATATGAGAAATATCTCATTCTAAAAAATAGAACACCTTATGCAAATATTTCAAGGAAAATCTATGTGAGTGAAGCAGCTCAATCATGAATTTAAACAGGTTATATGCACATCATACATATACATATGGATGTTCAAAATGTAACATCAATGCTTCAATCAACTATTGGGTGACATGTCATGTTCAAAAATATCTTTGAACTTCAAATCAGAGTGTCCAAGGATTTTCATTTTCATTATTCAAAAACATTTTCCAATAGCTTTGCAATATGGAATTCCTTTACCAAATTCCATAATTCATCCCATGATCCATCATCTAGGGCTTCATAAGCTATCTCCCTCTGATTTAGATCATCAAAGGCTCATCACCTGTCACAAGTAGATCATTAGGATATAAAACCAAAACCATAATCAATATCAAATCCATACCTTAGAAGTCATCATCCTAACTTCATCATATAATGTCAAATATAGACATATCTGGATTGCAATGCTCTAAGCATAATGCCTTGCTAAGCCAACAAATCATCACTACATAACTCAATGTTGTACCATCAACAACAAAGTCAACTCATCAGAGTTTAGAAGCCAGATCACGACCATTATCAAAGTCATCATTATCATAGTATTAATTCTTTCAACCAGGAGACAGGTAGATCCCATATCAATTTTGAATTAAATTATGCTAACAAATTGTCATCAACCATGTATTATCAATCTTAACTTTACCGATTCTTTCTCATAGCCATAACACAAGTCATTTTTGTCACTAGGTGCAAATTCATATGACAAGGATGAGTCATTCAGGTTCCATTTTCATGTTGAATCACAACTATCATTATTTCAACCATTGTGCTAGGAATAAGGAGGCCAATCTCCAAATACCCACGTACATCATCATGCCCACATAACATCGATATCATGGAAAATCAACACTCGTCAAATCAGATCACTAGACATCAGATCAAGTCCAAATTTTCTATCATAGAGAGATCTATAATCAAAGAATTTTTCAATCATCAATTCAAGGTTATTGTCAAGCATCATGACAAAACATTGTTCATATATATATCAGTAAGCCAAATCATGCCAACCTCATGTAGCACAAACATAGTGACATATCTATATGTATGTCCCAGTCACCTGCAAACACAAGTTCAGACCATATGTTCATGTTACAACAAACATTTAAGATGTTCCTACTAGCAGATCTTGTTGTTATCTACAATACATCTGTGGTACTGACATATTCCAAGTGACCATCTGATTTCATGCACAATACTTCATTATATGATCAACAATTTAACTCAATAACTTCAAAATTCAGTTAACAGTGGTAGAATATGTCAAGGACATCATCATTCAGAGTTCAGATAGCCTCAGAAAGATCCAAATGATGGTCAACATAGTCAAAACTCTGGCCGCTCCCTTCGGGTTAGTATGAGAGTGACTTTAGATGCCTGGACATTGTCTAGGACTTAACATGTGTGCATCCAGGGATGAAATCTTCTAGATCTAGGAATGTGACAGGAGCATAAACCCTAAATTCTATAAGGGCTTCATCTAAGACTCTGTTGCATATCAATACTATTAGATGCACATAAATCATACTTTAGTAGCATAGAATACAAATAGTAATAAGGGTAAGAATATAGAGAAGAGATTCTCCCTCTGAGTAGGGATCTGCATCATTCATCTTAATTTATGTAAGAAACCTATCTCTAGTAGATTCATGCAACATAAGATATGTTAGATCATAAACATACGTATATTAGCATCATGACATCAATCTTTCATCAAAGTTTAGACTCAAAGTAGTAGATAAATGCAACATCATCTCGCAAAGATTATGGACACAATAGAATTTTCTATCAAGTCACTCCATCAAGTTACTGTATCCAGTTTAACCATATGCCAACAAGAAAAGACCATAGGCAGTAAGAGATATGGTATCAATATTACACTTATACCTCTCACATAAAGGTTATCATGTTATTCATGACCAATGAGATCAAATTAGGTCATTCAACAAGAGTGTCAACCACTCTTTCCATATGCTTTCATCATGCTTATCGCAAACATTATCAGTAGACTAATGTATAGGAGTCAATGAACTATCCTTCTCTATGAAATCCATCATGACAAGTATCAAGAGTATCATTTTCTAGATCCAAGGTGCTAACCTTCTTTATAGGATCAATATATCCAACGGATAGTCATAAATATTAGCCAAACATCAAGTGTATCAATGTATCAATATTAGATAGCCTCGTAGAATTCAAGAAGGTCAAAATGTTCAACACCAAGTGCATAATTTCATCATAGGAGAAATATATCCAAGTCACTTTCATATGCATGTATGAGCCATTAAAGAAAGAGGCATTCTCATCATACCTTAGGGCTTACTAAGCCAATATATGAAATACAACATACCATGCATATCTTGTGATATTCAAATACCTGAGAACCTACTCATTAGACATAGGCCACTTGAATCACTTTATCATCTTTTCATCAAGTACCTCTTTGCCTCTTTCCAGATCTACATCTCAAAAATGATCCTCAATAAGGATCTACTCATCACATCTTATCCAGGAGGTTAGAAACATCCATATACTCAAATACATATGTAGGAAGTACAAGCAATAAACATAATCATCAGATCTATAAGTGTAATAGGTAAGAAGAATCACAAGTCAACAAATACTTATCTTCAATGAGAGGTGATCCTCTCTCTCTTGAACCAATCTTTAAGAGCCATCAATGTCCATGGTCGATCTACCAATGTTGTCTTCACATATCCAACTAGATATGTTATGGATTATCCCATCTAGGGCATCATCAAATCTTCATCAAGTGCTTGAGCATGGACCATGCTAGAGTTTCTTACGTCATAGCTCAATTCTTTGCCATAAACCAAGGTTTTCTATCCAATCCTGACCTCATAGAATCCATCAAACCCTTATCATCAAGATGCCTAGAGTTTTCTTCAAGCCCTGGAATTATTTTAGGTCTCCACCATCCTATTCTTGATTCCATTAGTGGTGTCATCATTGGGGTGATATCCATGTCTTTTCTTCAACCTGACTCTGATACCATGTTAAATTTTCTTAGGGCGACATTGTTCTTTGCTATGATAGTTGCATTTCATCATTAATACATTAAGTTCACCCCATATCATCATTACATTATTCAGATATACACCATTATACATTAGCATATGCAATTACATAGAAAGAAACAACATCACCATCATCATCAATGCAAAAAAATATAAAAGGAATGGTAGAAGAAAGCATGCACACACATAGAGACACTAGGATTGGTTCGAGAACCAGGGAAAAACGCACTATGGGGAAAACCCTTGCAAATATTCTTCTTCTTAGATCGTCATCAAATGATGCAGAAAAAAAGAGTACAATGATCCATAACTTTATCTATGCAAAAAAATAATAATGATATCTATGAAATAGATCTAATCATGTTAGGAGTCAGGACCCTCATATTGATGGTTGTAATGTACTATCAAATATTGATGTCAACTGTTGTATACTGTTGTCACTATGTCAAAAACTATTGAGCATCGTTGTTGTTGTCAATGAGCCCAATACATATGTTTGGAGCAGAAACTAACAAATCAGATCTACATATCTGTATAAGAGCAAAGAGTAACCCATATCTACTAGATCACTGAAGTCAATTGAAGCCAAGATATCAAACTCTAGATCTGATGTCAGGTCGCTCTCCTCCAAACTATCTGTGTGAAACCGAAACTCCCGGGTCACTCTCTCAAAAACTATATGTGAGCGACTATGTCATAATCTTGCTAAAACACATAATCAATCCATTATTATTGTTGTTTGAGTGACCTTAATGTCCTGGTCGCTACTAGGACTACTTTGTGGGACCGACCGATGACCAAAACTTTCTGATCTTCCTCTAAATCCATAGGAGCTCCCATAAGCCTCTATGCCAGTGACAAAGAGTCTATAATTGCTCTCATAGGCTTGTGTGCCAGCGATCAGGGATCAGAATTGCATGTTCTATTCCAATGACTGAGATCTAGAAGACCCTGACCCAGAGTGAACCTTTCGCCTGTGATTTCTGACCCTTGATCGAAATCCTTTCATCGAACTTGTGTGAACCAAGACATGAGAGAAGAGAAGATGTGTCAAAATGATCTTAAGGTCTCTTCTATTTATACGCTTTCCTAAGGGTTCACTTGGGGTTAGGACTAAACCAAGCAGTTACTCATGTGGTTAGGGCTGACCCATTTCATAATTCATGTATGAATAAAATAATTCATAACTTAACTTCCAATTAACCAAATTGGGTGATCTTTAGGTAGATTTTGGTCCTCTCGAAAAGAGGAATCTAATGCAATAATTATCTCTGTCATTTGAGCTATCCAAGGTGGAATTTTAGCCTCAATTTCCAAAATTAAAAGATCATACAACAAGAACGGTGGAGTGAGGTCTTGGACCTTGATCGCACATTGGATAGGGTGGACACTCTTTCAACATCTAGACCCAATCACTAACATGGAAGGGATTGAGTGAGGTCTTGGTTCAGATTTCTCACTAGGAAGGGTGAGTGTGTGTTTCCTAGTTGAGGGTCTCAGCATTTTTGGCCTAGTGAGAGAGCATGGGGTTCGAGGATCAATCACTCTACAACAATGGGTCCTAATATGTTGATGATATTACCATGGGTTTGGTATTTCCCTCGATATGGCCACTAGTATATGTTGATGTTAGATAATGATGGATAACCATTTTCTTTAGAGAAATTTGTCAATTTGAGAACGCCCATGACAATGGTTATGAATACCTCCATAGTTAAGAGGGAGTTTTGAATTTGTAACTATGGTCAATATTCATAATGTATATTTTGTCACTTGATGTAATTTTATTTATCATTGTAAAGCATATTTATAAATTCTAGAGTCAAAGGAAAATTTATTTTGAGTCAAAGTCCATTGTGAATTTTTCAAGATGAAAATTTGAATTTTTGAAATGTAATTTTTGGCTCCAAAAATGACAAGTCATCTACCCACCAATTCAAGTCAGCCCTGGAAAAGAAACACGCCCATTTGGCCCATAAAAACTACTATATAAAGGAATCTCGACCTCCTCCACTTGGGCATTTGATCTCACTCACACAAGACAATTCTGGGAAGCTAGAGAAGGACAAGAAGGAAAAAATAGGGGGGAAACAAAGGATGAAATCTCTCTCTCTCTCTTTTGTCTCTCTTGCAACTTGAATGTGTAGACTGGATTCTTTATTTTTGGTTCACATTTTTTTGGGAATTCTGTCATAAGGGGCCAAAAGTTCTAGGTAACTAGGCAACTGTTTAGGGCCAAAATTTCTGGGGAAACTAGAAATTGCAAGAGGGACAAAATTCAAGGTCAGATAAAAAAAATGAATAGCTGGATCAAAATGGGTGACTTGAATTAGAGGAGAAAAATAGGTTTGACCATAGATCTAACTGTCTCTCATTGAACATGAAGAATTTCTCTATTGAAAAAGGTTGTTGGGTTTTTCCCTTCGTGTTTTTTCCCAGGGTAAATCTTGTCTTCTTTTGTGTATTGTGATCTCTACTATTCTACTATTCTTTATGGTTGAATTTACTCAATATAATTGTGGAATGATATATTGGAATAATTTAAAATAAGATATACATCAAAAGTAATGATTGGAATTTCATAGTTATTGCTAATCTATATTGCACCTAGAAAATCAACATATATCATGAATGAAAATTAAAAATAAGACTTTTTCTTAAATTCCCTAGAATCGAATGCCCATATTTCCAAACAAGGAGAAAAAATAGGAAAACTCTACTTACAATGAAGTTTGACATAATAGATGTCTATTAAAATGCATGATTTAAATGTTATGAAATGAAAAGAATCATTATATACCATTGTAAGAATATGATTATAAATAATGGTTTGAATTAGTGGCTTGGCTCCATGTTTTATTGGATAATTCAACGTATTATATAGCAAAGTTACGCAAGATTGCAATACATATTAACAATGCAGTGAATTTTTTTATTTCATTAACTAGTTTGCTTACACATGGACATAAGACATGGGGATTTGGCCACTTGATGTTTCCTTATTGGAGTTAGATTCAATTTATTATTTATTATTTATTTATGAAATACAAAGGATCTTGATGAATTAATGGTGGATCGATATGCAGACTTGTTTCAAAAAACAAGAACAACATAGCACCCAATGCATGAAACTCTATTACAATTTGAGTCTTATGAAAATAATCTTCTGTGTCGGAAATAAGATATGCAAGCACATGAAATAATTTTTGATAATAAAAAATTTCGTACGTTCATTAGAAAATCTCAACCAATATTAATGTTGCAAATGGATAATTGTGTGGAAAGTTAAATTCAAATTGGTATAATGCATCTATTAGGTAAAAGTGTGTTTCTTAGTATGTTTCTTTAGTATGCATTAGTTGCATTGTAATGTTACGAACACCATAAACTTTAGGCATAGAGTGATCAAAGGGCTCATAAAGGCTAATGATTATTGATCCATGGTTTAACACCCAATTGGTACATGATATCTATTTAAAGGGCATGGAGGGTTATTATTAATGACTAATTTTAAGAACTCCCTTATGTAAAATATTTTCTTTTGCATTAACAAAATTACTTCAGTGGCTGCACTGGTTGGGGCCATGGACTACTTTCCTCTCAAAGAGGTTTAATCACATAAAAATAATGGAATTGTGATGTTTATTTTGTTTACCTTAACATGGTATCAAAGCCAATTTGAAGAACTTATCCTATTGTCATTAGAGGTCGTAAAGCCCATTTCCTGCAAATTTTGAGAGTTGCTCTTTTTGTACTATTTTAGCTTAAATAGATTGTTCCATTACATCCAAATTGCACTTGGATTTACCTCTCAAGATGCACTTAAGTTTTTTTATTAAAACTTCAGAGCATTTTTTTTTACTTGTTCTTGGCATACAAGTCCCTTGTTTAACAATTTGGACATAAACTACAAAAGACTAAGAATATATAATGCAGGTGAATATGTCAATAATGAATTCATAACATACTACACTACGAAGGGAATTCAAATGAAACATATTATTCCATATACACCATAACAAAAAGGTGTTAAAAAATAAATAATCATACATTAAAAGAAAATTTGACTAATTATATGATTCAATATAAGAGATTAATTCTTCCTTATTGGGCCATCAACTGTGAAAATTACTTACTAAATCACACTCCCACAAAGGCCTTAAGTAATGTAACACCGAAATAAGCATGTAGTAAAGTTAAGCTAGATGCAAGCCACTTCTATATGTTTGGAAATGTAGCACAGACTCACATTACTAATGAGAAAGGGAAAGCTTTACAACCTAAATGTGAGAAATCTTTACAATATTTGAAGATGTGAAATAATATAAACTTCTTCAACCTCACTTCATTGAAATAATCATTATAAGAGATGTTAAATTTGATGAAAATATCTTGACTTACAAGCCTAATCCAGTGATTATGCCCCCTTTGACCTGCAAGCCATCTTCGACATTTGTGCTACCTTCTCTTCCTATTTTGGCTTCTTCTTCAAATGATAAAATTCAGGATGAAAATCCACCTCTGCCTGCTCATATTCCTCTATAGGATTCCATTGAACTTGAACTTCCACCAACGCCATAGATTCTTAAATGTGTCAGTTTGACACATGAAGCAACAGGTGACCTTGCTAGTGATCCTATGGATCAAATTTGTACTTGTTCACGTTTCCAACAAGCCTGCTCTCTTTTAGTTCAAGTTTCAAAGAATCGTGATCTAAAAACATTTGTAGAAACTTAAGGAAATCTAAATTGGGAAACAACAATGAATGAAGGATATCATTCCTTGATGGTCAATGATACATGGGAACTTACACCTCTTCTAAAAGTAAGAAAAGTTTTCAAATATACATGGGTATACATAAATAAGTATGCATTAGATGGAAGTGTTGAAAGAGGATTTTCTCAATTTGAAGGAATGGACTACAATGAAAACTTTTTCCCTATCACCAAAATGAATTCCATTCACCTTGTTCTAGCCCTTATTGCTTCATGGATGGGAGGTCCATCAAATGGATGTTAAATTTGTCTTCCTGCATAGGAATCTACAAGAAGAAATCTACATGGAACAACCTCCTAGCTATGTTCAAGGTGACTGCAACCTTTGTTTCTACCTTAAGAAATCTCTCCATGTACTTGAATATCCTTGAGCTTGGTATAAAAAAATGAATGTCTTTCTTCTTGAAACCAACTTCTATAGATGTCATTCTGACCCTACTCTCTACACCAAAAAATTAGGAAGCCATTTCATAATCTTTGTTCTTTATGTTGATAACCTTATCCTCACTAGTAGTGACCCTAAAATTTTAACCCATGTGTAGTCAAGACGTAAGAAGAAGTTTGAAATGATAGAATTAGAATATTTTCATTATTTCTTTAGCCTCCAAGTATCGTAAACTAAGGATGAAATTTATATTTTCCAATTGAAGTATGCATGTGACCTTATTCAGTATTTCCACATGGAATATTGTAAACATCCCCTTCTCCCTTTCAATTTGGATTCAAACTTGCTTCTACCTACACTCCACTTGAAGTTGATACCACTTTGTACTATCACTTAGTTGGAAACATATTATATTTGACTCATAGACATCATGGTATTTCCTTCCCTAATGGTATTGTTGCTCGATATATGCAAGAACCACATGAAAATCATTGGAAAGTAGAAAAAACTATATTTTGATATATTCATATTATAGTTCAATTTCGGATACAATACAATTTATGGTGGGATCCTTTTTTGGTTGGTTTCACTAAATCAAATTGGGTTTGCAACCCTGATGACTAGAAATTTATAACAAGATATGTTTTCACTATTGGTTTTGGACATATCCTTTGGGATTGTAAAAATAAGTAGGTTATTTCTCTTTCTTTAGTAGAAGAAAATTACCATGTAGTGGCTAATGCAACTTAAGAAGTCTTGTGGCTTAGACAAATCCTTTCAGAGTTTGGATTCCAACAACAATATATGACCATCCTCTCATGCCACAATAAGAGTGCCATCAAGCTTGTGAGATCCAATTTAGCATCAACACAACACAAACATTGAGCTACACATACATTTCATAAGAAAACTCATTTATGATCGATTTTTTGAAGTGCACTTTTTGTCTGCAAATCATCAAATTGCAGGCATTTCACAAATTCTCTTACAAAAGCTCAGTTTTCTAAAGTTTGATCTATGTTAGGAGTTTAGGAATTTTTCATTAAGGGGGATATGATCTAATGCCTCCTTTCTCTTATTTCTTCAGCTTTGCAAATCCTTTAATCCTATCTGAAATTTTTCTTAAGGGGGATGTTAGGATATTTACACACTTAGAGTTAGTTAAATTCAACTTGTCCTGAAGTGTTTATTAGGTAAAAGTGTGTTATTTAGTATGCATTAGTTGCATTGTAATTTAACAATCACAAGATGTTTTAGGCATAGAGCAATCATACTACTCATATTCTCCTCAATACTAATGCTTATTGGTATGTGGCTTAACATCCATGATCTCTATTTAAAGGACATGGAAGGTCATCAATAATGACTGATTGTGGGAACTCTCTTATGTAAAACAATTTCTTTTGCATTAATAAAATTGCCTAAAGTTGCCACATTAGCTAAGGTCCTGGATAGTTTTCCTCTCAAATGTTTTTAACCACATAGAAATATTGGCATTGTGATTTTGATCTAGTTTTTTGAGCGATTATTGAAGGTGCTCATCTTATTTGTAATACATTGTTTAACCAAACATTGTTGGGTAGGGCAAAGGGAAGTATTTACTAAAATATATATTCTACTACTAAGTCCAATAAAATAGAGGTTCAATGGTGGAAGTAAACTAGAACATCAAAGTCAACACAAAATTGTATGAAAATTGCTTAAATAGAAAAGAAAAATGGGTTGATGGTTCAAAATAAAATATTTTAATTGATGTTAATATAATCATATGGGCATGCTCACCAAGGCGTAAATGGAAGAAAGAGGAAATATAAAAAAAAAAAGGGCCTTGCAACAATTAAGGAATGACAAGAATAAATGGAGAATAATGTTGAGGGCAAGGGTAACACTAATGAATGAAACTTCATTTGCGCCATGCTACCTTGAGTATTTATTAAGAAGTACAGCCATAAAATACAAAATTGTTATTTATTTTATTTTATTACACCCCTTCAATATTAATATATTTAACATTGATGCATGCACATATAACAATAAAATGTTAAAAATTGTCCATTAATTATATATATATTCAAAATTTTGAAATTTAAATACATAGATTAGAAATTAGAAATTAATATTTCTAGAATTGAAATTCTAATAGTGAGAATCAAAATTGACATGCATTTCAATTCATATTCTTTAAAATCACATTTTAGGAATTGAAAATAATAATAGTGAGAATCAAAATTGACATGCATTTCCATTCATGTTCTTTAAAATCACATTTTTGGAATTGAAAATAATAACAGTGAGAATCAAAATTTACATGTATTTCAATTCATGTTCTTTAAAATCACATTTTAAGAATTGAAAATAATAGTTTTGGAATTTAAAAATGTAACTTTTAAAGTTTGAAATTATTTAAAATTTATATGTTTAAAATAAAAAATCACATTTAAAAAAATTAATATTTACATCTTTAAAACTGAACATTTTCACTTTAAAAATTTAACAATAAAACTTCTAAAATAAAAAATTACAATTTTTAATCTAACCTTTACAAATTCGACGAAGTTCAAACCATGATATTATATATATAAATATAAAATTAGTCGATGGTAGAGCATTTGTGCACTTCATCAATACTGAAACTATGGTATTATATAAAATATAAAACTAATCGATGCAAGAGTATTCTCCCGCATCGTCAATATTACTATTTGTTTATTTGACCATTAACGTCAAACCCTCTGCATACGCAACTTATCTTTATATTTAGGAAAATGCCATCTCTGTAGATAATGAAATAATATTTGATTATGGGACTTTCTGAGTCAAATATAAATTCTATGTAACGAAGAATGTATAATTAATGTCCGTTTTAAAAGGAGTGAGCTAATATGTTCTACAAACTAATTAAAAAATAAATAAATTAAAAATAAAGTTTTTAAAGACTTTATACCAAATCAATTTTAAAATAATAAATGAACATATTTATCAGTAAAATAAATAAATTAAAAGTAAAGTTTTTAAAGAATTTATACCAAATCAATATTCAAATAAAAAATGAACATATTTATTAGTAGAATTAAATTTAATTTTAATAGATTAAATGTAAAACTTAGAATATGTTAATGTAATTTTTTTGGTTTGTTAATCCATGAATTTTGAACTTGCAATCTTCTTCATTTATTTTATATCTTATAAACAAATATTAATGTAATTGAATGTAAAATGAGAATATAAATTTTAAAAGTGTTAATTTTTGCGAAATTTATTAATTTTGTTTTTAATTTATTTAAATAAAAATTATTATTTTTAAAATTCTTAAAAATAAAATTACGTAAAAGTTCAATAACTATTAAATATAGTTCAAAGTTGATTTAATAATTATATATTAAAAATAATTAAGAAATAAAAAATACATAATATAATTTTTTAAATATATATTAAAAATTAATAATGAATGTGGTATTATGGTTGATAATTAATTTTATTTTTTAATTATTTAAATAAAAATATTTGCTTTTAAATATTTAAAATAAGATGATTTAAAATATATGTTAATGGTATTTATTTCAAGTAATTGAGAAAAATAATTATTTTCTTCTCCACCTAAGTTTCATTCTCACAAAGAATATATTGAAATCATAAAAAATATGTATTCAACCTTTTACAAAATATAAAATGACAATCAACTATTTTTTTTAAAAAGATCAATTGAAAAATAGATAATCACAAATTTTATTATATTTTTAATATCTAATTTTAATATGGATAGTGTCTCTCTATTAAACTATCTTTAGTTTTGAATCTTATGGTACAAATATCACAAAACACAAAGTAGAAGATTCATTTATTTATACTTTTGTGTAATAAAATACAATGTCCTCTTATGCAGGAAGCCTATACAATCCATAAAAGGCTCGAGGTTTTTTAGGGGGGAGAACTAGTATCCAAGTCCTAGCCCTCTCCCACACTATGAATATAACAACAACAACCCCAAATCCAATCCCTATTCCTATCCCCAATGCTAGCAATGATATCTTTTCATTTACATGGCTTAGCCATTTCATTTTAACATGGCTATTGTCACTAGTACCATTATCTTGTGCAGTAGGTTTTGCCTTTTGATTGCTACATCGACTTAAAGGACACCCCCACAAGCATTTATTCCTTTGAAATGAAGCTGCATCAAATGTTGAAAATTGTGTCCCTGTTGGAATTGGCCCGCAAAGGTAGTTAGATGAAACATCTAATTTGCGCAACCAATGTAACTGAGAAAGTTCTTGGGGAATTGGCCCTGTTAATTTATTTTTTGCCAAGTCCAACACCTCTAAAGTAGATATGTTACTAAGAGATTTGGATATTTCTCCTTCTAATTGGTTTCCAGATAAATTCAACCATCGCAAGCTATTCATACTTCCTATACTTGGAGGTATTTCCCCTACAAGATTATTGTTAGACAAATCAAAGAAAGTGTTGGTAGGTATTACCTCTGAGAGTCTAATATGTTCAGTGCCTTCCATTTGATCAATTGATATAGATAGATAGATTGTGCTCTTTGAAAGCGGCTGATAATATTCTCCATCTAAGCTTTCCCCTTCAGAAGATATATTGAGTACAAATCCTTGAAGTCTTTCAAGATCTAACGGTATCCTTCCACTGAATTTATTGTTGGATAAATCCAACCATTGCAACTTTGTGAAATTTGTGATCCATTTAGGAATACCACCACTGAAATTATTATAACCAACGTTTAAAACACTCAAATCAAGAAAGAATGTCAGGTAACTTGGAAGTTCCCCTGTCAATCTATTCATACTCAAATCAAGCACCTGAATGTTGGTACAGTTGGTAAAACATTTAGACAAAGTCCCAGAGAAATGATTAGAGTAAGCAAAGAAAGATATTAGAGAAGTACAATTGCTGAAAGCCTGAGGGATTGGTCCTTCCATACTATTATTGGATAAATCCAACATCGCAAGTGAATCCAAATTGCTGACACTATCTGGAATAACCCCTGAAATATTGTTATCATGTATGTCCAGAACATTGAGATATTTTAACTTACCAATGCTCTGTGGGAAGCATCCACTTAAATTGTTCGAACTCAAATCAATTTCCATGAGAAATTTCATATTTACTATGCCTTTGGGAATTGTACCTGTGAAAGTGTTATCAGCCAAGGAAAGATAACGAAGCTTGCTCAAATTTGTAATAGCTTCCGGTATGTTGCCGCTGAGCATATTTGCATCAACAGATATGCCCGAAAGCTTGCTCAAATTAGCCAACTGATATGGTAAGCTCCCAGACAGTTGATTATATCCCAAACTTAATTGCTCAAGGGAAGAACAATTTCCCAGAGATACAGGGATACTGTATTCCAATTTGTTATGAGAGAGGTCAAGTGACTCTAACTTCTGTAACAATCCCAGTGCAGGTGGTATTCTCCCACTCAATTTGTTATCAGAGAGGTCAAGTGACTCTAACTTCTGTAACAATCCCAGTGCCGGTGGTATTCTCCCACTCAAATTGTTAATAGAGAAGTCAAGGAATTGTAATTTCTGCAACAAACCCAATTCCGGTGGTACACTCCCGCTTAAATTATTCCGAGACAACCCAAGATGCATTAACTCAGTACAATTGCCCAGAGTTGGAGGGATGATACCCCTGAAATTGTTCCATGAGAGGTCAAGATAAGATAGGCTTCTCATAGAACAGAAAAAGGAAGGGACTGGACCATTGAAATGGTTGCTTGTGAGGTCAACATGAGATAGGGTCGACAGCGGAGTCGACATGAAAGGGAGTATTGGACCACTGAAATTGTTGAAACTCACATCGAGATATGACAGTCTTCTCAACGAACTTAACACGGAAGCGATTGGACCACTGAAATTGTTCGCTCCTAGCGACAATTTTCGGAGAGAGGTGCAGTTGCGCAGAGAATTTGGAATACTTCCACCCAGACGAATATTCCAGTACAAATCTAGCTGTTCCAATTCGGCAAGACGACCAAACTCTGTTGGTATTCCCCCTGTTAATCGGTTATATGAAAGATCGATGCATTTAAGGCGTGTGCAATTGCACAATGCTTTTGGAATCGATCCTCCTGCTAAATAATTACGGCTGAGGTCAAGTATTTCCAGCGATTTAAGCTGTCCGAATTCAGGCGGAATTCGTCCTGTGAAATAATTATTAGAAAGATTCAACGTCTGTAACAAGGGAAGGTTGCCAAGAGATGGCGAAATAGTACCTCCTAATTGCAATCCATAACGTGGATATCCATCATCATCTACGGGAGCCGGAAGGATTATGGCCACGACTGTTCTGGTGTGTGGCCTACACGTAATACCATACCAAGAACATAACCCCTTTGAGTTGTCAGCCGTCCAGTTAGACAGCCGTCCAGATGGATCTGATTTGATAAGGCTTTTGAAGGATAGAAGAGCTTCCACGTCCTTTCTCTCGTGAGGATCCATGGATGATTCGTGGCTATTCTCTAACATAGTACGCCCATTCAAAACAGATTCATCAGTAGCCTGATAGCCAGAGACGTGAGCTCCCCCATAAGTAGGGGAATGTAGCTTCGAGAGTGAGTAATTAATGGCTGCTGCACATGGAATCACAGTGGCCACGATGATGACGAAGCACCCGAGCATGAGCGGAACAACGCCTTTATGATCCATTTTCCTCTCTTCGAAACTCAAAACTACGTCCACCAGTGAGCTGTGTGTTGCGAGCTATATACGTATATATAAAGAGAGAAGCCTCATATTATGAAGCAGAGATAGAAAGATGACTCGACTCCCCGTCGCCTTGGGCGGTGATCTGGGAGAGGCCTCCAGAGATACTGTGGGTTAGTTGGAAAAATGAAAGGCACCATGGAAAAGGTAGAGGGGCGAATTCAATGGATGACTTTTGTAGGGAAGAAACTTTGTTACGTACGTAGAGAAAAAGAGCGATGGCACGTAAGAGAGAGAAAAATTGCCCAACCTTATCTGGGCCTTTTTGACTATCCAGGCGATTCAAACCTTTTTTCTTTTTTTTTTTTTTTGACTATCCAGGGAAATTTCACGAGGTTTGAATGTAACGTAACAACTTTATTAAATATTTACTTGATGGCCTGAATTTATTTGTTAATTTTATAAATCGAAGGTTGGTACGAATTAGAAAACCAATTAAATTCCATTATATTGCATTAAGGGAATATATTGTCACAGCGAAGACGGCAGTAAAGATAGAAATGTGCGTCTGGAGCAGGAGATAGAGAGGCGTCCATATTGACTCGCTGTCGTCTCGTGGGCGGTGGTCGTGGAGGCGGCACCAGAGATGCCGTGCGTGACTGGGAAACGCTAAAAGGCGCAGCTGAAAGCAACGTAAATCTTTTATTGAACTTGGTTAGGTAGTGGATGTTGACGTAAATCTTCGCTGTGCACGTATTGACTCGGGTTCGTCTTGGGCGGTGGTCGTGGAGGCGGCCCGAGAGATGCCGTGCGCGACTGGGAAACGCTAAAAGACGTACATGAGTGTGACGTGAAAGCGGCAGAAATGTAAGTTTATTAAACTTGGTTAGTAGGTGTTGACAATACACATAGAGATGCCATGACTGTGTTGACAATACACAGAGATGCCATGACTGTGGTGGTGCAAGTTCTTCGCGGGGTGGTTGTGCGAGTAGTGGTTGCAGGTGGTCGTTGGTTGCCTGAAGTCATGGTGGCAGCACCCGAGGATGGGCTAGTTAGTAGGGTCATGAAGGCATGGTTGGGCATGGGCAAGCTGGCCCTCCTAGTCATTCCACGACTCAACGAAATCTAGTAAATTATTTTCATGATCTTCTAGAGGCATAGGATAGGACATGCAGGGAAGAACCTGACGTTGTGATAGAGATGCTCAACTAACTATAATATTTTTGATGTCATGTTTGGGAAAGAATGGTGGTGGTTTGGCAGGGGCAGAATATTCTTACTAAAAAGTGGACAAGTTGATACTCGGCTTGCTCATTTTGAGCAGCATGTTAGAAGCTCGTATCACCCTCCCTCCACTGGGCTAGATATTCCAGCTTTTGTTATTTTAAGTGATAAACATTGTGGGGATGTTATGTTTATTTTGAATGTATTTTGGTGCTTTTGGCCTTTCAGGGTCTAGATAGTTCTTTTTAGTCTTTTTTTTGCTTGTATGTAATGCCTAGTTAGCGTCGGTCAATAAACCTCTGGTCGAGGTGAGACCATCTATGTTTTGGTATCTATGTACTTCATTTTTTATTAATGAATAGAATATCGACTTCAAAAACAAAAAAATCTTAATTTTTCTATTATGCAAATATTTTCACTACAGGTTTTGGGAACCCATGGGTTTTTCCCATGGTATTTTTCTCTAACATAGACTATTTAAAGGCCTAAATTTCAATCAATTTTTCACAAATAAAAATAACCAAACATTCATACATGTTTGGAGGTTGATTGTGGAATTGAGGAAAATTTGGCAATAGAACCAAAATATCAACAAAAAGCATTTTCTATAAAGGTATGTCTTGCATGTTTAGGGTTTTAACGAATTTGGGAAAATTTTCTAATAGAAACACATTAACAATGACAAACATTTTTTATAAGGGCATGTCTTGCATTTTTAGGATTTATATTTTTAATTTATTTTTGTTTATAACACTCTTTAAGGTTGAACAATTCCGGGAAAATTTGGTAACATAAGCACAATATCAACCACAAGCATTTTCTATTAAAGCATGTCTACATGTTTAGGGTTTGTATTCTTTAATTGATCACTTTTATAATACTCTTTAGGGTTTGAACATATTCAAGCTTGTTTTTTCTTATTGCATTTCTAATAAGTAGATAGCATGCACACCATGACTATGAGTGCCCCAATGAAACAAAGTGAGTATGTAGGTTATCTACTTCTTAGAAATATAATTCTTGACATACTACATCGTGAATGATAACTACATAGAGTAATAATAAAAAAAATTGGAAATCAATCCTCACAGGGACAGAAACCTCGCCACATATGGGCCATGAAAACTATAATCATTAGATGAAATGAGAATTAATATGTCTATATAAATAATATACTAATAAATTATTATTAATTATTATTTTTCAATAATAATATGTAGGAATTAATATTGATATAATTTTATGTTGTTGATTTGTTTTTATTTTTTTAATTATATACAATTTAATTTTAAACTTAAACAAAACTAAATTAATGGAATATTTACATTCGTCCCGTGAGAAAGACCTAAATTAAAAATATATTCACTCTCCAGATATGAGCCTACAAATAATAGGCAAAGTGAAGTTCATGTCAACTATTATTATTAGATGAAATAAGTATTAATATATCTATATAAATAATTATATTAATAAATTAATATTAATTAAATATTTTTGATAATACTAGGTAAGATTCAATATTAATATATCGTTGGATCTGGGTAACCCAACGGCTTGTTGAATGGTAGAAAATATTTTCCTCAACATCGGGGAATGTCACCCAGTCGGGAACTTAAGACAACTTCATTTCCATTGGAATTAGTTCCGGTTGGGGATAATGGGGCCAATTTCCAGTGAAATAATTATAAATTAATGATGGAAATATAATGACAATAATGGAGTGATTTAAATCTAAAGATGATATTAATAAATAAACTTATTCTATGTATCTCCTGGGATAATATTTCCTTACATGTGATTCATAAAAAGATTTCACAAAGCATGCAACAATATAGATCATTAAACAATTTATGAAAAGAAAACAAATAAGATAAACTAAATTAATTAAACATTTAATTAATTTAGTTTATTAAAACTAATCACATAAAATATCTCGTTATTTCATATACAATAAAAATGATATAATCCTACACATCAATGGTGACAATGTCTGACTCTTTGCAAAGCACACATATAATGAAACAACTTATAGAAAATTCACTATATATCTCAATGAAACATGGCAACAATATAAAAATAATAGTACCTAATACATTAAGACTCTGCTCATGAAAAAGATAGCTTTCGGTTCAGCTCTTCTATTAGATAACTTTGGAATAAACAATAGTGCAACTTCAAAGTTGTCTATCAAAAATTCAGAACCCCTTTCTAAAAACATGAGAGGGGTTTAAATAGTCTATTAATATTACAAAAATAGTAAAATCAAAATAAAGGTCTTCAAAATAGTTCCAACAAACTAAGCTAAGATAAAGCAAAAGATAAAGATAACATTCTGTTGTAACAAGAAATTCACAAATGTGTTGCAAGGTGATTATCCATTCATTCTCTAAGTCCACATATGTCTGTCATTAGATTTAGTTGGGGGGGATAAATTGGTTGCATGTGAATCTTCCCTGTAAATAGTGCATTGCTGAGTGTTGGAAGAAGTTGAGTTGTTGCAATAGAAAGACACCTCGGCATGAACCATTGATTATGTGGCTTTACCAAGAAATGCCAATTGTAGGATTTAACCCCATATAGAAATTACCTGCATACGAATTCTTAAACATAGAAAATAAACAATATGAGAGCATAACACATAAAACACATATACACAGAGATTTTCCCCTGGATCCCAAAACCAGGACTACCAACTTGATTTTTCATTATGTTCCTTTCAATGTTACAATACATATTTATACATGTCGAAGCATCCAATACCATGGACTGAAAACCATCACGTCCAAAACCATGGACCGAAAACCATCGTGTCCAAAACCATGTGTGAAAATCATGCACAAAACCATAGGTAGGTCTGCCCAACCTATTATAGGGTCCAAAAACAAAATTTTCGGGGCGTTGCCCTAGACCCCATAGAGCGGGGTTACTTGCACCTGTCAAACCCCCTGTGACCCCCCCCCAGCTACGCAATCGGTGCAACGAATGGGCGGCTCCGCCCCCATTCTAACCCCCTGGTTAACTACATTGGCTAGTCATGGAAAGAATATAACACAACCCAACATTCTCCCACTTATTGTTTTATTTCCACAGGGGGCCACAAGAGAGCGTAGTCATTTATCCAGCCCTGCAATGCCCATTGTTTCTCTACACCAAGAGAAATTCTCAGAGCTTACAGATTTTGTCAATGCATCTGTAGTATTCTTCAAAATGTCCACCTTTACCAACATCACCTTTTTGTCTTCTATCATATCCCTCACAAAGTGATACTGAACATCAATGTGCTTTGTCTTTGAATGATATGCAGGGTTCTTTGCCAAGAAAATTGCACTTTGGCTATCACATTCTATCCTTATAGCTCCCTATACTAACCCCATACTTGAACATGATCTCTGCAACGAAACTGCTTCCTTGCTTGCATGAGTGGATGCCATGTATTTTGCCTCTGTAGTTGATAGTGCCACTACAGAATGTTTCTTACTCATCCAACTAACTGCACCTCCAAATAGGTTAAACACATACCCACTTGTAGATCTTCTTTGACCTAGATCTCCAACCCAGTCTGCACCAACAAAGCCACGAATATCCAATAATCTGTCCAATCTTGGTCTTCCTTGGTAGCACAAACCATAATCACTAGTGCCACGCAAATACCTGAAAACCCTCTTCATTGTTGTCTAATGCTCCTTCCCTGGTTTTGACGTAAACCTGCTCAATACTCCCATTGCATGTGCAATGTCTGGTCTAGTACAAACCATCACATACATCAGGCTACCAACTGCACTTGCATATGGAACACGGGACATGTCCTCTTCCTGTTCTTGTGTCTTGGGACACTGTTCAATAGATAACTTTACACCTATAGGAATAGGAACCTTCACCGATTTACTATCCTGCATATTAAACCTATGCAGTATTGTCTCAACATACTTCCTCTGGTTTAACCAGAGATTCCTCTTTTCCAGGTCTCTTTTAATTTCCATGCCCAAAATATAGTTTGCAACACCAATATCTTTCATGTTGAATTTGGAGGACAAATGGGTCTTCAAATCCTGGATAATTTCTTTGTCATTTCTAACCAGCAACATATCATCCACATACAAGACCAGATAAATAACACAGTCACCAATTAATTTAAAATACACACAGTGATCTGCTTTGCTTCTGGTGAAGCCAAGTCTGTTATGAAACAAACTCACAAAAAGATAGAAAAGATAGATCAACATCTTATAATTAAGCCCCTTCGAGGGGGCAACCTCCTTTACATTACACAAATGAACAACTCTTGGATGATACAAATGAAAAAACCTCCTTTATATATATAGGAGTCTAAGGGGTCACAATATAACCCAAGCCGACCTAACCATAATAATATAAGGCCACATAAATAACAATAGTGGGCTTCTGGGGTGCACAATAATAACAATATGGGGACAATAAGGTCACAACAATGACAATAAGGAATACAATGACAAAAGTAATGGGGTAATCACTAGTATTATAGGGACCTAACATGCCCCTCTCCTTCAAAAAAGTGTTGTCCTCAATGCTTGAGTAGTTCTGGATGCTTCTGTAAAAAATTCTAATCCTCCCATGTGGAATCTTCAACGGTTAAGTTCTTCCACTTGATGAGATACTCTGAAATTAATCGATTTCGTAGTTGTTGAGTTCTTGTTTCTTTAACTGTTTCAGGTTCCAATATGATCTTTCCTTCCTCTTCAAGTTCTGGTAATATTGTTTGAACTGGGAGCTTGTCACCTATAACCTTCTTTAAGCATGAAACATGGAAAACTGGGTGCACTCGAGAAGCTGCAGGAAGCTCCAATTTGTATGCCATTGTACCTATGTTTTGCAACACTTTGTATGACCCATAATACTTTGGTGATAATTTTTTATCCTTCTTAGCTTGCTTGAGGGACATTTGTTTATATGGTTGTAGCTGTAGGAATACCCAATCACCTACATCAAAACTTCTTTCGCTGTGATGTTGATCTGCCTGTTGTTTCATTCTATTCTATACCAAGGTGAGGTTATCCTTTAAGAGTTGGAGAACTTGTTGTTGATTCTTGACGTGATCTTCCACTACTTGAACCTTAGAATTTTCTCTTAAATATGATGTGATGGATGGTGGGTGATATCCATAAAGTGCCATAAATGGGGTCATTTTTGTTGAAGTATGGAAGGAAGTGTTATACCACCATTCAGTGAGAGGAAACAATTTGACCCATTGTGTTTGTTTATCAAATACAAAGCAACGAAGATATCCTTCCAAACATCTATTTACTATCTTAGTTTTCCCATCATATTGAGGATGACAAGATGAACTATGAGCTAACTGAGTAACAAGACAAGAAAATAGTTTTATCCAAAAATTTCCAGTGAATATGGGATCTCTGTCACTTACAATAATATTTGGGTTTCCATGTAGCTTTTGAATTGTTTCCATAAACACAGTAGAAACTGTATTGGCTTTAAATGGATGAGATAATGCACAAAAGAGTGCATACTTGGTAAGTCTGTCAATACCACCATGATGACACTCTTCCCTTCGGATTTGGGTAAACCTGTGATAAAATCCATTGAAACATCCTCCCAACATTGACTTGTTAAAGGTTGTAGTAGACCCGAGGTCTTAATTGTTTCAACTTTATTTTGTTGGCAAACCAAACATTCCGCTACGAACTTTTGAATATCAGATTTAAGGCCGTACCAAAAAAATTCCTTCTTAACCCTGTGGTAAGTCTTTAAAAATCTTGAGTGCCCTCCTAAGGGAGAGGCATGCAATTCCATAAGAATCTTTTGTTTGAGTTGGGAATTCTTACATAGGTATAAACGATCTTTGTACCACAATGAATCATTTTTCCAGCTAAATGTATCAGATGCATTGGGATCTTGTTGTAACTTTTGAATGAGTGCCCCCACTTCTTCGTCAGTCTTCCACTCATCCCTTGCCTCATTTATCCAATCTGGCTGGATAATAGATATGGAACAAAGCAATTCTTCCACATCCTCATCCTTTCTTGAGAGTGCATCTGCCACAACATTTTGCTTCCCTTTTTTGTAGATGATTTCAAAGTCATAACCCAACATCTTTATGACCCATTTTTGCTGCTCTTTTGAAGATAATCTTTGTTCTAAAAAGTATTTAAGACTATCATGATCCGTTTTTACCTTGAAGTGTCTTACCATTAGGTATGGTCGCCATTTCTTAAGTGCATGTAGTACTTCCAACATTTCCTTTTTGTAAATAGCTTTATGTACATACTTTCCTTTGATTGGACGACTTTCGAAAGCAATGGGTCTTTCTTCTTGCATTAAAACAACACCAATTCCATTTCCTGAGGCATCACATTCCACAATAAAGGTTTTTTTGAAGTCTGGCGTAGCTAACTCTGGTGCTTAGCACATTGCCTCTTTAAGATGTTCAAAGGCCTTCGTTGCTTCTGGAGTCCATAAAAATGAATCTTTCTTCAATAATATTCTTAGAGGTGCTGCTATTTTCCAATAATTCTTAACAAACTTGTAGTAATACCCTGTCAACCTGAGAAATCCTCAAATATGCTTTATGGATGTGGGGATTTTCCATTCCTTAATGGCTTTAATTTTGTTGGGGTCTACCTTAACACCTTCATGAGATACAATATGACCCAAATATTCCACCTTTTGTACTCCAAAGAAACATTTGGAACGCTTTGCATATAATTGTTTCTCCTTCAATAGGTTGAGCACCCTATCAACGTGTTGAACATGATCCTTCCAAGACTTGTTATAGATTAGTATATCATCAAAAAATACTAACACAAATTTTCTAAGGAAGGGTTTGACAATGGAATTCATCAAACCTTGAAATGTAGAAGGTGCATTGGTAAGGCCAAAACGCATGACCAAAAATTCATAATGACCCTCATGAGTTCTAAATGCTGTTTTCGGAATGTCTTCAGTCTTCATTCTGATTTGATGATATCCTGAATGAAGATCCAACTTGGTGAAGTAAATTGATCCATGCAATTCATCCAATAGTTCGTTAATGACAGGAATGGGAAATTTATCTTTAATAGTGAGTTTGTTGAGCTCCCTATAATCTGGACACATGCGCCATGATCCATCCTTCTTGTGCACCAATACTACTAGAGAAGAGAAAGAATTTTGACTAGGTTGAATCATACCAGCCTCTAGCATTTCTGCAACCATACGTTCAATTTCACTTTTTTGGGCATAGGGATATCTGTAAGGCCTGATGTTCGGAGGAACACTTCCTGGAATCAAATGAATAGCATGATCCTGATCACGAATAGGTGGGAGACATTTGGGAGTCTCAAATACCTTGGAATGATTGTCTAAGACTTTTTGGAGATATGGAGAAATAGATGATTTTGATGTGGGAACCTTTAGCGAACATAATTGTGTAATTACGTTGCATTGTTCTTTCCTTAGAAGCTTTGTCATTCCATTAGAGCTGATTATCTTTCCTGGTTTCCCTATGATACCTCTTAATTCAACTTCCTTTCCTTCCGAAGAAAATTTCATGAATTTTTTTTGAAAATTAAAAGCTATTGTACCCAAGGATTGTAGCCATTGGACTCCTAGTACAACATCAGCACCACCCATTGGAATGGAAAGCATTGGGCTATTCAATACATATTCTCCCATGGATAGCTTGATATTATGGTACTTTCTAGAGCAATTTATGGTTCCTCCACTTGCAACCATCACTTGACACTCTGGTGCTAGATATAAGAAGCAATTCAATTCCTTGGCTATCTTACAATGAATAAAATTATGGTTACTTCCAGAATCAATCAACACTATTACCTTTTTCTTCTTGATATGTCCTTCTATCTTGATAGTTTGAGGAGTGGTAATTCCAGCCAATGCATTACAAGATATGGTTGGATTCATTTCTTCTTTCTCTAGGGTTTGTACCAGGTGTATATCCTCTTCTTTTGGTGTTTCTTGTTCCTTTTCTTCCTCCTTTTCACAATCTATGTAAAATAATTTCTTCTCAGCACACTTATGACCTTTAGTATATTTGCTATCACAATTATAACAAAGCCCTTTTGCTTTTTTTTCTTCCAATTTTTGGGGTGTCAACCTTGTAGGTTGTGGATGGCTGGGGGAAACGACACTTACATCCTTATAGTAAGTGGTAGGCTTCCTTGTTGCCATATTTTTACTTTCCATTTTTCTTGCCAACCTGAATACCTTCTCCAATCAGTTAAGTTCCCAAAGGCGAACCTCATTTTGGATGTTATCCTTTAAAGTCCCTATGAACATATCAATCCTATGCTCCTCTGGAATATTTTTTACCCTTATATTCAATTTTTGGAAGTCCTCAATGTGCTCCCTCATTGAACTCTTTTGTTTGAGGTTTATCAATTGGCTTAAAAAAAGTGTCATTTTTCGTATCCTCATAATGTGATGTCATTTCTTCCGTAAAAATTACCCAAGTCACAATTGTTTACGAGAGAAAAGCCATTGATACCATACAAACTGGTTTGGTTCCAAATATAAAGTTGTAATGCGTACCTTTTGTGTGTTTTGCACATTATGGAGATCGAAAAATTGCTCCATTTGTAGTATCCATGTTACAGGATCCTTTCCATCAAACTTCCTCATATCGATCTTTGGAACATGGTGGGTCTTTGTTCCAATGTTAGAGTCTATGAAATCATGATTAACATTTATTTTGTTCTCATCATGAGTTTCTTCTACAACATTTTCACTATTAAGAAGCCTTTCTTGTAGAAATTTTGTCAAACCTTCCTTCAATCCTTCAATGTCTTTCTTCAAATCTTCCATGTTATCATTCTTCAAATCATGATTAACCTTCCTTTTCTTCTCATTATGAGTTTCCTCTCCTACCTTTTATCCATTAGGAAGCCTTTCTAGTAACAATGTTTTCATACCATCTATCTTAGCTTTCATGCCGTCCATCTTAGCTTCCATGCCATCCATCTTAGTTTCCCCGCCATTCATCTTAGCTTCGACGCCATTCATCTTAGATTCCATGCCATTTATCTTAGGTTCCACGCCATTTATCTTAGCTTCTGTTAGCTTTTGTGAGAGTGACATTTGTTGCACTTGGTCTCGTAATTTTGATATATCATGTAGCATTTCTTCCTCTTCTTCATGAGTCATGCTAGAGCTTTCAGGTTGTTTACTAGGTGTTTCCATTTTCTTTCTTCGGGGCATTAATTATCAATAATAATGCTTCACTATGCCCTTTGAATTCCTTCAAACTAATTTTTCAAACCAAGCTTATGCAAATATTTAAAAAAAATACACACCCTTTTTCACTTTGTAGGTACTCAATATTGAATCTGATGTATCTCTGTAATTTCGAATCTTCCAATTCTGAAATTGCAACCTGCAGTAGCCCTCTATGTCCTCGTTCCAATGCCACTAGTCTGATTGAATTTAGATTTTCCAAGAAAGAGTTATGCATAATCTCCCAAGGTGACCTAATTATATACCTTTTCAGAAGAGCGAACTTTATGAAGTGCCACGTGTCACTGTTTTGACCTTAGAATCTGAAAAATAGACACAAGAAACTACAATTCGTCCTCTTTCTGTGAATTCTTACGAAATTTCAATATGATGCTCAAAACAAAACTTATGACTATTTTCCCTAGCTCACCTATTTGGAATGTAATTCAGGAGTCTACAAAAAGGCCAACTTCCTCAAATCATATCTCCGCAAATATAGCGCGAAAATCTATGAAATTGAGACCCAAGGTTTAGAACAATTTCAACCCTAATCTATTTTTTTTTAAGCATCTGAAATGTTGTAGAAAAAAAGTTATAGCGAAAATTCCACGATGACCTGTTTGGAGCAGCGAAACCCTATAATCCACAGCTCTGATAACAAATGTTATGAAACCAGCTCACAAAAATATAGAAAAGATAGATCAACGCCTTATAATTTAGCCTCTTCGAGGGGGCAACCTCCTTTACATTACACAAATGAACAATTCTTGGATGATACAAATGACAAAACCTCCTTTATATATATAAGAGTCTAAGGGGTCACAATATAACCCAAGCCGACCTAACCATAATAATATAAGGCCACATAAATAACAATAGTGGGCTTCTGGGGTGCACAATAATATCAATATGGGGACAATAGGGTCACAACAATGACAATAAGGAATACAATGACAAAAGTAATGGGGTAATCATTGGTATTATAGGGACCTAACAAAGTCCTCGTATAATGTATCAAATTTCTGATACCACATCCTTAGTGACTATTTTAACCCATACAGAGACTTCTTTAACTTGCATACTAGTTCTTTCTTACCCTTCATCGCAAAACCTTCAAGTTGCTTCATGTAGATCTCCTCTTCCAAATCCCCATGAAGAAATGTTATCTTCACATCCATCTATTCTACCTCAAAATCAAAAGTAATAGCAATAGATAAAAATAATCTAATAGAAGTTACCTTGGCAACAGGAGAAAAAATATCACCAAAATCAATTCTTGGCACTTGGGAATAACCTTTTTCTACCAACCGAGATTTTTATTTCTCCACCTTTCATTCTGCATTTGTCTTCTTCTTGAACACCCATTTTCTACCAATGGGTTTCCTTCCAACCGACAACTCCACCAGATTCCAGGCCTCATTTTTGTGCAAAGATGCCATTTCATCAACCATGGCCTCTTTCCAGAGTTTTCCATCCTCTGAATCTACTGCTTCCTTCACAGTTCTGGGATCATCATCAGTAATAGATAAAGAAAAATTTGAACAGAAAGTAGATGGACTATACCTTTCTGGCTGCCTTCTTTCTCGAACTGATCTTCTCACACCCGAAGTTTGTGGCTCTTCATCTTCTGATTCCTCCTCCACTGTAGAGTCTGATTCTTCCTCCTTTAGCTCAAACTCTATCTTCTCAGGTTCCTTTGGTTGGACTTCATGTTTAATAACATCTTTCACCTCTCTGAACACCACATCTCAGTTGTACACAACCTTCTTTGTTACTGGGTTCCAAAGCTTATAACCCTTTAAACCATCCTTATACCCAATAAAGATGCACTTTTCAGATTCAATATCCAACTTGGTTCTTTTCTCCTTCGGAACATGTACATATGCATCACATCCAAATACCCTCAGATGTGAAAGAGAAGGTTTCTTACCAGTCCATACCTCTTGTGGAGTCTTACCTTCCAATGTTGATAAAGGTGATTTTTTGACCAGGTAACATGCAGTCTCCATCGTCTCTGCCTAGAATTCTTGTCCTAACCCGGAACCACTGAGCATGCTTCTTGCCCTCTCCATCAACGTCTTGTTCATTCTTTCTGGAACTCCATTTTGCTGAGGTGTATATGGAGTAGTCTTTTGCCGTGCTATACCACACTTCTTACAGAATTCTTCAAATTCCTTACTGTAAAACTCTCCACCGTTATCTGTCCTCAGCACCTTTATCTTCTTCTCTGTCTGTTTTTCCACCAGAGCCTTGAATTCTTTAAACCTATCAAAGACTTCAGATTTTTTCTTAAGGAAATATATCCATGTATTTCTTGAGAAGTCATCTATAAATGATACATAGTACATATACTTACCCAGTGATGGAACCTTCATAGGTCCAAACACATCACTGTGCACAAGCTCTAATATATGTTTTGCCCTCTTACCACTAGAGGGGAAACTCACCTGATTCTGCTTCCCATATACACAATTTTCACAGAAATTAAAATCCAGATAGCTATTACTCATACCTTCTACCATAACTTTACTATGAAGTATTAGAAGTCCCTTCTCTCCAATATGTCCAAGCCTTTGATGCCACAACATGGTCTTCTCTCTAGAGACCACTATATTTTCTGCTCCACTTTTAGGAACCACAGAACTGTTGCACCCATCAATAAAAGTGCTACTTTGCAGCTTGTACAGAGTTCCAATCCGAACTCCCCACATCAATACCAGTGCTCTCCGAACCATCTTGCAGGTATCCTTCTCGAACAATGTGTTTACACCTGCATCATCTAGCTTGCTTACAGAAATTAGATTTCTGTCCAATGCAGGAATATGCAGAACACCCGGAAGTGTTCTAACCCTTCCACCTTGCAACTTCAACTTTACTTATTTTTCTGCGACCAACGATTATGTTCTTCCTATCATCCCCTAAGAAGATATCACCACCATCGTATTTCTCATACTCGCAAAACCACTCTCTATGGGGAGTGAAGTGAAAGGATGCACCTGAGTCAAGCAACCATGCCTCATGATCTACATGTGTACTTGAAGAAGAAAAATACACATCCCCACCTTCATCCGAGATGGTTTTCACCTCTGTAGAAGGAGCATCATCAGATCCCTTTCCTTTGTCAGGAGCTTTAGATTTACAATCCCTTTTGTAATGCCCTTCCTTTCCGCATTTCCAGCACACCACCTTTATAGGTTTTCCTAGAGATTTAGATCTACCTCTAGATTTAGATATCCCAATCGATGAATTATTTTTGTTTATGTTATGGGACCGTCCTCGTAAAGAAAAGGCATCACTATTTTGGCTCTCCATATTTTTTTGTCTCATCTCCTTCGTCAGCAAGGATGAGACTATTTCATCAAACTGCAAGGTAGTTGTATTGCTACCTATTGCAATAACCAGACTATCCCACGAATCTAGTAGAGAACACAACAAAATAATTCACTTATCTTCATCTAAAATTTTAATATCAACAGATAATAACTGACTTACCATAGTATTAAATGCGTTCACATGTTCTATCACCAAGTCTCCATATTTCATCCTCAGGTTATATAGCTTTTTTCATAGGAACAATTTATTCACTAGAGACTTAGATTGGTACAAAGTCCCTAACTTGTCCCATAAAGCCTTCGTCGTAGCTTCCCCTGATACATTCAGCAATACTTAATCCAAGACACACAATCGTATTGTGCTCTTAGCCTTCTGATCCAACTTCTTCCATTCTTCATCTGACACTCCCGTTGGTTTAGTGCCCAGATTTACCACGATCCACTGATCTTTATTCACCAACAGATCCTCCATCTTGAGTTTCCATAACTCAAAACTCTGACCATTAAATTTCTCGATCTCTATCTTTCCACTGCTCGCCATCTTCTTTCACCACTAGAATTGATCCCATAGATCTCCCACTGAAAAAGGTCTACCATAGGCCCGAGCGAAAACCCTCTGCAACAAAGGCATCCCCTTGAAGCCAAAAAAACTCCAATACCAAATGTAGGTTTTAACCCCGTACAAAAATTACCTGCATATGAAATCTAAAACACAGAAAATAAACAATGCGAGAGCATAACAGATAAAACACATATACATAGAGATTTTCCCCTGGATCCCAAAACGGGACCACCAACTTGATTTTTCATTATGTTCCTTTCAATGTTACAATACATATTTATACATGCCGAAGCATCCAATACCATGGACTGAAAACCATCGCGTCAAAAACTATGTGTGAAAATCATGCACAAAACCATAGGTAGGTCTGCCAAACCTAATATAGGGTCCAAAAGAAAATTTTTCCGGGGCAACGATCCCCATTGAGTGGGGTTACCTACACCCCTCAAACCCCCTGTGATCCCCCCCCACGCAATTAGCACAACGAATGGGGGGCTCCGCCCCCTTCTAACCCCCCAGTTAACTACGTGGGCTAGTCCTGGAAAGAATATAACACAACCCAACACCAATAACTTTCGAGGTTTACTTTTGATAAACTTTTGATGTCTTCAACCTTTTTCTTTGATATTTCATGCCATGACTTCTTCAGAGATTTGACATCTGGTAAAGTATCCCTTGGGAATTCCTGTATTAGATTGACTTATAATACGCTATCGTTGATATATTCAGTGAGATTAGAAGCAAGATTTTTGGCTCTGATGATATCCATTTATGCTTGCTTCATCTTTATGTCCTAGTCATCAAAAACAATATCTTTTTGAGATTCATCAATTTGAGGAAGATCAACTGATCTTCCTTCATCACTATCCTACCAATCTATATGCTGATAGATTTTATCATTATCTTCTTCATTGAATGTCCTCAAATCGAACAACTCATTAAGCAAGGAATCATTGGTCTTACACAAATCATGAATTAAAGTTAATTTATGACAAAATATAACTTGTTGTTTAGCAAGGAGTGTATCTAGTTCTCCTACTTCCTTTCAAACTTCATTAATTTTTGGATTTTCTTTCAACTAGTTAATATTTTGTTGTAGTTGTTGTGCCTGTGCATATTTATCTTTGATTTCAAATTCATATTATAATTTAAAATCATTGAAACTTTTATGTAATTCTGCAAGCTTTGCTTTCCATTTATGTTATATGACTTGACTTTCAATCTGGAGACTTTATTCTAATTGAACAATCCTTTGGTCCTTCTCCTTTATAAGTAGTTAGACTTTTGTTTCTTTATCGATAGTTGCATTGGCATAAGATAACTATGAGAGTCTATTTAATTCTTCAGCAGGGGCTCATTGGGCTCCTTTCCAGAGAACTTGAAAAGGAGTCTCGTTTGAAACTAATGCATGTGCATGTTCCAACTTTCTTTTCTTTCTTTGCCTACTCATAAATTCTTTGTGCTTGAGCCTGTAAAACACATCTAAAGGAAGGATTTATTCTATTTTTAGAACTATCTCCAATGTAGGAAATGCTGGGATAATTTCCATATCTTCAACAACAGTAGTTTTCTCGGGAGCCTCAGTAGTGAACGAGGTTGTCCCTTTAGTTTCTGGAATATGCATTGTTTCTTTGTTGATTGTAGTGTTTACATCCTGAGTTTCTCCAGTCGATAAAACATGATTAAATTCCTCCCAAACTTCATCCAACTTATTTTCTTCTTGAACTTTATTTGTTTGCTCGACAACTGAAGTAGCTATCTCTGAGACTTGAGAAATAATTGGATCCTTTGATGAGGAGGTTGATGTATTTGGACCTTCATGATTTTTTCAATAATATCTCTACAAATATTCTAGAAAATGGGATATTTTCCGATTATGTTATTGATTGAACTAAATCAATTCTTCATGAGTTAGTTGGTCTACTACTAACTTTTCAACCATGGAATGCTCTGGAACCATCTCGAACAAATCATCAAAATTATCAGGCTCGCTTGAGAATTGTCTAATTCTAGCCTATGTTGTGACATCTTTTATGACCCCATTGGGATCATATTTTCTATTTGGGATGGTTGGAAAATTTAAATCTTTAATTAAGTCAATTTCAAGAAGATCTTGTCTAAAGTTTTCCAATGGATAGATACAACAAGAAATAGGAAAAGAAGGCCAAATGGTTTTCTTGCCATCTTTGAGTAGTTTGGTCAAACCATTCCCAACTGTTTAGTATGCAATTTCTCTAGTCAATAGTTTATTAGGGACAAATAGAAGAAAAACATGAGGGCTGAAAAAAATGCCAAAAACTCGAATATAAGTAAATGACTCCTCCGTAAACCTCCTTCCTAATAGCTTCTATAGAGAATCTGGGCACTTTGTTGCCAAAAAACTCTTAGTGAATAGGGAGGATGATTCCATGACAAATTTTATAAAAATGAGAATGATACTTGGATTCGCACAAGATATCATGGTAAATATGAATGGGGGTAGGGTATTGAATTTTCCATTTCCATCCTATAAATGGAAAACCATATGAAAAACAAATAGCATCCATGATATAGACATTCATAAAGAAAGGGGGAGAGTTTTATTATTGATATCGTGCGTGTGTCTGTAGTTGTGAATTTGAGTAGTTAAATTATTAAACAAGATATTGGCCCAATCCGTAATGTAACCATTAGAAGCAACCTCTATTAATGATACCCATTATTTTGAGAACTTTGGTGTTTTAGGGTAACCGTATAAACGACACATCATAGCAACGACATGAGAGAAAGGGTCAAGAGAATATAATGAATACATACCCCTATCCTCGCACACGTGCTTGTTTGGGTACCTTCTCCATTCTGTGATAGGCTTTGCTGGGTTTGGATTCTCATTCACAAACTTATGGAAAACCTGAGTGTCATGCTTTTTGTGTGGTAGTGGCAAGTGGTACGTTTTCCTCAAATCCTTGGCCTTGAATGATCTGATGATTGTCTTCTTTGAAGTCATAAAAACTTTGTCTGTAATATCCAAATGGTCGATGATCCACCTTACCATATTTGTATAGGGAAATAGTTTGGGATAAGCGACAATTCTATGTGAAAAGGAATTAACAACATCATTCCATGTAGAGCAATCATCCGCAATTGTAGCATCTGTAGTAGCACTTTCCTTCTCAATTACCCTTGGGTTTTCATCTTTGACAGTTTGTATATGACCTCCCAAGAGGAGGACCCTGCATCTAACATGCATGTAGTATCTGTGAATAAAGGTTACATCTTGGAAACTTCTTCAGGAGGTGAAAGAGTATGTGTTCGAATTACAGACTGCTTCTTTACTTTGATATTTCTTGACATCTCCTTTTACTTTTGTTTGGCGGGATTTACCTATTAAGAAGAAAACAAGGATAAGCATCAAGAACTCGTAAATGCAGATAGTATTTTCAATTGAATGCGAGATTTAATGAATAAATCCTTCTACATTACATCAAAATCATAAAAAATCATTTAAAACCTCGAAACTATAAATCACATAAGGTGGTCATTTAATTTTTGAACGTTTGTTCACGTGGCTTTGACACCTGTCACTGTATTGGAAAATCGCTATCAACAAAACTTCATTGGTGTTTCGGTATCGGGTGACATGGCTATAACCATTCAATATGTGAATTCCAATATCACAATTCATTTGATATTCACAAATTGGGATGCGAGATGTGCAATATCGAGGTGTCGGGACTTGACATATTGTGATATTGACTATTGGAACTTGACAAACCACGATATTGGCTATCAACATTTTCTTATGGTACTTACTTTGAAATCATCGATGCTGATAAGCCGATTAGTGCTTCACGTGCAGTTTTAGTGGGACCAACTTTCTATAATATTTCCATTTATTTTCTTGAAAACCATTTAGGAAATTTTGCAATGTTATTCAAGGTTTTATAACGGAAATAGAGTTATTAGGGTTTTATAATTTGCATATTATTTCCTAAGAAACTATGGAAAGGATTTTAAGCCTAAAGAAAAGGCTATGCTTCACTGAAAGTTCTTTGTTTTATTTATTAAAATACAAAGGTAAAAATATGAAACTTGTACTATTTTATTAAAACAAAAAGGATTATTTTCTAAAAATTTAAAGGGTCCCCATTATTTATTATTATAAGTCTAATGATAATGGGGGGTTGTTGAGTACTACAATAATTGGCAACACACTAGACGAAACAATTAATCTCTATAATAATAAATAAGATCTTGATCTTATCAAGAAATCTTAGAAAGTTTAAAAATGATTGAAATTTAGATTGATAAAGATAACTTTGAATTGAAAGAACTCATTTTTTTGTAAAGCTTCTCAGAGCTTGCTATAGATGAAAATATTTATTGTGTAAATTAATAGATTGAAAAAGTGAAGTAAAAAGTGTTTGAAGCTTAGTGTATTGAATAAACTTATTTGTCACTGGTAGAGCCACTGCAACCAGCATGTGTCCATAACCTCGAAAGGATTAATATTTAACCAAAATGAACCAGTATCCCATCCACATCATATTAGTGTTCTTAGAGGTAATAAATCTCCTTTTTATTATGAAAATTTTATTTTTTGATTTTTTTACTTAAAAGCCATTACCCTGGTTTGGTGGCCAGATGATAATAATGCCATTCACAAGTTGTAATAAAATTGAATAAGTTGGCTCGTAATGAGACCTCTTGTCTTATAGTCTTGTAACTATAAGCCATCATCTTGGTTTGGTTTCCAATAGTGATAATGTCAATGTCATTAGTTTCCTATGATCATGGTAAGTAGGATTGTGATGAGACCTCTTATCTTTTAATTTTTTTATATTTTTTAATTACAATCTAAAAAAAATTAAAATTAATGGATGGGGAGGTTTCATTTACTCCTTAAGAGTTTTGGATGACCATTTAAGTAAATATGCTAAAGATTCAAAATAATTTCTACTTTTAAAAATAACTTTTCAAAACTAATTTACAAACAAACCATTTTTTTAAGGGTTCCAAGCCAAAAGATTTCACAATTAAATGGTTATCACATTTCAAAGTTTTGAAATAGATACAATACTAGATTTCAATTTATAGTTTTTCTTTCTGAATTATTTCTTGAGTAAGTTAACACCTTAATAATGAAGAGAAACTTCCAATGTAAACTTCAAAAGTGTACTACTTAACATTATTTAAAATTAAAAACATTGTTTTGTAATCATGATTATTTACATATTTTACAAGAGAACAAATGTTCTTTTAAGAAAAATATTTTTTGAGAATAAGTCCATTAACGGGAAGAGTATCTTTCTTCCCTTGTAAATCTTGAAAGATAAAAGTTGATGGACCTACCTTCTCAAAAATTTGAAATTTCAAAAATTTTATCTTTGACTAAATTTATATCAAATGAAGCTTTAACCAACTGTTGATGGTGAGCATGGACTTGTTTAGCTTTATTCCTTTCTTCTTCCAATTTAAGGATTTGGGACATCCTCAATTGTAGAGAAGAAGATGGTTTTTCTTCAATGAATTGTACTAGGGCCAATGAGGGAAGTTCTAGGTTAGATGGTAAGATAGCTTCTTTCCCATATACTAGATGAAAAGGAGAAGTACCTATAGAGGTCTTCTGAGTTATTCTATCAGCCCATAAAGCAAATATTAAAGCCTTATGCTAGTTCTTTTGATTTTGGTCAATGGTTCGTTTGATAATTATTATAAGATTTTTATTAGTGGATTCTGCTAGACCATTTCCCTGGGGGTATTAATTTGCAGAATACTTAAGCTTGAATCCTCTTTTTAGAGAAAATTCAGTCATTGCATTTCCATAAAAGTAAGAAGCATTGTCAAAAATAAGAGCATGAGGGATACCAAACCTGGTAATGATAAATTGATCAATGAATTCAGTAATGCTCTCAGAATTGGCTAGCTTTAGAAGTATTTCCTCTACCCATTTTGTAAAGTAATCTGTTGCAGTCAAAATGTATTTATGCTATTTGGAAGAATGAGGAACGATCTCACCTATTATGTCCAGTCCCCATTGCTCAAAAGGTTGCTCAATGTTAACTGGTTACAAAGGCATGGATGGTTTCTTCTGTCTTCCTAAAGTAGTTTGACAAATTTTGCATTTTCTCACATACATGTGAGTGTCTTTGAACAAAGTTGGCCAGTAATATCCAACATGTAGGATCTTATGAGACATTTTATCTCCATTGTGGTGCCCACCAGTTGATCCATCATGAAGTTCCTGTAAAATGTTTTCTGCTTCATCTCTTTCCAAACATATTAACAAAACATAATCATAATTATTTCTAAACAAAACATCATTGATGAGTTGATATTGATTAGCTTTCAATCTCAAGGCTCTTTTTCTTTTAAAATCAAGCTCAAATGGAGCATATCCATTTTTCAAATAAAAGATCAAGTCAACATATTGAGATTCAGTATCAACAGGAAATACCTTTGTGATTTGAACATTATTACATGTAGCTTCATCAATTGATGCATCATTCATTCCTGTAATCAATTTGAAAAAACCTTGACCTTTCACAATTTTAGCAAGTTTTATTTCTAGGTCATATTCTTGTAAGGCAGTAACCCAATTAGCCCTTTTCTCTCCTAATTCTTTTTGAATAAGTAATTTCCTAACTGCTGAGAAAGGGACAATGACTTTAGTATGAGTTTTCAAGAGAAACGGTCTAAAATACTTGATTGATTTGTAAACTACAAAGGCTTTCTTTTCTACTCTAGAATAATTTAATTCAACTCCTTGAAAGTTTGAACTGAATAAAGAAATATGAGCTTCAATTTTCTGTTTGTTTGGTTGTGTTAAGACTGCCACATATGATAGTTCAGAGGAAAAAGTATATAAAATGAATTGATCAGAAAAATTAGGATTTGATAGAGAGGGAGCGTCAATAACAACTTGTTTGATTTCTTTAAATCACTCTCTTTCATTGTCTCCCCATTTGAAAAGTGATTTTTTCTTGATCATGGTTTGTAATGGTAAAACAATTTGAGAAAATTCAGGGACAAATCGCTTGACAAAATTAATTTGGCCAAGAAAAGATTGCATTGATTTTTTGGTATGTGGAAAAGGAATTTTGGAGATTGCCTTAATTCTTTCTGGATCAATACAAATTCCATTTTTGGATACAATAAAGCAAAGGAGTTTTCCTTCACTAAGAGAAAAAAATGATTTTTTGGGGTTTAGAGAGATTCCATACCTTTTGCATCTTTCAAAGATCTGTGTTAAATCCCGAAGATGATTACTTCTCTTCTTGGAATATATGGTAATATCATCTAGATATACCACAACAATTTTATTTATCAAACCCCTAAATGTGATGTCCATTGCTCTTTGGAATGTGGCTCATGCATTCATTAATCTGAAAGGAATTTTTTGATATGCGTATATTCCCCATTTTGTTCTGAATGTGGTATTTAATCTATCCTCTGAATGAATAATGATTTGATTATAACCTAAGAATCCATCTAGAAAGGACATTAGTTGAGAACTAGCAATTGATTTTACGACTTGTTCCACTGGTGGGAGGGGAAAATGATCTTTTTCATAGGCCTTATTTAAATTCCTAAAATCAATACAGATGTGAATACCACCATTCTTTTTTCTAACTCGTACAAGATTAGAAACCCATTTGGAATGTCTTACCGGAAAGATAATTTTGGCCTTTAGAAGCTTGTTTAACTCACTTTTGATTTGAATTTCCAAATTTGGATGAATCTTTCTAAGTTTTTGCTTAATGGGTTTCACATTCAGTATCATTGGAATAATGTGTTGGATGATAGAAGTATCATAGGTTTTGAGATCTTCATAATTCCAAGAAAAAATGTTCTTATATTTCTTTAAAAGATGAATAAATGCATTTCTTTCCTCTAATGAGAGCCCAAGACCTAAGTTAATATTTTGAGGCTTGATATCAGATCCAAGGTTAACCAGTTCAAATCTCAAAGTTGAACTTTGAAGTTTGCAATTGGTGACCATTTAAAACCTATCTATTAAATCATAAAGATCCTCAAGCTTAACGATAGGCTTCAGCAAATTGTTTTGTTCATTAGATTTATTTAATTGTATATCATGTTTGTATTCATCAATTAATTGGTCAAAATAAGATTCTTTGGATGTCAAAAAAGGAAATATATCTTCATTGTCATTAAGAACTCGCCAATGAGTGATGTTGTTAGGAATGGAAGGGTGAAAAATAAATTCTATAGAAAAATTATCTGGACTAAAATATCTAGGTGGGATCCGTTTAGATGCAACATTGGCCAAAAGATCAGCACTAGCATTTTGTAGCCTGGGTATTGAAGACATATTAAATGCAATGAAATGTGAAGTAAGATTTTGAATCAAGGACTAATAACGTCTAAGATGATTAGAAACACAATGAATATTGTTTCTAACTTGTTTTATAACAATTGATGAAGCACCATAGACTCTAAGGTACTCAACATCAAGACTTATAGCTTTATGCAATCCTTGTACTAATGCTTCATATTCTGCCATCATATTAGTACATTCAAATTCTAGTTTACATGCCAGCATAGTTTTTTCACCATCAGGGCTTATCAATATGGATCCACCCCCTACACGATCATTACATTTAGAACCATCAAAATAAATTTTCCAAAATAAAGAATCATGCTTAATTACAAGTGTATCTACAACATTTATACATTTAGTAAAATATGTTTGTGAATAATTTTCAACTTGAGATGAAACAAAATTTGCTAAGAAAGGGGATCTCTGAGTTGCAAAACTTCCAAAGAAAGATTCAGAAGAGTAATTCCCAAGGATGTTGTTTGTGAAAACTACAGGCTCATTTTCTTCATCCAGATCAGTAACTGAGTATTTCGTATGCTTTTTTGTATCCACCCGAATCTGATTTGGTTTCCCATTGTAAGGAAGCCATATGTGTGACCAATATATGGTGAAATAACCATGCAATTTCTTAGACCAATATCTGCTTAAAATAAGGCCATAAAATTAAGGAATATCAACAATCAAAATATCAATAATTTGACATACCTTTGAATTTGAGGATAACCTTATTAAAACAGAGTTTAATTCTCCCAACACTTTAACCTTTGTTCTATCTAATTGAACAATTTGGACGAAAGACTTCTCAGGTGTTATGTTCAACTTGAGACAAACTGAATATGGCATAATATTTGATGATGCACCTGAGTCTATCAAACAATTGTGAACATTTTTATTAAAAATCTCAAAGGTTAAAAGAAAAGGAGGAGTATGGGAATTCAACCTGTCTCCAATTAGAATTGCATCGGACGCATCGATTGTATATGGGGAGTTACTTGGAGGCTTTCCTTTTCATAGTGAGGCTTTTGCAACTAGTAAAGGTGATGTAGCAACACCATTTAATTCTTTAAGAAATAATTTTTGTTGTTGCTTTAGCTTGCTCACCTCGTACATAGAAATGTTAGCCTTGACTTTCTTCATATCTTCCATAATGTTATATTCTATATCTTTATCAGAAACAATAAGAGTTTTAGATGAAGAGGGAGAATTTGAAGAAGATGGAATGGATTCAGAAGATTTAGGAGGATATTTTTTTATTGCACCTTTATCTTTATTAATAGGAGTAGTTGATCTCTGTTTTTTATTTGATGACAATGGATCAATAGATCTTTTACTCCTAGTTTCTACTAGTAGAGCTTCTCCTTCTTCTTCATTTTCTAATGTAGTAAGAATAAAATCTCATAATCCATGTGCTTCAACCAACTCTTCTTCTTGAGATTATTCTACAGCTAGGGATGATTTTTCATCTTCATCTTGATCTGATTTAGCATTGGATATCATATTGGTGGTTGAGATGATGAAGGTTGATATTTTTTGAAAGGTATAAAAGGTCTTTTTGAAGCTTCTGATACATGTTTCTTAATCTCAACCATTTTGTTTCACATTGTTTTGAGGACTTCCTGTAATCCTTCTAAATCGAAGGGTTCTTAGAAGACTTCTTTTTGATTTCTTCCTTAAAAGTTACTTTCTTTGACTTCCTTTCTTCAAGAATAGTTTTCTTCTTTAAAGCTAAAATGTTATTTTCAACAAATAAATCTTCTTTCATGTTGTTACTTAAAGTAATTTTACTGGATCTATCTACAAATATAGAAATATTAGAGGGAAGTGCAAATATATACCATTCTATTTGTACATCTTCAACACGTTAATTAATTGGGATTTGAAATGTTGACGAAAAATGGTTTTTACTGTGGGTTCTTTGGTAACTAAGTCAAAAGATATAAACGACATATGTCTAAAATCCATAATCATTTCCCTATACGGAGGGGATACATGGAGTGAAATCATTTTACTCGAAAAATTTAGAGTGAAGATAGAAAGAAGAGTTGCAGATCTCTCATTTAGCTCTTCTACTATCAACATTCAAGAAGTCCTGATGATGGATCCCTGTTGGGATTTGAAACGTTGACGAAAATGGTTTTTATTGTGGGTTCTCTGGAAACTATGTCAAAAGATATAAACCACAGATGTCTAAAATCCAGAATCATTTCCCTATATGGAGGGGATACATGGAGTGAAATCATTTTACTCGAAAAATTTAGAGTGAAGATAGCAAGAAGAGTTGCAGACCTTCATTTCTCAGTTTTGCTCTTCTACTATCAACATTCAAGAAGTCCTGATGATGGATCCCTGTTTGGATTTGAAACGTTGACAGAAAATGGTTTTTACTGTGGGTTCTATGGTAACTAAGTCAAAAGAATTAAATATTTTAATTCTAGGTTCAATAAATTGCTTAATAAGATTCTTGATTTACTTGAAGATTGGATAGATTGTTAATTAACGTGGCTATTGTACGATCATCACCAAACTTGGGCAAAAATTGATCTTGAAATATATTCTAGTTAGTGATTGAACCTGCAGGGAAAGAAAAGCACCAGGATCCTGATAATCCTACAAAAGTATAGGGAAAACATCTACATACACAGTTTTCTTCTTGAACTCCATTAAGGTTAATGGCCAACATATAATTATGTAAATGTTCTTTAGCTGGAATCCCTTCATCAAGATTAAACTTGGGTAACCATATTTCTAGATGTTTAGGTAAAGGATGAATGGGTGACGGCATAAGAACTACGCCTAGATTGGTCCATGGGTTGTTAGCCATTCTGGTATTTTGAGTGGAAGAAGTTGTAGAATTAGATGAAGAAGAGGCAGAGGATGACTGCGTAGAAGAAAATGTTTTCCTTGCGATAATGTTCGCTAAGATATCACTAATTGATTGAAAATGAGAGATATGAGTGGAAGGATTGAATGGATGAGAGGAATTTCATGAGGAGGGATGAAATAAAGGTGTTTGTGGTGGAGAAGAAGATAAAATCTCACTAGTAGATGATTGTGATTCGTATTTTTTAGTCTTTCTTCAGTGAGAAGGTAAGGGAAACTCAAATGGAGTAACCCCAAGTTTCTCACTTTGGGATCGAGTCAAAATACGAGAATTTTGGAAAGATGATGATACACTACCTTCAGATAACTTAGATTGTTGTGGCCTTTCTTCTGAAATAGAAATCCCTTCTAATTTCTTAATTAAGGTGTGAAATTCAGGTAACTCCTGAGAAGGAGGTTGATCAGATGACTTAGGGTGTGTGCTAGGAGATCTTGTAGTTGTTTTTACAACTTCCGATCTGGGAGTAGGAGATTTTGAATGAGATCTAGAAGTTGGGGGAGATTTTGAGGGATAATGGCTATTTTGATGACCTTTTGATTTAGGATTAAACCTTTTTGGCATTATAGATTGTGGCCCTCTTTCTACCGCCAAAAATGTCGAAGGCTGGAAAATATTTGCCTCAACATCGGGGAATACCACCCAATCGGGAACTTAAGATAGCTCTGTTTCCGTTGGAATTGGTGGTTCCGACTGGGGATAATGGGACCAGTTTCCCGTGAAAGAAATATAAATGAATGATGGAAATAGAATGAGAATAATGGAGTGATTTAAAGCTAAATATGATATTAATAAATAAACTTATTCTATGTATCTCCTAGGATAATATTTCTTTACATGTGATTCATAAAAATATTTCACAAAGCATGCAACAATATAGATCATTAAACAATTTATGAAAAGAAAACAAATAAGATAAACTAAATTAATTAAATAGTTAATTAATTTAGTTGATTAAAACTAATCACATATAAGATCTCGTTATTTCATATATGATCACAAATGATACAATCCTACACATCAATAGTGACAATGTTTGACTGTTTGCAAAGCATACATATAATGAAACAACTTATAGAAAATTTACTATCTATCTCAATGAAACATAGAATCAATATAAAGATAATAGTACCCGATACATCAAGACTCTTCTCATGAAAAATATATCTTCATCTTTACATATTCTATTATATAACTTTGAATAAACAATAGTGCAACTTCAAAGCTGTCTATCAAAATTCATAACCCCTTTCTATAAACATGAGAGGGGTTTACATAGTCTATTAATATTACAAAATAGTAAAATCAAAATAAAGGTCTTCAAAATAGTTCCAACAAACTAAGCTAAGATAAAGAAAAGATAAATATAGCATTCTATTGTAACAAGAAATTCATGATTGTGCTGTGGGATGATTCTCCATTTGTTCTCTAAGTCCACATATGTTCGTAATTGGCTTGGCTTTAGTTGGGGGGGATGAATCGGGTGCATGCACGTCTACCCCATAAATAATCCATCGCAGAGTGTTGGAAGAAGTTGATTTGTTGCATTAGAAAGACACCTCAACATGAGCCATTGACTATGTGGATTTACCAAGAAATTCCAATAACTTTCAAGGTTTACTTTTGATAAAAATTTTATGTCTTCAACCTTTTTCTTTGATATTTCCTACCATGACTTCTTCAGAGATTTGACATCTAGTAAAGTATCCCTCAGGCATTCCTATATTAGATTGGCTTGTAATAGGCTATCGTTGATATATTCAGTGAGATTAGAAGAAAGATTTATGGCTCTGATGATAACCATTTCTTCTTGCTTCATCTTTATGTCCCAGTCACTGAAAACAATATATTTTTTATATTCTTCAATTCAAGGAAGATCAACTAATCTTCCTTCAGCACTATCCTGCCAATCTATATTCTCAAAGATTTTATCATCAACTTCTTCATAGAATGTCTTTAGAGCAAACAATCAGTTAACTAAGGAATCATTGGTCTTACACAAATCATGAATTAAAGTTAATTTATGACAAAATATTTGTTTTTTATCAAGGAGTGTATTCAACTGTCCTGCTTCCTTTCAAACTTCACTAATTTATGGATTTTCTTTCAACTAGTTAATCTTTTGTTGTAGTTGTTGTACATGTGCATCTTTATCTTTGATTTCAAATTCATATTGTAATTTCAAATCATTGAAACTTTTTTGTAATTCGGAAAGATTTGCTTTCCATTGTTGTTCTATCACCTGCCTTTCATTATGGAAACTTTGTTCTAATTGAACAATCCTTTGGTCCTTCTCCTTTATAACCAGTTGGACTTCTGTTGCTTTATCGATAGTTGCACTGGCATAAGCCCATGCAAACTGCGAGAGTCTGTTTAATTCTTCACCAGGGGTTGATTGGGCTCCTTTCCAGAGAACTTGAAAAGGAGTCTCATTTGAAACTAATGCCCGTGGCTGCTCCGAGTTTCTTTTCTTTCTTTTCCTGCTCATAATTTCTTTGTGTTTCAGATTGTAAAACACATCTAGAGGGATTTCTTCCATTTTTAGAACTATCTTTAGCTTAGGAAATGTTGGGATAGTTGTCATATCTTCAGCAAGAGTAGTTTTGTCAGGAGCATCAACAATGAACGAGGTTGTCCCTTCAATTTCTGGAATCTTCATTATTTCTTTGTTGACTATAGTGTTTACATCTTGAGTTTCTCTAGTTGATAAAACACGATTAAACTCCTCCCACCCTTCACCCAACTTATTTTCTTCTTGAACCTTCTTTTTTTTCTTGACAGATGAAGTCGCTATCTCTGAGACTTGAGAAATAATTGGATCCTTTGATGAGGAGGCTGATGTATTTGGAACTTCAGGATTTTGTCGAGAATGTCTCAACAAATCTTCTGGCAAATGGGTTATTCTCCGACTATGGTATTGATTGAACTCAATCAATTCTTCAGGAGTTAGTTGGTCTGATGCTAACTTTTCAACCATGGAATACTCTGGAACCATCTCGAACAAATCATTAAATTTATCAGGCTCACTTGTGAATTGTCTGATTCTAGCATGTTTTGTGACCCCATTGGGATCATATTGTCTGTTTGGGATGGTTGGGAAATTTAAAGCTTTAATTTGGTCAATTTCAAGAAGAGCATGTCTGAAATTTTCCAATGTATAGATACCACAAGAAATAGGAAAAGAAGGCCAAATGGTTTTCTTGGCATCTTTGAGTACTTTGGTCAAACCATTCCCAACTATTTGGTATGCAATTTCTCTGGCCAATAGTTTATCAGGGACAAAAAGAGGAAAAACATGAGGGCTGGAAAGATTGCCAAAAACTCGAATATAAGTAAATGACTCCTCCCCGAATCACCTTCCTAATGACATTAAGTCATTATTAGCTTCTATAGAGAGTTTGGGAGCTTTGTTGTCAAAAACCTCTTGGTGAATAGGGAGGATGATTTCATGAATATTTTTATAAAAATGATAGTGACTCGGATTCCCACAAGATATCATGGTAAATATGAATGGGGGTAGGGTATTGAATTGTCCATTTCCATCCTATAGATGGAAAATCATATGAAAAATAAATAGCATCCATGACATAGGCGCTCATAAAGAAAGGGGGAAGAGTTCTATCATTGATATTGCGCTTTTGTTTGTAGTTGTGAATTTGAGTAGTTAAATTATTAGATAAGATATTGGCCCAATCCATAATATAACCATCAGAAGCAACCTCTATTAATGGTACCCATTCTTCTGAGAACTTTTGTGTATTAGGGTAACCATATAAATGACACATCATAGCAGTGACATGAGAGAAAGGGCCAACAAGAGAAGCTAATGAATACATACCCCTGTCCTCGTGCTTGTGCTTGTTCAGGTCCCTTCTCCATTCTCTGATAGGCTCTGCTAGGTTTGGATTCTCATTCATAAACTTCTGGACAAACTAAGTGTCATACTTTTTTTGCGGTAGAGGCAAGTGGTACATTTTCCTCAAATCCTCGGCCTTGAATGATCCAATGATTGTATTCTTCGGAGTCATAAAAACTTTGTCTGTAATATCCAAATGGTCGATGACCCACCTTACCATATTTGTATAGGGAAAGATTTTGGGATGAGCGACAATTCTATGTAAAAAGGAATTAGCCACATCATTCCATGTAGAACCAACATCCGAGTCGTAGCATCTGCAGTAGCACTTTCCTTCTCAATTACCCTTGGGTTTTCATCTTCAAACAATTTGTATATGACCTCCCAAGAGGAGGACCCTACGTCTAGCGTGCATGCAGTATCCGTGAATAAAGGTGACATCTCGACAACTTCTTCAGGAGGTGAAACTGTCTGTGTTTGAATTACAAACTTCTTCTTTGCTTTGATAATTCTTGACATCTCCTTTAACTGTTGTTTGTCGGGATTTACCTATTAAGAAGAAAACAAGGATGAGCGGAAAGAACTCGTAAATGCAGATAGTCTTTTCAATTGAATGCGAGATTTAATGAAGAAATCCTTCTACATTACATCAAAATCATAACAAATCGTTTAAAACCTCAAAACTATAAATCACATAAAGTGGTCATTTAATTTTTGAATGTTTGTTCATGTGGATTTGACACCTGTCATTGTATTGGAAAATCGCTATTGGAAAAAGTTCGTTGGTGTTTCAAAATTGGGTGATATGGATATAACCTTGCGATATGTGAATTTTGATATCACAAGTCATTTGATTATTCGCAAATCGGGATGCGGGATGTGCGATATCAGAGTGTCGGGACTTGACAGATCGCGATATCAGCTATTGACAGTTGAAATACCATGATATCGGCTATCAAAATTTTCTTATGGTACTTACTTTGAAATCATCGATGTTGATAACCCATTTAGTGCTTCACATGTGGTTTTAGTGGGACCAACTTTCTATAATATTCCTGTTTATTTTCTTGAAAATCCTTTAGAAAATTTTGTAGTGTTATTCAAGGTTTTATAATGGAAATAGAGTTATCAGGGTTTTATAATTTTCATATTATTTCCTAAGAAACTATGGTGTTCCTTTTAAGCCTAAATAAAAGACTATGCTTCGCTATATATTCTTTTGAAAGATTTTTTTTTATTATTATTATTAAAATACAAAGGTAAAAATATGAAACTTGTACTATTTTATTAAAACAAAAAGGATTATTTTCTAAAAATTTGAAGGGTACCCATTATTTATTATTCTAAGTATAATGATAATCGGGGGTTGTTCAGTACTACAACATGGTCTCAAGCTCTCATCCCAAGGCTCACAGATTGCAACTGCCACATGGCTCACCCTTCGCACCAAGTGGAACTCCCAACATTCACTCCCCCTCCTGCATGTCAATTTCCATTGTACGATACTTCCCTAATCCCACACCCCAACATTAAAATCGTCTTCCCCATGTTCATTCATTTCTCCAGGTTACACTCTTCTTCTCTCATTCTCCTCAGCGCTTCTCCTGTCTTCGTTTCTACAATTTTGTTTTGTGCCCTTCTAATCATGAATCGTGGTACGGGAGAGTTTGACGCCCCGACAGAGGAAGAGGGTAGGGGCACTCCCCTACCACTTTCTTCAAAACCACCACTGTTGTTATGTTTTAACATAGTATTCTTGATTCCATTTGTAGGGAGGTCATGGTTATGGATGAAGTTGAAATATACAGGGGTTTCCCAATGCTCCGGAACTCAGGAACCTCCTCACATGACAGAGGAAAGAGCGTTCCCAAGAGAGAATGAGAGTAACAAGATGGATAGTAGATATCTTCGCCCACCAAAGTCACTTTGTTTCCTCCCTCACGCAGCTTGCCAAAGACCTTCTTATGAAATTTCATCATCCTCCGTCCCGATTCCCTCCCCATCCCATTCTCCGTTGGTTGGCTCCTCCCCCCTGACCTTTCCTTATGCCCCCATGGCCCATACCCCTCCCTCCCAATATCCCATCCATTCGGTGGTTGATGTGCCCTCATCCCCTCCTCACCCCAGCCCTTATGGATGTTATATTCTAGAGGAGCATCCATCAGGCACTAACAACTTGCAAGCTCATAGCACTACTCAGGTGAAATATGGTTCTAGCATGGCCACCATGCACTTTTAGTGTGGAAGAATTTATCTCTCGAAGACATTGAAACTCTCAGGTCAGTCTTTCCCCCACAACCTCGCCTCTCTGCAGGTCACTTCATCTCTATATTTTTTAAGGCAAACAACACAATGCCTTGAAGCTCTTTGGCTTATTATGCATCCTTTTTTGGCTCTTTGTGCATCTTTTGTTATTTCATGCAGTAATGATGTATTTTCTATTCTCGGAAGCATGATTTTGGTTAAAAATTATCTTGTTATTCCAATTACAAAACTGCAAGGCTCTATTTTCTCTTACTTTGGGTAGAGTTCTTCCACTCCTTATCTCTGGTTTCATCTTTAGTTTCTCCTTCAGATGCAGAGAATGCACTCTTGGCTGTACCTTTTGTAACTTCTTGCCTGTTAATATAATGTGAATATATTTTCATATATATATATCTATATCTATATATATATATATATATATATATATATATATATATATAGATATATATTAATATAGTTTTATGTTATTGATATTTGTTTTTTTAACTATATACAAATTAATTTTAAAACTAAATATACTTTAACTATACTTTAAGAATACACATTTGGTCACCAACCCAAGGTAATGGCTTGTAGCCATATGACTATAAGACAAGAGGTCTCACCATGAGATGGCTTATTCACCTCTGTTAGGTTTTTTGAATGGCAATATTAACATCTGGTTACCAAGACAGGACACTGGCTTTCAATTAATTCAAATTCAAAACATAAAATTTCTTCAAATATAATTTCCCTCTAAAAAATTGTACTAATGGATGGGGCATTGTTGTTTCTAGGTTTCAAAGGTAACCTTGTTGAGGCTATTGATGCTTGCTAGCAGCAGTGGCCCTACCTATGGCATTGAAGTTTATTTTTAATATTGAACTCTTACTTATTACCTTGTATTCTCAAAGTTGGTTGTCAATAAAATGTGTTGTTGTTAATGTATAGTTTGTTATTATTGCATACCTTTTGGGGAAAATACTTATAAGTTTACAAATAATGATGATGATTTTACTTGGTTTGGTTTATCAAGGAAACTTATAATATGGAATTTGAGTTCTAGAATTATGATATCATTTAATCCTTATTCTTTATCTTTATAAATTTCATATTCATTATAAAGATAATTGTTTCGCTAAGTACATCACAATTTTTTTGTATAGTACAACCACACCCCCCACCCCCAATTAGTTTTTATTCATAATAATAATGGGGGCCCATTATTTTCAGCTAAGTGTATAATTATACCCTTAATAAACCTTAGGTCCTTAATTTTTCATTTTCATAATAAAATTAGTTTATATAAGAACCCCCTTAGCCTCGAGTTAAACTTTTAAAACAATGAAAAGAGCACAAATTCATATGTTATTTGGGGTACCCAAGAACCCTAGAACACCATAGCTCTTATCCCATTAGATTACATAAACTTACAGGGATGTAGGTCTTGGGCTCCAAGTCGTCATATTCTCAAACAATGTGCCCACACTTTTATTTTTGCGTTGATTTCTTGTTACAAGGAAAAGGCCCAACTTTTGTGACTATATTCTATTAAGCTCGACTCCTCAAAAGCCCGCAATATTTTAAAATCTTTATTTTCAAAAAATTACAGGTATCTAGGTACCCGAGTTCCACGTCACCTTAGCGTGCATATGGCCCACATTCTTGTATTCTTTGTTTTCACGTTGATTTGAAACTATGTGGCCCCTCTCCTTTTAAGTCATGTCTACCTAGAATTTCGTAGCATTTTGTAAAATTCCAATTAGTAATATTAACGGGAACCCAAGCTTCTAAATATCTATTTCTCATATTTTAGTTATCCTAAATCGTATTTCACCAAATCTTTGTTACAATTCCTTACGAATTTTCCCCTCGGGGCTTGCACTCCACTTAGGTTCATCTATAACTTGAAAACCGAGGATCCCCAGAAACTATATTAAATAGCAAATACACTTCCTTACAAGATTTCCACTCTTGGCATACGATGTGGCATTTTTTTTAAATGTGGCCTCCTTCCTCTTCCTTGTCCAACCAACTAAATGGCTCCATTCATGGTCTACGCTAGTGTATTTATGATTAGGAGTTAGTTTATCTAACAAAGTTTAAATTTCTATTTTACTCTTTTGTTATATTGTTTCTCCATAATAGCTTTGTTATGTTAATCTCTCTGCATTTTACAAGAAAACTTCAACTCCTCTCGCCAAGAAGAAAGGAAGAAAGCTAAGGAAAAGAAGGCACATGTACATCAATTTGCTGGCCCATTCAGGGAAACAGTAGATGAAAAAATACCAGGTGTAGGGTTGTTCTCAAATACAGTTTGTACCAGAGATTCAAGGCACTCCTCATTGGAAGTGATTTGCAATATTTTGGGGATGAAGAGTCTAGGGTGACTGTGAGAACAATTATAGTTGACGATGAAACCCCAACTTCAAATGGACTCCATAGGATGAAAATTCTTTCTTGAATACAATTGGAGCGAGGCCTCTGTTGTTTCCATATAATGATATGGTTAGATGGGTAGTTGAGACTGTGAATATTACCGAGCGAAAGTTTCACATGCAAGAAGGAACCATTATTGGCTCATTTATAGTGAAAGACCTCAAGACCATGTACCATTTACCAGACCCACGATGCATTTACAAAAAGAATTGTGTGCAAGACTTTCTAAATAATCACAAAGTACCATATAAGTCTATCATGGAATGGAGTAAAGGTAGGAATAAACATAAGGTTGAGGAGGACGATAAGTACTCAATAGACTCATTGCATTCTAATTTTAGTCACAATTCCTTATGCTTTTTAGAATGCATGCCTACCCCTATAGAAATTAATGTGTAGATATGAAATTGCTCATGTAATTTACTAAAACAAAAGACTCAAATATACTCTACTCATTTGCAGAATTCAATTCAATATCGAGAAGACAAATCATAAAAATGCATCAATATTTATAGCACATACACAAAGATTTATCTAGGGGAAAGAAACTACTCAAAACTTCTTCCTATCTATATTTCATTAATCAAATAATAGAGATGAAATACAATGTTTGCTCAAACATGAGCACAACCTACAACTGTATAGTCTATCCCACTGTTGTACTAACTTACTCTGGCCAACATTTAGCCAATTTTCAATCCCTCCAATCTCTTATTTCCTTGCATTGTTCCTTGAGGAATTAGGCCCCAATTTATAGGAATTTCCCTCAATTGAATTGCGTAGTTTATTTAGGCTCTTCCTCTGACTGCATGCACCACCTATACACTTCGGAATAGTCTACCACTGATAGTACACTGCCTTGGAATCTCCATCTCAACTAGATAACTCAAATTCTCTACATGCATGAGATAATTTATGTTGATTGATCACTTAATTGGTTGATCCTAAGTGAGCTAAATTTTCACTTCCACATCTTGAACTTCCACTAGTTCCTCTAAAAGTTAGAACTAGTTTTACTTACCATAAATCAATTTAACTGAATTAAATTGCTTCAACTGAAATTAACTCATCCTCGGCTCCTAAAATTTATAAATCACTACAAATAAATGAGGTTCATGCCCCTAACTCGAATTAACTAAGCTAAGTAACTAACAACAACCAAGTCACCTAGGTTAACTCATCCAAGCTATCTATTGATGTGGAATTTCGAAATTTCTCAATTTGACTAAGGAAAAATAAAATTAATAATTTCTTGTTGCATTTTTCAACACTCCCTCTCAGCAAGAAATGGATTCTAAACTACCCTGGTCCAACACCTTGGGAATGTACTGCATGCAACACTTCTCTCAATTGCTACTGCTACTGCAACATCTGCAACTGAGAAGCATCCAAAAAATAATCATTGAATCAATCTCCAACTGTCTACTAGGAAACATTGTGTCACTACTGACTTAGCTACTAAGCCTCCTTCTTTGATGTCAACACTCCTTTTCACTCCTCGTTATATAACTACCATTGATCCTCTTGCTATTGAATAGTGTGGGCCCCCGCAACAAGGGTAATGAAACATGAGGAGAACACCCCAATGGACCCTACCCAAATTTTTTCATTCCTAGGACCAGGGATTCATATAGCCCCACCTCAAATGTGGAGGTATGGCTGAATGTTATCCCTCTACCCACTTAGATCAAACTCTCCCCCTATTGGAGGTATTTGCTTGAGTGAAAGTCTCCAATGTATCTCCTCTTTACTTCTCCATTTTTGGTTTCTCCACAACTTCCCAATGCTACTTCTGAGGCTCCATTTTGAGAGGTAAATCATGCTCCCTCTCAACCACCATGTCTCTAACCCTTGCCTTGGTCCTAAAGGACTTGCATGCATATTCTACCTCAAGTTCATATAGATTCTTGACTCGAGCACTGATATGTTTCACTTGTCCCATGGCTATGTGTCTCAATAATACTTTCTCTTTGCTAAAGATCACATCGTAACCACAGTCTTCCAACACTACTAAAAAGATGAGATTATTCCTTAGACCAGGAACGAACATAAAATATTTGATTCGAAGAGGGCATCTTGACTCCCTCTTAGAGGTTACTGTATCGATACCATTATCACCATCCCTTTTGTCGTCTCGAAAATCAATGTTCATCTTTAGATATTTTTCCTCCAAGTCACTGAAAAATTCTCTATTCCTCGTCATGTGGAACGAGGCACCTGAATCCAAGTACCACACACTACCCATCACTATTCCCACCATGCACGCGATGAGAGTGAAGTCAAGCTTGAACTGTGAAGCCAAATATTCACCTACTGCTACTATTATAGGCTCCTTCTTGCTTGTCTTCTTGTGTGGACACTTCGTGGCATAATGCCCGAATTCATGACAGTGAAAGCACTTGATTTTGGTTAAGTATTTATTATTTCCCTCTTGGATGGAATCAACCTCACCTTAGGAATTCTTTCCCTTGGAGTTCATTCCTTTGCTGACTAATGCAAAGTCCTCTTCCTCTTATTTGAATTGGGTCCCATATCTGGTATTTCGCCTTATTTCCTCCTATACCAAATCAGACCATAAGTGTTCCCAATTTGGTAGTTTCTCCTTCCCATTAACCAAACCTTGGTAGTTGTGCCAGCTAGGCTTACCAACTCATCCTCTGGTACAATAACACAAACATGACCAAGTTCATCACAAAATTGTGTGAACCTGCCTAGTTAATGTGAAATGGTGTTAGCCCCATGGGGGTAAGCAAGTTGGTAATCACAATGCGGTGAAGTTCGTTAGAAAAGCGGGCTTCGTACTGAAGGTCACGAGTTAAAATCCCCCGAACTTACCCTGGAGCTGTATAGAGGGGCGGGCACAGCTCCTAGTGGTTATAGAGGTAGCAATCAGAATCGACCCCGTGTAACGTGAGTCGCGAGGCTATCGAGGCTGCCCCTATTGCCAATACCACTGTAATAAAAAAAATGTGAAATGATGTTGTTCTTCTACATCTTGATATTTCGAAGCTTGTCCTCGAGTGTCATCTTCCTATGGCCACTACTATTCTGGAATAGATCTGTTAATGCTTGGCACATTTCATATGGAGTCTCTTTCCTATGGATATTAGAGACAATATGGTCTCGTACTCCCTCCAATATGATCATCCTCACCTTGGTTACACACTTCTTCCATTATGCTAGATTCTGAGTATCATCTACTGTCAGATTTTGGATATCGTTATCAATGAATTCCCTCAACCCATTATCTTCGAGCACTACCTCCATCTAGTCCCTTCAAGCAACATATTTCGAGCTTCCCTCAAGGGCATACTTTGTTGGGTTTTGTTATATTCTTTCCACGACTAGCCCACGTAGTTAACTGGAGGGTTGGAAGCGGGGCAGAGAAGCCCCTTCGTTGAGCCAATTGCGTAGCATGGGGGGTCATAGGGGGTTTGAGGGGTGCAGGTAACCCCACTCTAGGTGCGGACCTACCTATTGTTTTGTGCATGGTTTTTCGCACATGGTTTTGGATGCAATGGTTTTCGGTCCATGGTTTTGGACACGATCGTTTTCGGTCCATGGTATTGGATGCTTCGACATGTATAGATATGTATTGTAACATTGAAAGGAACATAATGAAAAATCAAGCTGGTAGTCCCGATTTTGGGATCCAAGGGAAAATATTTGTGTATGTGTTTTATGTGTTATGCTCTCGCATTGTTTATTTTCATGTGTTTTAGAATTTGTATGTAGGTAATTTCCGTACAAGGTTAAAACCTACATTTGGTATCAGAGCTATTTTGGCTTCAAGGGGATGCCTTTGTTGCTGAGGACTTTTACTCGAGCCTGTGGTCGACCCTGTTCAGTGGGAGATTTTCGGGATCGATTCTGGTGGTGAAAGAGGATGGCGAGTAGTGGAAAGATAGAGATCGAGAAATTTAATGGTCAGAGTTTTGAGTTATGGAAACTCAATATGGAGGATTTGTTGGTGGATAAAGATTAGTTGGTCGTGGTAGATCTAGGTACTAAACCAATGGGAGTGTCTGATGAAGAATGGAAGAAGTTGTATCAGAAGGCTAAGAGCACAATACGATTGTTTGTCTCAGATTCAGTATTGTTGAATGTATGAGGGAAAGCTATGGAGAAGGCTTTGTGGGACAAGTTAGGGACTTTGTACCAATCTAAGTCTTTAGCAAATAAACTATTCCTATGGAAAAAGTTGTATAACCCGAGGATGAAAGATGGAGACTCAGTGATAGAACATTTGAACGCATTTAATACTGTATTAAGTCAGTTATTATCTATTGATATTAAAATTTCAGATGAAGATAAGTGCAACAATTTGTTGTGTTCTCTACCAGATTCATGGGATAGTCTGATTATTGTAATAGGTAGCAATGCAATTGCCTTGCAGTTTGATGAAATAGTCTCATCCTTGCTGACGGAGGATATGAGACGAAAAAATATGGAGAGCCGAAATGGTGATGCCTTGTCTGTATGAGGATGGTCCCAAAACAGAAACAAAAATAGGTCATTGAGAGGGAGATCTAAATATCCAAGAAAACCTGTAAAGATGGTGTGCTAGAAATGTGGAAAGGAAGGGCACTACAAAAGGGACTGTAAATCTAATGATGCTCCTTCTGCAGAGGTGAAAACCACCTCAAATGAAGGTGGGGATGTGTACTTGGCTTCTTCAAGTACACATGTAGATCATGAGGCATGGTGGATTGACTCAGGTGCATCCTTTCACTTCACTCCCCATAGAGAGTGGTTCTGCGAGTATGAGATATACGATGGTGGTGATGTCTTCTTAGGAGATGATAGGAAGGCTAGAATCGTTGGTCATGGAAAAGTAAAGTTGAAGTTGTAAGGTGGAAGGGTTAGAACACTTTCGGGTGTTCTGCATATTCCTGCATTGGCCAGAAATTTGATTTCTGTAAGCAAGCTGGATGATGCATGTGTAAAAATAGTGTTTGAGAAGGATACCTGCAAGATGGTTCAGGTAGCACTGGTATTGATGCGGGGAGTTCAGAATGGAACTCTGTACAAGCTGCAAGGTAGCACTGTTGTTGATGGGTGCAATAACTCTGTGGTTCCTGAAAGTGGAGCAGAAAATCTAGTGGTCTTTGGAGAGAAGACCATGTTGTGGCATCAAAGGCTTGGACATATTGGAGAGAAGGGCCTTTGAATACTTCATGGTAAAGGTATGGTAGAAGTTATGAGTAATAGCTCTCTGGATTTTGATTTCTATGAAAATTGTGTATATGGGAAGCAGAATCGGGTGAGTTTCCCCTCTGGTGGTAAGAGGGAAAAACAGATATTAGAACTTGTGCACAGTGATGTGTTTGGACCTGTGAAGGTTCCATCACTGGGTAAGTTTGTGTACTATGTATCATTTATAGATGACTTCTCAAGGAATACATGGATATATTTCCTTAAGAAGAAGTCTAAAGTCTTTGACAGTTTAAAGAATTTAAGACTCTGGTGGAAAACCAAACAGAGAAGAAGATAAAGGTGTTGAGGACAGATAACGGTGGAGATTTTTGCAGTAAGAAATTTGAAGAATTCTGTAACAAGTGTGGTATAACATGATAGAAGACTACTCCATACACACCTAAGGAAAATGGAGTTGCGAAAAGAATGAACAAGATGTTGATGGAGAGGGCAAGAAGCATGCTCAGTGGTGTCGGGTTAGGATAGGAATTCTAGCCAAAGGTGGTGGAGACAACATGTTACCTGATCAACAAATCACCTTCATCAGCATTGGAGGATAAGACTCGACAAGAGGTATCGACTGGTAAGAAACCATCTCTTTCATATCTGAGGGTATTTGGATGTGATGCATATGTACATGTTCCAAAGGAGAAATGAACCAAGTTGGATAGTAAATCTGAAAAGTTCATCTTTATTGGGTATAAGGATGGCTTAAAGGGTTATAAGCTTTGGAACCTAGTAACAAGGAAGGTTGTGTAGAGCCGAGGTGTGGTGTTCAGATAGGTAAAATAAGTTATTAAACATGAAGTCCAACCAAAGGAACCTGAGAAGATAGTGTTTGAGCTTAAGGAGGAAGAATCAGACTCTACAATAGAGGAGGAATCAAAAGATGAAGAGCCACAAACTATGGGTGTGATAAGATCAGTTCGAGAAAGAGGGCAGCCAGAAAGGTATAGTCCATCTTCTTTTTGTTCAAATTTTGCTTTATATATTATTGACGATGATCCCAGAACTGTGAAGGAAGCAGTAGATTCAGAGGATGGAAAACTCTGGAAAGAGGCCATGGTTGATTAAAAGGCATCTTTGCACAAAATGAGGCTTGGGATTTGGTGGAGTTTTCAGCTGGAAGGAAACCCATTGGCAGCAAATGGGTGTTCAAGAAGAAGACAAATGTAGAAGGAAAGGTGGAAAAATACAAAGCTCAGTTAGTAGTAAAAGGTTATTTCCAAGTGTCGGGAATTGATTTTGGTGATATTTTTTCTCCTGTTTCCAAGGTAACTTCTATTATATTACTTTTATTTGTTGCTACTTCTTTTGCTTTTTAGGTAGAATAGATGGATGTGAAGACAACATTTCTTCACGGGCATCTAGAAGAGGAGATCTACATGAAGCAACCTGAAGGTTCTGTAGTGAAGAGTACGAAAGAACTAGTATACAAGTTAAAGAAGTCTCTGTATGGGTTAAAACAGTCACCAAGGATGTGGTATCAGAAATTTAATACATCTATACGAGGACTTAGCTTCACCATAAGCAAAGCATATCACTGTGTGTATTTTAAATTAATTGGTAACCGTGTTATTTATCTGGTCTTGTATGTGGATGATATGTTGCTGGTTGCAAATGACAAAGAAATTATCCAAGATTTGAAGACCTATTTTTCCTCCAAATTCGACATGAAAGATCTTGGTGCTACAAACTATATTTTGGGCATGGAAATTAAAAGAGATCAAACAAAGAGGAAGCTCTGGTTAAACCAGAGGAAGTATGTCGAGACGATATTGCAGAGGTTTAATATGCAAGATAGCAAACCGATGAAGGTTCCTATTCCTGTAGGTGTAAAGTTATCTGTTGAACAGTGTCCCAAGACACAAGAAGAGGAACAGGACATGTCCTGTGTTCCATATGAAAGTGCAGTCGGTAGCCTGATGTATGCGATGGTCTGTACTAGACCAGACAGTGCACATGCAGTGGGAGTATTGAGCAGGTTTATGTCAAAAATAGGGAAGGAGCACTGGACAACAATGAAGCGGGTTTTTAGGTATTTGTGCGGCACTAGTGATTATGGTTTGTGCTACCAAGGAAGACCATGATTAGATAGAGTGTTGGATATCCATGGCTTTGTTGATGCAGACTCAACTAGAGATCTGGATCAAAGAAGATCTACAAGTGGGTATGTGTTTAACCTATTTGGAGGTGCAGTCAGTTGGATGAGTAAGAAACAATCTGTAGTGGCACTATCAACTACAGAGGCAGAATACATGGCATCCACTCATGCAAGCAAGGAAGTAGTTTGGTTGCAGAGATTGTGTTCAAGTATGGGGTTAGTACAAGGAGCTATAAGGATAGACTGTGATAGCCAAAGTGAAATTTTCTTCTCAAAGAACCCTACATATCATTCAAAGAAAAACCACATTGATGTTCAGTATCACTTTGTGATGGATATGATAGAAGACAAAAAGGTGTTGCTGGTAAAGGTGGACACTTTGAAGAATACTACAGATGCATTGAAAAAATCTATAAGCTCTGAGAAGTTCCCTTGGTGTAGAGAAACAATGGGCATTGCAGGGTTGGATAAATGACTAAGCTCTCTTGTGGCCCCCTGTGGAAAGAAAACAACAAGTGGGAGAATGTTGGGTTGTGTTATTTTCTTTCCACGACTAGCCCACGTAGTTAACTGGGGGGTTAGAAGAAGGGCAGAGCCACCCCTTCATTGCGCCGATTGCGTAGCGGGGAGGGGGGGTCATAGGGGGTTTGAGGGGTCCAGGTAATCCAACTCTATGGGGTTCGTGGCAGCGCCCCGGAAATTTTTGTTTTTGGACCCTATATTAGGTTGGGCAGACCTACCTATGATTTTGTGCATGATTTTTCGTACATGGTTTTGGACGCGATGGTTTTTGGTCCATGTTTTTGGATGTGATGGTTTTCATTCCATGGTATTGGATGCTTTAGCATGTATAAATATGCATTGTAACATTGAAAGGAACATAATTAAAAATCAAGCTAGTAGTCTCGGTTTTTGGATCCAAGGGAGAATCTCTGTGCATATGTGCTTTATGTGTTATGCTCTCGCATTGTTTATTTTCTGTGTTTTAGACTTCTTATGCAGGTAATTTTTGTATGGGATTAAAACCTACATACTTGAGTTTTAGTCCATAGAAATCCATCCCGCTAGCTCTGAAGAAATGATCCTGCAAATTCGATCATCTTGCAATAACAAGTTCAAAATATCTTCTCTACTTTGAATCTTTCTCTAATAGCATGTAGAAATTAATTTGTATATATGAAACTACTCATGTAATTTATTAAAACATAGGACTCAAATCTACTCTACTCATCTACGAAATTCAATTCATGATCGGGAAGACAAATCATTAACATGCATCATGATTTATAACACAGACATAGAGATTTATCTAGGGAAAAAACAATACTCAAGATCCCTTCTTATATGTATTGCATTAATCAAAGAATAGAGAAGAAATACAATGCTTTCTAAAACCTGAGCACAACCTGCAACTGTATAGCCTATCCCTATGCCTCACTGATTGGCTTTGGCCAACACTTGACCAATTTTCAAGCCCTCCAAGATCCTATTACCTTGCATTGTTCCTTGAGGAATTAGGCCCCTATTTAATAGGATTTCCCTCAATTTAATTTCACAACTTATATAGGCTCTTCCTCTGAATGCATGCACCACCTGTACACTTCAGAATAGTCTACAACTAATAGCACACTACCTTGGAATCTCCATCTCAACTGGGTAACTCAAATTCTATGATGCATGAGATAATTTAGGTTGGTTGATTAGTCAACTGGTTGATCACTGAGTGATATGAAGTTACACTTCCACAACTTGACCTTCCACTAGTTCCTCCAATAATTAGAACTAGTTTAACTTACCATAACTCAATTTAAGTGAATTAAATTGCTACAACTGAAATTAACTCAACATATGCTCCTAAAATGTAGGAATCACTGCACACAACTGAATTTCATGCCCCTAACTCGATTTAAATAAGCTAAGTGACAACATCCATGTCACCTCAGTTAACTCATCCAAGTTGTCTGTTGATGTGGAATTTCAATTTTGTTCAATTTTACTAAAGAAAAATCAAATTAAGAATTTCTTGTTGCATTTTTCAACAACCCCAATGTTTTTGAATTCCTTGATAGCTAGGTTTCATTAATTGATGGGGCTTCTGAGGGTGAATTTTTTGACTAAGCCACTATATTTTCCAATAACCTAGCCATGTATATTTTGTCTTTCTAAACATCCGACAGTGTCTTTGAGAATAAAATCCCTCCATTTTACATGTCATCCTACATCATGGATTATCTCTATTTTTCTCTTGATTCCCAGCCATGGGATGGAATTTAAGCCTCTCTAACCCCTCATCAATCCATATTTATCATAACATACTTTGGGAGTCCAATTATTTTGGCCATTTTTATTAGATTTGTCACAGAATCATTATCCCTATTTATGAAATTATATTTGGAACTAAACCTCCTAGAATATCCCTAGAAGCTATGGAAAATGTCAAGAAAAATGGGAATTGGTTTAGTGAAGAGTCATTTACATATATTAAAATGTTGGGTATTTATGCACATCCCCATGTACTACCCCTTTATATTCCAAACAAGCTGCTATGCAGGGAAGTAGTTTATTAGACAATTGGTGATGGGATTACCAAGGCCTTGAAAGATTCCAAAAAGAAGGTTTTTCCTCAGTTCCCTTACATTTTGGATTTTTCTCTTTGGGCAGTTATGGGCATGCTGAGAAAGAGTTGCAACCTATTGAGGTATTGAAGTTGGCCATCACCCCAACTAGGCCTTATGACCCCAATGGAGTAGAAAAATAAGTTTCTATAACTTTTGGCATTAGAAAATATCTACATGAGGATCGTAAATTTGATGATCTATTTTCTAAAGCTTCCTCTTATAGTACAGTTCTTATTCATGTACATGAGACACTGTCAGTGAAGGAGCGAGAATAATTTTTTTTCTTTCAAAATTCAAGGTTGGCTCCTCTGCCATTAGATTTAATGTAGCTTCCCCTACAAAAATAAGTATCTCTAAAGTACAATATGGTATCTACTCAACAGGAATTTTCTTCTCAACTAGTAGTTCCCCCTCAGAAACAAAAAACAGAAAAAACCAATTTTTCAAACCTCGGAGGAGAAATTCATACAATAGACCCAAGGATGGAACAAGTTTGGGAATAGTTTGATCAGGTCCCAAAACAACCCAAGCAAGGGGAACCAGAAAATGTAATCCTGGGAGGAGAATCTACTTGACAACAACAGACTCCACAGAATAATCCCTCTTTGTAGCAAAATATCATACCAAAACAATTAACAGCTGAGGAAACAAAGGGCACCTAACCTTAGGTAGTGATTATTATTGTTAATCCTACCTATGGATCTTCCTTAATATTGAGGAGATCCCTCCAATGGAAATTTTTTACAAACCAATGCACAAATTTGTAGTTAAAAGAGGAAGGAAGAAGAATAATATTGATGAATACCATGCTCCAGTCCTAGGGAAAGCCTCACAAGCCACTTCTCTTGAATTTATTTGGAAAGGATCATTTGTTGCCCCTGTTGAAGCATTTGGGAAATTAACTAAATTTACTGGTGCATATGCCTCTACAACCATGCATAAAGAAATTGAGGTGCAATAATGTCTAATGGATAAGGATGAGAATATTTCCACTATGGAGCAAGCATTTATGAATGAGAAATAATAATTGAGAGCATAGTGGCAAGCTCAGTTGGGTCAAAAGGAAATTAGATTGTCAAAAATGCAAAAGAAGTTCAATGCACTACATATCTAGTATGAAGAGGAGATTAAGACAAATTGTGTACAAATTAGAGAATCACATCAGAGATTGGATCAATTGCAAGTCGGGACTCACCATTTGGTAAAATTCAAACAAGAGGCCTATGATCTTAATGCACAACTACAAAAGCAACATCAACTATTCTGTAAGAAACTGAATTTGATTAAGGAACAATGCAAATTGGGTAATACTTTGATTCATGAGCTAGTGGATATGATAACATGTTATGATGTAGCCAAAAAGGATTTCAGTGAAATGATAAAGTGGCAAAACAATGTTGAAGGGAAAAAAATGGCTTTCCTAAAATAGATGAAATTCAAAAGTCAATCACTTTTAAAGGATGGAAAGCCATAATTCGTTTGGTTAAAAAACTCATGAATGATGCTCATGAATTATCAAATTCCCTAGTTGAATCAATTAATGATTATTTACTTGAATCAAATCTCATTTCTCGTTGTCTAAAATATTCCATGCCAGATGTAGAAAGGTTGCTCAAGAATTGGTTTGAACATAGGGAGGAAATCATTAAGAGAATTGACCAATTGACTAAAGGTAATCTTGAACTCAAATGGAAATTTTTGGTCAAACCCCATAGTCCTTGTCTATTTTTAAAGACACTCACTAACACCTCCATTCAAATGTTTCCACTATTGAGAGTTTTTATCTTCAACTTCTAGGTGCACATCAAGCCCGTTCCCCTCCAAATCTGGCAACGCTTCTAGATATTCAAAGGTTATGGAAAACAACGATTGGGTCATCTTCAACCAGCTGATATTTCTTACAACCATTTCTTTTTATGTTAATTTTGTTATTATTTAGTTGAGAATTTTTACGGAGAGCAGTTCCGCTCATTATTGTAAAGAACTCTATAAATTTCACTCTTGAACTTGTTGCAAGGGGTTTTGAATTTTGGGAAAAGTAAAACTTTTGTTACACTTTTGTACTCAAGTTTTTCTTTAATATAATCTAAACCAATATCAATTACAACATGCACATATTGCCAACAATACATTAACTTTTAGCTACTTTGTATGCATTTTATTTTTAAAGGAATTGATTTAAATATTTGGATATTGTTCATGTATGTGTTTCTGTTGATTTTAGGATTATCATTTTTGATGTGTGGATTAAATTACATAACACATAGTGAATAAAAAAATTGTTGTTTATATATGATGAGCTTATAACTTATTTGATTAACTATTTAATCAAATCAATTCTTTTATTGATTTTAACAAAGTTAATTCGTGGGAATCTCCATTGTCCTAAGCAATGTTATTATTATAGCACATATAACATAATATACCCAAGTAAAATTAATTAGATTATATTAGTTTTATTTTATATCAAAAATCACATTAGTTTATCGATTATCATCACCATCCATTTCATCCCCATACACAATTAGTTGTAACGGGTAACTAGACCCATAATACTAGTCGGAACCACCAGTTTCAATGGAAAAGAATCTGATTTGGGGATATAACTGGGTGGATTCCCAAATGTTTATGCAATATATTTTGGAAATCAACAGGTTTACGAGTCAAAATTTGAGCCTTGATAAGCACAAACAACAAAAGCTACTATTAAATTTCACTCTATCAGGGTTACAATTGATCCTACATTACTACTGCAACTTATTGGAGTTTTCATAAAACTAGTTAACTATTGTAGGTCCCATCCTTTACATTATCGTGTGAACTATATCTTTATGTTTAAGTTGTTTCTAAGAAGATAAGCATGGTGTGTTTCAAGTGGTTTTGAATGTTGTTAGTATCATTTACTTGTCACTATAATTTTTTTAGTCCAAGTATAGAATTCAACATGGAGGTACTTACACAATATCATAATTGCTAATATTTGCAAGATTAATCAAAGAATGAAACTTAATAAAATAAATGAATTCCACTACCAAGTGCATAATTTTGTCACTTTATCTTATGTCTGGATAGCTTATATATCATGCATCGTGCTACATAGAAAATAACTTTCCATGAGAAATAGTTCCATATTGAGATTTAGAAGCAAGACCAAAGTTAGCAACTTGAGACCAAAGTAAAATATTTGTGTGTTGAGTGTTTGTGCAAAGGAAACCAACATGCAATAAATTAATGGATCCCAAAATTCTACAATTAGGTGTGACTTATTCTTCACATTATTCTATCTCCCTTGAGGTAATGTAATGCTATCTTCTCCCATGTATATTCAGTTCTTTCTGCATTTCCTCTACCTCAAATTAGCAATGAAGTTGGTCAATTATAGAAAGAAGGGTTGTGAAATGGGTAATTATTGAAAATTCATCCCAAGGTCAAAAAATTAAAGAAAATAAATCTGAGCATGATGCCATGTAAGTATACTAAATTCATGGTTTGATATATAAAATTTCTTAGGATGAAGGAAAAATTTAGATGTTTTTATTCTAGATTTAAGCTTTATATGCCAAAATTAGAGCCCTAATAAGCATAAATAGAAAATCTATTGTTAATGGTTTCTCTACCATGGTCATTAACTACCCTAATGCTCTAGCTTATTAAACTCTTTATTAAAAACAATTAGTTGTTGTAGATTCCATGCATTGCAATTTTTGTATGAACTATATCACATTTGTTTGTATGAGAATAAACATGAATATCCCTTAAAAAAGCCACAAATGTTTTTAGTATGTTCTACTTGTCATTATTACCTTTTCACTCCAAGTTCTACTTCAAGGTACTTACAAAATCTCATATTTGAAGTTATTTGCAAGCTTATCCAAAGAATGGAAAATTAGTGAAACAGATTAATATCATTGCTAAGTGTATAATTTTCTTAATTTATCTTGTGTGGATAGATCCTATCTCATCCACCATATTACATGGAAAATGTCCTACCATGAGTAAAAGCTACATGTTGGGATTTGTTGGCTCCCCAATAGTTCCCCTACTTTTTGACCAAAATGAAGGGACCCCATTGAAATTTTTGAAAAAGCCCTCCCCCCCCCACCAACCCATGCCCCTTATTACAGTCGATTGGTTGACGGTTTCTCCTATCTTTTCATTTCACTTTTAAGCTTTTTGGTCCTTCGGGATTCGATCATGATTTGTGACATTTCATTTGTTATGATCATTGGGGTTGTTACTTTGACTATTTTTCCTTAACTAATTTCCACATACTAATCCTTCTCACCTAATTGAATTTACCTATTTGATGAGTATCCTAATGGATGAAACTTTGGCATGTTCCTCTAGTAATTTAAAAGTTTCACTATTTTTAGTCATTTGGGCAGTTTGCTAAAATGACTTTTATTGTGTAAATAATTTGTCATTTAATATATATTTTTTTAGCTTATTTATAAAATAAGAATATATCTAAGTTTATTTTCATTTGTTAATTTTTAATTAAAATATTCAATTTAAAATAATATATAATAAAATATTTTAAAATTATAATTTTATTTCAATATTATTTTTGTAATTATTAGAGTTTTTTTTTTCTAGTTATTATTATGGGTTGTTTTGATTATTGTGTTTTAAATTTCATGGAAGAGTATTGGAAATGCTTATTTTGGAAAAGTTATTGCTAGAGGATCATAAAGGGAAAACCAAAAAATCACATCACTTCACAATAGGAAAAAGTAAATATTTATTTTTGACCAAACAGTGAGGAATATGAAAAAACGATTGAGGAATAAGAACAATTCTATCTACATAAACCTCATAGAAATTTTCTGGAAAGTGAAAATATTGGGAGAAAGCATGATCTCAATGAGATGGATTTCTTTTTCCCAAATTGGATTTCACGCCAATCATAGGAGGTTAATTTCAAACTTCTTTTCTGAGCAAACAAAGTGGAATATTAAAAATAAAAAAATGATAGCACATCTGCAAAAGAGACCAATTTAGGTAAACCTCAATGTATTTTGCAAATAATTGAATAATTTTATAGATATAATTGGTTTTCTAAACTGGTGTTTTCCAGAATTCACACTTGGTTGTTTATATCTTGTAGTTGATTCATGATGGGGATATTTTCTTTTGATTAATGGAGGATTCAACTTAAGGGAAATGTTGTGTGTGGAGCATGATTGTTCAAAGGTCTTTGTTCCAGCCGGATGTATACCCCAAGAAGTTTGTACACCCCTCCACACGGGGGGGACTTGTCCCCCTCGCGGGGGTCCGTGGGGGATGATCCCCCTGGCTGGGGGGTCCAGGGTCCAGCAGTCCCCCGACAGGGGCTCAAGGGCAGCGCCCCCGAAGCTAAAAACAGATGTAAAATTGCCTTGTAAAAGTATAGTAATTTCTAGTTAATCTGGGCCGTTCATTAGGTGGACGATCTGATGGTAGAACTTATGTTTAGTTTAGGGTTTTTTGCCCTAGAAGGCAACCCCTCTCTTTGTATGAGGGCATTGTATTTGAGGCTGTGTAATAGATGTGTATTCTTTGAGCGAGAAGCAGAGAGGTGAGACCATGAGAGAAAACAGAGGATATTACAGTGGATCTATTGTAGGTTGTGTCTCTTCATTTTGCTAGATAATAGAAAGGAAGGATTGGTTTTTCGGGGTGGACATAGCCCAAATTGGGTGAACCACGTATATCTGTGTCTCTCTTGTTTTATGCGTTTTCTGTGTTTATATTTCTGCAATATTTTATGTGTTCCATTGCTCCGTAATATATAATTTTCTAACAGGAAAGATACATTATAAAATATATGATATTAATTCTAGGGGTTCCTTGGTGTTATCGTGAAGGCTACCAGTAGTAGGAGGATTGATTTATAATACAGAGAAAGTGCACACTTGTAAGAAGGAGATTTAAAGGAGAAATGTTGCACGTGTAGTGACTCTGGGATTTTTCGTAAGCTTTTTTTATTTTTTATTCGATTCAAGTAATAGGTCATGCTTTTTGTTTCCATGGATATTTTGATATTGTTTTTTTTTTTTTTTTTTTTTTGTAATTTTATTTCTCAAAGTTTTTTTAAGGCATCATATTGTTGCTCTGTGATTTGATTACATGGAGAGACAATAAATAGTTCTCTGTTTCTCTTTGTCATTGTTAATCTAGTTTTATATTCTTTGTATTTGATCACCTTATCCTTCTAATATTTGTGTCGAAAGTTTGATCTAGATATGAACATTACTTCAACTTGAATTATGTGGATTTTATTCAAGAGTTTAGGTTGTGAAAATATGTTTTTTCTTAAATTGAATTGAGATTGAAATTGTAATTGTTTCTGATGTGGTATCTTGTTTCATGGTTTATTTATTAATTGAGTCATAAATATATTAATGGAACATATTTCAAGCTTCCGAAATCATTTCATATCTTCTACTCTTTGGCTATAAACTAGCAATATTTAATTTATCTTGCATTTGATGATAATTATTGATGTATCAATAGATAAGTGAATCTAGTTTGATATGATTTCATTTATAAAAGTTGAAGACTTATCTTTTTGTGTTTTCATCTTTAATTTTCTATTAAGGACTATCAACATTCTAGACTTGTTGATACGAATTGGGCCATTATATCTTTTTTCATCTATCTCAATGCATTATGAGTGGAAAAAATGGAGGAATCAGATCACAAGACCGTTTTTACCAATGGGACCGAGTTTGGCGAAACGAGGTTTGAAACCTTCTAAGAATGTTTTGAGGCATCAAACATTGTTTTTTTTGGGTAAAATTTGCTAATTTAGTTCCACACCATTTCACTCTATTATACACAAATATGTATTTCCAACGAAGAAAGAAGCATGCCAATCAGAATCTATATGCAAATGTTATGCCACTAAGAAGTTAATGTTCCTGTTTTCACACCTAAACTCCGGAGGATGTCGTGTCAGCCCCCATATTCATGGAAAAGGGGCTATCCATGTGCTTTTGATGTAATACTCTAGAAGATTATCTATTGTAACTCCCATTAAGAGTTGATTTAGTCGAAACTAACCACTAGTAGGCTATCAAGCTATGTTATAACCGAGCCACTAGGAGGAAGAGGCATTCCATTCTTTCGAGAGAATTTTGTTCCAAAACTGAGAAAAGATAGTAAAGAAGGATAGGAGGTAGAGCACACAAGGAGTATTTATGCATTGCAACATCTCATGGGCCACAAACCTTAATCCTTTGTACATGCATCCATATTTCTAGACAGAGAAAGAGAGCGAAGCGACTTCACCTTATAGTTGGGTTTTCTCCCGAAAGGGTTTCCCAAAGAATATTTTGTCTTATGTTTGTGTGTGCGTGAGAATATTTTGTCGTTCTCCACTTTTCTGCATAATTTCCATTCACATGCATGCACTAATTACAATTTAATTTACAAATTTAAAGGTTTAAATACACTGTAATAGTGTTGAAATTCAAAATTTTAATACATTATTATCATATCTATTTTGATGAACTGTCAAGTGGAATACCCGTAGAAGTTTAAAGATCATTTTTAATTGCATTTTAGTTATAATCTTCATTCATTTTTCATTTTATGTATATAATAGAACATGCGTTCATAGCTCACGCTACTTACGAGAGTTTTTGGCCATTACTCTCTAGTATATATGTACAATTGTATGGCTTATTTCACTAGAAAAAAAATCATTAACTAATATTAGTTAATAGTTTCATTTACATTGTATATGTATCATTCATTTTGGATATTTTTAGGAAAGTTTTAGGATTCCCTTAGCTTTTCGTTAGAAAGAGGAAGGGGCAAAAGGAAAATTGAACCTCTAAACCCGTCAAAGCTAGCAACACCAAACAACTTGGGCTATTAAAGAGCCTCAGTCTTAGCTATTCCTCCCTTATTTACTAAGTTGCACAAAACCCATGTCAACAAAATGGAACTAGGAGTGTTATATACCTAGGGGGGATAATATGGGGTACCAAGGGAGGTACCCAAGGTAATAATGTAATAATGGGATGGGCCATAGTAATAAATAAGGTGGTTAACCCATGTCATGTAAGGGACCACAAGTAGTTAATAATAATGTAATGGGCCCATGGTATTAATTGATGGTATGAGAGAACCACGATATTGACCCATGATATTGTATGTATGAGGCCTATATAGAGTCTAGAGACTCCACATGGGAGATAGTGAAGGATTATTGTATGAACAGGCATATGGCTTGTGGAGTGTTCTCCTTCCTTAAGGAGTGAATGTATGGTGTTGCCCTACCTTAAGGGTTTGATCAATAAAGAATCATTTCTATCTATTTCTCTCTTATTGTTTTCTGTGTTAGATCTATAACAAGTGGTATTAGAGCTACAACAATTGGTATCAGAGCTACAACAAGCGGTATCAGAGCACTTTCTTGGGCAAACCGTGGAGAATATTTTTTTTTTTGCAAGGTTTCGGGGGCGGCGAGTTTGCAGGTCAGATTTGTACATTTTGGTGCAAGATCTATAAAATATAATTATAGATCTGGATTCTTTGTGCAAAAATAGTCGAATTCAAAAAAAAATCAGTTGAATCGGAGTCCGGATGAAGGAGATATCACTGATCTAAAAATCAGTGGGGTTGCACACAATTTTCAGGGCAGCGATTTTGCGGCGCAGATCTAGACATCCTAGTACAAGATCTGCAAAATCTAATTGCAGATCTGGATTCTTTGGGAAAAAATACCCAATTTCAAAAAAAAAATCAGTTGAATTGGAGTCCGGATGAGGGAGATATCGCTGATTTAAAATCAGCTATTTTTTCAGAAATTTTGGGTGATGGCGGGAGAGTAGCAGCGCAGATATGGAATTCTAGTGCCTGGATGAGGATTTCTATCACATGGATAGAGGCAGAATGGTTGTTCCATTTCCAAAAACAGGTCATAATAGGGATTCTGAGCAATATTGACTAAACGGTGACAATTTCAAATTTTCGCCAACTAAGTGAATTTTTTCAAAACTCTCTTCATGGCTTCTAGCAAGGTTCTATATTTTACAGGAAAAGATGATGGTCCTACTATTGAAGAATTCATACAAAGATACAAGTCCACACAGGGGACATATTGGAAGCTTCCAATGGTGCTTAATATGAGAGATGAGGCTATACAATGGTATTATTCACTTGACTACCAGCAGTTGATCAAACTTCCAGATGCAGAATTTGAAAAAGTCTTTTTGGACAAATGGTCTCGGGCTAAAAAAAAGGAGAATGAGACACATAAGGGGTTAATTGCTACGGGTGTCTCCTTATTGCAGGTTCATGGATTGATTCAGAAAGAGAAGATCGTTGTTTCTATCAATCCTACTGGTAAACATAATTTTATCAATGTTAATTTGGCAAAACAATTGCAAGTCCCAGCAAAACATATTGAAAATACACAGGTTGATGATAAGGATGTTCAAATTTATAAGGATTTGAAACTTTCTATGGATAAGTATGTGTTTCATGGTGATTTTTATGCTTTAGATATGGATGTTGTTTTGGGATACCCTTGGATGGAATAAGTGGGTACTATAAATATTAATGTGCAGAAGAAATTCCTGAAGCTCTGGTATAAAAAGAAGAAAATTACATTACAGGATATTTCCATCAATAAACAGGTAGAGTCCACGGAGGTTGACGCAGAAGATGTTCCAGGGACTGACATATCAGATGATGAGCAATTGGTGGTAGACAATCAAACACAAACAGAGGCTGAAGCCAAAAAGGTAACAGGTGCTGACACATATGATGAGGGTTCAGTGGTAGAAGTAATATTGGAAGATGAGGCACCACAACATGCACCAGATAACAGTCAGGCTCCAGTAAGGAGTGAATTAAAGAAAAAGACATCATGGGTTAAAACTTCAACATATCATCACCCACATCACCCCGCAAGACAACCATCAAGATGGAAACCAATTAGTCACATGACAGATAGCGAGGAGAGAAGATCCACCCACTACACATCAACACAGAAGAGCTGCCACGGTCAACTTCCATCTCAAGCGAGCGAGGCACCAACGAGATTGAGGGTTCACCTTTCTCTTGGATGGCTAGATGCACGTGCATGGTATCAGTGGACTACTCTTTTGAGTAGATCTTATTATTTGTGTTCTTCCCATGTTTCGAGGATGAAACATGCTTAGGGGGGTGGAATGTTATATACCTAGGGGGGATAATATGGGGTACCAAGGGAGCTACCCAAGGTAATAATGTAATAATGGGATGGGCCATAGTAATAAATAAGGTGGTTAACCCATGTCATGTAAGGGACCACAAGTAGTTAATAATAATGTAATGGGCCCATGGTATTAGTTGATGGTATGAGGGAACCATGATATTGACCCATGGTATTGTATGTATGAGGCTTATATAGAGGCTAGAGACTCCACATGGGAGATAGTGAAGGATTATTGTATGAACAGGCATATGGCTTGTGGAGTGTTCTCCTTCCTTAAGGAGTGAATGTATGGTGTTGCCCTACCTTAAGGGTTTGATCAATAAAGAATCATTTCTATCTATTTCTCTCTTATTGTTTTATGGGTTAGATCTATAACAATGAGGGTCGAGTAATAACTAATTGATTAGATCATTAAACCCTTATCCTCTATAATTCCATATTTTTAATTCTTCTTGTGTTATTTCACATGTACTTGAAGGTATGTTAGAAGAAAAGATATCCTATAGGTAGCCAGTGTTTTAGTGTTTAATTAATCAATGGTTCCTTCCCTATCATCTATATGAGAGGATGTTTCTAATATTCCATTATTAGGTATTCGTCCAAAAATGAAAAAATACTTGTCCAAGTTTAGATTTGATGGTGAGGATTATGTTTCCTCTTCTCTTACACTTCTTCATTGTTTTATATTTCAATGTAAAGATTTCGAAGAATTGACTAGCAATGTGTTATGTAGGTTATTCACTTTGACTTTGCAGGGGTGATAACTAACTGGTTCAAAGCACTTCCATCCAAATCCATTAATTCCTGGGACGAGTTCATTGATATATCTCTCAATTCACATCAAGACTCTGATTATGATTCATTATGTTCACAAATAAATAGTTTGTCTATGTACAAAAATGAATCATTTGAAGCATTATTTTCTAGATTTCATGTACTCTGTTGTAGATTCCATTTAGAAGATTTATCCCCTAAGCAGAAGTTAACCTTATGGTTCCTTAAACTTTCTCTTGCTAGAAATAAACATAGGAATTAAAATAACTTAGATTATTCTTAGGTTGAGAAAGAAATTAAGCCAATGGTTAATCTTGATTTTTCCTTGGAATATTTAGATAAAATTAATAAATCCCACATATCTTTACAGTCACTTACTACAAGAATTGATCTTCCAAATCCCTGTGAATCTGAAATATATCTATATTGTAATTTTCAAGAGATTCGTGAACCCCTTTTGATGTTTATTATAAAGAGGAAAAACCAGAAAAGATAAATTTCATGAATCTGGACTCAACTTGTGATCATGTCAATGATGTTTCTCCCTTGAAAATTTCTCTAGAGCCAATCTAGCTATATTACTTTAACAAAATATTCGTCTAGTGAACATAATATGACTAATAATTTCATGAAGGATGTTTTACCTCTTAAAAATCATGTTTTCTCTCAGGTTCATTATCTTATGTATCTTGATATTTTATCTTATCTTCATGCATGTGATAATGATTTAGTTAATATTTCTTCTCAAACACCCATATTTACTAGTTTAGATTTAAGTCATAAAGAAGAAACTCTACAAAATAGAAAAATCAACTCCATGATCCCTTTTAGGAAACTATGGTTGAAAATAATCCACATGTGATTGAATCTCCTCCATATACCTTTGTATATATACTTGAATCTAATTTTTCTTATGATTTGCAGGATGGATAAGTTTGTTATGACACCTATGATGATGATCAACATGACACACAACTACTTGAAGTCTCAATATTGTGTTCCTCTAATGATTGTATATCACCTCAGAATTTCCCTCTAATATGTAAAGATGTTAATTTTATTTTTCCCTTAGATATTTCTCATAATCAAGTCTCCTTGAAACCTCCTTCTTTTTCTTTTGATTGCACTTTTTTTGTAAATACTTCTTTTTCGAGTGATTGTCCATCTAAAGAAACCTTTAATTCTATCAATTATTGTCAAGAGGATGGAGCACTTTGGTTTAGGTTGATGGTTATGTTAAGACCCAATAGTATTGATCACTCTTATAATTATTAGTGGACACCCACCTCTTCCACCTGGACCTCTAGTTGGTTTCGTTAGTTTCATTGTTTGTAGTACATTTTACTATTTTTAGCAGTTTTTCGGGTCCTGAACTTCGAGAGTTATTTTGACCCCCTAAACAATTCTTTTTTGAGGTCTTCAACAAGCTCATGGCCTTAGGAAAGGGCCTTTTGCAAATATTTTAGTACCCAGAGAGATATTTCTAACTAAGTATCATACACGCCAAACGGAGATCATATGACCAAGTTACGACCCCAAGAAGTTGGTTGCCCAACTAACCAAAATGGGGCCCACAAACTCTTGGTGTTCCATCTCCTAGGGTTAGGTTTTTTGTTGTTTATGGTTTCCCTTTGTTGTTGAACAATAAAAAGACCCTTGAGCCTCATTTTAAGACAATTCATAGGCATGTAGTCGCCACATCTCTTCTCATAGATAAGCTACCATCACCCGAGCTATTTTATTTCCATTTTGTATGTAAGAATATTATATTTGTTTGATATTAATGAAATGAGAATTTATTTCTATTTCACCTCTGTGTTTATTTTTATCTATATTTTGTTGCTTTCCTTCATAAGTATGGATCCTCCCTAGATTTGGTGGAGATTCCAAGGTAGTGTAACATCAGTTGTAGACTAGTCTTGAGTGTATATTTGTTGCATTCAGTCAGATAACCAACCTTGTGAATTACGTAATCATTTTAGAGGAATTTCCTAAACAATAGGGGCCTAATTTCTCAAGGAATTGTGTAAGGAAACAAGGGCTCAAGAAGAGGCAGAAATTGACTAAGTATGGGCCAAATCTTCTAAGTGAGCAGAGAGATAGGTTATTCACTTGCAGGTTGTGCTCAATTGAGCAAAGTGATTGTAATAGATCTTTATTCATCACATTAATGAAACAAAGAAAAGGGGTTTTTATTAGATTGCTTTCCCCTAGAAAAATATTGTGTGCATGTGTGTTATATCTCATTGCATGTTTTTTATTGGTGTTCTAAATTATGAATTGATTTCTGCAGAGAAGTAGAGTAGGCTTGTGTCTTGTGATTTTGATTAAAATTTCATGAGAATTTGCAAATATACATCATAATTTATACATATAGAACTATGTAGCAGCTAATGCGAGTTAAGAAGTCTTGTGGCTTAGAAAAATCCTTTTAGATTTTGGATTCCAACAACAACATCTAACCATACTCTCATGTAATAGTTAGAGTGCTATCAAGCTTGTGAAATCCAATTTAGCATCAACATAGAAAAAATTGAGCTACACATACATTTCAAAAGAAAACTTATTTATGATCGAGTTTTTGAAGTGTAATTTTTCACTACTTATGAACAAATTGTAGACATTTAACAAAATCTCTTACACAAGCGAAGTTTTCTAAAGTTTTGGAGATTGGATCTCCAAAACTTTTAAATAATAAAGTGGAGTATCTAGCCATCTGTAAAGGTTTGGATCTTGCCAGTGAACAAATAATTTCTTGAATCACTGTCTTTGGTGACTCTATGTTATCAATTTTTCAAGTCACCAAAGACAAGAAGGTTATTTTCTCTAAGTCCTCGCCTCTAATCCAAAGAATCCAGGCCTCAATATTGCAATTTGAGCAGGTAGACTTATTCCATATTTACATATATTTAAACTCAAAAGTTGTTGAGTTAATAAAAAAGAGGAGTTGATGTGAACCAAGTTATTATAGAAATAAAATTTAGATTAATTCCTTCTCCAATTCCTTAAATGACTATTAATTTATTTAGTAATTAGATCAATGTCGATTATTTCATTTCTCCACTCCCTAGACTTTGGTTTTAATGGGTTTATTAAGGGGCTCCCACTTTCATACTTAAGTGGATTTATGGGCTAGTAAAATACTCCCTTTTCCCAACCTTTGTATTGCTTGGATCACTCTCAATGGCACATTCCAATGAACAGTTGACATCATACACTGTTCTTGTTCCTCATGTGTGGTGTTTTTCATTTATTCATCTTTGGCCTCAAGTTATTTCATTTTACCTTGGATGTGGAATTTTTATTTGGGTGCTTGATTATGGAATTAACTCTCTCATCCTGTGATGGGCTATTGTCATCGCCCCCTATCCTAGTAATAATTTCGTAAATATTTCGATTCAATTGTATCATAATGGCTAGTTCCAAGGTTTGGGGTTTAGTTATATCTCGTTTTCTAGAGGTTTCTTGATCCTACATTGATCTGAATCTCTTCAGTTACCAAAATTAACCAACATATTTTACTTCTGTGATGTTAATAGAATTGCATGTGAAAGAGTATGAAAAACCACATGTGCATATTGTAAAGAAGAGGAAACATAATGAAAACCATCAAATAAAGAACACAAAACACATTGATAATGGATTTAACCCAATGTGGGTTACGTCACCGGGCGCGGTGTCAAGAGTGGGGAGGTCGCTTCATTATATGCTGCAAAATGATGATGAGTACATGGTACATTCTTTATCATTACAAGGATAAACTCCCTCAACTAGAGTGGCATGTCTCTCCACGAGATGTTTTCTTATAGGAACTCTCACTCATATGGGCCCTCCTTCAACATGAAAAGATAATAAATTCTAACATGACATGGCACACAAGTATCCTTCAACATTATGGTAGCAAGGATCTCAACAACAAAATCATCATCTCAGCAAATCAAAAGAAAGAAATGGCATCGCTCCATCATATACCTCCACTTCCAAAGATGGACTGAAGATGCAAAGCTCAACTACAGAAATGGACATCACCATTGAATTCATGGCACGAAATTGTGTCAAATGACTATAAACTTGACACTTTTCTGACATATTCAAAATCTGAACCCTCGAGAATCTCAAAGACCCTTCTTGATAGGCTGCTTGAAATTTTGTTGCTCAAATGAGGAAACTAACCACACCATCACGTTTCTTGTGAAATTCTTGTTTGTTTGAGTATAAATTCTGCATGATTCTGTCACTGTGAAATTTTTCCCTCCAAGGAACCTTTTATATTCCTCACTGATTCTGCATGGAATATTTTGTGGAATATTCTAGGGAATATTCCCCTGGAATATATGTGTCTCGAAAAATGTGCCCACACCTAGTTTCTACATGTGGTTTTACCTCTATTTGTTCTCGCCCTGGTCGAATGGTTAAAATCGGTTTTAATATAATTTTTTGGGTGGATGGATCAATGTCTGGCCTATGGGCCATTTGTGGACGCCTAAATTAGGTGGGTAGAGGTCCCAGGGTCAAACTCTTGGGCCTCCCCCATAATGGCGTGTCCTTTTTTTTAACTTGGGCGTTCATTATTATGTTCTTAACCGTATATGGGTTAGTAGTTACATATGGGTGGAGTGTCGTTTGTTAGACCATCGGTCGACGAAGCAGCCACCCGGCTAGTGCGAGTTCAAACCTTGTTGGTCTATCTATTGTCATGGTCATTGGCCATATACCAATATACATTTATATTTTATATAAACAGTGGAGTGGGGTGGTCAGGGTGGTGGCCCGCCACCCCTTTTTTAAATATTAATTTTTTAAAACAAATTAGACAATAAAATCCAACCGAAATCTTGGAGTCACCGAAAAAATTAAAGAGGCGACATATTTTCTCATTCTAGTGGTCAGAATCTGTGCACCGGGAAATTGAAAATTGTTTCCTCATTAGTCGTTGTCATTGAGCCTAGTTTGACCAAAACTTTGAACGTGAATATCTTGAGCATACAAACTCAAATTTGAGTGTCATTCATGTCGTTGGAATCAAGACGATGAACACTACGATTTGGTCCTAGTTTGGGTGAAATCCGAGAACTTTTATTTTTGAGTCTTTTTTTAGCCACTTCTAAATTTTGGGCATTTCTGGAACCACTTGGATCATTCATCCCCATTGAGGATCTTTTGGTCCTCCAAAAACATGAACATAATCTGCAACTGTTGTGTTACATTGTCTACACAACAAGTGTCCTGACAGGTCACGTTTCTTTCTCCTTCACCCTTGTTTTTCGAAGCCATAAGTGATTAAACGACACATGCATCCTTTGCAAACCAATAGTACAATATTCACAAACTATATGCTTAATTACATGACCATTCATGGCCCAAGCATCCCCATACATGCCAAGAGTTTATAACACATACTCTTTGGTCAAGTGTACATCATAATATAAACAAATACCCCAGTTATAAATAAAAGTCCAAAACATCATTGTTGCTATAATAAGAGATGGAAAACACATCATCACTTTTACAATTATATAACAAAACATGATTTATAAAATGTGGCCATGAAAAGATACTATATCTAGTAAAACTATATCATAATCAACAAAGTGAATGGGTCATCTCCTTGTGGCAAATTCCCTTGTTGAACCTCTTCACTAGTTGGATCCCGCATGGGTGTTTTGTCCTTGAGACGCTACTATCGATGTAGCCTCCAAAATGTGGCTCTTTGATGTCCACCTCTGTTGTCATGATTTCAAAAAGTCTTCTTCCTCCAAACCTGCTTAAACTTCTTCCTTCCCTGATGTGGAGAAAGCCTTTCATGTCTCGTCCTCTTTCTTGCTTCCATTCTCTTTCAACACTCGACAACCACGTGGTTATGCAAGCCACAAAAAAGACATGGTTTTCTACACCATGATTTATGCTCATAATTAACAAAATGCTCGAAATCAAAATTAACTTTAGAATACTGAGACTTTTAATACTTCTCTTGGTTATCTCTAGCACAATCCTGGTGATGAGAGCTTGCCTTAGCTATTCCTCTACAATGTGCACTTTCTTGTTAGTATTGTGATGTGTTCCAACCATCCTCTTTCCTTGATCACTTTGATAATGCATTGGAAGCTTATACTACCTTCAAGCACTCTTCTTCAGTGCATCCCTTCTTGGTAAGGAGTCTTAGGCCGGATCCTAAAATGGGTACCTCAAGGCTTCCAACAAAAATAGTTTCATGTGAAAATGAAACTGAAGAACGATAAAAAATGTTTACCTCAGTTGTCGATTCTTAGGCAGGTGATGATGGCTTCTCTAAGCCTTCATTGCACTTCAATTTTTCTAAGGCCTATTTTTTGGCTCGTAACTGACGCTGCAATCTTTGCTTCTCCTCTTTTTCTTCTTGTAGAAATCTCTTCAATTCAAAATTATCTGTTTGAAGGCTCTGATTGATCTCCTCATTCAAATGATGAGAATCTGATGAAGAAGATGAATAATAACTGGAATATGGAGATGGATCATCATCCTCTGCGCTTTATTTCTCCTATTCCTCTCTTGTTATTTTCTTATCATAATTTGCATGCATTAAATCATGTTTGTATTCTTGTAGAATGCCTCATAGATATCTTTGCATCTACCATTTTCTTTCTAGCTACATGGCCAATCACTCATACTTCCATTTCACATCAGCGAGAAGACTACTCTGATACCAAACTTGACCACGATCTCTTCAGTTATCGGAATTAACCAAGATCTTTTTTTTATGTGATGTTAGCAAAATTGCATGTGAAAGAGTACGAAAAACCACATGTGCATACTGTAAACAAGAGGAAACATAACGAAAACCATCAAATCAAGAACATAAAACACATTGATAATGGAGTTCACCCATTGTGGGTTACATCTCCGGGCCTGGTGTCAAGAGTGGGGAGGTCGCTTCATTATATGCTGCAAAATTATGATGATTACATGGTACATCTTTGTCATTACAAGGATAAACTGCCTCAACTAGAGTGGCATGTCTCTCCACGAGACGTTTTCCTATAGGAACTCTCACTCATATGGGCCCTCCTTCAGAATGACAAGAGAATAAATTCTCACATGATGTGGCACACAAGTATCCTTTAACATAATGATAACAAGGATTTGAACAACAAAGTCACCATCTCAGAAAATCAAAAGAAAGACATGACATTACTGCATCATATACCTCCACTTCTGGGGACAACCTGAAGATGCAGAGCACAGTTCTAGAAACGGTGATCACCATTGGATTTCTGACGCGAAATTGTGTGGAATGACTATAAACTCAACCCCTTTCTAGCACCGTAAAAATATGGAACCTCGGGAATCACAAAGATTTCTTACTGCTGAATCCCTGAAATTCTACTGCTCAGATGAGGAAACATACCACACCGTCATTTTCCTTATGAAATTCTAGTTTGTTTGAGTATAAATTTGGCATGATTATGTCACTGTGAATTTTTTCCCTCTAGGGAATATTTTAGATTCTTGATTGATTTTGCAGGGAATATTATGTGGAATATTCTAGTGAATATTCCCGTGGAATATACCATCTCGAAAAACATACCCACACTTGCCTTTGCCGTGTGGCTCTACCTTCATTCATTCCCCCCCACCAGTCGAATGCTTAAAATGGGTTTTTATATAATTTTCTGGGCAGATGGATCAATGTTTAGCCTGTGGGATGTTGATGGATCCCTAAATTAGGTGGGCGGAGGTCCCGGGGTGAAACCATGGGGCCTCTCCCATAATGGCACATTGTTTCTTTTAACTAGGGTGCAATTCATTATGTTTTTAACCATATATGGGTTAGCAGTTACATATGGGTGGGGGGTTGTTTGTTAGACCGTCATTTGACAGACTAACCACCCTGCCAGTGCAAGTTCGAGCGCCACCAATCTATTTATTATCAAGTTCGCTAGCCATATACCAATATACATTTATATTTGATATAAACGATGGAGTGGGGTGGTGGGGGTGGTGGCCCACCACCCCCTTTGTTAAATACCACCCCCCCCCCGCCCTTTATTAAATAGTATTTTTGTTTTTTAAACAAATTAGACAAAAAAATTGGACCAGAAATTTGGGATCATCGGCAAAATTAAAGAGGTGAAAATTTTTCCTATTCCGGTAGCTAGAATCCGTGCACCAGAAAATTCCAAATTGTTGCCTCGTTAGTGACTACCATTGGGCCTAGTTTGACCAAAACTTTGACTGTGAATATCTTGAGCATACGAAATCGAATTTGAATGTCATTCACGTCATTGGAATCAGGATGATGAGCACTACGATTTGGTCCTAGTTTGGATAAAGAACTTTACTTCTGAATTCTTAGCATTTCTGGAGCCATCTGGATTATATATCCACCCTTCCTAGATCATGAAGTTAATGGTGGGAATTATTTTGCCTTTGGTTATGGTGTTTTTTCCATTCCTTCCCTTCAACCTCTGTCGTGTTCTAGTGAGAATTTTATAGCAAGTGTGTTTCAAGCGCCAAGAACAAGATGGTCAGTTGCTCAGACATTCAAGGTTCCATTAGTGCTTCGAAGTTGATTTACCAACTCCTAGATCGACTTAGGCTTTGTTTGCCTCAATCAATAACCTCGAAGATATGATCTAGTGTTAGTGGTGCTCATTCCAACTATTTGTTGAAGCTAAGTTACCACACTGATATGGAGGACTCTTTGGACATGCTTGGTGAGGAAATATGCTAGCTTAGTGCTTGAGTGGCAGTCTTGGAGGTCTCGATCTCCCAAGTAGACATAATGACTAATGGTGACACTGCCTCTGGTTCTTGCATGGACAAAAGGAAATCTCATCTTGTCAGAGATTCAAAAGTAAATAGTCATGGCTCATGGTGAATCATAACTCCTCTCTGTTTAGGCTTTTTTTGGCTTCTAGTCTATTCAATCTATATCTATTCTTGTAATGTTGGTCTGTAAGTTTTGTTTTTTACTTGGAACTTTCTGTAGAGCCTATAGTGGACATATCTATTTTTCTTAAGTCTAATCAGTCAAGGAAGTAGTAAACACCTTTTTTACTCTCTTGAAGACCTGCTTTTTGCATCATATTCAAAATGTAAAGGTTCTAGTCCCAAATCTAGTCTTTGATTAACATGATAACCTTTCTCGTTTCGTGATATATATATATATATATATATATATAGGCATGGTCACTGAGGCGTAAATGGACAAAAGAGAAAATAAAAATAAGGGCCTGACAACAAGAATAAGCATAATCTTGAAAGTGGGAATAACATTGATGAATTAAACTTCATTTGTGTGTTGCTACCTTGAATATCTATTGAGAAATACAACTCTAGAATACAAAATTATCACTTGTTTTATTCATGGTATCTTTTCAACCTTAATATATTTAACAATATGCATACACATCTAAAACAACATGTTAATAATTGTCCATTAATCTTGGATTTAGATATATGTAAAAATTAAAAAAATCTTGATAATTTTGAAATCTAAATTTTTTTTGATAATTTTGAAATCTAAATAAACACGTTAGAAATTAGATATTAATAGTTCTAAAACTAAAATTCTCACATTGCGAATCCAAATTAACATGTATTTGAATACATGTTTTTTAGAATCAACAATCACATTTTAAGAATTGAAAATTATAATTTGGGAGTTTAAAATGATTCAAAATTATATAAAAAAAAATTAAAATTAATATTTTGAGGTAAAAAACTTAACGTTTTCGCTTATAAATTCTATGTAACAAATAATGTATAAATTAATGTCTGGTTTAAAATTAGTGAGCTAATTTACTCTACACATTAATTTGAAAAAAAAAAAGTGTAAAGTTTTTAAAGACGGTATGCAACATCAATTTTAAAAGAAATAAACCTATTTTGTAGCAAAATTAAATTTGATTTAATAAATTAAATATAAATTTTAAAAGATGTTAAATGCAAGGTGTTTTGTTTTTTATATCTAATTCATGAATCTTAACCGTGCAATTTTCATATATACTTTATTGTGAGGTATTTATAAATCAATATTAATATAATTGAAAATATATTTTTTATAAATTTTAAATGAGTTTTTTTTATTTTATTTAAGTAAAAATTATTAGGTAAAAAATCAATAACCATGAAATATCGATCAAATGTGATTTAATAATTATATATATAAAATTTAATTAAAAATTAAAAAATTATTTAATTTAAAATATATATATTAAAAAATAATAATGAACGCGGTATTGTTTTTTATAATTAATTTTATTTTTAATTATTTAAATAAAATTATATATGTTTAAATATTTTAAATAATGTGATTATTTAAAATATATGGTTAATTACATTTTTTATTAAATTGGAGAAATAATTATTTTTCTTCATTTAATTTTAATTTTTTTTAAAAACATGTTTAGCTCATAAAAGATAGGTGTTCAATTTTTTCTAGGAAGTATAAAATGACAATAAATTGTGGGTTTGTAAAAAGATCATTTTGAAAATACATAATCATAGATTTTACTATATCTTATCTAATCTTAATATAGATTTTCTCTTTCTTTCTCTATTAAACAATTTTTCATTTTTGAATCTTGAGGTATAAATATCATAAAACACAGTACAAGATTCATTTGTTTATATTTTTCTATAATAAGATACAATGCCCTATTATGTAGGGAGTCTTTACAATCCATAAAAATCTTAGGGCTTTTTAGGGGGAGAACTAGTATCCAATTCCTAGCCCTCCCACACTATGAATACAACATTTACACCCCCAAATCTAATCCCTATTCCCATCCCCAATGCTATCATTGACATCTTTTCAATTATATGGCTTAGCCATTTCATTTTAACATGGATATTGTTACTAGTACCATTACCCTGTCCATCATATTCTGCCTTTTAGTTGCTACATAGATTTAAAGGACACCCCCATAAGAATTTATTCTTTTGAAATGAAGCTGCATCAAATGTTGAAAATTGTGTCCCTGTTGGAATTGGCCCACAAAGGTTGTTAGATGAAACACTTATTTTGTACAACCAATGTAACTTAGAGAATTCTTAAGGAAGTGGTCCTCTCAAATTATTTTTGCCAAAGTCCAACACCTCTAAAGTAGATATTTTGCTAAATGATTTGGGTATTAACCCTTCCAATTGGTTCCCAAAATAAATGCAACCAAACAAGTTATTCATACTTCCTATACTTGGAGGTATTTCCCCTACAATATTATTGTTAGACAAATCAAAGAAAGTGTTTGTGGGTATTACCTTTGATAGCCTAATATGTTCATTGCCTTCCATATGATTAATTGATATAGATAGACCCACTGTGCCATTTGAAAGTGGCTCATAATATTCACTTGATAACCCTTCCCCTTGAGAAGATGTATTGAATACAAATCTTTGAAGTCTCTCAAGATCAAATAGTATTCTTCCACTTAATTTATTGTTGGATAAATCCAACCATTGCAACTTTGTGAAATTTTTGATCCAATTAGGAATACCATTGTTGAGATTATTATAACCAATGTTTAAGACACTCAAGTCATGAAAGAAAGCCAAATAACTAGGAAGTTCCCTTTTCAATTTATTCATACTCAAATCAAGCACCTGAATGTTGGTACAGTTGGTGAAATATTTAGACAAAGTTCCAAAGAAGTTATTAGAGTAACCATAGAAACAAATAAAATTAGAGTAACCATAAAAACAAATCAAATTAGTACAATTAATGAAACCCTGAAGGATTGATCCCTCCAAACTATTATTGGATAGATCTAAAATGGTAAGTGAAACCAAATTGTTGATGAAACTATCTGGAATACTCCCTTAATATTGTTATTATGTATATTTGGAACATTGAGATATTCTAACTTATACCAATGCTATGTGGGATACATCCACTTAAATTGTTTGAATTCAAATCAATTTGTGTCGGAAATTGAAAATTTACTATGCCTTTAGGAATTGTACATGTGAAGTGTTGTCAACCAAGGAAATATAACCAAACTTCCTCAAGTTTGTAATATCTTCAAGTATGTTTACGTTGAGCCTATTTTCATGGAGAGATATGAGAAAAAGCTTTCTCAAATTGCACAACTGATATGGTAAAATCCCAAACAATTGATTATATTGCAAAGTTAATTCCTCAAGAGAAGAATAATTTCCCAAAGATACAAGGATGCTATATCCAAACTTGTTATCAAAGAGGGCAAGTGACTCTAACTTTTGTAACAATCCCAGTACAGCCGGTATTCTCCCACTCAAATTGTTAATATATAAGTCGAGGACTTGTAATTCTACAACAACCCCAATTCTGTTGGTACTCTCTCGCTTAAATCATTCTCAGAAAACACAAGATATATTAACTCAGTAAAATTACCATGAGTTGGAGGTATGATACCCCTGATATTGTTACATGAGAGGTCAAGATAAGATAGGCTTCTCACAGAACCAAAAAACGAAGGGATTGGACCATTGAAATGGTTGATTCCAAGGATAACATGGGATAGATTCATCATTGAACCTAACATGAAAGGGAGCACTGGACAATTGAAATTGTTCAAATTAAGGTTGAGATATGATAGTATTTTCATTGAACTTAACATGGAAACGATTGGACCACTAAAATTGTTCCCTCCGAGTGACAATTTTCAGAGAGAGGTGCAGTTGCGAAGAGAAGTTGGAATACTTCCACCCAAACGAGTATTCTCATACAATTTTAGATGTTCCAACTCGACGAGACGACCAAAATCTATTGGTGTGCCCCCTGTCAAGCCGTTATATGAGAATTCGATCCATTTAAAGTGTTCACAATTTCACAGTGCTTTTGCAATCGATCCTCCTACTAAATAATTACGATTGATGTCAAGTATTTCTAGTGAATTAATTTGTCTGAATTCAAGTAGAATTTATCCTGTAAAATTATTATTAGAAATATTCAATGTGATTATTAAGGGGAGGTTTCCAAGTGATGTCAAAATAGTACCTTCCAATTGCAATTCATAATGTGGATCTCCGTTATCATCTACAGAAGCCGGAAGGATTATGGCCACAACTCTTCTGGTGTATCGCCTACTGGTAATACCATACCAGGAGCATACCTCCTTTGAGATGTCAGTTGTCCAGTTGGACAACATTTGAGATGGATATGATTTGATCATATTAGAGGAAATTTGATTTGTAAAGGTTAACATTGAATTTCCATGTCAATGTGTAAGCCAATCAAAATCCTTTAAAATTCGAAAGAGATACAGGTGTGACTAGGCACTCACAATTTTTTTAATAACATAATTTACTTATCTTAAGTGTGAATGATGTCCAAGTGACCCAAAAATACATTTTAAAAAAAAATTATATCTTATTTTATAGAAGTTATAGTATCGATAATATTTTTAATGATTCATAAGTAAATTGAATTTTTTTTTTTTTTTTTTTTTTAAATCTTGCGTAAACAAATTAATTTAGATATAAAAAATATATATACTATTATTTTGATAAAAGTGCATTTATTTTGTTAATTTAAATTTAAATTTTAAATTCACTTTTTTTTATTTAAATTTGATTAAATCTTGTGCTAATAAATTCATTTGAAACATTATATGTATTGTTATTTAATTTTAATGACGCATAGCTCATTTAAATTTAAATTTTTTAATTTAAATTTAAGTAATTTAAATTTAATTTTAAATTTTATTAAATCTTATGCTAATAAATTAACTTAAATATAAATTATATACATTTTTATTTTGATAAACGTCACATTTGTTTGGGTAATTTCAATAAAAGTAAAATAATAAAAATGGTATCTTAAAAATTGTCTAAATGGCATTATTTTATTAATTTCTTAATTTTTTCTTAGGTGGCTATTTTTGAGTTCAAATTTCCTCTAAATGATGGCTTTTGAAGGATAGAAGAGCTTCCACATCATTTCTCTCTTAAGGATCCATAGATGATTTGTGGAAATTCTCCATCATAGTACGCCCATTCAAAACAAACTCATAAGTGGTGTGACATCCACATACATGAGCTCTCCCATGAGTAGGGGAATGTAGCTTCGAGAGTGAGTAATTAATGGCTGCTTCACATGGAGGCATAGTGGCCACGATTGTCACGACTCAATCCTTGTGGTATTCTTTCAACCACGTATAGCAGGTGCGATATCACTATACTTTTTCTTTTTGCCAATACTTAAGTATATGGAATCACTATGGAATACACCTAACCAAACACTTAGCCAATATTATCTTCAAGCGTTATTAACGTAGTGGAAATAAACTTCTTCAATTAACAATATATATGCACAACAGAAAACATCAACACATAATCATATGTCGGAGGGGAAAATCTCATATATTAGAGTCTGCCCAATATAAATATATAAAGATTTGTAATTCAATTGTACATAAATATAATATACATTTTCTGCCGGAAATTCCTCGGCCCTACACCTTACTTTCTCAACTTGTGCTTGCAAAATTACCCAATTTTTGCCTCCATGCACACCTCACCCGGACTATCGAACTACTCGGCACCTAGTGCCTACCCTATTCTTCTACCTGTGGCCTCACTGTGCCCTCGACCCTCCTATCGCAACTCTGCATACACCATCGTTTTCCTCTGACACCTTACCTTCCACCCAAACCAACACTCCATTGTTGTGTTGCTCGTTCACCTGAAAGTTACCATGTAGCGGTGTGGACGATTCCCACCCGCAGGTTCGTCGTAATGGCCTCAGGTTGCAGTTCTCCTGCACCCATGAAACCATGAAACTTTCACTCTGGTTCCACACCTTCTCTAGTTCCACACCTTTCGTGCAGAGAATCGACGTGCCTACTTGCGGGTCCGCACACATCTGTGCCACAACCTGACTCCACCAAACATTGTTTTGTGGTGAATCTGCACATGCCTTGCATCATGCAACCTGAATGCCGAATTGTTCACCCACTAGTACAGAAACCCTGAATTTGCTGCAGCTAAACCTCGACCTTCACTTCTCTGATTCTGCCCGCTTGCCCAGCTCCTCGACCTTCATCCTTCTAGATGTTCTGTTTTCATTGTAGTTTTTTTATGTGATGGTTTGATGATTCAATTCCATCTCACCACTCTCCAATAAATATGGGTTGGGCAGTGCCAAATCCACCCAACCGTCACATTGGTTCGCCTTCCTCCAAGGTTGGTCCAACCACTATAATACGTCATCTTGCACATTGGAACATGTCAGCCAAACTCGAATATCATGTCGCTTCCCTCTGTCTCATTGTCACTCGGGTCAGCTATGCAACCCGCTCATCCAGCCCATAAGTCGGTCACTCACACTCTCCAACTGGTCGCTTGGCCCACCAGTCACCCATGGGTCGCTCTTACTAAGTATAGGTGCACATAATTATGTCAACAATGTCACCTTGCTCAGGTGCGCACCTGCCTGAATGCCCAACTCAGGTCTCCTAGTGCACCCACCCATCGCATGCTTGTGCATCGCACATCGATCGCACTCCTGTCGCATGACTTGTCGTAAAGGTGGCCACTCGCCCAACACGATGTGCTCGTGCGCTCGTTGTTGCACGTAACTGAACATCCACCTCCATGTCACCTTTAACTGAACGTACTAACCTAAGTCACCTTTAACCGAATGCAGGTGCTTGTTGCACATCCATCGTGACCACACACCTTTAACGACGATCTTCGGTTTTTTTACTCTCTTGGGCACTCGCCAACTTGAGGCCCTAACATCATCCACCACTCTGAAAATGTTGTCATCCTTAACAACACCATCTTAACAACCTCCATCGCTAAGACATATCCATATATGTGGGCACCCAGATAGCTCCACCCATGACCTGCTCCATGCTCAAATCTCGTCAAACTCTGTAAGAAAATCATGTGTTGGATCCCCTTGTGATGGTGATTAGCTAGGTAGCTAATCCAACCATAACATCGACTACATCAAAACGCATGCTCCTCACATCATCATGACTGCCTTCACATCCTATTGTCAATTGTGTCCATCTTGCCCCAAGTTCCTGCTCTTAGAGTCATAGAGAGGACTCAGTGTCATGAGCATAAGATAATGAGCCTCATCCCCATGTCTTTATAGAAATAGGGAGGGGATGGGAAAGTTGATGTCTCTCTATCCTCCTTCTCTAATAGCTCAATCCATCTATCCATATATTCTTCTTTTAGTCTATGCATGTGTGCTTCCCTACTCTCCTCCCGAGCCTCTGGTTTAGCATCCATGTTTCCTTCCACTGCCTCTCACCTGCCTATTGAATCTAGGATACTATCACACGATGCTCTAATAACCCGTGTCTTCTCCATTCTCTTTTTCTCTACAATGGACAACCTCTCATATAGTTCTTCATCCCACTTGATGTCCCCCACATTCATCATTGTCAATTTACACCCAGTTGTCATAGCTTCCATGGCAAGTACCCCCAAAGGTTCATCATCCCGGCCATCATAAATTTGCAACTTCTTCATATGTGGCACCATAATAGCCTCATACTGCTTCAAAAATTCTGGACCAATACTTCTTCATAGTAATCCATCTGCACAATCATGAAATTGATCTTCCTAGACCATTCACCAATGTTCACATCCACATTCTCTACTATGTCGATGACCCTAACTCGTGGAGAGTTCATTGCTTTAAGACAAGCTTGGGTTGGTGAGAACTTCAACCCAACTTCCCTCACAGCTTCCTCTTTGATGAATTTATGATTCGCACCACTGTCCACCATAGTGAGTAAATTGCCTTGCCAAAACTTCATATTAACATACTGTTTGGTCAATTTAGTGTTGTCTAAATTGCTATCATAAATTGTCAACCCGGGGCTCGTAAGCTGATGAAGTGAAGTGTACAATATATACTTAAGTAACCTTTCCTAGTTCTTTTTGTTGTTTTTAGTTCATGTTTGACTTATCTTCCTAATGTGATGTGATGAAGTTATAAACAAGTGAGTGAATGTGTGTGTATGTGGCGATTTCTAAATGCTTCTTGAAATTTAAAGAGAAAACTTGAACAATAACTTGGAATGAAATTAAAGCTTCAAATGAAAGTAAAGCATCAAACAAAAAGACCAATGGCACTAGTCCAATACCCTTACTGCTGATAAGAATGAAAATGACATCTACATTAACTCAATTGAAAGCAAGAACACTACTCTAACTCCTCTATTGAATCTAAAGCAATGCAAAAATTAAGTGACAAATCACACTACTTAATTCTCCCTTAACATTCTGCCTTTAGCTAAATTGATCATGTGAAAAAGAGTTAGGAGTGAATTAGCAATATGAGTCTAAAACTAAAGAAATCAAGCTGCAATTAAGTGATGTTTTGGTCCCATAAAAGTTAGTGAATTATGATAAAAAGAACCATCAAGAGATTAGCAACTTGACAAAACTTGATAAAGTAAACTAAGCAAGGAAACTAACTAAGCAAGGAAACTAATGAAAATCAAAGCAAAAGTCAGCAGTTTAGATAAGACAACTTCAAATGACACTAGTAATAAAAAGAAGGAAAAGCACATTGTCCCGGGCTCTGCAAAAGCACACACTGATCAATCATGAAAAGTATGGAAATGTAAAGTAGCATAATTCAAACTGTACAATAATATACATGTCAAAAGAAATCAAAATTGCAGAAATCAAACTGTACATTAATATACATGGGAAATTAGAAAAAATAAATGCAGGAAAATAAATTTAAAAGCTACTGTACAATGGTTGTAGCAGACAAGGGCCCTCCATCCACTCAACCAAGTAAGAAGATCAGCTACGCAAGTAAGAACAGAACTGTCTTCTTGGTATTAAATCAGCACATAATAAAAATACAGTGGGGAGCGTAAACGCTGTATAAAATGGTCTTGAAACAGAGTTTTACAAACTGAATAACAACAGCAAAAGACTAACTTAAGAGCTAGCTAATCAGCGTGTGGAAACGCTTTATTTATAGCAGGAACATAAATTGTTCTGTGCGTAAACTAAGCTAACTAACAACTGTGCCAAAAGACACGTTCAGCAGCACCGTGCACGGATTTAGGAAACAGTCATCATGGTTGATAAATCCGCTGTTGGATTCTTGTCCCCTGCAATCTTCGTGGCTAAAGAAGAGGCTATATGTGCGTTCCGTGTTCCACCTGAACACGCAGAGCCGTGCCACCGTTTTCAACCTTGCCGTTTGACCAGAGTTACCTCTGCATTAACCAGGGTGTAGACGACCAGTTTGGCTGAGCTGACAGCACACGCACCATGTACACAGTCAGACAAACTTGCCCATGTGGCTCTTTCCCTTGGAGGACACCTGGAGCATAGCAAATAAGAAAATGGCTGCGGAATTTGGGATCAGCTGCGGAATCAGAGATCAACTGCGGAAATGCTGTATAAGCTGCGGAATTGCAGTATTTGAACCAAAAATCTAAACCAACAGTCAATCATTAGCACAATTAGCAAATCATGATAAAAAGTCCTATAATGCAATGAATTGAACAAGTTGATGAAGGAAATGGTGGCAAAAGAAGGAAATGAGTGGGAAAAGGCTACTGGAAGGATGGGTAAATGAGTGCAGGTTTGAGGCTCAACATACCTCCACTGTGAAGGTGTTGCATGTCCTCATGCAACCAAAACTTTGTCATGATGTTTCAGTCCATATGCTCAGATGCCTCTGCTAAGACATCCAACCTTCTCCTTTTTCTTCTTGCTGCCAAGTTTGTTCTTGGTTTTCTAACCAAACAACTAAATTTCAAGTTAATCAAGGCTCTGCTCAATTTCTTGCATTTCCTCTTCAATTTCCTATTCTTTTTCTGCCAAAGACCCAAGTGAAGCATTGTGTTATCGTGGAAAACTTTGTCCAATTTTCCCTGTTCTCTCAATGCTTCATTTTCCTGTTTAATATGGCGATTCAGGGCTTCTAGCTCGAATACTTCTTGTTTTAGAGATTGAACCTGTTGATCAAGAGGTAAGATAGTGCTAGGACCGGCAGCTGATTGCTCTAAGGTTTCCAAGTAATTGTACACCTCCTGCTGGTCAGGGTCAATGTCAGGTGATCTTCTTGGACTTGGTTCATATTCAGACTCTGTTTGAGGGTCTTGCTGAAATGGGCTTTCTTCTCGTGGAGGAGTGACCTCAACACGTGGGGAACTTGATTTAAAATCAAGCTGGGTAGCAACCTTTTCAGGTGTAATTTCTCCCAATTCAATAAAATGTGGTTGTTTGTCTTTAGTGACCCTCATTTTCGTTTGTAGTCTGCTGCTCCTTCTCACGGCACTAGTGCTCTTTTGCTTTTGCAAGGTACTTTTTTTTTGCTTTTGTTTCTTCTTTGAGAGGGCAGTAGCATGGAGTTGAGCAAGTCTATCAGCTAGTGTTTGGGAGTCTTCTTCAATTGAGGGCTCAGGTGAAGGGTATGACTCTTGCACAATGGATTTCCCTTTATCCCTCTTTTGTCTTTTAGTTTTGCCTCCCTTTTTCCTTTCTTCTTGAGCAATTTCTTGGGTAGCTTCTTGAATAGTTTCTTCAGCAGTCTTTTGGGTAGTTTCTTGGGCAGTTTCTTTCCCTCTTCTCCTACTTTTCTTTGGTATCCTAGGAGAGCTGCTAGAGGCTTCAGCTACCTCTTGAAAATGGTTTCTAACTAGAAACTTCTCCCACGTATCCTTTTTAATTTTCAACTGCTCCTCAATTAAAATTCTAATGAGTCCATGATGATATAAGTGGGATTCAATGTTTCCCACGTGTTTCTGAACAGTAGTACTCATCTTCTTTAGACTAGCTAACAAGAAATAAGGTAGGTTGATAGCATGGTCATCCATAAAGTGCATCATGATTCTTGCATGGTATACATACATGGTACTGAAGTGGCCTTCACATGTTAAAATTTTTTGAACAAGCAACAGTAATGAAGTCCACTCTTCCTTAATGACATGTACAGGGATTCCCTTAGTGAAAATGGAGGTATCCATACCTGGATTCTTGAGCATATTTTTCCACTCTTGATCTTCAATTGTTCTGTTTTTAAACCAGCGTTCTCCTGTTTGAGGCAAACCGGTTACTGTGGCCAAGGTGCTTTCTGTTATGGTGAACTGCAGGTCTCCTACCTCCATAGTATTTTCATTATTTGCATTAAATGATCGGGCAAATGCCTTTGTCACCTCTTTATTGTACCCTTTAAATTTTTGGATGAACTTCAACCATTTGGCTTTCTGCAGTGCTTCCTTTGTCTGAGGGTAACCCTCTAAAAATTTCGAACCCTCCGGTTCTGCTCTTAACAATTTCCCCATTTTCGGCTCTTAGTTTCACTTGAAGCTCTGACAGTGGTATATGGACGCTTGAGGAGAATGCTCACGGAAAAACAGGGGAATTACGGCTGTAACAGAGTAACCGTAATGTGATAAACGGTATGGTGCAGAACTCGTGATCGGGGTTTTGAACAGAGAGGTGAAGAAAAAGAAAACAAAGAGGTTTACAGTAAAAACGAGAGTGGTGTATGAAAACGAGAATGGAAACAATGGTATGAGAGAGTAGAGAACACTACGGCAATGAGTTTATGCATGCGGGAAATGGAGATATGAGTAGATGAAGCAATGGCCAGATCCTTAAGCGTCGGGTGGCTACGTACATCTAGATGTAGAAATGATCACATGTAGAGCCGTAGTACACTGGTATACGTCATTGAGGTATGAGTAATTAATGGAAGAGCAGCCCGTATTAAGTTTGAATCAATAGTAATTAGGGAACCGTTAGGAGGGTGATGAGGTGGATTAAGCGTGATCGTGGACAAGGAGTGGACGAGGAGTGGGATAATCTTGTCAATCATTACATTAAGTGACTCCTACCACGATTTGAAAACCATGCATAAATGACATTAAACTGTTGGTTAAAGATTTGGAACATACCTTCATACGTTTGCATTTGATCCCTTTGTTGATTATGGTGGCTAACTTTTGATTGCTTTCTAACCTTGTAGGTGCTATGTATCCTTGCTGCTCTTTAATGATGATGATACCTCTGACTGTAAAATTTTTCTTTTTGAAAACAGAGTTGCTTTGATTGCAGAGACAGAGTGTGCTGGCTGCGGAAACTTGGTATGAGCTGCGGAAACTGCAACAACACTTTTCTGCCTGCACATAGATGATTAGAACAAACTTAACTGAATGGAATAGTCCTGAGAGGGACTTTATTGGTGGAAATGAGATGGAATGAATGAACTGGAAGGAAAAAAATGAAGTGGAATGGAGATGATGAGATGGATGAAATGGCGGATGAGATGGACAAAATGGCGGATGAGATGGAAAGAGAAAGAGAGATTTTTTTATTTGGAAAATATAAAGTGTCAGGTGACCCTGATTTTCACCTTATATTTTCTGCATAAGACCGCCAATCCAAGATTGGTTTTCAGGCTTATACAAGAGATTTTTTTTTCTTTTTTTTTTTTCAATTGAAAGAAACAAAGATCAGGCTGATGGAGGAGAAGAATTCTTCTCCACCAGCCTCATTGCAGAATCTTCTTGGAACAATTTAACAAATTCCTCCTTTGAGAGTGGCTTGTGGTAGACTTTCAATCGGTGGCCATTCACAATGAGAGGAGTCTGAAACTCATCAATAGTCTTTACTCGAACTGCTCCATTGTTAAAGACTTCATCAATCTCATATGGTCCAAGCCAATGAGTTTGAAATTTTCCTTTGAAGTCCTTAAACTTGGAATCAAACAATAGTGCCCAATCTCCTTTCTGAAACTTCTTCTCTTTGATGTGTCGATCATGCCATTTAGTTCTTTGGTGCTGAACTAGATCAGTCCTTAAAATTGCATCTTGTCTTATCTCATCTAGCTCATTCAGCTGCTCCATTCTGTGCTTTTGGGCTTCTGATAGGCTCATCCCCAATTGAACTGCCATCTTGAAGGTCTTGACTTGTAACTCAATGGGGAGCAGGACTTCTTTCCCATAAACAAGTTCATAGGGAGAATGTCCTGTTGTGTTCCTCCATGTAGTTCTATAGGCCCATAAGGCTTCAGGAAGCCTTTCTGCCCAATCTCTTCTGTGGAGATGAACAGTTTTGGTGATGATGCTTTCAAGAACTTTGTTTGTAGATTCCACTTGACCATTTGCTTGCGGATGGTATGGAGTAGATGTTCTGTGCTTGATCTTGTATTCTTCCATCAGCTTCTCTTGGGACACCAAAACGAGTAAAAATATCCTCAAAAAGAAATTGAACAACTAAATTTTCAGTGGCAGAAGGCAATGCCTTTGCTTCTACCCATTTAGTAACATAATCAGTACAAACCAATATATACTTCTTTTGCTTAGATGGTGGGTTAATAGGTCCAATGAAATCTAAAGCCCATTTTTCAAAGGGTTCGATGCATACCTGTGGCTGTAATGGCATTTCATTTGAAAGAGTTGGTCTCCCAACTCTTTGGCAGCTGTCACACCTTTTGACATATTGTTTTGCATCTTTGAAGAGAGAAGGCCAATAATATCCTAAAGAAAGGATTTTATAGGCCGTCCTCTTGTCAGCAAAGTGTCCACCGCATGGTTCATCATGACATGTTTTAAGGATGTCAGGTATTTCATCTTCCCGAACACATCTTCTGATCACACAATTTGGCCCTGTTTTGAACAATTCATTAGAAATCCAAGAATAATGTGAACTCTCCTGAATGATTTTCCTTTTCTCATTAGGAAATAAGTGTGGAGGTAGCTTCCCTGTAACTAAATAGTTATCAATATCTGCATACCAAGGGGTTTTAGTAGTTACTGCAAGCAAGTATTCATCTGGAAACTTATCCTCTACAGGAGAATCTTCGTTAATGTTTTGGATTCTAGACAAGAAATCAGCTACTGTGTTTTGTTTCCCTGGTTTATCTAACACAGTAATATTGAATTCTTGTAAAAGTAAAAGCCATCTTGTAACTCTGCCATTAGTAACAGGTTTGTTCATAAGATATCTAATTGCAGAATGATCAGTATGGACAAAAGTTTCATAGCCGGTTATATAATGTCTAAACTTGTTGATTGCATGAACAACGGCTAAGAACTCTTTTTCAATTACAGTATAATTTAACTCAGTGGGAGTCAAATTTTTACTGGTGTAGTAAATGGCATAAGGGACCAAATCCTTTTGTCCCAAAACAGCTCCTAGAGCTGTATCTGAAGCATCAGTAGAAATGTGGAAAGGGAGTTTCCAATTTGGCCCTCTCAAAATGGGTGCTTCAGATATTCTAGTCTTTAAAGTTTCAAATGCAGATTGACACTCAGGATCCCATTTGAATTCACAGTCTTGTGGAAGTAATTTGAAGAGCGGAGATGCTATCTTGGTGAAGTTTTCAATAAATCTTCTATAATATCCAGTAAACCCAAGAAAACTTCTTACATATTTCTGACAATTTGGAATAGGTAACTTGGAGATGACTTCAACTTTTGATTTATCAACTTTAATTCCATCTCCTGAAATATGATGTCCTAAAACAATCCCTTCAGTAAACATCATAAAAAAAATTTCATGACTTAATGAAAGATTTGTTCCTTTACATCTTATAAGTACTTTTTCCAAATTTTCTAAGGCTTCTTCAAATGTATTACCGTAAACTGTAAAATCATCCATATAGACCTCTACACAATCATGGATTAGATCTGAAAAGATTCCTAGTACAACCCTTTGAAATGTAGCAAGTGCATTGCATAATCCAAAAGGAAGTACTCGGTAAGCAAAAGTTCCCCATGGACAAGTAAATGTGGTTTTGTCTTGATCTTCAGGTGCTACCTGAATTTGATTGTAACCACTAAAACCATCCAAAAATGAGAAATACTTTTTGCCTGCTAAAGTATCTAATACTTGATCAATAAAGGGCAAAGGAAAGTGATCCTTCAAGGTTTCTTTGTTCAACTCCCTGTAATCAATGCAAACCCTCCATTTACCATTCTTTTTAGGTACTATAACCAAAGGAGAAACCCACCGGCTATCTGAAATGGGGTAAATGAAGTTTAAATTGAGTAACTTTTGGAGCTCTTCTTTCACTATCTCCCTAAGATTTGGATTCATCCTTCTTTGAGGTTGTCTGATTGGTCTGCTATTTTCCTCAATATAGATGTGATGAATGCAAGTCTTAGGATCAATACCTTTCATATGGGTATACTCCCATGCAAATGCAGTAGAATGCTTTTGCAAGACTTTGGTTAGCTCTTCCTGTTGTAATTTTTCCAAATTCTTGTTGATATTCAGTGTTTTTCCTGGAAAAATTTCAATGGCAGAACTACCAAACTCTTCCATAGAGAAAAGAGACATCTGTCTAGATGATAGACACTCAATGTTAGAATCCAACTGAAATTGTGTAGAGTCATATTCTGAAGATGGTTCAAAGTTTTCTAATGTGTTCAGAATTTGACTATCTTCACTAATCTCAGAAATGGTAAAGACATGTTGTATAGTATCTTCATCATCAACCCACTCATTATCTCCTATTTTTGTAATTGCTTTCGCTGGAGGATACAGATTGAACTTCTTTGTTGACTTACCATCAGAAATATACATATCCCCAGACCTACAAATTATGAAAGCATCAGCTGTGGCTAGCCAAGGTCTTCCTAAAATAAGAGGATGTCCTCCTAGATTGTTCTTGGGAGTTAAAATCATAAAATCAACTGGATATTCCCAAGAGTCTAGGGAGACTGGAATGTCTTCCAATACACCATCAGGTTTAATGATTGATCGATATGCAAGTTGCAGTAAAGTAGGTGTAAAGAGAAGGTTAGGAAGTTTTAACTGGTCCATGGTCTATCTACTCATAATGTTGATAGCGGCTCCTAAGTCAATCAAAGTATTTGGTATTTCTACCCCATTGATACGTGTTTTGACAATAGGACTACCGGGGTCTACATATTTCTGCATAGTAATCTTTCCCATCATGATGTCTGCAATTTTCCCTACCAGGTGGATCCTTCTGGTATCTCTTGGTTTCCTTCCTGGTTTCTTAAGACTCAACTCCTTTATTGTTTTTTCTAGAATAGCAATCTCTTTAATGGCTTGTAACAAGGGAATCTTGATACAGACATTTTTCAATTCATCTAGAAAATTATAGTCAGGCAACCAGATTTGTTTTTCCACTCCCTTGTCGATTTGCAATCTTTCAGGAAAAGGAGGAGTGGATGAAGATGTAGGTTGCTCAACTATGGGAGTTGTGGGGGTCATTTCGTTTTCTTTTTCTTTTTGAGTGTTTGGGTTTTGAAGAGCAACTTCAGAACCCTTATTGGCTTTAAGAGACTCTTCCTCAGAAATGCTTGGCTGTTGAGTATTTATAGAAGGTTTATCTAGAACTCTACCTGATCTGAGTTGTACTTCATTAAGAGGAACAATCATATAGGTAGGGAATGGTTGACCTTCCATCATGTAAGCATTTTGAGGATTTTTATTATTGGGGTTTGGCAATGGCTGAGAAGGAAGTTGATTTGACTTATGTTGGGATGGAAGCAAGAGTTGAGAATTTTGATTTTGTGGAGAAGGTTGTTGTTTTTGAGGAAATGGCAATGATAGTAGTGGACTTTGATTTGGAAGTTGCGGAGCTTGTTGATTTTGAAAAGATGGAGGATATTGGTAGAATTGAGCAAATCTCCCATAAGGATTTTGCATACCTTGTACCCATGATTGAAAGGAATTTTGAGGTTGGGGCTAAGGTTGTTGCCAAGGATTCCAATTTGGTGGGGTTTGAAAATAAATAGAGTTGTTAAAACCTTGATTTTGTTGCCCTTGCCAAGGTCTCCTTGCAACAAAACAGAGAGATTCAAGTGTACTTGGATCTTCTTGAAAAACAGCTTTGAGCCCAGGGATTGAAGGACAATCCTTGGTCTCATGGTTCTCTGAACAGATTACACATGTTTCTACAACTTTTGCATCCAAGGGGCATTCCCTTAGAACATGTTTCTTTCTACACTTTGGGCAAAAGATGGCCAAGGCCTCAGCTTCTGCTTTCTGTTTATTGTGGATCTTAAGGGTGTCTAATTGTTCGCTAAGACTCCCTAAGATGTCAGTTTTGAATTCATCAAGCATATTGCCGATTTCAGCCCTACTTACTGATCCAGTTGCAGATTTGTTTACTCTGAGGAGAGAAGGATCTCTAGGCCCTTTTTGAGTTTTGGATTTCCCCCTTGAGAGATGGACACATAATTCTGCTATATCAGAAAGTGGAAGCTGAGATATATCTCCCTTCCCCATCATATTCAAAAGATCTATCCATTCATCTCTAATGGCTTTTAGTAATAGGGCTTTCAAGGTCTCTTCATCCAAGTTACTCATTTTTGCTCTTTTCAAATTATATTGAAATCTTTCAATCAATTCCTCCAAGTTCTCATCTTCCTTTTGTACCATTTTGAATACCTCATCCTTATGATTGGTGGGCATACAATAGTCCAGGTACCTATCCAAAAACGTTTGTTTCATATCATTCCAGGACCTAATGGATTGAGTGAGTAATCCCATGAACCATTTCAAAGCTTGTCCTTTCAATGTTGAAGGAAACAGTTTGAGTTTTTGAGAGTCATCCAGATAATCATAAGTTCGACATACGACTTCAAACTCAAATAGAAAGGTTTCAGGGTCCTCATTCCTTGATCCATGAAAGTTTGGGAGGACAGATGGTGAGATGTTCTTCATGGTGGCTTGGGAATCCTCATCGACTATAGGGAACCCAAATGAGTTATCCCCATCCCTATTTCCTCCAATATTACCTCTACCTCCTCCATTGTTTCCTCCTCCTCCTCTACCTCTACCTCTACCAAATCCAGGTACTCCTTCCTCTGCCATGGTAGTTTCCCCAGAGACTTCAGAGTCTTCTTGTTCTTCTACTAAGGGTGTATGAGAAGGATTCCTTCCTTCTTCTTCAGATGTTTCTACTTCTTCAATTATAATTTGCCTCTCTGGAGAAACAAGGAAAGGATCTCTTTCTAATTCAGACTCGATGGAAGGTATGGGAGAGTCGACTCCTGCTTCTTGAATTCTGGGAACCCTAGGGCTAGGAGTGTCATTTGGAGATGAGGGAGGTGTCTCTTTTCTATCCCTTGAAGTAGATGGACTTGTAAAAATCGAACTCTTGGCTCTAGCTAAAAACCTTCCCCTAGAATCTCTAGCTCTATGCATGTCATTTTTATTTTTCTTCAAGTTCGAATACTAATTCTCTTTATGATCTTCCAGGTCACTCTAGGTGCAAGAAGAGAGCATACTTAAGAAATTATTAAACCAATAACTTTCTCTTTTCTGATCCTCCAGGTCACTCTAGGTGCAAGAGGAGAGCATACTTTGAGAGGTTATCAATTTCCTTCCTTGAATTTTCTTGTTTTTGTTTTTTTTTTTTAAGAATTGGCTACCTAATTTCACTTCCCCGGAAATGGCGCCAAAATGTTTGGTCAATTTAGTGTTGTCTAAATTGCTATCATAAATTGTCAACCCGGGGCTCGTAAGCTGATGAAGTGAAGTGTACAATATATACTTAAGTAACCTTTCCTAGTTCTTTTTGTCGTTTTTAGTTCATGCTTGACTTATCTTCCTAATGTGATGTGATGAAGTTATAAACAAGTGAGTGAATGTGTGTGTATGTGGCGATTTCTAAATGCTTCTTGAAATTTAAAGAGAAAACTTGAACAATAACTTGGAATGAAATTAAAGCTTCAAATGAAAGTAAAGCATCAAACAAAAATACCAATGGCACTAGTCCAATACCCTTACTGCTGATAAGAATGAAAATGACATCTACATTAACTCAATTGAAAGCAAGAACACTACTCTAACTCCTCTATTGAATCTAAAGCAATGAAAAAATTAAGTGACAAATCACACTACTTAATTCTCCCTTAACATTCTGCCTTTAGCTAAATTGATCATGTGAAAAAGAGTTAGGAGTGAATTAGCAATATGAGTCTAAAACTAAAGAAATCAAGCTGCAATTAAGTGATGTTTTGGTCCCATAAAAGTTAGTGAATTATGATAAAAAGAACCATCAAGAGATTAGCAACTTGACAAAACTTGATAAAGTAAACTAAGCAAGGAAACTAACTAAGCAAGGAAACTAATGAAAATCAAAGCAAAAGTCAGCAGTTTAGATAAGACAACTTCAAATGCCACTAGTAATAAAAAGAAGGAAAAGCACACTGTCCCGGGCTCTGCAAAAACACACACTGATCAGTCATGAAAAGTATGGAAATGTAAAGCAGCATAATTCAAACTGTACAATAATATACATGTCAAAAGAAATCAAAATTGCAGAAATCAAACTGTACATTAATATACATGGGAAATTAGAAAAAAGAAATGCAGGAAAATAAATTTAAAAGCTACTGTACAATGGTTGTAGCAGACAGGGGCCCTCCATCCACTCAACCAAGTAAAAAGATCAGCTACGCAAGTAAGAATAGAACTGTCTTCTTGGTATTAAATCAACACATAATAAAAATACAGTGGGGAGCGTAAACGCTGTATAAAATGGTCTTGAAACAGAGTTTTACAAACTGAATAACAACAGCAAAAGACTAACTTAATAGCTAGCTAATAAGCGTGTGGAAACGCTTTATTTATAGCAGGAACATAAATTGTTCTGTGCGTAAACTAAGCTAACTAACAACTGTGCCAAAAGACACGTTCAGCAGCATCGTGCACGGATTTAGGAAACGGTCATCATGGTTGATAAATCCGCTGTTTGATTCTTGTCCCCTGCAGTCTTCGTGGCTAAAGAAGAGGCTAGCTGTGCGTTCTGTGTTCCACCTGAACACGCAGAGCCGTGCCACCGTTTGCAACCTTGCCGTTTGACCAGAGTTACCTCTGCGTTGACGAGGGGTGTAGACGACCAGTTTGGCTGAGCTGACAACACACGCACCATGTACACTGTCAGACAAACTTGCCCATGTGGCTCTTTCCCTTGGAGGACACCTGGAGCATAGCAAATAAGAAAATGGCTGCGGAATCTGGGATCGGCTGCGGAATCAGAGATCAGCTGCGGAAACGCTGTATAAGATGCGGAATTGCAGTATTTGAACCAAAAATCTAAACCAACAGTCAATCATTAGCACAATTATCAAATCATGATAAGAATTCCTATAATGCAATGAATTGAACAAGTTGATGAAGGAAATGGTGGCAAAAGAAGGAAATGAGTGGGAAAAGGCTACTGGAAGGATGGGTAAATGAGTGCAGGTTTGAGGCTCAACACATACTCCAATTTTTTCGTCTCAGGATCATGCCTTGGGACAACCTCCATTGCTGTTGTAGCTCCCAAAATCTGCATCATCCCAATCATTGGTTCCTCATTTTTTTTCTTCGCATTGGGTTTTGTTTTTGTTGCCACCATCGGTCTATTAGGACAATTCTTCACCATGCCATCCTGTCTACACAACCAACATTTCAAAGGCTTCTTTGTCTTCAGCTTTCCACTCCATCTTGAATGTTCCTCTTTTGTAGTATTTTCCTTCAGTTTATCAAACTTCTTCTTTTTCTATTCAGTCCCTTCATTGCAATTTTCTACCAGCCTATCAACTGCAGCAAATGTTTCTTCTAGAGTTTTGATATTTTTCCTCTTCACCTCATTGCGTGCCCAAGGTTTCAATCCTATAATGAAGTTGAAGACCTTGTCCTTCTCCGCCATATAAGGTTATTCGAAGATCACACTCTAAAAGTCACATTGATATGCCTGTAGACTCCTTGTCTACTTAATGTAGTTAATCTTTGTCCTTGCATCCCAAGTCTCATCTTGTCGACTAAAATGAGTATGCAAAGGTTTCTTCATATCATCCCAAGTAGAGATGTCATCAGCATCACCATTGGCAATCTGAACCAAATTTCATCTTCATCACATCTTAACATCCTTAGTAAGGAATTGAGTAGCTACCTTGACCTTGGCTTCATCATCAGGAATTCCCAAGCACTCCAAGTATTGCTCCATATCCCATAAGAAAAATCCAAGTGCTTTGGCACTCTTCATCCCTTCATAAGGATCAGGTTCTTTGAATTTGACATGAGCAGTCCCTGCGCAACTGCTTTCTTCAAAACAGCTATCTCATTCTGAGCATCATTAAGACTTTTTTGCAACTAAAAGATTTCATCGAAACCTTGATCTCTCGTAACTCCAAATTTCTTGACTTCCTTCGCTATTTGTGCATACTACCATTCAATATACTCGTATCGTACCTTGAGGTTATCCTAAGCCTCTTCCATCTTCGTGAATCCTTCTCAAATTTTAGCATTCTCATATTTCAACGAAGCCATCTATGAAGAAAATTCCTCCATTCGATCCAATACCCTGTCCATGAAAACTGTTTTGGGATTAACATTGGAATCCCCTGTTACCTGAGGTTCTTCCATGTTGTCTACCATCATTTTTTCTAGTGATTTTTTTAAGAACATACACTAAATCATTCAACTTCGATCCTATAACTTGTCCCTGTCAAACTTCCAATACCAACCACAACACTGTTATTGTATCCTTGCTTCACAACTTCAATCAAAACCCTACGAAAAGTGGGCTATGATACCAATTTTCACAACCCTATCCTTGTGGTACTTTTTTAACCATGTATAGTGGGTGTGACACCACTATACTTTCTCTTTTCACCAATACTCAAGTATATGGAATACGCCTAACCAAACACTAACCAATATTATCTTTCAAGTGTTATTAATGCAGCGGACATAAAATTCTTCAATTAACAATATATATGCACAACGGAAAACATCAACACATAATCATATGTGGGAGGGGCAACTCCCATATATTAGGGACTGCCCAATATCAATATATAAAGTTCTATAATGAAATTGCAGATAAATACAATATACATGTGTTTTCGGCAATGTCGCGACTGACATATTAATTTCTCAACTTGTTCCTAAAAAATTACACAAGTCGTGCCTTTGTGCACACCTCACCCGGACCGTCGAACTACTCAGAACTTGGTGCCCAACCCATTCTTATGCCCGTGGCCTCACTGCACCCTCGGCCCTCCTGTCGCAACTCTGCACACACCATTGTTTTCCTCCAACACCTTACCGTCCACCCAAACCAACATTTCACAACTGTGCTACTTGTATACCCAAACACTACCGTGTAGAGGTGTGGGAGCTCCCCTCTCGCAGGTGCTCCATAGTGGCCTTGAGTTGTAGTTCAATCATTCCCACGCAACCGTGAAACTCTGCCTCCAGGTCCTCGCATTTTGTGCAACAACTCTACCTGTCTACCTGTGGATATGCACACCTCCACGCTACCACCTGATTCCGTCGAACACTATTATGTCACGGTTCTGCACAAGCCCTGCATCATTCAACCTAAACTATTGAACTATTCACCCACCTGTACAGAAACCCCTAATTTGCTTCGGCTAAACCTCAACCTTCACTTCTACGATTTTGCCCGTCTACCCAGCTTGTCGACCTTCGTCCTTCTCGTTGTTCTATTTTCATTGTAGTGTTTTTGTGTGATGTTTTGATGATGCAATGCCATCTCACAACTCTCCAATATATATGTGTTTGGTGGTGCCAACTCCACCCAAACATCACATTGGTTCATCTTCCTCCAAGGTCGGTCCAACCATTATAATACATCGACCTGCACATTGTAACATGTTAGAAAAACTCCAATATCATGTCGCTTCCCTCCATCATACTGTCACTCAGTTCGGCTATTCGACCCGGTCGTCCAATCCACAAGTTGGTTGCTCACGCTCTCCAACTGGTCACTCACCCATTAGTCACCCACAGCTTTCCCGTAATAAGTGTATGCACGCCCAATCGTGTAAATTGTGTCACTTCACACATGGGTGCCTCGCCCCAGTGGGCGCGCACCCGAAACCCCAACTCGGGTCGCCCAACCTGCCATCCCATCAAATATCCTTCATACTCTCGATGAACGACTTGTCATATAGGTGGGCACCCGCCCAACATGGCGCCCATCATCACAAATAATAAAACATCCACCTCCATGTCGCCTTTCATTGAATGTACTAAATCATGTCACCTTTAATCGAACATGGGTGCATGTCGCACATCCATTGCAACCGCACGTTGTTAACTGCGATCCTCATTTTTTCGTGTAGAAATTCCCACTGTAGATCAACAGATTATGCAATATACTAAAACACAATAAAAGATCTACTTCTACAACACTTTGCGGAAGCTTAATCGAATTGAGCAAGATCAAGAGAACACATATAACTGAGATTGAGAAATCAATCACACATAACACAAAAGAAATTACCCGGGGAAAGCCTCAGCCTAAAACCCCAATATCTGTATTATCATACAAGTGGAAATCTTGTTCAAGTTACAAAAAGAATCAGTTCTCACGTTATCATGCTCTCTTTGCAATCAAACAATACCACTCACAGAATGAATAGACATAGTATATGTCCTCCTCAAGCCCTCCAAGCCTCCTATTTCCTTGCGCAGTTTTTCTTGGGGTCCAGTGAAGCCACATGTGTGAATTGGCCTCATCACACTCACTAAACCTGAAGAAGTAATTTCTCAATCCTCAAGGAAATAATTCCTTCTGCATGCAAGGAATATTCACAATGGAATATTCTAGCAACTGATAGTACACTACCCCTCCATCTGATCTCAACTGGGTCTCTATTTGAAATGACATGCATGAGTTATTTATGAGAGAATACTCAGTTATCTGAAGTGCAGTAGTTACATGCATGCAAGCATTAACTAATTGAAATTACATTAATTGAACAAGCTATTTGAATTAATCTAACTGGACTTGACTCCGTTAACTGAGCCAACTAATTACAACTCAATATTACAACTCATCCTTATATCTTTAACTAATGGATAAATTCCTCAATTAATGGAGAAATTGTTGCATGTCCCCACATAGACTTCACGTTTGATTTTCCTTAACAAATTAAGTCAAGATGAATTAATTAATTATTTTACAAACAGTTGCTAAGATCAAATTCGAATTTTACTTCACTATTTTAGTTTAGGGACTGACTAAAATAGGAAGGTATTCCGAAATGTTATTTATAGAATATTTTTTTTAGCACTTCCATTTTTTCATCCATTGTTGCTAAGTTCAATGCTGGCTAAACTACTATTTATAGCAGTGCTATTTTTAGCAATTCTATTTTTAGCATTTCTTATAGCTATTTTCAACACTCCCTCTCAACAAGAAAGGGATTATTAGTAACCCCAATCCTGTCTATGTGGAACTCAAACTTGTATTTTGACAATGCCTTAGTCAAAATATTTGCATCCTATTCCTCAGTCGAAACATATAACAACAACATGATCCTCTTGACCACAAAGTCTCAAAGATGGTGATACTGATATCAATGTGCTTGGACCTGTCATGAAAAACTGGATTCTTAGAGAGTTTGATACAACTTTGGTTATCGCAGTAGATCACTGTAGGATCCATCCTCTGACCAAACAATCCCACTAGAATCTTCCGCATCCAAATGGCCTCATATGCAGCCTGACTTGCAGCCATGTATTCAGCTTCTACTGAGCTAAGTGCAACTGATCTCTGTTTCCTGCTGTACCAGGAAACTGCAGCTGAACCAAGGTTGAAGATTCCTCCAGAAGTTCTCTTCTGGTCTGATGGACTCCATGCCTAATCTGCGCCTATGAAGCCCTGAAGCTTAACTCCCTCTATCCATCTATACCACAATCCAAACTGAGATGTGCCTCTGAGGTATCTCAGCACATGCTTCGATGCCTTCCAAAACAGCTTGGTAGGATTAATCATAACTTGACTCAGCTGGTTCACCGCAAAGCACAAGTCGGTTTGTGTGTTCACAAGATACATAAGTGAACCCACCAGCTGCCGATAAATAGTAGTAGCCACTACCTCACCTAAAGTAGCATCCTCCTTCGTCTAGTTCCCAACTAGAGGAGTCTACATGGGTTTGCACTTCTCCATGTGAAAGTTCCTGAGTATCTCATTGGCATATTTGCCTTGAGACACAATTACTTCCCCATCTTTCTACCGCACCTCCATGCCTAAAAAGTAGTGCATAATGCCCATGTCCTCCATCTCGAACTCTCTTGCAAGGTCTTCCTTGCAAGACTGTATCAGCTAATCATCACCTGTCAAAATCAAATCATCGACATAGAGAACAATGATCAATGGTTTACCTTCTACCATGATGTGGTAAAGGCTCGCATCTGCTTCACTCTTGGTGAAGCCTAACCCAGTGAAATAGTTGTTGATCCTAGTGTACCAAGCACGGGGTGCTTGCTTCAGCCCATACAGAGCCCTCTTGAGTCTGCACACATGCGACTCATGATCGAAGGTTTTGAAACCTTTTAGTTTCTCAATGTACACCTCCTCCTCAATCTTTCCATTGAGGAATGCTATCTTCACATCCATCTGGTGGATCTTCCACCCCATCTGAGCTGATAGTGTCAATATCGATCTAATCGATGAGTACCTTGCTATGGGAGCAAAAGTCTCATCGTAGTCGATCCCCTCGACCTCTGAGAAACCTTGGGCAACAAACCTTGCCTTATTCTTCTCAACACTGCCATTAGCTGCCTGTTTTACCTTATAAAGCCATCTGGAACTCACCACTGACTTGCCCTGAGGCCTTGGGACAACATCCCACACACTGCTCTGAATGATAGAGTTGTACTCCTCTACCATTGCATCGACCCAGACTGGTTGCTGCATTGTCTCCTCGAATGAAGAAGATTTGGTATCTACACACTTCCTAACCAGGGCCATGTACTCGGTGTACCACTCGAGTGACCTCCTTTGTTTGCGCTAAGAAGATGGTTGTCCCACATTCTCCTGCACATCCAGCATCAACCTGTCAGCTTCCCTTGAGCGTTTCCGCCCGTCTCTGGAAGTATCAGCATGAGTGGATGTCTCCACTCCTGGATCCTCTACATGCGGCTGCTCCGCATCAATTTGAGGCTCCTCCTCCTTAGGAATTTAAGGTTCCTCATGTGCATGCAACTTGAGCTCCCTCTCAAGTGACACTTGCATGTCTTTCTGCTCGTCGAACTTCAGATCCCTGTGTACCACATTCCTTTGAGTGGAAGGCAGGTACACCCAATAGTTGTGGGGTGTATCTGTGTACCCCACAAGTATTCCCAACTCAGCTATTGGGTCTAACTTCTTCCTGGCATCTTTGGTCACATGATAGCAAACTGATGATCCAAAGATTCAGAAGTGACTTACATCAGGTCGCTTCCTGGAATAGGCCTCCATAGGTGTCTTCATTCCCAATATATGGTGCAGGCTTTTGTTCTGCAAGTATATTATTGTATTGCATGCCTCAGCCCACAAATGTAGTGGTAGGCTTTGGTCATGCAACATCGCTTGAGATGCTCCCACAATCGATCTTTTCTTCCTTTCAGCCACCCCATTCTACTGTGGGTTATGGGGTGTTGTCAATTCCTGTTTAATTCCTTCTGCAACGCAAAATTCTTTAAACTGTTGGGAGACATTTTTGCTACACAAGGCTTTTATTTTCTTTCTAGATTCTTTCTCTGTCAAGGCTTTAAACTCACAAAACCTCAAGAAAGTCTGATCCTTCTTTTTCATAAAGTAGATCCAGCATCTACGAGAAAAATCATCAATAAAAAACATAGTACCTTTGTTTAGCAGTGGAGGCTATAGAGAAAGGTCCATAAACATCTGAGTGAACTCACTCTAGGATTTCTCCAGCTCTATTGTATCGATCCATAAAGGAAGATTTCGCATACTTACCCAAGGTAGAACCTTTGCATGTAGTTGTCTGCTCAAGTTTTCCCTTGGGAAATCCAGTAGAAATCTGTTGCATGATCTTCAGGGCTCCATGGTGCAAGTGGCCCAATCTTCTACGCCATAGCTCACCAATATCTTGGCTCTGCACCATCCCAGCTTTGGAACTCAAAGCAGCACAGTTGTCTACGTCCAGCTTGTAGAGATTCTTGACTCGAATCCCTATTCGCTTTGTCTGTCCAGTACCGATATGCCTTAGGAATACCTTTCCTTTACTAAAGACTACATCATAGCCTTTATCTCCCAGCATAGCGACAGACACAAGATTCTTCTTCAAACCTGGTACATACTTTACATCAGTTAGGGTGAGGGGAGCTTTGTGCTCCCTCTGAAACACAACCGTACCTTCACTTGAAACATGGTACTTTCCATCATTGCCAATCTCGTTCCGCATCTAGAGATCCTTCTCCTCCAAGGTACTGAAAATATTCTTGTCACCTGACATGTGGAATGAAGCTCCACTGTCTAGTTACCCTACACATCCCACGATGGATGAAACCATGCATGCGATAAGAAAGAAATCCAGCTCAAACTCTGAGGCCAATGCCTCACCATCAGATCCCTTTGAGGGACCCTTCTTGGATTTCTTATGTGGACAATTCATAGCATAATGGCCCACTTCATGACAATGAAAGCATCGCACTTTCAATTTTTCAATCTTCTTCCCACCATGGGAAGAACCAGATTTGCAATGGGACGCCTTCCCTTTCCCTTTCCTTGCCTTACTCGCTAAGGCTATATTTTCCTCATCATCTTGCTTCGATGAGGATCCATCTTTGGTGCTTCTCCTTATTTCCTCCTGCATTAGATTTGACCAAATTCATTCCCAATCTGGAAATTTTTCTCTTCCATTAACCAAGTCTTGGTATCTATGCCAACTCTTAGGAAGACCAAGCAATGCAAGACTCACCATGTCATCATCAGCGGTCATGATCCCTACACTTCCAAGCTCATCTCTATAGGTGGTGAGCTTGTTTAGATATGTAGAGATCGTGTCGCCTTTTTCACACTTGATCTTACGAAGCTTGTCTTTCAGTGCCAGCTTCCTCTGATTGCTGCTATTCTAATATAGATCTTTCAATGTTTTCCACATCGAAAACGGTGTCTCCTTCCCATGGAGGCTCGAGACAATGTGGTCTCGAACTCCCTCTAGGAGGATTCTCCTTGCTCTAGCCACACATTTCTTCCATTCCACCAATTGAGTAGCATCAATCGGCTTGGGGACTTCTTGATCAATGAAGTCCTTTAGACCGTTATCCTCTAATACTACCTCCATGCGATCCTTCCAGGGTATATAATTTGAGCTGCCATCAAGGGCATACTCGAGTCTTAAACCACTAAACGCCATCAGTGAAATTGATATGTGATAAGAACTTGATTTCTATATTCAGGAACCACAAACTTCAAACTCCTCCTTCTTATATATTATTCCTCGCCTTAATCACCTTTTCTCTGAGACCATGTAGAAATTCCCGTTGTAGATCAACAGATTATGCAATATACTAAAACACAATACAAGATCTACTTCTACAACACTTTTTGGAAGCTTAATTGAATTGAGAAGATCAAGAGAACACATCTAACTGAGAATCATAAATCAATCACACATAACACAGAAGAAATAACCTGAGGAAAGCCTCAGCCTAAAACCCCAATCTCTGTATTATCATACAAGTAGAAATCTTGTTCAAGTTACAAAAAGAATCAGCTCTCAAGCTATCCTTCTCTCTCTGCAATCAAACAATACCGCTCACAGACTAAATAGACATAGTATATGTCCTCCTCAAGCCCTCCAAGCCTCCTATTTCCTTGCACAGCTTTTCTTGGGGTCCAGTGAAGCCACATGTGTGAATTGGCCTCATCACACTCACTAAACCTAAAGAAGTAACTGCACAATCCTCAAGGAAAGAATTCCTTCTGCATGCAAGGAATATTCACAATGGAATATTCTAGCAACTGATAGTACACTGCCCCTCCATCTGATCTCAACTGGGTCTCTATCTGAACTGACATGCATGAGTTATTTATGAGAGAATACTCAGTTATCTGAAGTGCAGTAGTTACATGCATGCAAGCATTAACTAACTAAACTTACATTAATTCAACAAACTGTTTGAATTAATCTAACTAGACTTGACTCAGTTAACTGAGCCAACTAATTACAACTCAATATTACAACTCATCCTTATCTCTTTAACTGATGGATAAATTCCTCAATTAATGGAGAAACTATTGCATGTCCCCACATAGACTTCATGTTTGATTTTCCTTAACTAATTAACTCAAGATGAATTAATTAATTATTTTACAAACAACTGCTAAGATCAAATTCGAATTTTACTTCACTATTTTAGTTTAGGGACTGACTAAAATAGGAAGGTATCCCGAAATTCTATTTATAGAATGTTATTTTTAGCACTTCCATTTTTTCATCCATTGTTGCTAAGTTCAACACTCGTTGAACTGCTATTTATAGCAGTGCTATTTTTAGCAATTCTATTTTTAGCATTTCTTGTTGCTATTTTCAACATTTCGACTCTCTCGAGCGCTTGCCAACTCGAGGCCCTGGCTACGATGATGACAAAGCACCTGAACATGATCAGAACAATGCCTTTTATGATCCATTCCCCCTCTTCGAAACTCAAAATGCCCACTAGTGAGTTTTGTTCTAAACTATATACGTATATATAAAGAGAGCGACCTCGTATTATGAAGCAGAGATAGAAAGATGAATTAACTCCCCATCGCCTTGTGAAGTGATTGGGAGAAGCCTCCAGAGATACTGTGAGTTGGTTGGAAAAATGAAAGGGACGATATTAGAAAAGATAAAAGGGTGAATTCAGTAGATGACTCTTATAGGGAAGAAACTTTGTTATGTACGTAGAGAAAAAGATAGCAGTTTTTATATTGTGAAGTCCTACCAAGAGCGATGGCACAAAAGAGAGAGAAAAATCATCGTTCTATTACATAGTTACCCACTTCATATTTTGATATGTTGACACCCAATTATCTTTTGGTAGTGTTCTTGGATAAGAAATGAAAGAAGACATCAATGGGTGGGAAGTGCTAAAAGACAACAATAGAAAAATATAGTTTTGAATTGGGTTTAAAGGTAAACATAGCCATTTAATATCACACGTTATCCAAATTTGGTTATTAGCTAAAAATACTCACAAGTGATAAGTTAGCTTGAAAAATCGAAAGGGCAATCACAGATAAAGCTAAATGCACATATTGAAGGAAGCCACAAAAATTTGATAGAGAAAGATAAAGATAAATGCATGTATTGACCAAAAAAAACTGACAAATAATAAAAGTTCATTAAATTGTAATTCACATGCCTTAGTCTAAAGCGTTTCAAATTTACTTGGAAAATTATGGAAATTTTGTGAAGATTTTGATCAAATTTGATAGAGATTTTTCTAAATCTAGGTTATAATTGTCAAACTATAAGATTTTGGGTGTCCCATAAGTGTTTTCTATGGTGTTGAATACATTTCCACCATCGAAATTATTATTCAAACACTCTAATCCCAATTAAAAAAAAAAAAAAATCTTATTCCAACCATTTTTTACTATCGAAACAAATTTTCCACTAAGTAGACCACACCGTATCAAATCACGAGGTTTTGCCTCGATAGAGGACATCGTATCAAATCAAGAGGTTTTGAATGTAATGCAACAAATTTATTAAATATTTGGTTGATGACGTGAATTTATTTGTTAACTTTATAAATGGAAGGCAGATAACCTAATTCAATTTTTATGAAAAAACAATTGTCGGATTCCAACCATTTTTTACTATCGAGAAAAATTTGCCACTAAGTAGACCATGTCATATAAAATCACAAGGTTTTGCCTCGCTAGACGATGTCATATCAAATAAAGATGTTTTGAATGTAATGCAACAACTTTATTAAATATTTGGTTGATGACGTGAATCTATATGTTAACTTTATAAGTGGAAGGCAAATAACCTACTTCCAATTTTTTTGAAAAATAATTTGTTGGATTCCAACCATTTTTTAATATCCAGACAAATTTGCCACTAAGTAGACCACACCATATAAAATCATGAGGTTTTGCCTCGGTAGACGACCCCGTATCAAATCACGATGTTTTGAATGCAATGCAACGACTTTATTAAATATCTTGTTGATGACGTGAATTTATTTGTTCACTTCCTAAATGGAAGGCACATAAGAATTAGAAAACCAATTAAATTCCATTATATTTCATTTACTGAATATATTGTTATAGCAATGACAACAGTATTGACAGAAATGGGCGTACGGAGTGGGACATAGAGAGGTGGACATATTGACTCGGGGTCGTCTTCGACAGTGGTTTTGTAGTCTGTTATCACCCCAAAATTTTTTTAGAAGTTGTTAGAGAAAGAAATGATAGAGGTAACCACAAACCAACTTTGGAGATTAGGATCTAGCCTTCCTAATTCTCAGAGAGGGCTCTCTCTTTATGATTTAACTTTGTTTAGTTAATTAATTTTAGGCTAGTTATGATTGTACTTGGGTTTTGATTTGGATTTGGTGGTGGGATCGCTTACTTAGATGAATAGAGGGATGTCTTTTACCATTGGGCTATGGCATCAAATGTCAAGCAAAGAAGATTGGATCAAGTTCTAAAAACAGTGTCTACATGGCAAGACAATTAAGTTACTTCAGATCTCAAGACTCAATGGTGAAGTGGTTTTCAATTGGATCCAAGGAGTAATTAAGGGTCCCTTAGGTCGGAATATGATGGAAGTGAAAGAGGTCAGCCGGGATGGGAGAGAAATTAAGGATTCTCTTATCCGGATATTAGAAGAAAACATAGAAATAATTAACTTTTCAAAACAGAGTGTACTTAAACAAATTATGAGATAAATTTCCAGTTAATTCATTCAACTTTAGATAACATTTGAGTTTGTGAAACACATAAGAAAATAACAAGTTTGACAGATAAAATACTTCACTGTAATACTCAACACATGAATCCTATAATACAATCTCTTTATTACTTGCTCCAGTTTGCTAACTTGATAAAATTGGTACAATAACCCTTAGGTTTATGATCAATACAACTCTACAAATGTATAGCAATCCACCCTCAATACTTAGAATTATGAAGTATGTATACAAAAATAATTTACAAAATATCCCAACTGACTTGGGAGTTAATCTAGGAGAAAGAAATGTCTTCATTCAAGAAGATAGAGACATATATTGAACGGTTGTTTGTTGTCCCTATTTATTAGGTTGTGTTGTCTTTAAGCTCTGATATTTTACCTTTTAATCTCTGCTTTGTTGTTGGCCTTCGCGATGGATGTTCTTTTCACTCTTACCTTTCAACTGATACACTTTGACCTAATACACTTTCATCTGGTTGGCCTATCATTATCCTTTTATTGTGCTTTTTCACCCTTACTGTACATTTTTACATTTTGAGTGTACGTTTCTACAGTAAGTCATTCAATTTCTCCCATGTTTCTGCATCTGGTAAATGGATATTTATCATTTCCCTATAAATCTCATCTGCCTCCATGTACTTGGCAAAAGTGGGCTTATTCACAAAACGGTGTTTTACCTCATGCTAGAGGTAAAACAAGTTCTCAAAAGTTTGGTATAGGACCTTTCCAGTTTGCATCCCCTTCATAGATGATTTGTTTACCTAATCTCTGGCCACTCCTCTAATTTTCCTGTTGTAGTCCTCCTGCAACATTAATTTGTTGTTTATTACCAAGGGATTGGGCAAACCCTTTTGCCTCAAAACTTCAAACTTAACCATGAATTTGTCTATAGCCAGTTGCATGGTTTGGCACTTATATTCAAGGTTTAGCATTAAATTCCTCTTGGTGAGGACCCTTTTTACTTCCAGTATTGTACCTTTCTTGTTAGGTATCTCTAATTCCTGCAATTCATAGTTATTTTTGGAGATAAGGAAGTGAATAATACTTGTGACTGCCTCTGGCATGTCTCCGAGTTCTGTTTTTACTCTCTATATGGATTCTATAACCTTTTTCACTAAGTCAATTTTTTCAAAAATTACTTGAATGGAAGGCCAAATATCATTGACAAAGTCAATGATATTGACCCATAATTGTTCCTTAGCCTAGCCAAGGGGTTCCTTCAAAGTCAATTCGTTCTCCAAGTTTTTTTGTTCTTTCATTCATCCTGGCTGATTTCTTCACTTCTTCTTTGTGCATAATCTGTGCAAGCTTATAGTTAGTCTCTAGACTAGTTACCTTTTCCTTGATATTGTTCATTTCTGTGATCTGAATGGACATGTCTTCCATTGCCTTGACCAATTTACTAGCCTCATTGCCTAGCTGAGCTGTTGTTGTTGACCCTGTTGCTAATGTAGACGCTGTGGAAGTTGGGAGGGTTGTAGCCATTGGATATGTAGGAGCTAATGATGCTTCCAAAGTGGAAGGTACTACAGTAGTAACTATTGGGATAACAATGGCAGGGGTAGTCTCAAGACTAGCTTATTTTAACTGTATCAAGCTATCTAACTCCTTTTCCATTTCCTTTAGTTGATCATTCAATTGTAAAACCAGGTCCATCATCTCCTCCTGATGATTTTGGCTCTCAAGGACCTCTTTTGTCTGTGGGTGTTCTGAATGAGGCAATTTGTGTTGCTTTTTGAGAGTTACAATGTCATCATTCTTCTTCTTGATCAATTTCTCAATAGTTTTGATGTCATTGGGATCATGTCCCAGCTCACTTACCAAGTCCTCCAATGACTTGATCCTGTTTTCCTTGGCCTGTGAGGAGGCCTTTTCTAATTTATACTCTGTTGTAATGTTGTCCAATGAACTTTGCAGCTTGTGTGCAACCATGGATTTTCCTGTTAAGGTAGAGTAGATCATCTCACCTGCCTGTTTGCGGAATTCAATCTGGTCGATGGTATGAACATCCATAGCCAACACCTCAAAGTCTATTTTCCTATAGTTAGCTGATGTTTTTGGCTGTTGGACAGTAGGCTTCATAAAGGACACCTGCATTTTTCCTGTTTTGATGTCAAAAGCTGATATCAAGCTGCTTTGATTTGCTGGTGTGTACTTGAAGTATTGAGCATAGGTTTCAGCCTTCAACTTCTCATTTCTCAATTTGATTTCCTTATACCTGTCATTGATATCATTTTGTTTATCTTCTAGCCTGGTGAAAGAAGAAACCTCAACACTGAGTTGTCTCTCAATCAGTTGAGTGTTACATGTTGAAGGCTATTGTGTTTATCCTGAAGCAGTTGTGTCTTTTCTTGTTCCCACCATTGTATCAGTGTCAGTGATTTCTACTGATTCAATGGTGTCTTCCTATTCAGTTACATGATTAAGCTTGGGCCTTTTCCTGTAAATGATCTCAAAGTGTTCATCTGTGGTTTCCATGGCTGAACTGGAACCTTCTTCCCTGTTTCTCTTTGGGTTCATGTCTTAATTCACTGGAGTCTGTAAAATGGGAGGAATATTCATTGGGTCTCCTAGTTCAGGAACCTACAGGAAAGAACTTTCATCAATTTGTCTTTCTACATTAATCAATGTATTTTCTACATCAACTACAGTGCTATCCTTGTCAATTAGAGTATTTTCCAACCATTATGATTGGTTGGAAAACCTCTCTATGTCTGGTCTGGGACGATGGATGAAAGGTCCCAATTTGACCTTGATTCTCAGCTTATTTATGACTCCATGAGGGTCATATTGCCACATAAAACTATTTTTGAACTTCATTTGCTACAACATATTATCAGTCTTTGGTCTAGCTTCTCTAATATTGCAAATGAAGGGGCCCAATTGATTTTTCATTTTGAATTGGGTTTTCTTCCTAGCTGCTAGGAAGTTTACTTCATTAGAATTGATAATCTACCTAAAGTATCCTAGTGAAAATATCCTCGTGGGTAGGTATTTGGGAATTTTGTAAGGGGCAAGTTGGCATCCATAAATTCTAATCTCTGTGTGGTTCTGGTATAGATACTAGTGTCCCACCTTACTATTCTTTGCCAATTGTAACACCCTTTTGATCTCTTCGTTGATTCTAGGCTGAGGGCTACTGGTTAGCATATTCATGACTGGATGTACAAATGAATCAATGAAGTCCTTATAGGTGAATGTAGTGGAGTACTTTTGGATCAAGGGTGTCCAATAGATAAGTAATCTTTGATTTCCTCTGGTATCCAACTTCTGGATGTTGATAGGGAATTTGTCTGGTTGATAATACAAGAGCATATGAAATAATACAAAAGAGTACTTGAAGACTCTTTCAGTAGGTAATCTGGTGAATTGTTCATGCATCATGTCTGCAATGAACTGAGCATAGTTTTAAATAATAGCAGGAGGCTTTCCTGGGTTAAAGATGGAAAGGAAGGCCATTTCTCATCTATGGTGTATCCTAAGATGCAAGAGAACATGGTGATAATTTATCTACCTCTCTCAGAAAAATGGTCACAACATAAGGGGGACTATCTGTGGGAGTGTGACATTCCTCAACGATGAAAGTTTGGAAAATTTGGGCTATTCTGGGTAGATCTACTTACCGTAGAGGTCCACCAAGTCTCTAATAGACAGCGAGTTCTCATTAGGACTTGTTTGGACCAGCAACATTTGGTTGATAGATTCTGAAGTGATGGTAAATAACACTTGCTGGTGAGGGGTGATAATAGAATTTTGGCTGTCAATGTAGCAAGCATGACATAAGTGGATGATGTCAGGGAATGGATGTACTTCTGGAAACAAATATTTGGGAAAATTAGACTCCCAAAGGTGAATGTCATCGTTCTGGTTTAGGAACTTGTCCTTACTCCAGCAGTGGAGCTTCAGAAGTTAAGCTGGGGAAGATGTGTCCTTTATTTGGAAATCTTTATCTGCTAATGCAAGGTGGTTGATGTCCAAGTGATGGATTTGTAGATGTATCACATCCAAAGAGGTTTGGGAAGCCATAACTGAGTTTAGGGATATGAATTAGGCTTTCAGGGTTTTCAGAAGTAAAGTTTGGAAGCCCTAGAATAGTGGGAGGGTAATCACAGTTTATAAACAGGGTTTGGGTATACAAGTAAATTTCTCTTCAATTTAAGTAAGTTTATTAATTAATTTCAATTAATTAAGATTTCAATTATACTGTGCATTTTTTAAATTGAAGGGTTGTTCTAGTTTTCCCAAGAATACCTAGAAATCGATGGTCTGGCTTGCAAACTAATTTTAGTGGTGAATGCAGAGGGTACGGTGGCTTCAACTGTCAAATGATTGCTTCAATTGGGTATCTGGACCTTCTTTAGGCAGCAAATGGGTGATTAATTTGGTTGTTTTCAATTTCAGGGTGTCGCAAATAGGTTAGCAATAGTTTATAGCGAAAAATGAGTGAAAAGAGTGAATTGGGGCTTTTCCGGCATTTTAATGGGTAACGGTCACATTTTGGAGCAGAAAATATAAATGAACAGTGGGAAGTTTTTGGTTTGGGCAGGGAGGTGGTTTTCTGGGCCATCGCACCGCTTTTGGAGGGCAAGCGGTATTTTTCGTGAGCACACGATCTAGCCTGGGGCTACCACATAGCAGAACAAATGCCAGTAAAAACCGTGAATCTCGTGTGCTCTCGGGCTTTTATCAGTTGGATAATGAACCCGCGCGATATGGATGCGCACCATTAGATCTGGGGGTAGGAGATTGGACGAATGTCACGCGGTAAAGATGCACAAAGGGAACCGGGAAAGGGATTTGGGGGGCCTAGGCTTTAATTACACAAAAACGTAATTAATTAACCAATAAAGTCAGGGTTTTTAACATAAGCAACAGGTTAATAAAGTGGGACCAGGGGTTATGTGGCGGGGTTTCTTAACTACACCAAGGATTGGTGGGTTAAAAAGGTTTGTCGAGGAAATATGAAATGGGGGAGTTAATTCGATAAAGCAGGGGCATAAACACTTAGGACAAAGGGGTTTTTTGTGGGTTTTGAAGGTAAATAAGGAATTTAATAAGTGGGGAGTTAATATTTGCAATGGGGAATGGATTTCACACTAGGGAAAACGGGTTTTGGGTAGGGAAATGATTTTTGAAGGGTAATTACTAGGGAAATGTGTAAAACCAAGGGGTAAGGGTCAAGATGAGGGGAAAAGGGGATTTAAAAGTGATAAAGGGATAATGGGGAAATTAGCAAATAAGCATGTGGGGATATAGGGAAATGAGGAAAAATTAGTTAAACCAGCTTATGAATATCTTTTCTTTCTCAGAAATTCTCTTGCACATGAAACATAGGATTAAGAATGATAAATGTGCTTTTGACTCAACAACCTTGTGCATTTGAAACCTTTCTTCTACCTACCCTTTATTTACCCTAACATTTTTTCTTCATTTTATTGGGTGCATTTGCTTGTTGACCCTTTATTTCCTTTTCTTTTGACAAGCAAACTATCTAATTCTAACCTTATAACTTCCAATGGCTCAGATTAAACTGATGAGCTCATTTTTATTCTTTGCCTAACTACTGATCTGCCAAGATTGTGGCATTTCTGACAAGCTGCACACAACCTTATTTTGCATAGTAAAGTAAAAAGTAGTGGCATTTGAACTTGCACACTTTCATGATCTGTTTTATTTCTTTTTGGGGTTCATATTTTCACTTTTTTTATCTTTTTATTTGTTTTTGTCCTTTGATTATTCTTTTAGGACTTAACCTCTTTACATTTTATTTATTTATTTTTAATATGGAAAACATTTTGTAGAAAGAAAAAGTATGTACAATATTACAAGACTAACCATAGCCAATTCAAAATTATGAATCCTATTATTATAGGACCCTAATAGTGGCTCCACATGGGGATGGCATTTCCTAGTGAAATGTCAAGAACTTTAAGATCAATAGCCTTTGAAATTGTGACTGAATTTCACTTGTAAACTATTCTTTTGTGATTTTGCTTTATTCATACTTACGATGGTGAACCGTTCAAAGCTCAGGGCCTTCTCTCTAGGCTTCAACTTCAAAATATTACCACCAATCCAATCTAAACTCTGCAATGTTATATACAGTGAGTAAAGTAAAGTGAACTACTGTTAATCTGTGGATAAGTAATGCTTCAACATTCTACCATTGACAGGTCCTCGTGGTAGATCTGATCCATCTAACTATCTCAAGAGAAATGCATTGTTACCTCTCTAACCATAAATGATGTAAGGACCTTGCCATAGGAAATAAATTTTTCCATGTTTGCCCTTCTCTTCTCTTCTAGAATCCCATTTCAGAACTTTATCACCTATGTGAAAATCATCATCTTTGGTCTTTTTGTCAAAAAAAAAAATGATTTTATCCTGGATCACTTGTGATTTGTCATAGACTTCTTCTCTGGTTTGCTGCAAGTGTATTGTCTGATTTATCCTCCTTTGGATATCATTTGGTTCTACCTGCAACTCTTGGATAATATTCATCACTGATACTCCTAAAGAGGATGAAAAAACAACATCCATACCATATACTAGCTGATAAGGAGATGTACCAGTGGACTTTTTGGTAGTTAGTCTGTCTGCCCATAAGGCATTGACCAACATTTTGTTCCATGTCTTCTTGTTGTCTTCCAGTAGATTCTTAATGACATTGACAAGGCTTTTGTTTGAGGATTCTGCAAGTCCATTACCTTGAGGGTAATAGGCAGTGGAATGGCCAAGGGTGATGTGATATCTGTTACAAAATTCTACCATTTTCTTGGATTTAAAAGCCGCTGCATTATCAATAATGAGCTTTTGGGGGGCATCCAAATCTTGACAGGATATTGCTTTCAAGGAATGAGGTAATGATAGAGTCTGTGGCTTGTCTAGAAGGGATGGCTTCTATCCATTTGGTGAAGTAATCAGTCGCTATCAAAATCCATTTATGTTGGGCTGAGGAGGCTGGGTGAATTTCCAATGAAGTCTAAACCCCATTGTTGAAATGGCATTTCTGTGGAGATGGGTTTGAGAGGTAAAGGTAAAAGATTTCTTTTTCCCTCAAATATCTAACACTTATGACAGGAGGTCACATGTTTCTTAACATCTGCAAAAAGAGTGGGCCAGTAAAAACCAACCCTTAGGATTTTATCAGTAGTTGTTTTCCAATAAAAGTGTCCTCCACAATCTCCTGCATGAAATTCTTGCATAATTGTATCACCTTCATCTTTTAGTAGACAATTTAATAGAATACCACCATTGTCTTTCCAAAATAAACCATTATCTATGATACAATATTTCAATGATTTCATTTTCAAAAATCTAGCTTTACTTCTAGAAAAACCAAGAGGATCTTGTAACTTTAGTAAAACAAATATGATATCTGCATACCAAGGTGAATTTGTAAAAGCTTCATTGATCTGTGGAGTCGCCATATCTTCCTGATCATCTAGGGCACCAATGAAATTTATATCTAAGACCCGACAATTCGATTCATCCACGAGTTTGGCTAAACCTTGGCCTTTGATAAGTTTTGTAGGCTTTATTTGTATGTCATATTCCAAAATAGTGGCAATCCATTTGCCTCTCTTTCCTTCAGGCCCAATTTGTATCAAAATGTCCTTTACTACTGAATTTGGAACACAAGCAATGATGTGTGAATACAAGATGTACACTCTGAAATATTTAATAGCCTTCACTAAATCTAGTGCTTGTTTTTCCATTATGTTGTACTTTAGTGTTGAATCTCTTAAATATTTACTAAAAAATGAAATGGGTTGCTCATATCCTTGATCATTGTTTTGCAACAAGACTGTTGCAATAGTGTGTTATGAAGCAAAAGAAAAAATTATAAAATCTTTTTGAAAATCAGGACTTATGAGGATTGGAGTTTTGGTAAGGGCTTCTTTGATGGCTTCAAAGGAATGTTTAGCCTCCACTATCCACTTAAGTGTTGAATCTTTCCTTAACATGTTATTTAGTTCTCTAATTAATTCTGCTAAGTTTGAAATGAATCTCCTAAGAAAAATTATTTTGCCTAAAAATGAATGTAATTCTTTGATATTTTTAGGATGAGTGATGGTCAAGATAGCCTCTATTCTAGCTGGATCTATTCTAATTCCATCTTTGGATATTATATTCCATCTTTGGATTTTACCTTCTTCTGGACCAAAGAGTGTCCTTTTGGGATAATTATGAAATACCAAAATTTCTGCATTTAATGAAAACTCTTCTCAGGTGATCTAGATGTTCATTATTAGATTTAGAAAAGACTATGATGTCATCTTGGTAAACAACTAGAAAGTCATGGATCTCTTTGGCAAAAGCTATATCCACAACTCTTTGAAATTTTTCTCCTGCATTCATTAATCCAAAAGGCATCTTCAAATACATGAAAGTACCCCAAGGAGTAGTAAATGCAGTCTTTGTTTGGTCCTCTGGTTGAACTAAGATTTGGTTGTATCCAGAAAATCCATCAAGCAATGAAATTCTGGATGAACCAACTACCCTATGAAAAATGTGGTCCATTTTTGGGAGAGGATAGTTGTCTTTCAATGAGACTTTGTTTAAGTTTGTGAAATCAACACAAAGCCTGATTTCTCCTATCTTCTTCCTAGTAGTGACTAAGTTTGAGACCCAATCTAAATATCTAATGGGTGCTATGATTTTGGCATCATACATCATTTTTACTTCCTTTTCAATTGATGGCATAAGAACTGGATTAATTCTCCTAATCTTCTAGATTAATTTATGATCTTCTTTGATAGGTATCTTGTATTAAATTATGTTTGTGTCATAAGAATTAAGGTCTTTATAACTCCAAACAAAGACATCTTGAAACTCTTTGAACAGATTTATATATTTAACCTTTTCATCTAGAGGTAAGGCTTTTGATACTTTAATGAGCTTAGGTTTTTCTTTAGTTCCTATGTTACATTCTTCTATATCTTCTCTTAAAGGCTCCATTTTTGGTTTCCTAGCTACATCAATTGAATCAAATAAATCTTCTAATGGGACTAATCCCTTAGGAAAAACGTTATTTTTAAGGTTCATAATTTCAGGATCATCATTCATTATTTCTTCTATTTCTACATTTTCTAAATTATCTATTTCTACTTTAGTGAAATTAGTGGGTTTACCTATATCTAAAATATTTACATCTATGTCACTATCTATGCTATTTTCTAATGTACAGTCTGTATCTATATTACAATTTTGAAACTCACCTTCAGTATTCATGAAATCATAAATTTGAGAATCTTGTGAGAAAATCTGCCAATATTTCAAATTGTCAGGTATAACAAGCCTATGTCTCACTTCTGCAGTGTACTGGTGGTTGGGTTGAAAAGGCAATTTGCAGGTACTAGCAAAAGTGGCCAAACTGTGAGCCTGCATATTCTGTTTTCTAGGAATGGTGGAAACGTTTGTTTCTAGAAGGTCTTTAACCAAATCTAGGACAGTCTCTCTATATTGGCTAAGTCTAGTATTATTTACAGAGTATTCACCTTTGATTTGTTTAATAATCAATTCCGAGTTTCCCATAATAGAAACTCTCTTAGCTCCAAGTTTTCTAACCATTTGTAGTCCTAATATTAGAGCTTCTTATTCTGCCATGTTGTTTGTGCACATAAAGTTTAATCTAAATTCATGACCTTCAGAATGATTATTCTCCATGATGTGAATCCACACTCTTGCACTTACTCCTAGTCTATTCACAGATCCATCAAAATCCAAATTCCATAAGGACTCATGAAAAATGTTTTCATTATCAGGAGCTTTGTATTTTTCTACTACAGTTGTGATTTCATTTTTGTCATGTTCTGAATTGTACAAGATAAAAGAGTCCATATCTGAATGCATGGAGTATATAGGGAAATTCTGTGTTTTTTCTGCACTACTCACCATGTATTTCATCAAGGTCTCTCTATAAAGTTTCCTTTGTTGACCAAAAACAGAGATGGTGCCATATGACATATCTAACTGTAAAGATCCCTGTAATTTTTCTCCCCATGAGCAAGACAATAGCATTCCATACTTGGGTGGGATGTCAGCAACTACTATGTCCATGACAATACTCTTTGTTGGGCATTGGAATAGATTTACACACAATTCCTTAATTAGGCTTAGGCATTTAACTTGGCTAGTGTCAAAGGAAAAGAGGTCCTTATATGATCTGGTGATATCTAAGTTTAGTCTCTCCATGATTGCTTTTGGCATTAAATTATGGGATGCCCCTGAGTCTAGCATAGCATTATGTAATATTTTGTCATGAATGTTTAGGCTAATGTAGAAAGGAGGGATACCCCCTTGCTAATGTGTGCCATTCACCTCAAGGCCAAACAATAACTCAGGTTGATCATCATTCAAATTCACAGCATCCTCTCCTTCACCTATATTCAATGTTTCAGTGATTTGTGATCTATATGATTTATTTTTCATTAATTTGGTAAAAGGAACTGATATTTTTAATTTTTTTATCTCAGTCTTAATGTTGAATGGAAATTGAATTTTGTTTGACTGAATGAAATCTTCCTTAGAAAATGTGGTCTGTGTGTTTTTATCTTGTTTTTTAGTACTAGGAAATTCAGTTTGTGTCTCGGCTGTTTTGTTTTGATTTCTCTTAATTGGAATGGTCTGAGTAATAGTTTCAGTTTGAGTTTCAGATGAAGTTATAACTACAATTTTTGAGCTATAAGTCTCCTAAGATCCCCTAGGGAGGATTTGCAGAACTTTGATTACAGTAGCTTCTGTTATCTTTTTAGTTTGGGTTTGGATTGATCTCTTAGTGGGAATTTCATTTTTCTTTTTACTTATGAGGCTATACTGTTTGTGAACCTCATATATGGCAGATTCATAGCCCTATTTAAATTCGAAGGACTCTCCAGATTCTAATTTCACTTGTTGCAACATGTACAATTCCTATTCTTCTTGAGTAAGAAAAACAACATCTTCATTTTTAATCCCTAATAAGTTTATCTGGGTGTCATCCTCTCCCTCATGGTTTTTTGAACCCTCAGCATAGGTTTCCTAGAAGGGTGGTCTAATTTGTTGATCTAGTATTACATTCTTTCCAGTGTTAGGATTCTTCCTGAAGCTGGGGTTTCTTATTGGGAGTGGTTGTTGATTCTCCCACTGAGTTTTTCTTTCCATGTTTTCTAATCTATCCATTATTCTTTCTACACTCTTTGCTAAACTATCTATTTTACCATCAGAATTTGAGGTTTCCTCTTTAATAACAACTCTTTTTTCATTTCTCATCCTATATTTCTTAGCTAATAGATTGGCTTCTACACTAACAACATTACTTTGCATTTGTTCCAATGTTTTAGGATTTATTTCCCTTAATTGGTATGACATGCCAGTGTCAAAACCATTAGGGAATTTGATCAATGCTATGTCTGGTGGAGGCTTAATATTAGCAAGGATTGCATTGTAGATGCTATTAAACCTAGTACAATAATCATGAACTGACTCATTAGGATCTATTCTAATGTTGTCATATTCAAAAAGTATTTGCAGAGGTTTTTGCTTTCTCTCCCATATATCAATGAATAATTTATGAAAAGTAGCTAAATCTACAATCTGATTAGCAGGTAAATATTTGAACCATTTCTTAACATCTCCTGTCAATGTCCGGACAAACAAACTCATTTGGAGATCAGATTCATCAATCTCATGCAATTCAAAATAGTCAGTTATTTTGTTCACATGTTGTTGGGCAGTATACCGACTAGTAGCATCAAACAAAAAGATTTTTCTTTGATAATCTTGGGGCATAGCATGGAGCTGTGCTGGTAAAACCAAAGGTGCATATCGGTCTACCATGGCTGAGATTGCGGTTTCACTAGGGGGCAAAGTAGTAGTGCTTGAGGAATGGCTTGAAACGGATGGAGATGAGCTAGATGAAGTTGAGGTGTTTGGTTGGATAGGAATCTCATGAACAACTGGTTTAGGGGAATGAACCATGGAGGATATTATAAGTGAGGTGGTAGTAAATGAAGGTGTATTTACAATATTTGAAGATTGTGCAGAAATTTCAAAGGCAGCAGCAGTGAGGGCAGCTAATTCAACTGATTGTTGAAGGTAGGCATCATCTATATGGCTTATCAATGTAGAGGTTAAAGATTCTAACTTGTCAAAAGTATCCAACACAAGTTTATCTAAATCTAGATGTATAGGAACCTTTTTTGACTCAATGAATTGAATAAAATTAGGGTCTAACACAGTTTCATGAATTGCATTTTCTGATTTAGTTCTAAACAATGAGAGGTCAAATGACAAATCAAATGGAATTTCCTCTAAAGTTGATAATTCCTTAGGGAGTGAATTTGCTTTAACTAACTGGCTACTACTTGCTTGAGTTTCTACCTTTTTTGGTTTCCTTAAAATTCTATCAGGGTCATCAACTATTGTAGCAAGGTTTGGATTTGGATTTGCCCTCGTATAGTGAGTCTTCTTGGGAGCCAGAATTTTAACTTTTTAATTGTTTTTTGAAACTTTTCAACAACAACAGTAAAATGACCTTAAGGTGCAAAAGATGAGAATTAAGGTTTCCTTAAAGTTTTATTACACTAAGGATCGAAGTCCCCAGTATGGTCACCAATAATGTTATCACTCCAAAATTTCTTTAGAAGTTGTTAGAGAAAGAAATTATAGAGGTAACCACAAACCAACATTGGAGATTAGGATCTAGCCTTCCTAATTCTAAAAAAGGACTCTCTCTTTATCATTTAACTTTGTATAGTTAATTAATTTTAGGTTAGTTATGATTGTAGTTGGGTTTTGATTTGGATTTGGTGGTGGGATCACTTACTTAGATGAATAAAGGGATGTCTTTTACCATTGGGCTATGGGGTCAAATGTCAAGCAAACAGGATTGGATCAAGTTCTAAAAACAGTGTCTACAAGGCAAGATAGTTAAGCTACTTCAGATCTCAAGGTTGGATGGTGAAGTGGTTTTCAATCAGATTCAGGGAGAAATTAAGGGTTCCTTAGGCCATATTATGAAGGAAGTGAAAGAGGTCAACCGGGACGGGAGAGAAGTTAACGATTCTCAGATCCAGATATCAGAAGAAAACATAGAAATAATCAACTTTTCAAAACGGAGTGTACATAAACAAATTCTGAGATAAATTTCCAGTTAATTCATTCAACTTTAGATAACATTTAAGTTTGTGAAACACATAAGAAAATAACAAATTTGACCGAGAAAATACTTCACTGTAATAGCTCAACACATGAATCTTGTAATGCAATCTCTTTATAACTTGCTCCAGTTCGTTGACTTGATAAAATTGGTACAATAACCCTTAGGTTTATGATCAATACAACTCTACAAATGTATAGCAATCCACCCTCAATACTTCGAATTAAGAAGTATCTATACAAAAATAATTTACAAAATATCCCAAATTGTCTTGGGAGTTAATCTAGGAGAAAGAAATATCTTCATGCAAGAAGATAGAGACAGATATTGAACTATTGTTTGTTGTCCCTGTTTATTACGTTGTGTTGTATTTAAGCTCTGATGTTTTGCCTCTTAATCTCTGCCTTTTTGTTGGTCTTCACGTTGGATATTCTTTTCACTCTTACCTTTCAACTGATACACTTTTACCTGATACACTTTCATCTGGCTAGCCTGTCATTATCCTTTTACTGTGATTTTTCACCCTTACTGTACATTTTTACATTTTGACTGTGTGTTTCTATAATAATTCATTCAATTTATCCAATGTCTCTACATCTGGTAATTGGATATTTATCATTTTCCTATAAATCTCATCTGCCTCCGTGTACTTGGCAAAAGTGGGTTTATTCACAAAAAGGTGTTTTACCTCATGTTGGAGGTAAAACAAGTTCTCAAAAGTTTGGTATAGGACCTTGCCATTTGGCATGCCCTTCATAGATGAAGTATTTACCTGATCTCTAGCCACTTCTCTGATTTTCCAATTGTAGTCCTCCTGTGGCATTAATTTTTCATCTATTACCCAGGGATTTGGTAGACCCTTTTGCCTCAAAACTTCAAACTTAACCATAAATCTGTCTATAGCCAGTTGCATGGTTTGGCACTTATCTTCAAGGTTTAGCATTAAATTCCTCTTGGTGAAGACCCTTTTTACTTCCACTATTGTACTTGTCCTGTCAGGTATCTCTAATTCCTGCAATTCATACTTATTTTTGGAGTTAAGGAAGTGAATGATCCATGTGGCTTCCTCTGGCATGTCTCCAAGTTTTTTTTTCACTCTCTATATGGCTTCTGTAGCCTCTTTCACTAACTCATTTTGTTCAAAAATTACTTGAATGGATGGCCAAATATCATTGACAGAGTCAATGATATTGGCCCATAATTGTTCCTTAGCCTGGCCAAGGGGTTCCTTCAAAGTCAATTCCTTCTCCAAGCTTTTTATTCTTTCATTCATCCTGGTTGATTTCTGCACTTCTTCTTTGTGCATAATCTGTGCAAGCTTATAGTTAATCTCTAGACTAGTTACTGTTTCCTTGATCTTGTTCATTTATGTGGTCTGAATGGACATGTCTTCCATTTCCTTGACCAATTCACTAGCCTCATCGCCTGGCTGAGTTGCTGCTGTTGACCCTGTTGCTTATGTAGATGTTGTGGAAGTTGGGAGGGCATTAGAGATGTAGGAGCTAATGATGCTGCCAAAGTGGAAGTTACTACAATAGTAACTGTTGGGATAATAGTGGTAGGGGTAGTCTCAAGACTAGCTTGTTTTAACTGTATCAAGCTATCTAACTCCTTTTCCATTTCCTTTAGTTGATCATTCAATTATAAAACCAGGTCCATCATCTCCTCCTAATGAGTTTAGCTCTCAAGGACCTCTTTTGTCTGTGGGTGTTCTGAATGAGGCAATTTGAGTTGCTTTTTGAGAGCTACAATGTCCTCATTCTTCTTCTCAATCAATTTCTCAGCAGCTTTAATGTCATTGGGATCATGTCCCAGCTTAATTACCAAGTCCTCCAATGACTTGATCCTGTTGTCCTTGGCCTGTGAGGAGGTCTTTTATAATTTATATTGTGTTGTAATGTTGTCCAATGAACTTTGTAGCTTATGTGCAGCCATGGCTTTTCATGTTAAGGTGGAGTAGATCATCTCACCTGCCTACTTGTGAATTTCAATCTGGTCGATGGGATGAACATCCCCGGCCAACACCTCAAAGTCTGTTTTCCTGTAGTCAACTGATGTTTTTGGTTGTTGGATAGTAGGTTGCGTGAAGGACACCTGCATTTTTCCTATTTTGATGTCAAAAGCTGACATTAACCTGCTTTCATTTGTTGATGTGTGCTTGAAGTATTGAGCATAGGTTTCAGCCTTCAACTTCTCATTTCTCAATTTGATTTCCTTATACCTGTCCTTAATATCTTTTTCTTTATCTTCTGGCTTGGTGAAAGAAGAAACCTCAACACTGAGTTGTCTTTCAATCAGTTGAGTGCTAGATGTTGAAGGCCGCTGTGTTTCTCTTGAAGCAATTGTGCCTTTGCTTCTTTCCACCATTGTATCAGTGTCAGTGATTTACATTGATTCAATGGTGTCTTCCTATTTAGTTACATGACTAAGCTTGGGCCTTTTCCTGTAACTGATCTCAAAGTGTTCATCTGTGGTTTCCATGCCTGAACTAGTCCCTGTTTCTCTTTCGGTTCCTGTCTTCATTCACTAGAGTCTGTAAAATGGGAGGAATATTTAGTTCTCCCAGTTCAAGAACCTGCAGGAAAGAACTTACATCAATCTGCCTTTCTACATTAATCAATGTATTTCCTACATCAACTGCAGTGCTATCCATGTCAATTAGAGTATTTTCCAACCATTCTGATTGGTTGGAAAACCTCTCAATGTATGGTCTGGGATGATGGATGAAAGGTCCCAATTTGACCTTTATTCTCAGCTTATTTATGGCTCCATGAGGGTCATACTGCCACATAAAACTGTTTTTGAACTTCATTTGCTGTAACATCTTATCTGCCTCTGGTCCAACTTCTCTAGTATTTCAAATGAAGGGGCCCAATTGATTTTTCATTTTGAATTGGGTTTTCTTCCTAGCTGCTAGGAAGTTGACTTCTTCAGAATTGATAATCTCCCTAAAGTATTCTAGTGCAAATATCCTCATGGGGAGGTATCTGGGCAGTTTGTAAGGGGAAAGTTGGCATCCATAAGTTATAATCTCTGTGTGCTTCTCGTACAAATACCAATCTCCCACCTTATTGTTCTTTGCCAACTATAACACCCTTTTGATGTCTTCGTTGATTCTGGGCTGAGGGCTACTGGTTAGCAATTCATGACTGGATGGACAAATGAATCAATGAAGTCCTTATAGGTGAATGTAGTGGAGTACTTTTGGATCAAGGGCGTCCAATAGATAACTGATCTTTGATTTCCTCTAGTATCCAACTTCTAGATGCTGACAGGGAATTTGTCTGAATGATAATACAAGAACATATGAAATAATATAGAAGAGTACTTGAAGACTCTTTCAATAGGTAATTTGGTGAATTGTTCATGCATCTTGTCTGCAATGAACTGAGAATAGTTGTAAATAATAGCAAGAGGCTTGCCTAGGCTGAAGATGGAAATTAAGGCCAGGACAACCTCATCAACATGCTCTTATGAGTGTATCCTAAGATGTAAGAGAGAATGGTGATAATCTGCCTCCCTCTGTCAGAAAAAATGGTGGCAGCATAAGGGGACTATCTGTGGGAGTGTGGCATTCCTCAATGATGAAAGTTTGGAAAATTTGGGCTATTCTGGGCAGGTCTAACTTGACATAGAGGTCCAGCAAGTCTCACATAGACAGTGGGGTCTCATTAGGGCTTGGTTTGACCTACAACATTTGGTTGATAGATTCTACAGTGATGGTAAATAATACTTGCTAGTCAGGGGTGATAATAGCTCTTTGGCTGTGAATGTAGCAAGCATGATAGAAGTGGATGATGTTAGGGAATGGATTTACTTCTAGAAACAAATATTTGGGAAAATTAGACTCGCAAAGGTGAATGCCATCGTTCTGGCTTAAGAACTTGTCCTTACTCCAGCAGTGGAGCTTCAAAAGGTAGGCTGAGGAAGCTGTGTCCTTTATTTGGAAATATTTGTCTGCTAATTCAAGGTGGTTGATGTCCAGGTGAGGGGTTTGCAAAGGTCTCACATCCAGAGAGGTTTGGGAAGGCATAACTAAGTTTAGGGATATGAATTAGGCTTGCAGGGTTTTCAAAAGTGAGGTTTGGAAGCCCTGGAATAGTGAGAGGGTAATTATAGTTTGTGAACAGGGTTTCGGGTATACAAGTAAATTTATCTTCAATTTAGGCAAGTTTATTAATTAATTTCAATTAATTAAGACTTCAATTAGAATATGCATTTTCAAATTGAAGGTTCGTTTTGGTTTTCAAAAGAATACCTGGAAATCGATGGTTTGGCGTGCAAACTGATTTCAATGGTGAATGCAGATGATACAATGGCTTTAACTATCAATTGGTTGCTTCAATTGGGTATCTAGAGCTTCTTCAGGCAGCAAACAGTGGTCAATTTGGTTGCTTTCAGGTTCAGGGTGTCGCAAATAGGTTTGCAGCAGTTTACAATGAAAAATGAGCAAAACAAGTGAATTGGGGATTTTTCAGCCTTTTAACGGGTAACGATCACATTTTGGCACAGAAAATATAAATGAACAGTGGGAAGTTTTTGGTCTGGGCGGGGAGGTGGTTTTCTAGGCCATCACACCACTTTTGGAGGGAAGACGGTATTTTTGGTGAGCACGCAATCCAGCCTGGGGCCACCATGTAGTAGAACAGTGCCCAAGAAAAACCATGAATCTTGCATGCTCTCGGGTTGTTATCGGCCAAATAATGAACCTGCGTGATATGGATGCACATCTTCAGATCTGGGGGTAGGAGATCGGACAGCTATCGCATGGTTAAGATGCACGGAGGGAATTGGGAAAGTGATTTGCGGGGCCCGGGGTTTAATTACACATAAATGTAATTAATTAACCAATAAAGTCGGGTCTTTTAACATAAGTAGTAGGTTAATAAAGTGGGACCAGGGGTTATGTGGCTGGGTTTTTCGACTACACCAAGGGTTGGTGGGTTAAAAAGGTTTGTCGGGGAAATATGAAATGGGGGAGTTAACTAGATAAAGCGGGGGCATAAAAACTTAGGACATAGGGGTTTTTTGTGGGTTTTGAAGGGAAATAGGGAATTTAATAAGGGGGGAGTTATTATTTGCAATGGGGAATGGGTTTTACACTAGGGAAAAGGGGTTTTGGGTAGGGAAATTATTTTTGAAGGGTAATTACTAGGGAAATGTGTGAAACCAAGGGGTAATTGGTTAAAATGAGGGGAAAAGGGGATTGATAAGTGATAAAAGGATAATGGGGAAATTAGCAAATAAGCATGTGGGGGTATAGAGAAATGAGGGGAAATTAGTTAAACCGGCTTGTGATAATCTTTTCTTTCTCATAAATGCTTCTGCACATGAAACATAGGATTAAGCATGATAAATGTGTTATTGACTCAGCAACCTTGTGCATTTGCAACCTTTCTTCTACCTACCCTTTATTTACCCTAACCTTTTTTCTTCATTTTATTGGGCGCATTTGAGCTTGTTGACCCTTTATTTCCTTTTCTTTTGACAAGCAAACTATCTAATTCTAACCTTATAACTTCCAATGGCTCAAATTAAACTGATGAGCTCATTTTTATTCTCTACCTAACCACTGATCTACCAAGGTTAAATAGTTTGGCTAGATATTCATTCTCTATCTATTAACATAAAATTTAAAACATGAATGAATCAAGATTAAACTATTTGACCATCATGGATTGTGGCATTTCTGACAAGCTGCACACAACCTTATTTTGCACAGTAAAGTAAAAAGTAGTGGCATTTGAATTTTCACACTTTCATGATCTGTTTTATTTCTCTTTGGGGTTCATATTTTCACTTTTTTTTTATCTTTTTATTTGTTTTTGTCTTTTGATTATTCTTTTAGGGCATACCGTGTTTACATTTTTTTTTTAATTTTTAATATGGAAAACATTTTTCAGAAAGCAAAAGTATATACAATATTACAAGACTAACCATAGCCAATTAAATTATGAATCCTATTATTATAGGACCCTAACAGAGGTAACACAAGAGATTTCGTGTGTCACACCCCTTTCCTTGTGGTAGTCTTCCAACCACACATAGGCAGGTGCAGCACCACCAAACTTTTTTGTTTCACGACTACTCAAGTACATGGACTACGCCTACTCAACACTTAACCAATTTTCTCTAAGTGTTCACAGTGCAATGGAAATAACATTCATCATTTATATTCTTTAATTATCTTTCATATATGATGTGGAATCATAAATCATCAATAACAAGAGTTTACACACATTTATACAATAGAGGAAACTCCTGGTTAAGCCTGCCCAACAATAATATAATTATGCAATTTTTTTTCAAAATAAAATATTTTACAAAGTCATTCTACCACCCATGGTTGGCCTGCACACTAGCCAAATTTCCTCAGCAGCTGTGCTCGGTCATGCAGCTCTATGGACCCTATTGTCGTTGCCACCCATCCATAACTCTGCTACACTACGGCCTTAGTGCACGGTGGACGCACCAACCAAACCTCCAAAACTCTTGTACCTAACTCTCATTTAATACTCCACCATTATATTCGTCGATGTGTGAACATAGCCTGCCACAAGGCATGTGGCCTACGACCTTCCCAAGGTCCAATTTGCCCTCGTCCCTGCCTCCAAACTACCCAAGTCTCTGAACACTACCCATGCTGCAATCCACCCTGCCTTTGACTCGACTCTTCCCTGTGACTTCTCAATTTCCCCCTTCGCTCTATTTCATGTATGAATGAGCTACTTGGTGATATCTCTATGCTCCACGTCTCACTCTAATATATGTGCCTCCATCAAGTGCCTTTTACCCAAAGGTCATGAATGTTCTCATTCCATCGTGAGTCGACCTGCCCACATGTCGCTCAGCTGACCTACCCATACATGACATGACCATTTGCTAATTTGTATTATACCAAGTCGTCCCAACGCATCACTTGCCCAACTCAGCCGACCTATCTACCTAGTGACTCATTTACCCGAGCACCCATCTCGTCTACCTATGTTTCCCATCCGTTATATGTTGGTTTCTCATCGCACATCAGGCAGGCGCCTGCCCATTAGTGTGCCCATTACACGTGCTTGCCCATCCATCACACATAACCAACCAAGCCACCTTTAACCAATGGTGGGGTCGCCCATAACTGAATGTCTCACCTCTAAGTCACCTTTAATCAAATGCCCCACCCAAGTCGCCTTTAACCAAATGTGGGCATTCGTCGCACATATAGGTGCTCCCATACTATGACCTGTTTTTCGACTCCGTTGCACAAACCTCCACCAAGGCTCATGACTCCATAAACAGGTAAGTCTCCTTAATCCATGATTATCGACCACATATTTTGCAGTCCCCTCATGTTTCTCTATTTGTGGAAGGTTGGTCCTTCCAACTCAGCTACATGTTATCATTGTAACATATATCATTTCAATCCACCATGTATCGTCATAAAGTGAATCTTTGCCATGATACTCCATCCCAACACAACATATATCGGTAAAACCGAGACATAACTCCGAACACTGCTAACCCCCATGACTCCAACTAGTTGGGTAGTTAATCCAACTGTCACACTCAACTCTTCTGAATGCACATCCTCATACCTGTCTTGGTTGTTTCTCTAACATCCTCTCACAACATCAACTCGATCAATAATCCATCCCATCTCTATATAATGTAAAGTAAGCCATATCCAGGTCCATAAAGTAGTCTCCATCAAATCTGCAATATGTTGTCATCAATGCTATCGTCCATGTGCTGCCCATGATGATGTACCATCAAACACAATCATCCAATAATCATCTATGTGTGTGTGAGAGGCCCTTCCTCAAAGGCCCATTTTTCATGGTGGTGTAGTCCTCCTCATCAGCAAGGCATTGCACACATGCATCTCCAAAGGTCTAGTGCATGAAAAGGGTCAGGAAGTTTCCTCTCTAACTCTCATCCACCCATGTATCAGATTGATGTTGTGTCCTTAAGTACTCATTCACAACAACAACCTCCTCTTGTGTGCATCCAAGCTTCTCAAGCTTGGCCTTAGTCAACTGAAAGACATATATGCCCATAGCATGCCTGTAATGATCCACAATATGAGTTGGATCTCTACCTACATACTCCCCTCCATCCCTTTCCTTAGAAGAATTACTCAAACTTCTTCTCTCATCAGCAACCTCATGGTGAAGTCTAGTAGAAGATGCACCTACCATTTTCTCCATGATGGGTGGAACTACCTTTCCACCTCCATCCTTCTTTACATTCATAGCTCTCAAAACAAAGTTGATCATCCTCTTCTAATTTATTACTTGAGTCATACATCGAAAGTTCCCTTTTCTCCACATAGTCATGGTTCACATTGGGGCCCTTTGGATACAAATTCATCAAAGAAGTCCTTGGTATATACCCCAAATGACTCTTCCTTGTCATCGACACGATAATGGTTTTCCCTCTAGCTACAATCAAGAGTATGTCACTGTCCACCATCGATATGGCTTGTGCAGCTCCCAAGAAATCTTGCCCCAAAACCATAGCATGATCATCCATCTCAATCACTCTCAAATCCAACTTTCCAAACCATGAAGCCACCCTCACTTATGTGTTCTTCAAAACACTTGTCACAACTTTCATGATTGAGTTAAGCTTTAAAATAACTCAACTCCCTTTCCACTTCACCTTTCTTCCCAAATATGTTGTTTCCTTCTTGCTAAGGTAATTATGTGTAGCTCTCGTGTCAACCAATGCAGAAAAATTATTCTCATGTACTGTCACCTGCACAAAACTCAACCTCAACGCATCTCCATCCTCCATAGGCTTCGCCTTGTGTCTTATCTCAAAAACCTTATTTAACAATTCCACCTCAGAGTTTTGTTTCGACATGTGCCTTGACCTGACTGTCCTATTAAGGTATGCAATCTCTCCTTTCGGTTCATTTAAGAAATTTGATCCTGATCTAGCTTGAGTTCCGTCAAGATTCTCCTTCTTCGCATACTTCTCAAGTGCACCTACTTGGCATACATTGACCTCCTCCACTCGAAGTGACCCAACCATATGCAAGTCATCTTGCATGTCTCGGTAGTAATCTCCAAGTTTGTCAATGTACTCAATCTCAACTTCTTCTATAACAATGGTTTTACGATCAAGAAAGTCCCTCTTGATCTCTTCCTCAAGTCCCTTGACTTTATCCTGCAACATGGTACTTCTCTCCCTTAAGCGAACTCATTCATCCATGAGTTCTTGGAGTCTTTGGTCACCTTGTTGTATCTTCTCGTCAAGTTCCTCAAGTTCAGCAGACCTTCCATGAAGATTGTTCAAGGCCTTCCATACATCCACTATTCCATCTCTAATGTGACCCAAGAGTTCCCACTCTTGTACAAGAGATTCATAGTGTTGTTGCCTCTTATCCTTCTAATAATCTGTCATGTCTTCAAGATTTTGAAAATCTCTTTCTGCCATCTTCCTTCGTTCATCTTGGCCCAAGCTCATTGCTTTTCCCTGCTTAACTATGTCGCGCTGCGACCAAATCCTAAGCGTTTCAACGTCAATACCAACTGAAACCACTATGTTGTATCCTTGCTTCACAATGTCAAGTTAGCTCAGCTCGCCTTGAACCAAGTCCTAAGACCATCTATCAACAAAGCCAACTTTCTACTAAAATGGCCTCTGATACCACCTGTCATGCCCCTAGCTTGTGGTAGTCTTCCAACCACACATAGGCGAGTGTGGAACTATCGAACTTTTTCATTTCACCACTACTCAAGTACATGGACTACGCCTACTCAACACTTAACCAATTTTCTCTAAATGTTCATAATGCAGCAGAAATAACATTCATCATTTATCTTCTTCAGTTATCTTTCATATATGCAGAGGAATCATAAATCATCAATAACACCAGTTTATGCACATTTATATGGGAGGGGAAACTCCTGGTCAAGTCTGCCCAAAAATAATATAATTTTATAATTTTCTTTCAAAATAAAATATTTTACAAAGTTGTGCTGCCATCTAAGGTCTGCCTTCACACTTGCCCAATTTTCTCGGCAGTTGTACATGGTCATGCAGCTTTTCCCACGTTCTATCGTTGCCACCCGTCCACACTACCTCTGCTTAGAAAGCCCAAAATTCGTGTTGCCAACATGTCGTGCAACACCCTATTGGCGTTTCCCATCATGTGACACTTCTGCCTGGAATACTACTTTTGTTTCTGCCCAATTCGAAACTGTCATGTAGTACGATCGATTTTGCCTGCACTGTTCTGCAGCGCTCCACCTGTCGCATAACTCTGTCACATTATGGCCTTCCTACACGATGGACACACCAACTAAATATCCAAAACTCATGTGCCCAACTCTCGCTCAGTACTCCTTCATTATGCCCACTGGTGAGGGTGTTTAGCATGCCACAAGGCGTGTGGCCTGCGACCCGCCCAAGAGCTGACTCACCCTCAACCCTGTCGCCAAACTACCCAAGTATTTGCACACTACCCACACTACAATCTCCCTTGGCTTTGACTAGGCTCTTTCCTGTGACTTCTCAATTTCACCCTTTTCTCTGTTTCATGTATGAATGAGTTGCTTGGTGATGTCTCTAAGCTCTATGCATCACTCTAATATATATGCCTCCATCGAATTCCTTTTACCCAGAGGTCACGAACGTTCGCATTCCATCATGGGTTGGCTTGCCCACATGTCACTCGGTCAACCTACCCATACACGACATTTCTAATCGCTAATTCATATAATCGTTCCAATTCGTCACATCGCTTGCCCAACTTGGTCAACCTGTCCACTCAATGACTCATTTACCAGGGTGCCCATCTCATCAACCAGTTTTTCCCATCCGCTATACATTTGTTGCTCGTCAGACATCGGACGGGCACCTGTCCATTAGCACGCCCGCTACATGTTCTCGCCCATCCGTCGCACATAACCGACCGAGTCACCTTTAACGGGATCGAACATAACCGAATGTCTCGCCTCCAAGTCACCTTTAACGAACGCTCCACTTGAGTTTCCTTTAACCGAACGTGGGAAACCATCACATATTTAGGCACTCCTATACTACGACTTCAGTTTTTACTCCCTCGGGTGCTCCCGACTCGATTTCCTGACACTGTGCGTGACTGGGAAACACTACAAATATGTAGATGCGTGATCTGAAAGCCACATAAATTAAACTTTCTACAACTTGCTTAACAAATATTGACTATATACATAGATAGGACGTGTTGGATATACGATGGTAAAACTGAAAAGGATGGCCTACAGAAAGATAAATCCATGTATTGGGTGACACTTGGAGGTAAACATGAACAAAAAGTTTAGTTAGGAATATTCATATTCAACATCTTTATTAATATTGGATTGGGTGGTGTCAATTATTTTTTAACTTGTGCCACTCGTCTTCACGAAGACATGGAGGGTACTTTAGAATTAATAAAAAAAATTAAATTACATTGCACTTAATTACATTTTTTTAGGTTTGTTTACCTTCAAGCAATTCCAATCCCTGTCCATCTTTTTGCAATTGAGCCAAACTTTGTGTAAGATTTTGCAACTCATTGCATCAATAGGTGCTCTCCAACCAAGTATTGTAGAGATGTTGTAAACAAAATTTATTCCTATCTTGTAAACATTTTGACGGGATCAAATTACATAAAAAATATTAAAATTAAAATTAAATAAAAGATTAATGTAATGTAATGTAAACATTTTAACTATGTGAAAATGAAATAAAATAAAAAAAACCCTATTTTAAAATATAAATTCCAAGTTATTATTTTTTAACTCCGTCTAAATAAAATAAAAAACCTTATGCTAAAATATAAATTCTAAGTTTTTTTTTTTTCATTAATTTTTGTTGAGTAATTAAGTGAACTCTCAAGTTATCGTTGGTTTTTAAGATCAAGGTTTATGAGAACCCATGGCATTGCCCATGTTATTCATGTGGAATATAGCATATTTAAATGGGTTATTAAAGCAAATATATATATATATATATATATATATATATTCAAAAAAAATTGTTATGTAAACATTTTGGAAATCCATGGTTTTTCCCATGGCATTTTTCTATAATATAGACTATTTAAAGGTCAAATTACATAAAATAATTTCAAATAAAATCAAAATCAAAATCAAAATAAAAAATAAATTGAAAATAAATAAATTAAATTAAATTATTAATTAAAATTAAATTTTGAGATAAAATATTTATTTATTTTAGTTTCTTTAATTTGGCTTTAAAAGAATGAAATTTTCTCTTTTTTTATTTAATTTAATTAAAAATTAAAATAATAATTTGAATTTTAAGTATATTTCATTTTTATTTATAAAATAGTTTTTTTATTATCATTTCATTTCTATAAATTTTAAGTATCTTATTATTTTCAAAATTCCTAATTATTATAGTACGTAAATACTTTTACAGAAACCATGATTTTTTCTCTAACATAGGCTATTTAAAGGCCTAAATTTCAAGCAATTTTTCACACATAAAAATAACTAAGAATTCATACATGTTTGGAGGGTGATTGTAGAATTGAGGAAAATTTGTTAATAAAACCACAATATCAATAACAAACATTTCCTATTAAGGTATGTCTCGCATATAATTCATCACTTTTATAATACTCTTCAGTGTTTTAATGGATTTGGGAAAAAATTCTAATTGAAACACATTAACAATGACAAACATTGTTTTATTATAGTATGTCTTGCATATTTAGGATTTATATTCTTTAATTGATTTTTTTTATAATACTCTTTAGGGTTTGAAAAAATTCGAGCAAATTTGGTAACAAATTTTCTAACAAAAACACATTAACAACAACAAACATCTTTTATTAAAATATGCCTTGCATATTTAGGATTTATATTCTATAATTAATTTTTTTCTTTTATAATACTCTTGAAGGTTCGAATAGATTCAGGAAAATTAGGTAACATAACCACAATACACAAACTCTAGTTCGAGTTTTCTTATTGGATTTCTAAGAAGTTGATAGCATGTTCAACGCGACTGTGAATGTCATACCCCTATCCTGGTGGTAGACTTTCAACCACAAATAGGCGGGTGCGGCACTGCTACACTCTTTATTTTCACCAATACTTGAATGTACAGACTACACCTAGCTCTAAACACTTAGTCAATTTTCCAATTCTTCAAGTGTTATATCACAGCGGAAATAAACCATTCATCATACTTCATCATTTCATTAATGTATATGCACAATGGATAATTACACAACATTCAATGGGAGGGGAAACTCCCAATACTGAAGTCTTCCCAAATAAATACAAGTATAATTTTACAATATTTTACAACAATGGTGATGCTCACCCGACTAGCACAGTTCAATTTACAAGTGTCTGCAGTTTACCAAATATGCCATGCATGATTCGCCCATCTCCGTTTCACCTTGACACTACTATGTGAACCCCTATCACATTATTTCACATGCCCTACACTCTCCCACACTATTGCATGCTCCTACGGCACTTCCCCGTGCCAAACACTTCATTTTCCAACTCGGGTCAGGTTTATGACCGCATGCCCTGCAACTCGGGTCACACCTTACCCGTGCCCGTTTTGCACTTCAGGTCGCCATGCTAGGTCATGTCACCCACCATGTTGGGTCACCCAACGGGTCAGTTCTCCCTGTCGTGCCTTGTGATTCCCTCGGGTCAGGTCACTCTGTCGATCGGGTCGGGTCTACTGCACATCGTAGTCCGCCTGCCCACCTGCAACTCTGCCTCCCACTGGTTCTATTCACTACCTGTCCACCAGACTACAAACTCACCTACTGGTTCTGCCCAAGAAACCTTGAATTCTTGATGCGGCTAACTTCAGCCCTCATCCAAAGCTCGTCTGATTTTTTCCTTGCTTGTTCATTGATCTTCGTTTTTCGCTCAATGCTTAATGCATTGACACTTATTTCCCTTTGCGTGAATTCCATCCATGTCATATATATACCCATGTCCAATGTCCAACTCATCCAAGTCTTGTGAACTTCCATCTAAGTGTAGATCGACCGAATCATCCATATCAAGTGGGCCTAACCAATGTTAACATGTTTGCCTTCCAACTTTTATCCCGTCAGCCTCCCCATCATCACATGCCTAGTTGGTCTATAAACTCGACCTCCATCGCACTTCAGCCACACGTCCGTGTCGTGGGTCGCGCGGGTCACCCATGTCACCCTCCATAGTTGCACGACCTCTGCACATTACACTGGGTGCTCGTTAGTCTCTCCTGCCATTATGGGCGCGTGCCTACCTGTCACTTTTAAACAACGTGATGAGCCTTGGTGTTGCAACAAGAATGTTGCAACTCACAAGGCTACTGACTTTAATTATCAACCCAGGGTTCGTACAAACTTAAGAGGTATTGGCACTATATGGGCGACATACAAAGTTTCCTTCCTTTTCTGTCATGACGTAATGGAGTGCATGTATTGAAGCCAAATCCTAACTAATTGTAGAAAATGAAATGTTCGAAATGGAAACTTAACCTATGGCAAGAAAGAAAGTACAAGGAAAGAGACTGAAATCAAATGCTAAAACGCACCATTTTCTAACTAACTACTAAGAGGCTTTGCTTCAAAATAATGCTAAGTTAACACGTATGCAATCCTACTATCCTAAGCATGCAGATTCAAAACATCAAACATCACTATTGTGAATGTAAAGGACTAAAATAAATATGTTTTTTCTTTTTATTCTTTTTTATGGAAAATAAGTGTGAAATCTAATCTCTTTTGGTGATGTGGCAGGTGGCTTGGAGATTATGGTGGATGGTTGGAAGGCTTGGGAGACCTTTAGGTGACCTTGTGTGGCTTCCTGGAGGTTTTCCCTCAATTCGGCCTCAAAAAAGGCCACTACAGGGAAACCTACAAGATGTACAGAAAACCTACAGGATCCCCTAAAAACCTATAGGATACAGCTGAGAGCAAAATGATGGATTTTGAAGGTGATGGAAATCTTGGGGAAGGTGGTTGGTGGATTGAATGAGGCAAAGGAGTACTTGGGACCACTTCATAACTCAAAACCAAAGTTGGGAGATGGATGGATTTGCTCAAAAGGCTTGGAGAAGTTTCCTTATGAAATGATGAAATTGGTGAGGGTTTAATAACCAAGAAAATCAAATCCAAATTGGATGGGACAATTTTTTTTATTAACTAGGATGTCTTGGCTCCCTATTCCAAGTGGAATAACTCAAAAATACCTTTTTTAACCCATGCAAAATAAAAAATAAAAAGCATTACTAGTCGAAAATCTAAAAATTTGAGAATTAGTGAGCTAGTAAATCTAAACAAATTCCTAACCAAATCAAGTTTAAATGCAATGGGGTAATTTTTTTATGTACTAGAATTTTTTGTGATCTATTTCAAGTGGAACCAACTCGATTGAAGCTTCTTAGCATGCTCTAAAAAATACAATAAATTTATTGTTCTTTGCTAAAAAGGAGGTCCAACAATCTAGAATTGGGAATAAGAAGACTAATCCAAGCAACTCAATAATTACCATGAACTTCCAAAGCTTTTCCAAGGATGAAATATTTCTTGTGATCCTGCAAAAGAACTTACATAAACCATTTAACTCAATCCTACAACAAGAAATCATTAATACTAAATGCAGAAATAGAAAGAAATAAAAACTAGAGATGCATGTGAATAAGAAGTGAAAAGAAGGAAATAAAATTATACAAAAGGGCTCTAAGGCTCTTGGGATGGAAAAGCCCAAGGAAAATTAGAGACCTATGGAGGAGAACAAGATTTAGAAGCTGAACATGACACCAATCTTCATTATTTTCATCAATAGAATTACATCCCTGTAAGAAAATATAATGGCGCTGCAAAAATACTAGTTCTCTCCACAATAACACTAATGGAAATCTCACCCTAGAGGCAAATTCGACTTGGTACTTATACAAAATGATTAGGAATCATTCCCCATGAATGGAGGAAGTTTTCCCCACCAAAATCCCTTAATTAGTGGATCTGGTCCCTTGATTAGTGGAACACATTCCTAGATTTTCTCAATCATTGGAGTTCCACAATCTGTGCCATAATTCCATAATATCTTGTTGATTTATTATTTATTATTGATCCTCCTGTAGTAGGGAACAAGTCCCTAAATTTTCTCCTCCTCCAAATCTTCATAATCTTCCCAATATTCTCATAATATTCCACAATATTCTCATAATATTCTACAAAAATAAATAATATTAGGCACAAATATCCAATTATTCATAATCCTTCCTAATGAATATATTAAAGTTAAAAATCAATTATCCAATGCAAAAAGAGAGGTTTAATGTGCTAAAGGATGGTTAGATGTATCTTAACTTATGTTTAATTTATAGGCATGGGCCTTAATTTATGTCTAATTTAGAGGCCCATTATACCCCCTGCTAAAAGTGTTTCTCATCCTTTGAGCAACGTAGTGACCTCATTGTGCCTCGTCCATGGCCCTGGTAGCCTCTCTCTTGTGCATTAAGAATCTTGGCTATAAGTTTTGCAAGGACAAGCGCAAAAACATATTTGTGGAAAAGAAAATCAGTGTTTCTTGAGACCATTAGCTTTCCTTCTTCCCCTTATTCAAGATGGGTTCTTGAATATTTTTCAGTTTGGCAAGGTCTTCCACACCCTTATCAACCTTCTGCTACCTTGTTCCACCATTTGAACACCTCTAACACCTTCAAAATGCGTTTAGATGAGAACTAGGACATCTTGTAGTAATTCCTATCAAAACTATAGGAAAGCTAAAAGGAACCCTGTTAAAACTACAAGATACCAATTTTGGGCATAAATGATAGTCTGAGGTTAGGACAAGCCCTCAATTTTACTCCCATGCCTTTTTCCCATTTTTAGGCCTTGGACAAAGGCTAGAAAGAGATTGGAGACCTCTTGGAAAACATCTTTTCATCACTGCAATTTGAGTTTTGTTTTGATGGTGAATGCCTCATTTCCTTTTGTTGCATTCTTCTTCTCTCTTGTAGCCAATATGGTTGCTTAATGGCCTTGGAGTTCTTAGTTTTGATTAGGTATCTCTTAGGCACTGTCTGATCCAAATGGAAAATGGCATCAATCCATGGTATTCATCCACCCATGTTATTCATCCATCCATGGAATTTACCCATGGTATTCTAAGTGGCATCCACCCATGGTATTGTAAGTGACATCCACCCATGGTATTGTAAGTGACATCCACCCATGGCATTCCTTCGCCTAGGGTATTGTGACATCCACCCATGGTATTCATTCACCCATGGAATTGACCCGTGGTATTGTAACTGAAAAATACTATAAGTAACAAGTCACATTTTGTAAAAGGACAGATGGTTCGCCACAATGTAGCCTTTATAATTATTATCAGTTTTAATAAAAAGTTTCTTTGTGGTTTTATTTACAGTGTGTTCTATCATTTTCTTTCTAGCATTGCAATTCTTTAGATTTTGGGGGCCTCCCCCAAGATCCGGATCAGTGGTATCAAAGCAGGTTACGATTCCATGGGAATGAGAGTTTCAAGCATATTTTAGTTTGAAATTTTTGCAGTAATATTCAACAAACTTCAGGCACACGTTGTGACCTCCACATAGCACTTTCTTGGGCCAAGCAGGAAGAATTTTTCTTTTTCATTTTTTTGCAGGATTTTTTTTGGGCGGCGAGTTTGCAGATCATATTCGAAAATTTTGGTACAATATTTAGAAAAACAAATAAAAAATATGGATTCCTTGCGAAAAAATACCAAAATTCAAAAAGAAAATCGGCCAAATCAGAGTCTGGATGAGGGAGATATCGTTGATTTAAAATCAGCTATGTTGTAGAATTTTTTTCTGATGAAAACTGGTGGACGGCGACTCTCCTATCATTTTTTGAAGTTTTTGTGCAGAATTTCTGAAAAAGGATTGTATATCTGATCTCCTCTTGAAAAATCACCCAATTTCAAAAAAAAAGTTGGGTCGAATCGGAGTTCGGATGTGGGAGATATCACTCATTTAAAATCAGTTATTTTTTCGGAACTTTTGTGACGGCGGAAAAAATTGCAGCGTGAATCGGAGATTCTAGAGTATCTAGATAAGGATTTCCAACACATGGGAAGATGGAAAATGGTCCTTCTGCTTCCAAAAATAGGTTATATTAAATATTCTGAGTTATATTGACTGAGTTATGTCCATTTTAATTCTGGAGCAACATTCAGAGGGGGTTCCCATCGGAGACGTGCCCTCCCAACCCACTTTAGTAGGAACCTGCTTCACATTCATCAGTTTCAGCATAGCAGCATTCGGCTTGGGTTATTTGGAGACGTTCTCTCCCACCCAGGCGATGCAGGCACCTACTACTTCATCATCAACCAACATCACGGTTATGGGTCAACCACATAATATCCTTCTCATCGAATTCCATTTGTTGGGCCGCACACTGCTAGTATCACAGTTGGTCACAAGCATTATAGAGTATCTCTATCCTTGGATCTTTGTTCATCATGGTTATGGGTCATCCAAAAACCCACACTTCATCGAAGTCCATTTGCTAGGCTGCACACTATCAATATCATGGTTGGTCACAAGCATTACAAGGTATCTCTATCCTCGGAGCTTCGTTCATCATGGTTATGGGTCATCCACAAGCCCACACTTCATCAAAGTCCATTTGCTAGGGCGCACACTGTCAATATCACAGTTGGTCACAAGAATTACAGGGTATCTCTATCCTCGAATCTTTGTTCATCATGGTTATGGGTTAACCACATAAAACCCTTCTCTTCAATGGCTCTTCATATTCAACAATGGCTTCACAGGAGGGAACTTCATGCGATGGGGACCATTGCTTCTTAAGGAGGAGGAATGATCCAAACGGAAAATGGAATTAACCCATAGTATTCATCCACCCATGGAATTTACCCATGGTATTGTAAGTGGCATCCACCCATGGTATTTATCCACCCATGGTATTGTAAGCAACATCCACCTATGGTATTTATCCACCCATGGTATTCATTCACCCATGGAATTTACCCATGGTAATGTAAGTGACATCCACCCATGGTATTGTGACATCATTCACCCATGGAATTGGCTCGTGGTATTGTAACTGAAAAAGACTATAAGTAACAAGTCACATTTTGTAAAAAGACAGATGGTCCGCCACAATGCAGCCTGTATAGTTATTATCGATTTTAATAAAAAGTTTCTTTGTGGTTTTATTTACTATTTGTTCTATCATTTTCTTTCTAGCATTGCAATTCTTTAGATCTTGGGGGCCTCCCCCCAAGATCTGGATCACTGTCATTTTGGGTTTTAGCACAATTTTTTTGTTCCTTCTTGTAGCAACATTCGACCTTCTTGTAGTAGTCATTCCTCCTCTTTCAGGGTCTTCTAACTGTATGGGAGTGATGATAAATGATGAAGAGGATTTGGATGATGATGCTAGGGCTCAAAGGGAGTAGTGTCTAAGAGAGAATCCTGTAGGTTTTCAGGTCATCGACTTTTTTTTTCCATATCTCCCAAAAGGTAGAATGGATTCACCTAAAACTTTATAAGCATGTTGCCATCATCATTATGCACCTCCCCATAAAACAAAATTGGTCAATGGATGCATGGATCTCGAGAAAAACTAAAATTGTCTAAAGGTGATGGAGGTTGATTTCTTGGAAACTGTGAGCTAGAATTTTCTAAACTTTCTTGGTCATGTTACCATCATCCATATGCATCTCCCCATGAAACATATTTTTAAATGGATGCATGGATATCGAGAAAATGCAAAAATGGTTGTAGGTGATGGAGGCTGATTTCTCAAAAATTATGCACTGGAATATGCTGAAATTTCTTGAGCATGTCACCATCATCCATATGAATCTCCCCCTGAAACAAATAGGCAAATGGATGTATGGTTTTCAAGTTATGGAAAAACCAAATTTATGTTCTATGTATTTTTGTATCCTGTAGTAAAACATAGCATCCTGTAGTTTTTTAGGACAATAAGAAAATTGAAGAGTAGAAGCTTAAGAATGATGGGTGGATGGTGGAAATAGATGGGGGTGATGGATTGGCATGGCCTTGGCCTTGTTGGAGCATTTAAGCAAAGGAGGGTAAAGTCAAAATTTGACTTCTTTTGACTAGGCTTGACCAATTTTCCTTTTGGTACCAACTTTTTCTTGTTGCTTGCAGATGTTGGAGAGTATATGCATTCATTAGACAGATACATGAAGCAGAGATTTTTTTCATTTTTTCATTTTTTTTCTTCTAGGCCTACTAGCCGCCTCAAGGAGGTTTCAACTAGTAGGTATGCCTAGGCGCCTCAAAGGAGGTTTTCAGTCAATGAACCAATCTCAGGCACCTCCAAGGAGGTTTTCACGTGAGATTTTTATTTTTTCTCTCCCTTTTTTCATCATTTTTTTCTTCTATCCTACCCTACTTGAAAAACAAAATCACTTTCAAGTATAAGAATACTTCCATTGGTGACATGTGCACATCAAGATGATAGAGAAAATGATGTGGAGGCTTGAAATGTACTTGGATTTGAGAGATCAAATGATTTGACTTTGATGATATCAAGCACATTTGAAGAAGAGGCTATTTCTGGACCTTAATGACTGTCTGGAACCATATTTCAATATAATTATGATGCCCCTTGTCCACTTGCTGATTTGGATCATCTTGGATGTTTTCTTCTTCCATGACCTTCAAATCTTCCTTTTTTTGTTCATTTCTCTCTTGAATACATGGAGGATTTGATGGCAACAATGAGGGAGCTCTCTCAATCTCTCATTTCTATTTTTTCTCTTCATCAGGTGTAACCCATGATTCTTTGATCTTATCTTTCAAATCTTTTTCTTTTGGATGTAGTCCTTCAATGATATTAAAAAAATCTCTTTTTTGCAATACACTTCATGAGCTATGGTGAATACCATTGAGCTCAAGAGGAGATGTTTGGAAGTGTTGTATCTTAGCATTGTAAGCGGGCTAAGCTACTTCAGTGTGTGGGTTTGGAAATAGTCGTACATGCAGTTGAGTAGGAAAGTAAATTTGAGATCGATGTGGATGGGGTTTTGGTTGTGGTGGAGGTGAAAGGTAACGATAACATGGAGTTTGGTATGGAGGATATTGAGGAAGATACTTAGGATATTGTGGATGTCTCCCATAAGTTCCTTGCTAACCTTGTTGCCAAGATTGGTTTTGGGGTTGACATGGCCAATGTTCCTAAGGAAAGGGTGTGTTCCAATTACTTTGAGGTGGATGTGCATAAGCTTGAAATTGTGAATTAGGTTCTTGCATCATATGAGGCTGAATAGGCTGCCATGGTTCTATTGGAGCTACATAACATAGCTGCATTGGTGATTGACCTTCTCCATTGTCCAATCGGTAAACTTCATTCAACCTTGGTAGTGATGGAAAATGTTTAACATCTTGTGATTCTTCAGCACAAATATAATCATTTTCTTTTCCTTCATCTTGCATTCTTAACATTTCTACTTGTTTTGTTAGATTTCTAATAATTTCTATTTAAAATCATCAAACAAATTTCCAAGTTTAGCTTGACTTACCGAACTTGATGTTGATTTACCTACTCTTGCTTTTCCTCTTGATATGTGTTTGCATGTTTCACAAATTTCATGAAATGATAATTGGTATACATCACCTCTACTCATGATATTAAGGAGATCAATCCATTCATCCCTAATTGTTCTAAGTAAGAGGGTTTTTAGTGTGTCAGATCCTAAATGATGTAGTTTTTCCCTCTTAACATTATACATGAACCTCTCTATTAGATCCTCAAGAATCTCATCCTATCTTTGATTGATTCTAAAGATTTCTTTTTTAAGATCATGATGTTTATATTTGTCTAGAAATATCTTTTGCATACCATTCCATGATCTTATTGTATTAGTCCCTAAACTCATGAACCATTTAAGAGTTCTATCCTTCAATGTTGCCGAAAACAATCCCAGTTTTTGAGTTTTTAATAAGTAACCATAAGATCTACAAACAATTTCAAATTCAAAGATAAAGGTTTCCAGATCCTCTGACCTTAGACCATGAAATTTTGGAAGAAAAGATGGAGGGATGTTATTCATGTGCATATTGATATTAATATCTTGAATGAGAAATCCAAGAGGATCTTCCTCATTGTCATCTTCTCCATCCATTTCTTCTACATTCTTTGCCATATTATTCTTCTACCTACAAAAGTGAATGATGATGTGGTTCTTACTGCACCGCATGATCAAAATGGGGGGGTGGGTTGGTGTTGGAGAATTTTTTGTTTTTGTTTTTATGATTTAATGAAAACTATAATGCAATGCAATTTTCTACTTGAGAAATTAAATATGCCTAATGAAAATATTTTTTGTTTTTGCAAAAAGTAAAAAGAAATGATTCAACTAGGAAAGAAAACAATTCATACTTTGACACCTCCCCAGCGACGATGCCAAAAAGTAATGAGCCTCAATATTGCAACAAGAATGTTGCAACTCATAAGGCTACCAACTTTAATTATCAACCCGAAGTTCGTACAAACTTAAGAGGTATCGACACTATATGTGTAGCATATACTGTGTCCTTCCTGTTTTGTCATGATGTAATGGAGTGCATGTACTGAAGCAAAATCCTAACTAATTGCAGAAAATGAAATGTTCGAAATGGAACCTTAACCTATTGCAAAAAATAAAATACAAGGAAAGAGACTGAAATCAAATGCTAAAACACACCATTTTCTAACTAAATGCTAAGAGGCTTTGCTTCAAAAGAATGCTAAGTTAACATGTATGCAATCCTACTATCCTAAGCATGTAGATTCAAAACATCAAACATCACTACTGTACATGTAAAGGATTGAAATGAAACTGTTTTTTTCTTTTTATTCTTTTTATGGAAAAACAAGTGAGAAATCTAATCTCTTTTGGTGATGTGGCAAGTGGCTTGGAGATTATGGTGGATGTTTGGAAGGCTTGGGAGTCCCTTAGGTGACTTTGTGTGGATTCCTGTAGGTTTTCTCTCAATTCAGCCTCAAAACAGGTCACTACAGGAAAACCTACAGGATGTACTAAAAACCTACAGGATTCTTTGAAAACCTACAGATTACAGCCGAGAGAAAAACGATGGATGTTTAAAGTGATGGAAACCTTAGGAAAGGTGGTTGGTGTATGGAATAAGGCAAGGGAGTGCCTAGGACCACTTCAGAACTCAAAACCAAACTTGGGAGATGGATGGATTTGCTCAAAAAGCTTGGAGAAGTTTCCTTGTGAAATGATGAAATTGGTGAGGGTCTAATGACCAAGAAAATCAAATCAAAATTGGATATGAAAATTTTGTTACTAACTAGGATGTCTTAGGTCCCTATTCCAAGTGGAATCATTCAAAAAGGCCTCTGTTAACCCATGAAAAAATAAAAATAAAAAGCATTACCAGTCGAAAATCTAGAACTTCGAGAACTAGTGAGCTAGTAAATCTAAAAAATGCCTAACCAAATCAAGTGAAACTGCAATGGGGTAATTTTTTTTATGAACTAGAATTTTTTTATGATCTACTATAAGTGGAACCAACTCGGTTGAAGCTTGTTAGCATGCTCTAAAAAATAGAATAAATTTATTGTTCTTTGCTAAAAAGGAGGTCCAACAATCTAGAATTGGGAATAAGAAGACTAATCCAAGCAGCTCAATGATTACTATGAACTTCCAAAGCTTTTCCAAGGATGAAATAGTGTTTTTGATCCTGCAAAAGAACTTACATAAACCATTTAACTCAATCCTACAACAAGAAATCATTAATACTAAATGCAGAAATAAAAAGAAATAAAAACTAGAGATGCATGTGAATAAGAAGTGAAAAGAAGGAAATAAAATGATACAAAAGGGCTTTAAGGCTCCTAGGATGGCCAAGCCCAAGGAAACTCAGAGATCTATAGACGAGAAAAAGATTTAGAAGCTTAACATGACACCAATCTTCATTATTTTCATCAATAGAATTACATCCCTGCAAGAAAATACAATGGAGCTACAAAAATACAAGATCTCTCCACAATAACACTAATTAAAATCTCCCCCTAGAGGAAAATTCGACTTGGTACTTATAAAAACTGATAAGGAATAATTCTCCACCAAAATCCCTTGATTAGTGGATTTGGTCCCTTAATTAGTGGAACACATTCCTAGATTTTCTCAATCATTGGAGTTCCACAATCTATGCCATAATTCCATAATATCTTGTTGATTTAATATTTATTATTGATCCTCCTGTTGTAGGGAACAAGTCCCTAAATCATCTCCTCCTCCAAATCTTCATAATCTACCCAATATTCTCATAATATTCTACAAAAATAAATAATATTAGGCACAAATATCCAATTATTCATAATCCTTCCTAATGAATATATTAAAGTTAAAAATAAATTATCTAATGCAAAAAGAGAGGTTTAATGTGCTGAAGGATGGTTACATGGATCTTAATTTATGTTTAATTTATAGGCATGCCCCTTAATTTATGTTTAATTTAGAGGCCCATCACAATGCACTCTCATTGCACATCCCTTCAAGTCATGTACTACAAGCGCCCTACGCAGATAGGCACGCCTGACTTAATTCGGTTGTGTTTAACCAAGTGTCCACACATTGACGCATAATGGCTCGAGTCAGTCCACACGAGCGCTCATTGCACATGAGCGTGCCCACTTCAACTGGTGTGTCTGAAATCCTCGAACACTGTAAAAATGTTTCCGTCCTCGACAACACCATCCCAAAAACATCCATCACCAAGACATATCCATAAGTATGGGCACCCAGATAGATCTACCCATGACATGTTCCATGCTACCAATCTTCCAAACACTACAAGAAAAACATGTGCTCGATCCCCTCGTGATGGTGACTAGATGGGTAGCTAATCCAACCATAACATCTCCTCCACAAGAAAGCATGCTCCCTACATCATCATGACCAATATTCTCATTTTGTTGTCAATCGTGTCCATCTCACCCCAAGTGTTTTCTCTTAAGTATAGAGGACTCACTACCATGAGAAACTAACAATAAGCCTCATCTGCATGTTAGTCTAAGAAGAGAGGGAGGATTTGGAGGCAAAGGGCTCTCCCTCTTCCTCGATTAATAGCTCAATCCACATGTTAGGATATTCCTCCTCCAATCTCTTCATGTATGCTTCCTGACTCTCCACCTAAATCTCAGGTCTAGCATCTCCATTCCTTTCCACTACCTCTAGTATGATTTTCAAGTCCAAGATACTAATAGATAATGATCTAATATCCTGTGACTACTCCATAAGTTTTGTCTCTATAGAAGACAACATCTTATAGATTTATTCATCCCTCTTAATGTCCTCGACATTCATCATTATCAACATACACCCAACTGTCATAGTTGCCACGGTTGGCATCCTTATACGATCACCCTCTCATCCGTTGTAAATGTACAACTTATTCATATGTGGCACTATCATAGCCTCATACTGCTTCATAAATTCCGTACCCAATATTGCTTCATAATTATCCATCCGCACAATCATGAAGTCTATCTTCCCAGACTACTCGCCAATGTTCACATCCACATTCGTTGCCATACCAATCACCGTACATGGTGGATAATTCACTGCTTTAAGTTGAGCTTGAGTTAGTGAAAACTTCAGCCCAATATTCCTTAAAGCTTCCTCTCTAATGAATTTATGAGTCTCACCAATGTCCACCATAGTGAGTAAAGTTCCTTGTCCAATATTCATATTCACATACTCCAACTTCTTCTTGTTAGGATCCCGTCATGGGATAGCTTTTGTAGCTACCACAACTCCTAAAATCTACATCACCCCGACGAACAGTTCTTCTTTTTTCTTCTTCACGTCAGCTTGTGCTATTGCATCCACCATTGGTCTTGAAGGACAATTCTTCACCATCTGATTCTCTCTACACAATAAATATTTTAGAGGCTTCTTCGTCTTCGACTTGTCACTCGATTTTGAATGCTCCTCCTTTGTAGACTTCTCTTTCGGTTTATCGAACTTCTTCTTTCTCTCTTCAATGCCTTCATCATAATATTCTACTAATCTATCAATTGTAGCAAATTCTTCTTCTAGAGTCTTGATCTTCTTCCTCTTCACCTCAATGTGTACCCAAGGTTTAAATCCTATGATGAAATTCAACACCTTGTCCTTTTCTGCCATATCAGGTGGCTCCAAGATCACACTTGAGAATTCCCATTGATATGCCTGTAGAATTCCTATTTTCTTAATGTCCTTAATCTTCATCCTTGTATCCCAAGTATTATCTTGTGGGCTAAAATGAGTCTGCAAAGCCTTCTTCATATCATCCCAAGTAGAGATGTCATTAGAATCACCATTGGAAATCTGATCCAAATTTTATCTCCACCACATATTAGCATCCTTAATAAGGAATTTCGCAGCTACCTTGACCTTGGCTTCATCATTAGGTATGCCCAAATTCTTCGAGTATTGCTCCATATCCCATAAGAAATTTCCAAGTGCTTTGGTACTCCTCATCCCATCATAAGAATCAGGTTCCTTGACTTTCACATGAGCAGCTCCTCCAATCTGTCCCTGCCCAACTGCTTTGTTCAAAACAATTATTTCATTTCAAGCATCATCAAGTGCTTTCTGCAACTTCAAGATTTCCTCCAAACCTTGGTCCCTTGCAGCACCAATGTTCTTGACTTCCTTCTCTGTTTGTGTATACACTCATTCAGTATACTTGTATCGAACCTTGAGTTTCTCATGCTCCTCTTCGAACTTCATGAACTTCTCTCGAAATTCATCACTCTCAGCCTCCCATGAATCCATCTTCGAAGCAAATTCCTCCATCTTGTCCAATACTCATGAAAATTGTCTCGGCATCCTTGCTAGATTCGCCTGTCTCCTTAGGTTCTTCCACCTGGTCAGCCATCAATTTTTCTTGTGGTATTGTGAATATCATACACTTCTTCTTTCAACTTTGACCCTATAACTTGTCCCTATTGAAATTCTTCAACAAAGGCTAAACTCACCCTAAATCGAGATTTGGTACCAACTGTCATGCCCCTATCTCGATGTTAGTCCTTCAACCACACAGAGGTGAGTGAGGCACCACTACACTCTTTCTTTTCACCAATACTTGAATGTACAAACTACACCTAGCTCTAAACACTTAGTTAGTTTTCCAATTCTTCAAGTGTTTTATCGCAGTGGAAATAAAACATTCATTCATACTTCATCATTTCATCAATATATATGCACAACGGATAAATTACACAACATTCAATGGGGGGGAAAACTCCCAATACTGAAGTTTGCCCAAATAATATACAAGTATGATTTTACAATATTTTACAACAATGGTGTTGCCCACCCACTTGCACACTTCAATTTGCAAGTTTCTACAGTTTATCAAATATGTCGTGCACGGTTCGCCTAGCTCTGGTTCACCTTGGCACTATTGTGCCAACCCCCGTCGCACTACTTCCCACACCTTGCACTTTCCTGCACTGCTTCATGGTCCTCCAAAACTTCCCCATGCCCTACGCTTTCCTGCATTGTTGCATGCTCCTCCAATACTTCCATGTGCCCAACACTTCACTTTCAAACTCAGATCGAGTTTTTGTTCGCACGCCCTACAACTTGGGTCACACCTTACCCATGCCTATTCTTCACTTCAGGTCACCCTGCAATGTCGTGTCGCCCATTGGGTTGGGTCACTCTACCGTGCCCTACAACGTCGTCGGTTCAGGTCACCCTGTCAGGTCAGGTTTGTTGCACATCGCAGTCCACCCACCCGCCTGCAACTTTGTCGCACACTGGTTATGTTCACTGCTCGTCTGCTCTTCTGTAAACTTGCTTTATTGGTTTTGCCAAAGCAACCCCAAATTCTTGCTATGGCTAACTTTGGCCCTTGCCCAAGGCCTGTCTACTTGTTACCTTGCTTGGTTATTGATCTTCTTTTTTCGCTCAATTCTTAATGTGTTGATGCTTCTTGGCCCTTTCTTGAACACCATCCACATCGTATATATATCCATGTCCATCGTCCAAGTGTCATGACCTTTCATCTAAGTGTAGCTCAGCCTAATCATCCATATCAAGTCGGCCAAAACAATGTTAATACGTTGGCCTTCCAACTTTGATCACCTCAGCCTCCCCATCATCGCATGCCCAACTGGTCTATAAACTCGACCTCTGTCACACTTTGTCCAAATCATCGCATGTCCGGGTCGAGGGTCACACAGGTCACTCATGTCACCCTCCACCATCACACAACCTCCACATGCCACACTGGGAGCTTGTTGGTCTTGCCCGCCGCTATGGGCGCACACCTGCCTGTCACCTTTAACCAACATGCTCCCATTGCACATCTACCTGATTCATGTAGTACGAGAACCTGTCACACATGGGTGCACCCGACTTAATTTGGTCACGTTTAAGAAAATGTCCACCCATCATTGCACAATGTGCTCAAGTCGATTGGCACATGTGCTTATTGCACGTGAGCACACCTGCTTCAACTCGTGGATCTGACAATGAGTATCCCAATGTAGCAAATTGAGGAGTATGCAAGCTATCTACTTCTTAGAAATCTAATTATTGACTTACTACATCGTGAATGATATTTACAAAGAGTAATAATAAGAAATTCAGAAATAAATTCTCATAAGGACATCTAGGCTAGCATTTATTGAACAAAAACCTTATCATATATGGACCGTGAAAACTATAATTATTAGATGAAATAAACATTAATATATCTATATAAATAATATACTAATAAATTAATATTAATTAAATAATATCAATAATAATAGGTAGGAATTAACATTAATATAGTTTTATGTGGTTGATTTGTTTTGTTTTTTAAACTATATAAAAATTAATTTTAAATCTAAATAAACTAAATTAATGGAATATTTACATTCCCTCCTTCGAGAGAAACTCAAATTAAAAATATATTCACTCTTCAAATATGAGCCTAGAAATATTCACGGTGAATAGGTTTCCGTAGGAAAACAATATCAACAACATAAAACTATATTAATATTAATTATAAATGTATAACAATAATATATAAATTATATCATTATTAAAAACTATTTTACAATCACATTAATTATTGATGTTATAAGAAAAGTGAATGTTTAAATGACCGAAATTACAAAAAATTATTAGTTATAAGAAAAGTGAAGTATAATTATTATGAAATAAGTATAAATAATATATTAACAAATTAATATTAATTAAATATTTTTTAAAATAATAGGTAAGAATTAATATTAATATAGTTTTATGTTGGTATATTTTCTTTTAACTACATATTAATTTTAAACTTAAATAAAACTAAATATACTTTACCTATGAACCTAAAATAGATTATATGAAAATGTCTAAATATTGTAAAATGCATGTATACATACATGAATAGTAATTTTTTCAATATATTGAAAAGAAATCCTCAAATACCCAAATTGAAAATACATTATGACATATTTCAATGTTCATGGAGTCAGTCTTACATTTTATGGGAGAGGCTTTGCGTTCACAACTAGTTGTTCATGTTTTCTTTGGTAATAGTTGAGTGCTTAGTTAGTAATGAGAATAACAATGAACATGGTAATAATTGTGAGCAATACTATTAATTAATTCATCATATACAAGAACGGATTTGCTATATTGTAATTTGTAAAGTGGATTTGGTGTATGGTAATTTATAAAGTCTAATGTTGACTTTTTTACAATGGTGCTCCACAATATACAAAGTGTTGGGATGGGGTCCCTTGGGTCAGTTTTGGGGAAAAAGCCCAAGTTTTGATGTAAAGTATGATAAAAAGATGTAAATTCTCTACGAATTGGGGATGCGAAGCGTGTAGTTAGTTAGAAGTCAAAAAGGGTTTTTACCCTTGTTTATGCAAAGTGGAGTCGGTTCTTGAGATCTAGCCATGGTCTGTGGACCATGGGATTGTATAAATAGGTGTGTCTTAGAGAGTCTAAGGCATATCTAAGCTTTTGTATATGGGTACGATGGAAGAAGTCTAGAGAGTTAGCACAGGAAAATAAGTCTTAGAGGGAGGAAAGGCTCTGTCGCTGAGTGCGTAGGGGCCTAGAGTAGAGTCTGCAGCTGAGTGCCCGGGCCCCTACAACTGAGTGCGCAAGGAAGTTTTGAGTCTGTAAACTTATACTGAAGATCAATAAAGAAGGTTGTTGTTGAAATTCTTGTGTCTTATCTCTGTATTTTTGTTATTTATGAGTGAAATATATGTTGTAATGAATAATGTCTTTATGAAATAATGATGTATTGATGCGTGAATTTCCTGGATACATCTTATTAACTAAGTGCAATTGATGTTAAGTGTTTACACAAAGAATATAATGCCTTCTATTAAGTTTATTAAGCACTAACACAAGTCTGTGTGGATTCCGATATAAGATTAGTCTATGATGCGAGTAAGTGGATAATCTAGTTGTTAAAGGTCCGCAGAAGCCAATCATAGACCTTCACGGAGGTCTAGGGCCAATTGAGGGAAATTACAGTGCTAAGACTTAAGGGCTTAGAGATCTGCGTGAGGGCATATCTTGGCCATAAAAAGACATCACATTGATCTATGGGTGTGGAAACTTGGTGCTAGCATCCCCCATACTGCTTTGGGTGAGACTTCAATCCAAACTACATGGATTGATGTCGAAAGGGCCATTAGTGTAGGGTTTTGTTTGGCACAACTAACTCTAAACCTGGATCAAGACCCATTAAGCCAACAAATGGTTCCGTTGCCAAGATCAGGATCTACATAAAGAGATGTGTGATGTCGCATCACTAGAATCCAACCAAAAACAAAGTTGAGAAGTGGTTGGATAGAAAGATCCACGAATGCACAATGCAAGAGAACAAAAATCTGCGCCTGATAAAAGAGCAATGTCTTGACAGTTTTTGTACACAGAAATACGCGAAATGTTCTTATGCGCCTTCTTGATTGAACTATACGAGTGGATAGCTAAATTGGCAGATGGCAAAGGAAGTTGAAGGCTTGACGATCGAATAGTGTGGACTCTGCAGCTAGTGCGAAGGTGGGAAGCCTCTGAAGATAAGATCGTGTGCATTGTTGACCATTGGCTAGATCGGGTTATAGAAGGATTTGTTACAGAGTTCATGGTTGACACCTCAGTCAGTTACAGTGAAGTAGAGCGACGCTTCTTCAAGGGACCGCGAGGTAAGTATTTGAGATATTTGAATACCTGGATTAATATGCTCTTGTGTGAAAAATGGGTTATGCCATTGCCTTGATGTTTGGATCTATGCGAAGTGGGCAAATCTTTAGAAACCAAGAAAAAACGGGTCCTAAATATAGCTTGTTGATTGGACCTCCTTCAAGTGACGACGAAGGAGTGGTATAGGCCTCGCCATGAAACGTTGTCCAGTTGATAAGGTAGGGTTTTCCATGGACACATCATCCATCCACACCACCTCCACCTTCATCCCCACAACATACACCTCCACCCACACCGCCGCCACCATCACCATTCAACATGTCGAATACAATGAAGTTTCCAGTTTTTAAGGGCTTAAGAAGTGAGGATCTGGATCAGTTTTAGTTTGTTGTGAAGGTTGTGTGGACAGTACAACAAATTCCAGATGATAATATAAATAAGGTGCAGTTAGTTATTGCTCTACAGGATCGTGCGCTGACATAGTACATTAAGTACTGCACTGATAATCCGTTGGCGTCATTAGTAGGCACTCAGACCACTTTGAACAAATAATTTGGTAAGCCTAAGACTGATTCACAATCAGTAATTGGATTTAAGGAAATCATAATGAGGGTTGGTGAAATGCTCTAGGAGTTGGATCAAATATTGAAGTGCGTGATCCGTGAAGCTAATATGCATCTCACAAATAGTCAGCACTACGAGTGGTTTATAGCCTCACTCCTGCCCCACCTAAGGATTTCTTTATCGTAGCAAAAGATAGGAACTCAAGAAAAAGCTCAGGAAATCGTGATGAGATTGCATGAAACACTTATTCAGGATGTGTCTTTGGCAGTCCAACAAATTCACTCACAGTTGCAGAACCTCTGCTTGGAACTGTAGAGCGCAAAGAAGAAAAGGAGGCCAGGCGAGAGGTGCGTGAAGAAGTCTGGTGCCTCAAATGTAAGAGTCAGGGGCATTATAAAGATCACTGCCCTATCTTCACAAATTATATCCCGAGGGGACCAATTCCCCTAAGGTAGGAAGCTCCAACAGGACCAAGCACAGGGCCCACGCTGTGGTACATTATTTGTCAGGTGGTTGGAAAACATCTAGTGGATAATTGTCATTTGCTGCAAAAAATTGTGCAGACACCACAACAATTGTTCTGTGATTTCTGCAAATCGGTGGGCCACAATGAGCACCATTACCATACTTATGAACTAATGATGGAGAGGAATCCTATGTATAGAATGCAAGCAGAGACTCAGCCTCCGGATCCGGGCATTGGGGCAGTGCGTGGAGGATATCAGGGGCACAGACGAGGAGGAGGAGGACAATGACCTGGTGGAGGTCGTGGACATGTCATTTTCTACAATTGTGGAACACCAGGTCACTATGCATGAGAGTGTATGAGTCAGACACGCCGGTCATGTCAATATTGCACTCATTTTGACCACACAGTAGAAGAATTCCCTGTGTTGATAGCCAAGATGCATGAGAGGAAGGCACAACCTCAACATCCTACCCAGAACTTACAGATGATGAGGTTCGAGCCCCATGAAGAGGATCCAAATGTGAATATAGGTCTATGAAGCGGGATCACGACTGGTGACGATAAAGGAAAACGACCTAAAGAGGATGGATGGGTCTGTAAGGCCCCGGAAAAGGAGATTGGGTTTGATCTAGAGCGTGAAAAGGAAACTTTTATGGAGGCAAAGAAAAACTTTGTTGAAGCATCCACCTCATGCAGTCAGGGAAAGCTACTAGAAACTAGTGTGGTCGCAAAGATTGATCCCTCTGTACTCACCACGTTCTTAGAAACCTGTATGAAACTGTTGCTTGATAGCAAGGTTGTTAAAGAGCTACATGAGTTCATAAATAAGTGTGCTAGTAAGGAAAATGCTCCTGAAGGACACTGCATAGTCAAAAAGATTGGAAAACATAAGACAAGAACAGGGTGCCAGATGAGTCTCACCGCACAGATAGTAGACAATGAGATGGACTAGGTTATTTTGGATTGAGGATCTGATGCGAACATTTTACCTAAATAGACATGGGCAAGAATGTGAAGCCCCCTATGCTACAATGGTCTCCAATTCAATTGAGGATGGTGAACCAGCAGAAGATCATCCCTATGAGACATCTGCATGGATTTACAGTAGATATAAAAGGTGCGAGTGTGCTGGATGATTTTGAAGTGATAGAAACTGTTGATGACAACAATCCATACCTCACACTCCTCGAAATTGATTGGGCTATTAATATGAATGGAGTCATCAACTTGAAGAAGCGGGCGATGTCATTTGAGAGGAAATCACTCCGCGTTGTAGTACCATTAGACCCTACAGAAGGACCGCGCTATACTAAATTGGTCTATGACTATGAGGATAGTGATGACAATTTGGATCAGATCTATAAAATTATAGCACAAGACCAAGACTGGATTAATCCGACAGCTGATGGATGGATTGCATGGGACCACGAAAGCTCCTATACCTTAGACTCAAATGAAGAATTCAAGCATTGGTAGAATAGGTTGCATAAGTATCTATGCTGCACTGCAACATGATGACTAAATCATTGCGTTGTGTATCATCGGAGGTAAGAAATTTACCTTATTATGATGGTTTAACTGATGTAGATAAGTTTTTGGATGCCTTTGAAAGGGAAGTACCCGAGGATCATCGCTTCCAAGTGTTGTATTTGGCGTTGTGTGATATGCCTACATGGTGGTGGGGTACGCACAAAGATATCTTTGATGAATGGCGTGATTATAGGAGGATGATGAGGTTGCGATTTTTTCACCCGAAGGTTCGACTAATTGAGAAATATGATGGGAGGAATGATCTGTGTGATAATTTAGCAAAATGGATTAAGGTTTATGGAACAGATCCGCAATCAGAATGGGTGCATTTATTCTGTCGCACCCTGGATATAATCCCTATGAATTGGTACCTGGAAACGGAGCTTCGCCATGGCACCACGGAATGGGATATATTGAGGGAAGGGTTCTTAATGACCTTCAGCTTTGAAGATGGGTTCAAAAGCATTGATAAAGCTCTGCAGGAGGTTAAGGCAACGATCTTCAAAATACCATAGCACACTTTGGAGTTGGTTCAACCAGACTGGAGCACCCAGCTACGCCATGTGCTGGAATGGTATAATGTGATTGCTGAGGGGGAGGATGAGGATCCGAGGAATATCAATATTCCAGAGGCAGAAGACCACCATGAGGTTGAAGGTCCACAGATAGAGAAACCGAATATCACTACACCATTGAAGACTAGGCAAGTCAACATTGGTACTGAAGTAGAGCCTAAATTTGCAAAGATCAAGGATTACTAGGATGATTCCACGGTAGATAAAGTTGTCGAGTTGCTCCGCGAATATCAGGATTTGTTTCCTACAAAATTTTCAGACTTGAAAGGCATCATTGGTGACTTAGGCATGAGGAATATTACCCTAAAGCTGAGCGTGAAGCCTGTTAAGTAGAGGCCATATCACCTTAACCCCAGATACAAGTAAAAGGTCTGCTTGGAATTGGACAAGATGCTTGAGGTGAGGATTATTGAACCAGTGGAGGAATTTGATTGGGTGAGCCCAATGGTAGTCCAAGAAAAGAAACATAAGGGAGAAATATAGATTTGAGTAGATCTCAGGAAGCTTATTGATGCTTGTGTCCATGATCCTTTTCCAACAGTATTTACTGATGAGGTACTGGATAATGTTGGAGGGCAAGAGGCCTACTCATTCACATATGGGTTCTCTAGATACCATCAGATTAAGATCGCGCCAGAGGATAGGAGAAAAACAACCTTCGCAATGGAATGGGGTTGTTTCTAGTATACAATGATGCTGTTTGGACTCAAGAATGCACCGGTGATATTCTCTCACGTAGTCATCACAGTGTTCAAGGAATTTATTCGTAAATTCTTGGAGGTGTATTTTGATGACTGGAGAGTGTTTGGGTTAGTAAAGCACCATGTAGCCAGTCTATGCTTAGTGTTGGATACAGGATGAAGGTATCAGACCATGCTGAACTTGAAGAAGTGCTTATTTTATGTCCCCTTTGGAATTTTGTTGGGTCATGTGGTGTGTAATCAAGGACTAATGGTGGATCCTGCCAAGATCACGGTAATAGTCAATTTAGAGGATCCAACGAGTGTCAAACAACTTCGCGGAATGCTAGTCCATACTGGATATTATCAAAAGTTCATCAAGGCTTATGCCCAGATTACTGTGCCTATGGAGAAGCTATTAAAGAAGGACACTACCTTCTGTTGGGATGAAGAACGTCAGAACAGTCTGGATGTATTGAAAGAGAAGATGGTCCCCGCACCGATCTTGGTCTTCCTGGATTGGAAAAAGGAATTCCACGTACATGTTGATGCCTCGTGTATTGAGTTGGGAGCAGTGCTGACATAGGCTGGTGAAGGAGAGATGGATCATCCTATAGCATTTGCAAGTAGAAAGCTGTCAAAATTTGAGAAGAATTACTCAACAACAGAGTGTGAAGGATTGGTTATGGTGTACGATCTCCAAAATTTTAGACACTATCTGTTGGGCGGACATTTCAAGGTGTACAAAACCATTCTGCCTTGAAGTATATAGTCAATAATCCTGTGTTGGGGGGGGAATATGCAGATGTCTGTTGTTATTTCAAGAATATGACTTTGAGGTAATTGTGAAGCCATGAAGGTTGAATGCGGGACCTGACCGTTTGTTGCAAATTGAAACAGGGGAGGAGCCTACTAATTTGGAGGAAGGGATGCCTGACGTGCAACTCTTCGTGGTGCGTGTAGTGGATAACAACTTTGCAAATATTATCCACTTTTTGACCAAAAGGATGGCTCCAGAAGGATACAACAGCCAGCAGAAGAAAGAGTTGGTAGTGTGCGCGGCAAATTTCTTCGTAATTGTAGGAAACTTATATAATATAGGATCATACGATATTCTCCGATGGTATGTTCTTGATTTTGAACAAAATAGCATCATCACTGAAGCTCATGGAGAAGCTGCGGGAGGACATTATATAGGAAAAGCAACAGTGTAGAAGATTTTGTGCACGGTTGTGGTGGCCTACATTACATAAGGATACCAAAGCATATTGTAGTGTGTTTGATGCATGTCAAAGAATAGGTAGGCCATCGTGAAGGGATGAGATGCCTCTAAACCCTTAGGTTTCATTACAGCCATTTGAGAAATGGGCAATCGACTTTGTAGGACCGATTCAGCCCCCAGGTAAGAAAACAAGTGTGCGCCATATCATCACCACGACAGAGTATCTGACCGGATGGGCAGAGGCAGAGCCTGTGAAGGATTCTACAGGGGCTAGAACAGCAAAGTTATTGTTTGAGTACATGTTAACCAGGTTTGTTTGCCCAAAATTGTTGATGAGTGATTGCAGTACGCACTTCCTCAATGAAATGATCAACGTGCTAACAGAAGAGTTCTAGGTGTATCATCAGAAAAGTACACCATATCATCCTCAATCTAATGGAACAATTGAGGCCTTCAATAAGATCCTATAGAATGTGCTGATGAAGATTTTCAACGAGCAACGAAATGATTGGGACGTGTGCGTACCAGCAGTGTTGTGGGCATACAAGGTTACTTGTGAAAAGCTAACAGGTCAGCTGCCTTTTTGGTTGGTCTATGGTGTAGAAGTTGTGATGCCTATGAAATATATTGTGCCCAATCTCCGCATAGCACCTTTCACAGGAATGGCGGACCACGGAGCCTTGGAATAACAGCTCGTACAGTTGATGGAGCTCGAAGGGGATAGATTCTTGGTTGGATTCCATCAACAAGTACAGAAGGAATGTGAAAAAGCAAGGAACAATCAACACATCAAGTTGTGCATGTTTAAGGTAAATTACTTGGTTTTATTTTATGATAGTAAGTTCACTAAGTTCCTAGGAAAGTTTCAAATGCACTAGCTTGGGCCATATGCCATCAAATAAATCATAGATGGGGGCGCGGTTTCAGCTCGCAAAGCTGAATAGAGAACCTTTTCCAGGAAAAGTGAATGGAAGCCGATTGAAGCCATATGTAGGAGATCTGGCTCAATTACTATATGATGAATGACAGTCTTAGTGCTCCAGGGAGATGTAAGGGAGCACGAGACAATAAACTACACTGACTGATTTTGGGAACTACACAACAAGGGGGCTGTGCAAAAAAGGGTGATGTCACAGTACTAGAAGCCGCGCAAAGGGATTTGTGCTATGGAGGGAGATACCGTGTAGCACAACTAGAAAGTGACTATTAGAGTCATTGTTCATGATTTAACAGCCCGAAGATGATTAAGAGGAGTGGGTGGGTGGAATTTAAGGCTGAAAGCATTGGAGATCTGCCGCCAGATTAGCATTAATGGATGTATTTTGGGGGCAACGGTCGGATTTGAATTCGAATTCTCCTATAAATTAGAGAACACTTTGGACCCTTAGAGTTTCTTAGTCGTGTTGTCTATTTCTTATGAGCTGCTCTTTTTTTTTACGATTTGGTCGCGAGCCCTGATTTTGAAAATTTTCTAGACTTAAATCATAAATTCATCTTGGAAAACATGTCGGGTTCGAGCCCTACTGAGACTATGAACATTGGGGAAGACATTGCATCCAAAAGAGCCGCTCTAGAGGTGGTGAGCATGGAAACTCCGGCTCCTATGCCTATGGCACCGAGGTCACCTAGTCCGAAGACTACACCTCTGCGAGCGGCCCAAAAGCCGAAGAAAGATAAGCATAAGAAGCCAGTGCTGGTGCGCGAGTCACTTAGGAAGCATTCTGCTGCCCAGACGTAGAAGAAGGATAAGCAACCTAAGAAGGTTGTAGATTTGGAGGTTGAAGAGGGCGCTGAAGATATAGATGCTAAGGGTGCGAAGCCCATCACCAAGTTGTCAAAATACATCCCTTAGCGTAAAGGGAAGGCGAAGGTCACCAAGGACCCAGAATCAGAGAAATTCATCATTCACATGCCCCCGTTGCCCAAAAAGATAACCTTCGAAGGTCCGCGCTTGGCGCGGGTCCCTCTATTAAAGATGGAAGATTGGGACCTGGCTGACCATGAGAGGTTCCCCCACCTCGCGACAGAAAACTATATGAAGCGAGTGTATTACAAAGACTCAGGTGTCACTAAGTTGGAGTCAATTGAATGGATCTGCGGAGTAGAGAAATCCGGGTTGTTGAACCTGCTATGGGTGCCCCACTACTACTGCTCTAACATTAATACCACCTGTATACGACAACTGCTTACTGTGTGTGCTTATGGCTTCACGTGCCTATCCCCATCATGGATATTCTCATCCACAGGATCACACACATGCCGCATGAGGGTTTGAATACGACCAAGGAGTTTGGCGGAAAGACAAGCGAGAGGGACTTGGCAGAGAGGATGAAAAATCAATTTGAGCTTATCAAGAAATCGCGCAGCTACTCCATAACATCCATCAACGATCCCGCGGTGAATATTGCTACCTAGATACTAGTTGGAAAAGTCAGGAGGAAGTGCCGCGAGGACGAGATTCTGGTGCCTGTAATCTCACTAGTTGCACAATGCGCGAAGGGCGTGCAGTTTAACTGGTCGCACAATTTATGTAGTGAGTTCCTTGCAAATTATCACGAGCCCCAAGATGATAGCAAGACCTTCCACTACATGCAGATGCTTCTCTCCAATTTGTTAGTTGCATGGGATCTCCCAGAGGATAGCCAATTCTCTCCATTAGAGGCAGGATTACCGAAGGCCGCACTGTTTTCCTCCCTCTGGACCATGAAGGACCCCGCGTGGGTCGTAGAAATGAATATTTTCTATGTATTGATGGAATCAAGCTTCCGTATGGCCATCAACTAGTGCCCACATTGTCCCCAACCTTGTATGAACATATGTCCGAATGTGATGAGTTCAAGGTAGACTTCCACCAGCATTCGAGCGCGGAAGGACCCACAGCAGAAGTGGTTCGATCTGATGTACCTCGTCACTAATGATGCCATACAGGAAGTGATCAAGTGCTGGCCATTAGATTGGAATACTCCGTCTGACTTGGCCACAGGTACCAGTAAATGAACGAGGAGCTCAGCAGAGAAAAAGCAGAAGGATACAGCAAAGCAGGAAGTGCAGTAATTGGCCACGCAGCGAAAGAAGGAGGTCTAAGATAAGGCCCGAATGGAAAATGAGTGCGCCACAAAGGAATAATCTGAACAAGAGCAGTGTGTATCCCAGCAAAGCAGAAAATCTCCTTCACCTAAAACTGAGGAAGAGTAGTCGGCACATGCGGTGGAGGCGATGAGGGGTAGAGCACCCCATTTCGAGTAAGGAAGTGTATAGAATACCAATAGTAGGGGTCCCAAAAGAAGACCAAGGCGACTAAACCACAGGTGGATCCCATTACGCTGATGGAGGGCGATCTCGACGAGATCGTGGATAGAGTGTGGGACACTACAGTTGAATTGTTGTAACAATTCAAGAAACAATACATGCAGTCATTATGTAATGTTCAGAAGGATCTACACAAATTTCAAATCCAGACCAATAGAATACAGGTGGGCGTGGGTCAGGTGAGCGTTGCATAGACGAGCTTGGCACTAGGGACAAATTAGGCTGTCAAGTTGGTTAGGACAGTGGACCTCAAGACAGTTGCGCTGCTAGAAGGATACCTGAGCGCGGAATCAGCTGATGAGAAGATCATCGTTAGCACCCTGAAGAAAATTGACCTCAATATTGCAACGCTCCCTAATGAGTTTCTCCATGCACTACAGATAGGAGTGAAAATGGAATTAAGAGCACGGGAGCAGTGTGCTCTTAGTTTAATAAGCGAGTACGAGGTGAACAATGAGAAAATTTTCACCGAAAAGACACAGGCCCTGAAAGAAAAAGATACGCTCTAGGCACAGAGTTCCCAGTTGGCGGCTATACTTGAAAAGGCATGCAGAACAGTGCCAAAGTTGCACATTCCTCAGGATCCACAACTAGAGGCCAAGATCCGGAAGCTAGTTGCGGGCGTCCGCGATGCAAAGGCAAAGGTGGAAAGAATTCAATTTGAACTCAATATGAAAATCATGAAGCTGGAACTCAAGTCACAGCCTTCGACTCCGCCCGAGGTCAGGGAATAGTGCGGAGCTGACATCAAGGAAGGGATAGCTACTGCGGATGTCGCAGTCGTTGATTACACATATTTGTTTAAAAAGGCCATGGAAGTGGTGATGACCCTGCAGGAAGATCCCACCCTGCAGATATTGAGTACAAAGATCCGTGAGCTCCAACAATAGTACAACGAGGTTAGGGTGACGGTGCACTCCATTGCTACAGCACATCGCATCACCAAGTTGCAAGAGGGCAAGCAGCTCCTTGCAGAAGTGGAAGTAGCGCAGAAAAAGGAGGCAGTGCTTAAGGCACGGTTGGGTCCTTGGTTGGACAAAGCTTAGCAAGTTTCAGCCAACATTTAGGAGAAGCTGATGAACTTGCAGCTCACACAACAGAAGATCAAGCTAGCTGGTGAAGGACTCGCTACAAAGAAGCTGGTCGAACAAGTGAAGCAAGAAGTCATGCAGAGCGCGGCTGAAGCAGCAGTGATGCAGGTGACGCTGGGGGATCTTCACAATAAGATCACCACGCCAACCGAGTGACTCGAGGGTGAGTCATGACCTTTTTTTGGGGGGCCTGTTGGGATGGGGTCGCCTAGGTTAGTTTTGGGGCAAAATCCTAAGTTTTGATGTAAAGTATGATAAAAATATGTAAAGTCTAAGTCCAAGGAAAATCTAATTCTTTTGTTTATGGGTATGACACAAAAAATTAGCTCCAACATCCCCCCATACTGCTTCGAATGAGACTTCAGTCCTCACTACGCAGATTGATGCTGAAAGGGCCAGTAGTGTAGGGTTTCGTTTGGTGCAACTAACTCTGAACCTGGGTCAGGACCCACTAAGCCAAGACAAGGTTATATGAAACTATTTGGAATTAATGATATTTTTTAATTTCATTTTGGAGCATTTATATCATTACTGTTGATTAACATTTATTCCTAATATATTTTCATTTATAAGTAATTCCTTATAATTTTTGTGTATTGAAAATGTGTTTTGATACTCACACTTCTCAATGTTTTTTTATTTATTATAATATAACTTCATCAATTTGAATAATGAATTGGTATACATACATGCATTAAATTAATGTAGATATCAATTTCATATCAATTTTAAGTAAATTGAATAATTACTTATATAATAACAATATATTAAATAATATTATTATACACTTAAAATTTTTATGTAATGTGATATCATTTTAGTTACACTAGCATAGATCCATCTTAATTCCAGATCTGTCAAGTGTTGAAAGGGATCAAATCTCTCAAGGTGCAAACCTTTCCTCAAGCTTTAAACACAAAAAAGAGGTTTGCACCTTAAAAGATTTGATCCCTCTTAGTGCTTGATAGGTCTACAGTTAAGATAAATCTATGTTGGTATATCTGCAATCATGAATCATCATCATCATCCATACATGACCTAGCATGTCAATAACAGTGACAAAAGAACATGATAAATAGAGTGAAAAGACAACTAGGGTGACATCACGGCAAACACACTAGCCAATAATGAAAACATAGCTTCTTTTCAAGGTCAAAACATCAAAAAAATGAAAATATCCAAGTATGAATCCATGTTTGTATGTTAGATTCATGGTTTGACATATGGCAGTTCCTAGGGTAAATGGAAAGTTACATGTTGTTGTTATATGCCAAAATTGGTATTAGAGCTGAGGAAGGATTACTAGATCTGTGAAACCAACAAAGTTATTAAGAAGGTGGGAAATGTTGGAAAAACCATTGCAAGTTTAAGGTTCCCAACACAGGTTTTAAAGTGTAGCAGTTGCGATGATTTGCACAAACTTAACAAATTCACAACCATCACACTTCCTCTTTGTTAAAACAAGTGCTGAATTTAAAGACCGAGCGCCTCTACACCCTATTGAAAGGTGCACTAGTGGTGTTTCAAAAAAAAATCATGAGATAATATGAAGGTCAAAATTCTTCATGCCAATGAGTTTTTCAAAGGGGTCATGTGGTTTTCCTTTTTAACTTGTACGTGAGGATCCTGTTTAAAAACAAGGATTTTATTATATTTTAAAAGTTATTTATATAACGGTTATTTTATATTAAGGATAAAGGACTTTACAAGGTTTTTGAAAAGGCCTTTTTGGGGGGTAAAGTTTTATTTAAAGCTTTAAATACATTTAAAAGGGTTTCGTTGAAAAATGTATATAAAATATTTTCCTAGAAATAGGAGTCGTATTTGAAGAGGATTTCTTTTTTTAAATGACGGCTTTATCAAATTTCTAGTCATATTTTCCATTGTTTATAGGGAAGGATTATGATGTGTGGGCCATTAAGATGGATACCACATTGAAGGCACATGATGTTTGGGATCATGTCATTTTTCAGTTTCCAGAACCTAAGAATGAAGCAGAAGAATAAGACCTCACTAATGCAGAGAGGGAACAATGGAATAAGAAAAAGAATAAGAATGCATAAGTGTTGCATCTTATCCAACAGGGAGTGGACAGATTAGTTTTCTAAAAAATTATGATCACGTCTTCAGAAAATACATCATGGGAGAATTTGGTGACAAGCTATAAAGGTATGGCCAAATTCAATATTGTTAAGTTGCATAATACTAGAAGAGATTTTGAAAGTTTGCAGATGAAGGAAATAGAGGACATCGATTCATTCATGAATCAAGTCTTGAATGTCGTAAATCAGTTAAAAGTTTATGGTGATGACATAGAAGATCAAATTGTGGTTGAGAAGGTAATCATATATTTGTCTACCAAATTTGACGATGTGGTAGCAGCCACAGAAGAAGCCAAGGACTTGGAAACGCTGGCAGTTGATGAGTTGATGGGATCATTTCTATCCCATGAGGCATGGATAGACATAAATAAGGATTCCACTTTAGACACTGCTTTCAAAAGTCAAGTTTCTATTTCAAGAGACAGAAGTTGAGGCAGAGGTAGATCGACAGGTAGAGGACGAGGTGCAAGACATGGTGGTCAGAGAGATGGTAGAGAAGAGTAGGAACATGAAAGTGGAAGAAACAACAGAATCTTCGACAATAATCAAAGAGTTGACAAATCAAAGGTGAGATGTTATTATTGTAATAAATTTGGTCATTATGCTCGTCATTGTAGGAAGAAGATAGTTGATCAAGGAAAGCAGAGAGCTAATATCACTACAGATAATACTGACTCCATGTTCCTAGATATCCATATCAAGTAAAAACCTTCTGATAATGTGTGGCTATTAGCTAGTGGTTGCAGTAACTATTATCACGCCAAGAAACTCTTGTATCTTGGAGATGCTCGGGAACATTACAAACTCAACTTAATCTTGGAAATGGATGAATGGAAGGAATGATGCTTGTTCAAGCCAGATAACCACTCCTACTTTTCTTGACTTTAGACATGTGTGAACACCCCCAGACCACAAGGCTTTAGACCACCAATTACTCACAATTTAGGGATTGGGTGAATATGGAGAACACTGACCACACCAGCAGATGCACAAGACCATGTGATGGTCGGCTGCAACCAGTAAAGAGGTTTTCAAATCTATTTCCTAATGCACAGACAGGATGATAGCTCTCTGTCACTAGGTAAACAGAAACCTGAATAACACATTTACTGATACATACAAGACTTTAACGCAGAGGTAGGATGACAGCTCCTCTAATGCTAAATGTCAAGATTTCATGAAAACTGCATGACAGGCACAACCTAGAACAGAATAGAAGTGAAAAGTGAGCAATTAACAGCAAAAGAAGCTTGTATTAGCTGAAAATGAAGATGAGACACTGCAAGTATCAAAGCAGTTACAGTCTCCAGCAGTTGAACCTTACATCAAAACAACAACCATCAACACCGATTACATCTGTTTTCTGGGGGCATATAGAGTTTCTTTACAAAGATGTTCTGTTGTTCCAGGCATGGAGGGTTCATAATTGACCACCAACCGCTTTAACTGTCTGATGGAGTCTCTGGTGCAATCTGCCTGCTTCAGTGGATGAATTTGATCTTCTCGGATGCTCTGTTGTCCTTCTCGAGCAGGTGGAGTGTCGTATGGAAGAAGTTCCATAACTGTTAAATGCGTTGATCTGCTTGAGGCACGTCCTTTTTCTTCTCGGCCATATTGTTTGTTGAATGCGGTGGTTGAAGAGTAACTGCGCAGAGTACTGAACACTGGCCACCTTCGTCCTTTCGAGAGTATGAAATGGCTATGGACGTGGACAGTATGGACGAATGAAGAAGGAAGATCGGCCGTTGGATTACGCAGATGGACAGCGGTCAATGCTTGGCAAGGAGTGCCGGGAGGCGAGGTGGAAGATGATTGGGAGCCGTTGGATATCAGGTGGACAGATCCAATGGTCATCGGGTGGAGGACATGCAAGGGGGGTTAACGAGCGGGGACAAAGGATGGGCGGTAAGTGGTATTGATCACACCGCTTTTGGTGGGTGAGTGGTAAAGGTATGCGGGCCCATGATCACAATCATCGGGTGATGCATGGCAGACAAGACGTGACGAAAACCATTTTGATCGTGATTTAACGCACGGTTGGTTTGCGAGAGCGGGAGGAGCGAATGTTGTCCGATCACGGCGGAGTTGATCAGCCGGTGTGGATTTGATCGCATGAGTTTTCAACTGATGTGACAGGAAAGCGTTGGATTGGGGGTGAAAAGTCAACGATTGTAATTATGGTGAAGGGCCGTATGGGCGCAGGCTCATGGGTTAAGCGCCCGAGACTTAAGGTTGGAAAGGACCGTTATGCAGGGTGCAGAGGAAAAACAGAGGAAATAGAGCTGAAAGAGGATAAGTGGGATAGGGGAAAAAAGGAGATAGCGACCAACGTGGAATCCTTTTGAGCACAACCAAGCAGACCAAGCCTTTCTCTGACCTTAGAAAATCTTCATTGTATAGCAGAGCTAACAGTAACCACATGATAGGCAACAAGAATTTGATTGCAAATTTGGATTAATATTTGAAGACGTAGGTAAATTTGGGGACTTGGATGTAGATGGAAAAGGAGTGGTCAATATTATGACCAAGCAAGGGGGGCCAAAGACAATTTCAGAGGTATATTATGTCCCTGGTCTCAAACATAATTTTATAAGTGTTGGTCAATTGATGAAAAAGGGATACATAGTTATTTTTTAAGGACAAGAGTGTGTTAGATATGACAAGCCCCAAAAAAACAACTGATAAAAAACGCGCAGATGATGAGTAACAAACTCTTTCCTTTAATAATGAATTACAACGATAAGGAAATTTCTCTAATGGTTATTGGTTATGACACTTTTGGTTTGGACACTTGCACCTCTCTAGTTTAAGATTATTGCAGCAGAAAAAAATGGTTAGAGGATTACCTCCCATCAAGGAACCTTCTACCACTTGTGAGTGTTTCATATTGGGAAAGCAACACCATGATATTTTTCCTAAAGGAGTTGCATACAAAGCAAAGCAGTCATTGGAGCTGGTTCATACAAACTTGTGTGGACCCATGAGGGCACATTCGATTGGTGGAAGTTGTTACTTCCTCATTTTCATTTATGATTTTAGCAAAAGACATGGGCTTACTTCCTGAAGCATAAGTCTGAAAATTTTGCAAAGTTCAAAGAATTCAATGCCTTAGCAAAGAACCAAAGTGATCATCAAATCAATGTATTGAGGTCAGATTATGGTGGAGAATATGATTCGAAAGCATTCAATGATCATTGAAAATAACATGGAATCAAAAGACAGTTTACAACTAGATACACCCGCAGCAGAATGGTGTAGCAGAGAGAAAGAACAGGACAATTATGAACTTGGCAAGGAGCATTTTGAAAGGAAGAAACTTGTCTGATGAGTATTTGGCAAAAGCAATTGCATGTGTTCTTTATGTGATAAATAGATCTCCTACAAATTGTGTGATGAACATAATACCAAAAGAAACATGGTCAGGCATGTCTTGCAGTGTATCTCATCTTAGAGTATTTGAATGTGTAGCTTATGCACATGCGCCTATAGAGATAAGAGGAAAGTTGGATGATAAAAGTGAAAAATTCATATTTACTAGTTATAGTGAGCAATCAAAAGCTTACAAATTATATAAACCGGTCACCAAGAAGACCATAATCAACCGAGATGTTGTGTTCAAAGAACAAGAGTCATGGAATGAGACTAGAAAAGAAAGTTAATGCACAAGTACCATTGATTGAAGAAGAGGGTGCAACAAAAAAGGAGTGGCGAGAATCACAAGAGAAGACAACAAACATAGTCACGCCATCAAGAACTCCAAGATATTCTGAACAAAATGGATATTCAAGCAAGTAAATAGATCAAAAGTTTCCTAATAATCAATCAAGTGATTTATCAAGTAATGGTAAGAGGAAAATGATAAGTCTGAAAGATATTTATGATGATTTGGATGTTATTTCAAATTTTTCATTGTTTTCATTCCAACTTTCTTCGTTTGAAGAAGAAATCAGAGATGAAATTGGGTGCAAGCCATGGAAGATGAGAGAGAAGTTATTGAAAAGAACGATACATGGGATTGGGTTGATTTTCTGAAGAATAAAAACCGCATTGGTGTAAAATGGTTATACAAGACAAAGTTGAATGAGAAAGAACAAATTAATATATTTAAAACAACACTTGTAGCAAAATAATTCTCGCAACAACTACAAATAGACTTTGGAGAAACAGTTTCTCATGTAGCCAGATTAGATACTGTAAGAGCAGTCTTAGCCACAAAAACTCAAAACAAGTGGAAAGTATATTAAAAGGGATGTGAAATCAACCTTCTTGAATTAAATTCTAGAAGAAGAAATTTGTGTACAACAACCTCCAAGTTATGAAGTTAAAGGTAAAGAAGAGAAGGTTTACAAGTTGAAGAAAGCGCTCTATGGGCTCAAGCAAGCACCAAGACCATGGTATTGCAGAATTGATAGATAAATGATCAAGAATGTATTTTGTAAAAGCAACATTGAGCCTACCTTGTACACTAATGTAAATGAGCATGGACAAATTTTGATTGTTTGCATATATGTTGATGTCATTTTTTATACTGATGATCTTGAATTGGATGAATTTAAAGCAATCATGAAGAAATATTTTGAGATGATAGATCTTGGTCTTATGAAATATTTTATTGGCATAGAAGTTGAACAATCTAAAAAGAGAATTTTTATTTGTCAAAATAAATATGCCAAAGATTTTCTAAAAATATTCTAGATGGAAAATTGTAAACTTGCCCCTACACTGGTTGCAACAAGTACTAAGTTAAGTAAGGATGATGAAGGATGAGATGTCAATCCAACTCTATTCAAAATATTGGTTGACAACCTCATGTATCTCACAACTACAAGACCTGATATTATGCAAGGAGTGAGTTTGATTTCTAGATTAAAGACTCACATTGGAGTGTAGAAAAAAAAAAATTATGAGATACATAACAGGAACTACAGATTGTTGCATAATGTATGAAAGCACTGAGAAGAAGGATTTGATTGGATATACAGATAGTGATTTTGCAAGAAGTTTGGATGATAGGGAATGCACTTATGGTTATGTGTTCCATCTTGGTTCAAGTGTGATTTCATGGGAATCTAAGAAGCAACCTATTGTGACACTATAATCAACAGAAGAAAAATATGTAGAATCAACGTCGACAGTGTGTCAAGCAGTGTGGTTAAGAAAACTATTGGATGGACTCAAGAATAAACAACAAGGATCAAAAACAATATATTGTAACAACACCTCATCTATTGCACTGTCCAAGAATAATGTGTTTCATCAAAAGAGCAAGCATATTGATACTAGATATTATTTTATTAGAGAACTTGTAAGCAATGGAGAAGTCCACTTGAAGCCTTATAAATCGAGTAATCAATTGGTTGATATATTTATTAAGCCATTAGAAAAAGATGTATTTGAGTTTTAAATAAGAAACTTGGGTGTTGTAAGCCTAGCTGAGACTTAGACCAGCACACAAGTTTGAGTTGTCATGAGCCATGTCTTAGTTTAGCGGTTGTAATTAAGGGGAAGTGTTAAAGATAGCTAGTTACTCCTGCATGGAGAGTTGTCTAAATTTAGAGAGTCAGTTAACTGAGTCAAGTTGAATCAAGTCGAATTGAGTCATATTTTGGGTAAATTCAAATTTAGTATGTGTTTGCATGTTGAGCTATTTTGGGCGAGTTTCTACTTGAAAAAGTTTAAATACCCTTCACCGGGCTCATTGTAATCATCAAGTTTGTGTGATCAATTGAAGAGTCACAAATTGTATTATGTGTGTCTGAATTTGTGTTATTTGTTGTCTTTCCTCCTATACCTTTCCCAAAGGAAAAATGAGTCCATAATAGCTTAATCCATCCCTGTCGTGGCCATAGACATGACCGACTCTCCGAAAAGATGAGGAATTCTAGTCAATGCAACCACAACAAGAGTGGCCACCATGATGATGAATAAAAGGAGCATGAGACAAGAAACATCGTTATGATGCATTTCTCTTTCTCCGAAAATCAAACAGCCTTCAAAGTTCAATGAGTTGTGCTCTTCGCTATGTTCGTATATAAAGGGAGAGCAAAAAGGTAAAGACAGAAATGGACGTATGCAATGAGGGGTAGAGAGGTCAACGTCTTGACTCTGGGGCGGTGGTCAATGGAGGAATTAGAGATGTCGTGAATGATTTGGAAACGCTACATACGACACCTCGTATTCATGTATGCAGATAAGAATTAGAAAACCAATTAAATTCCATTATATTTCATTGAACGGATATATTGTTTATTTTGCAACCTATACTATCAACCTCTTGGGTAAAACTCATATTTTCCTTTTATTAATTATGGAAATTTCTTTTACAATTTCTTATGAAAAATGTGGTGTATTGATTTAATTATATTTTAAATGAAATTTCTCGTTTTCAAAATTATAACTGATTTTTTAATTCATATTAAAATATTTTTTAATATTTGTAATCCATGCTTTGTTATTAAAAATATAGTTATTTATATATTATAATATTTTGTTATTAAAAATATAGTTACTTATATATGATAATATTTTGTTATTTGTTGTGTAAGTTTGGCAGTATCTTTTTTTTCTATTAACCATATGTAAGGTAGGTTAAAAAATATATGTCCAGTGACTTCAACCTGCCCAAAGGAAACCTGGTTTGTTGGCCACCGATCAGCATCATATGCCATCCAAAACATAAACTGTTTGAGCATGTCCATCCAGGCTATATAAGCTACTATGTCCACTGTATGTTTAAACTTACTACTAACAATGTAAATTCTATCCAACTAAATCATTGTAACAAAACATCAAAAAAAATTCATGAGGTTCATAACTTCTTGACAGTCAATCATCTGACGATTTTATGGGAGTCAAGTCCTTTACAATCGACCCTGGCATTTCGTTTTGTTTCAGGCTTTATAGCTATTTTTCCATGTGGCCAAGGATTCTAGTGGTACTGCTGCACTTGTACTGCATGGATCTCCCATTGAATATCTTTTAGGCTAGGCCCCTCTTGCTAGGTTTACTACAGCTCCTCCAAATTCCTAGTAGCTATCATTTCTTTTTCCAATAAATTCTTCATGACCTAGTGGAGTTGGAATGACTATTTAAAGCGTGTTTTCCTACCTCGAGTGTGTCCAGGGTCCAAAAGCTGGGGTTCCCAATCCTTTGTTGGAGGTGACTATGTCATAGCCTTGGCATTCAATTCCACCTCCCATGACAAAATTTGGGACTTCACCTATGCTGGGGTGCCCCCATTGTATACATGCATGAGGTTTTGCATGTTATCCTCCCCGGTTTTCTTTCCTCTCTTCCGCTGGGTCTTGTTGGTCGAGGCCAGTGACGTTTTCCCTTTGTTGTTGTTTTGTTTATAGTTGCGGCAGTGCCCTCTTTTCCCCAGCCCCACCTCTTCCTTCACCATGTTGCCTTCAACCAAAATTTCCTTTGACCATGGAACCTCCCAACCTCTTGCCTTAGCATGGAGCAGAAGTGCCAGAGTCGGAGGGAGAGGTAATTTAGACAAACCTGAAAGAGTAATGTATGCAAAAGAATTAAAAACAGACATCCAAATGTCGTTATTTCCATCCATCCATTCCCTGTGGAATGTAGTTATTGTGTCGTGTTTCATGGTCTGAGGAGTGAAACCCAATTTCCCCCCAACCCCCTCATCATTTTCCTTCATCCTCTCTCAATGCCCAAACTTAGGTGAATTCCCTCCCCCTGATTCTTTATTCTCCCTAGGTCTAGCCAGTCCTCTAGCTCCAAGAATTAAGCCCCGCCATAATAGAATTGACAAACACACAGGTGTTGGGATACTCTAAGTCCCCATTCATGCCCCTTTGGGCCAGGATTTTTCCTAGAGACCAGACATTGGCTAAATTGATAGACCCACCGATGTCTGGTGACCTTGACTCCCCATGCATGCCCCTTTGAACCAGAAAATTTCCGAAAGGCCCGACCATGACGATATTGATGGACATATTGGTAAAGGGTGTGTCCAAACTTGACTGCATTCCCTCCCCTCCGGTTCTCTATTCTACCCAAGGCACAGCTAGGCCTCTGGCTCCAAGAATTAAACCATGTCGTAATGGAATTGGAAAACTCATAAGTATTAGGGTCCCCTGAATACCCATTCATACCTCAATGGGCCAAGTGTTTGTCACGAGACCAAGCTATGGCAGAATTGCTAGAAACACTAGTTTTTGGGGGCCACGACTCCCCATTCCTACCGTATTGGACTACAAGTTTACCCAAAGACTAGACTATAACAAACTGAACAAACATACTGGTAATATGAATCTTGGACTCCATATTCTTTATTCTCTAGCCCAGAAATTTTTCGACTGACCGAAAGCTCTCATAACTACCTCGATCCCATCCAAGTCTTAGACACCTAGATCTAAAGGATGGAGGAACAAAATTTTCATCCCGAATGACAAGAGCAAACCCAAACCCTCCATGCATGCCCCTTTGAGCTAAAAAAATTCCTTATAACACTGAAATTGGAATTCTAGACATCAATAGTAGTAAACTCAACTAAATTCTACCAGAAACATGCAGAACCATCACCCATCCTTAGGAAGGTCATATCCCAACAATGCTTAATGGATGGTGGCTGATATCCATAAAGTGCCATAAATGGGGTCATTTTTGTTGTTGTATGGAAGGAAGTGTTATACCACCATTCAGCCAGAGGCAACCATTTGACCCATTATGTCTGTTTATCAAATACAAAGCAATGAAGATATCCTTCCAAACATTTGTTTACTATCTCAGTTTGCCGATAAGATTGAGGATGATAAGATGAGCTATGAGCTAACTGAGTACCAAGACAAGAAAATAATTCTGTCCAAAATTTTCCAGTGAAAATGGGATCTCTATCACTTACAATAATCTTTGGGTTTCCATGTAGCTTTTGAATTGTTTCCATAAATGCAATAGATAATGTATTGGCTTTAAATGGATGTGATAATGCACAAAAGTGTGCATACTTGGTAAGTCTGTCAACTACCACCATGATAACACTCTTTCCCTCAGACTTGGGTAAACCTATGATAAAAATCCATTGAAACCTCCTCGCAACGTTGGCTTGGAATGGATAAAGGTTGTAACAGACCTAGGGTCTTAATTGTTTCAACTTTATTTTGTTGGCAAACCAAACATTCCGCCACAAACTTTTGAATATCCGATTTAAGGCCATCCCAAAAAAATTCCTTCTTAACCTTGTGGTAAGTTTTTAAAAATCCTGAGTGCCCTCCTAAGGGAGAAGCGTGCAATTCCATAAGAATATTTTGTTTTAGTTGGGAATTCTTACAGAGGTATAAGCGATCTTTGTACCATAAAGAATCATTTTGCCAGCTAAACATATCAGATGTACTGGATTCTTGTTGTAACTTTCGAATAAGTGCCCACACTTCTTCATCATTCTTCCATTCCTCCCTTGCTTCATTTATCCAATCTGGTTGGATAATAAAAATGGCGCACAAAAATGCTTCCACGTCCTCATCCTTTCTTGAGAGTGCATCTGCCACCACATTTTGCTTCCCTTTTTTGTAGATGATTTCAAAGTCATAACCCAACATATTTGTGACCCACTTTTGTTGCTCTTCAGAGGATAATCTTTGTTCTAAAAAGTATTTAAGGCTATCATGATCTGTTTTTACCTTGAAGTGTCTTCCCATTAGGTAGGGTCGCCATTTCTTAAGTGCATGGAGTATTGCCAACATTTCCTTCTCATAAATAGCTTTGTGTAAAAACTTTCCCTTGATTGGACGACTTTCAAAAGCAATGGGTCTTTCATCTTGCATTAAAACAGCACCAATTCCATTTCCTGAAGCATCACATTCCATAATAAAAGTTTTTGTGAAGTCTAGTGTAGCTAAGACCGGTGCTTGGCACATTGCCTCTTTAAGATGTTTGAAGGCCTTTGTTGCTTCTGGAGTCCATGAAAATGCATCTTTCTTCAATAATGTTGTTAGAGGTGCTGCAATTCTCCCATAATTCTTAACAAACTTGCGATAATACCCTGTCAACCCAAGAAATCCTCGCAGATGCTTTATGGATGTGGGGATTTTCCATTCCTTAATGGCTTTAATTTTGCTAGGGTCTACCTTAACTCCTTCATGAGATACAATATGACCCAAATATTCCACCTCTTGTACTCCAAAGAAACATTTGGATCTTTTTGCATATAATTGTTTCTCCTCCAATAGTTGTAGCACCCTGTCAACATGTTCAACATGATCCTTCCAAGACTTGTTGTAGATTAGTATATCATCAAAAAATACTAACACAAATTTTCTAAGGAATGGTTCGAAAATGGAATTCATCAAACCTTGAAATGTTGAAGGTGCATTGGTAAGGCCAAAAGGCATGACCAAAAATTCATAATGACCCTCATGAGTTCTAAATGTTGTTTTCGGAATGTCTTCAGTCTTCATTCTGATTTGATGATATCCTGAACGAAGATCCAACTTCGTGAAGTAAATTGATCCATGCAATTCATCTAGTAATTCATCAATGACAGGAATGGGAAACTTATCTTTAATAGTGAGCTTGTTGAGCCCCCTATAATCCAGACACATGCGCCATGATCCATCCTTCTTGCGCACTAATACTACTGGAGCAGAGCAAGAACTTTGACTCGGTTGAATTATACCAACCTCTAGCATTTCTGCAACCATACGTTCAATTTCACTCTTTTGGGCATAGGGATATCTGTACGGCCTGATGTTTGGAGGAACACTTCCTGGAATCAGATGAATAGCATGATCATGATCACGAATAGGTGGGAGACCTTTGGAAGTCTCGAATACTTTGGAATGATTGTTCAAGACTTTTTGGAGATCTGGAGAAATAGATGATTCCAATGTGGGAACATCTAGCGAACATAATTGTGCAATTACACCCCTTTGTTCCTTTTTTAAAAGCTTTGTCATACCGTTAGAGCTTATTATCTTTCCTGTTTTCCCTGCAATACCCCTTAATTCAACTTCCTTTCCTTCCACAGAAAATTTCATGAAAAGTTCTTGAAAATTAAAAGCTATTGTACCCAAGGATTGTAGCCATTGGACTCCTAGTACAACATCAACACCTCCCATTGGAATAGAAAGCATTGGGCTAGTCAATACATATTCTCTAATCAATAGCTTGATATTATGGCACTTTCCAGAGCAATTTATTGTTCCTCCATTTGCAACCATCACTTGACACTCTGGTGCTGGATATAAGAAGAAATTCAATTCTTTTGCTACCTTACAATCAATAAAATTGTGGGTACTTCCTGAATCAATCAACACTATTACCTTTTTCTTCTTGATTTGTCCTTCTATCTTGATGGTTTGAGGAGTGGTAATTCCATCCAATGCATTACAAGATATGGTCGGATTCATTTCTTCTTTATCTAGGCTTTGTTCCTGGAGTATATCCTCTTCTTTTGACCTTTCTTGCTCCTTTTCTTCTTCCTCTTCGCAATCTATGTAGAATAATTTCTTCTCAGCACACTTATGACCTTTAGTGTATTTGCTATCACAATTGTAACAAAGCCCTTTTGCTCTTTTTTCTTCCAATTGTTGTGGTGTCAACCTTATAGGTTGTGGAAGACTAGGGGCAACAACACTTCCATCTTTATAGTTATGAGTGGTATGCTTCCTGGTTGCCATAATTTTGCTTTCCATTTTTCTTGCTAACCTGAATGTCTTCTCTAATGAATCAGGTTCCCAAAGGCGAACATCATGTTGGATATTATCCTTTAAAGACCCTATGAACACATCAATCCTATGCTCCTCTGGAATATTTTTTACCCTTATGTTCAATTTTTGGAACTCCTCAATGTGCTCCGTTATTGAACCCTTTTGTTTGAGACTTATCAATTGGCTAAAAAAATGTTGCTTTTTGTATCCTCATAATGTGTTGTCAATTCTTCCGTAAAAATTGCCCAAGTGATAATTTTTTTACGAGAGTAAAGCCATTTGTACCATACAAACTGATTTGGTTCCAAATATAAAGTTGCAATACGTATCTTTTGTGTGTTTTGCACATTATTGAGATCGAAAAATTGCTCCACCTGTAATATCCATGTTGTGGGATCCTTGCCATCAAACTTCCTCATATCGATTTTTGGAATATGGTGGGTCTTCGATCCCACATTAGAGTCTATGAAATCATGATTGACATTTTTTTTGTTCACATCATGAGTTTCCTTTACAACCTTTTCACCATTAGTAAGTATTTCTTGTAGAAAATTTGTCAAATCTGTCTTCAAATCTGCCATGTCTGTCTTCAAATCTGTCTTCAGATCTATCTTCAAATCATCCATCTTAGCTTCCATGCCCTTTATCTTAGATTCCAAGCCATTTATCTTAGCTTCTGTTAGCTTTTGTGATCGTTACATTTGTTGCACTTGTTCTTGTAATTTTGATATATCATGTAGCATTTCTTCCTCTTCTTCATGAGTCATGCTAGGGCTTTCAGGTTCCTTACTAGGTGTTTGCATTTTCTTTCCTCGGGGCAGCCGTTACCGATAATAATGTTCTACTATTCCCTTTGAATTCCTTCAAAATAAATTTTCAAACCAATCTTAAGAAAAATTTAAAAGAATCTACACACCTTTTTTCACTTTGTAGGAGGTCGATATTGCCTCTGATGTATTTCTGTACTTTCAGATCATCTAGTTCTGAAATTGCGACCTGCAGTAGCCCTCTGTGTCCTCTTTCCTATGTTGCCAATCTGATCTAAATTGGATTCTCCAAGGAAGAGTTATGCAAAATATCCCACAGTGACCTTCTTATGAAATTTCAATCAGATGCTCAGAGAGAAAGTTATGACGATTTTCCCCAGGTCACCTGTTTGGAATGAAATTCAGGAGTCTTCAAGAAGACCAACTTCCTCAGATCATATCTCCGCAAATATAGCACGAACAACTCTGAAATTCAAACCCGAGATTCAACGCAATTTCTTCTCAAATGGGCTTTTTTTTAGCTTCTGAAACGTCGCAGAAAAAAAATTTATAGCAAAAATGCCATGATGACCTGTTTGGAGCAGCGAAACCCTAGAATCCAAAGCTCTGATACCAAATGTTATGAAACCAGCTCAAGAAAAGATAGAAAAGATAGATCAACGCCTTAGAATTCAGCCTCTTCGAGGGGGCAACCTCCTTTACATTACATAAATGAACAATTCTTGAATGATTCAAAAGACAAAACCTCCTTTCTATATATAGGAGTCTAAGGAGTCACAGTATAACCCAGCCGACCTAAAAATAATAATATAAAGCCACAAAAATAACAATAGAGGGGTTCTATGGGGCAAATTAATAACAATATGGGGATAATAGGGGCACAACAATATTAATAAGGGATGCAACTACAATATTAATGGGGTAATCACTAGTATTATAGGGACCCAACAGCTTCCCAGTCCTTTGGATACCATTTCTCTGCCAAAATGTTTTCACCAATGTTTTGATTGATAATCTTCCAAACATCCATTACAATTTGTTTTTCGTCTTTGAAGACCCTCCAGATCCTTTCTTTCCACACTGCCCAAAGGATAAATCCTATGGAAATATCCCAAGATCTATTGAGAATGGGGCTCGTATATATTATCTTCCTCCAATTTTCCATTGTTGTCTTAATGCTTGAGCAATCTCGGTCTGAATGACCAAAGAGGGTTTCATGATTCTGCCACAATTGGTTGCTAAATGGGCATGAGTTTAGGAGGTGCTCCATCATTTCCATTTTTTCCTCGCACATACTACATACTGAAGGTCCCTAAACTCCTCATTTTTGTAATTGGTCCCACGTAAGGCCTCGTCCATGGTAAACCAACCAGAGGAAGAAGGATACCTTTGGCCACAACTGCCACATCCATATTCTATCCAAGATGGGTAGAAACTATTGATGTTGGTGTTCTGCTTTCAATTGATACCCCTCCTATATTGTAAACATGCATTTATTCTTGTATCATCATTTGATGATAGGCGTGCCTTCGAAAATCATTAGTCTTCTAGAATTGATCTCCATATCATATGATGCCCATTAGGGAAAATTTGGTACATTGGGAAAATGTTGTCTCCTTTTCCACTCTCTCCAGGTGGATCTGGCATCTGCATCCTCGAATTTATTCACAGTGAGGTTTGTTGGTCGGTTTGTAAATAGGAATATATCTGCAAGGTCCTATTGACTAAATATTTTTTCCCTCTATTTCCATGAATCCTACCAAAACATAACTTTGTCTCCCCTCTGATCTCCAAAAAATCGTGGTTTTGTATCAGATCTCGGTTTTCTGCTGCTAGGTTCCATATTGTCGATCCCCTTGTTATTTCTTGTGTTCTTAGTCTCCCTTTCGTAGATTTTGGCATTCTTTATTTCGTTTCCCATATTACCTTCCATAGGTCGTTTCCTCCTTGGATCCATCTCCACCATAACGTTTCTCCCACGACCTAGTTTAGAGTATAGGGATCCCTGAGACCCAGACCCCCGTCAGTCTAGGCTTGGTTAGCCAATTCCATGATAGGAGGGCCCATTTCTTGGCTTTTTTTGCCCCTTGCCAAAGAAATTTCTTGAAGATATTTTTCATTTCAGTGCATGTTGTTTTGGGTGTGGCGAGAATTGAGCGCTGGTAGATGGGGGTCGATTGAAGCATTGTGTTCAGAAGGATGAATCTACTCGCCATATTGAGGGCCCGAAAGTTCCATTTCTGTAGGCAACCTTGTATTCAGTCAAGAATAACCTTCCAATTTGAAACTTTGAGGGAGTTGAAGCTAAGAGGGATACCCCAATATTTTGAAGGAAGGGTGCCTATTCGGAAGCCCATAATTCTTGCCAGGAAAGCTTGTGACTAAACAATAGTATTAAAGGAAAAAATATCTGACTTTTCTTTATTAATCTGAGTTTTGGAGGCATTAATGAAGTCTTGAAGGATGGATAGGAGGGGCCTTTCCTCTCTGAGGGTAGCTTGGAAGAACATCATGATGTCATCAACAAATTTTTTATGTGTTAAGGGGAGATCACCGCCCCACATGTGTAGCCCTTTAAATTTCCCTTCTTGAGCCTTCGCTTTGACATATCTCCCTAGACCTTCTCCTGATAAGATAAATAAGAAAGGGGAGATTAGGTCTCCTTATCTAAGCCCCCAAGAGACATTGAAGGTTTCAGTGGGGGATCCACTAAGGAGGATAGAGAACACTGGGGTGGATATAAGGGAGGAAATCCATTGGATCTAGCAGGGGTCAAAACCAAAGGCTTAAAGGATACACAAAAGGTAGGTCCATATCAGGTGTTCATATGCTTTAGATAAATCCAGCTAAATCATCATACCTTTTTATATGAGGCTTTTGAGGGAGTGGATGGCTTCTTAAGATGTGACTATGCCATCTAGGATTTGGCGGCCCTTGACAAAGTTGGTCTGACCTGGGGACACTAGATCCAGGAGGATTGGTTTAAGCTGATTTACCATAATAGTTGAGAGAATTTTGTAGATGACGTTGCATAAGGCTATAGGTCTGAATCCATGAGGCTCTTCAAAATGTTCAGATTTAGGAATTAAAGCTATGAATGTAGAGTTGAGGGTTGGATGTACCTTTCTCATCCTTGTAGATTCTTCTACCACCTCAAAGATGTTGTTACCCAAAATTGGCCAAGTTTCTTGAAAGAATTATGTTGTGAACCCATCTGGTCCCGGTGCTTTGTTTTTTGCCAATCCTTTGACCACCTCTTCTAATGTGTCAACTCTCATGAGTGCCAGATTCTAATATCTGCTGACCAATTGGGGTATGTTCCTGTTTATCTAGTCAATAACTTTTGACCTGTCGAGGAGCGGTTCTGGCAAGATGTTTTGGAAATGGTTAACCAACAGATCTTCCATATCTTCACACTGCACCAATCAATTTCCTCCTGGGTCTATCAGTGAGATTATTCGATTGTGTTGCCTATGTTGTATCATGGATGTATGAAAGAAGAGGGTGTTTCTTTCTCCCTCCCAGAGCCATTGAATCCTCAACTTTTTCTTCCGTAAAATCTCTTCTTGTTTCTTCCTTTCCTTAATCCTGGTCAAAAACCTGCCTTCTTCCTCTACTAAGGAGCTCGAGCAGCCATTCATTATCATTTGTTGTTGAACTTGTTGCATCCGAGTCTCAAGTTGTTCCTGGTCATGCTAGATATTGTCAAATTCTTGTTTGGTCCATTTCTTTATCTTTCGCTTTAGCTCCTTTAGACATTAGCTAGAATGTTTGCATGACATTTCTCCCCTGTTTAGCACTCAAGTTCCACCAGTCGTTTACTTTTTCAAGGAAGGAGGGATCACACAACCAAAAGGCTTCAAACCAAAAAGGCCAGTTTCGTTGCCCCTATTTCAAGTCTACTTCCAGCCGAATAGGCCAGTGGTCAGAGCCTAGGCATGGAAAAATCAAGGCTTCATAGTAAACATCTCTATTGATCAGAATTTCAGATGCCAAGAACCAATCCAGCCTTAAGGCCACCTGATGAAGTCCTCCCCTTCTATTATTCCAAGTGTGTGTTCCATTAATGGTTGGGATGTCCACTAGCTGTAGGTCTGCTTGCATGTCCCTGAACAGTTCCATTTCTAGTTATTCTCTTCTTATCCCTCCTTTTCTATGGAAGTGAGGTTATCAGGTTAAATTCTCCTCATATCAACCATAATTTTTTTGTATGCATTTGACTCAGTTTCCTTATACTTCGAAGGAAGCTTTCCTTCTCTCCCAGGGTGTGAGGGCCATAGACCGCTGAGATTAGAACCCATTACCTAGTTCCTATGTTGCAAAAGTTCCCTGACAAGATGCATGGCATACCCTTCCAGTAATCTACCATTACCTCCACGGGGTTCCAAAGTATGGAAATTCCTCCAGCACTTCCTTTTGCTTCTAATGATACTACTTCATAATTGGGTTTTATTCTTCTAAGTATATCCTCTATTTTCTCCCCTGATACCTTGGTTTCCTAGAGGAGCACGATCTGAGGCTTCTCCTTTTTCAGTCGGTCTTGTAAGTATCTCTGCTTACCTCGGGTATTAAGGCCTCTAATTTTCCAGAAGATTACTATCATTGGGAAAATTTGTGGAGTTGTTGGAATACTGTTGAGAGCAGTATTACCCTTCCCGTGTTAAACAACATCTCTCCCATCATTTGTATTGACTCCTGCAGGTTTCTCTATCCCCCTTTTTCCCCCCCTTTACTTAGGATATGTTGTTCCTATGATCTTTCTAGTTGCATGCCTAGTTTCTCCACTGGATCTTCCTATATTTGTCCTTAATTAGCCATATATTGCTAGAACGTTTCTTTATACAGTTTCTTTTGATCTTCTGGGATAAATATTTCATCTAGGTGCCTCCATTCATTCAGGAGTCTTCTCATAACCACTTCCTCCGTGCTCAACTCCTCCCTGACGACATCGACCTCCATTGTCGTAAGATCTATTGGTTCTGACTCCTCTTTCTCTGTCAATTCTATTTGGGCTTTCCTCTTTGGTATGGTTGTGGATTTGCTCGGTTCAATTCCCTTATATAGGTCCAGATTCTCTGGTAGTTCAGTCTCTTTTGGGGTTTCCCCTTCCTCTTGCAACACCTCATACTTGTTATTGTTTTCCCTTTTCTTTGGGTTATTGGATCCTGGTTTCGGTTGTGCCCTCGTGTTCTTCTTTTTGTGTGGAACCTCCTTGAACCCCTCATTTGTTTCTTTTGGGAGGTTCTTTTCCTGCGCCAACTTTAGGTCTTCCAAGCCAGACTGGTTCTATGAACATGCTTTTTACAGATAATCATACTCATAAAAATGGTGGCAACGAAATGGGATGTGCTCCTAATCAAAGGTTTGTTTCCAGATCTCTTCCTAGTATTCTAGTTCCATTGATTCAGGGATGGGTTCTGAGATATTCATATAGACACAGATGTGGGCATAGGAGGTGTATCTTCCCCTGCGAGTAGATTATGCTATTTTCACAAATCTTCCAATTGAATTGCCAATACCTTCCAGAATTTCTAGGTCCCAAAAATCCATTGGAAGACCAAAGAGGTGAACCCAAATAGGAGCTGCCAGGAATTGCTCCTTGTCTGGGTTATAGCATTCCTCCCAGTATCGCATGAAGAGACCTGCATTATGATAGAAATATGGGCCATTTTCGAAAACCCTTTCCTTATCTTGCAGATTCGAGAAGATTACAGTAAAGAATCCTCTAGCCCCCAGCTTTAGTTCTATATGACCTTTTGGCTGCCATTTTTGTTGTATCCATTTTATTAGATCCTTCTTCGTCGACCAAATTCCAATAAATTTGCATATCATCACATGGTATTTCATGTAGCTACGGTATTTCTCCATTTTATTCATTGGGATCACAAAGTGGGGCTTCTCTGTTGCGCAAGGCAAGCATTGCCCACAGTTGTATGTATGCCATCGGGCTCCAAGGACAGGGTCAACACTAGGGTTGGCGGATTTAGGGGGGCCAGATTGCTGGTGAGATTTTCCACTTGACTCACCGGCAACTACACTACAATAGGAGGGGATCTCTCCCTCCCCCCCTGGGGCTTGCATCACCCCTATCAGATGCAGGCCTGTCGTATTAGTTGCAGGGCATTCAAGGTTCGTCAGAGTTTGGCAGGGTCACCAAACCCTAGCTTTCAGACATCGCTCCTCTATATGCATTGCGTAGAGAATAATAATGTTACCTAAATCTCATTTATAATATTTTTTTATTAAAAATATAGTTATTTGTATATTATAATGTTTTTTAAAGTTTTATTATAATAGATCATTTAAATTTATATTTAAATTTTATTTGATTTTTTTAATGCAATTAAATATTTCATTCTCTAATATATAAATAAAAGTAAGATATTTTTTAGGGTTTATGACTGTTTAACAATAAAAAACAATATAATCAATATGAGCTTAACATGTCACTTTCTATATAATTAAATCCTATTAGGTAAGATTACATTCTTCCCAAATACTTGAAATATTTTTATTTATGTTAATAAATATTAAATTTTAATTTAAAATAATAACCAATCTCGTTTCAATTTATTAATTTTGGTTATTTTAAATTTAATTATTTTACATTTCACCAAATGTATTTAAATACTTAAAACAATGTATCATTTTTATGATATTAATAATTGTCAACTTTATTAAATGGTTGGTAAAGGGTTATAAAAAAATTAATATATAAGTTAAACATATATACAATTAAAAAAACATATAATAAGAAAAATGAAAAATATAATAAAGTAAAAACAAACAATAAATATTTAATACATATTATAGATATAGTATTTTTTTAATTTAATTGAAAAAAAAAATATAATTATGTTTAATATACATTTTAGTCATCTATATTAATTATTACTAAAAATATTCCTTAAACATTTTATAAAAATAATATTTTCTCTATTTACTTAATAATTATTAATAACTGAATTATAATTATATTTTTTTCATTCCAGAATAAACCTACCCTCTCCACGTAATAATATTAATTACTACATTACTATAAATAAATAAATAATTGTAATTTATTTATGACTTTAATAAATTTGGAATTTTTTTATTTTAAAACCATAACAAAAACAAATAAATTAAATTATTTCATCATCTCCGCTTCCATCTTTTAAAAACCATATGCTTTCACTTCCATTCGTTTCTATGGTGAGAAATAGTTTAGATATGAATATTTTTCAAATCAAGAGGGAATAGGATATGTGCAATCAAATTGTTGTAGAGAGGGAATCCCTTATCACACAAACAAAAACGTTGGATATGTTAGTATGGATTTTAGTTAGATTATATGTTAGTATGGATTTTAGTTAGATTAGGATCATAAATTATATTATTAATATATTAATATTACTATTATTTTTAGTTAAATTATAAACATAAATTACATTATTATTAATATTATTATTATATTTAATTTTATTATTACTATTATTTTTAGTTAGATTATAATTATAAATTATATTATTATTAATATTAATATTATTATTGTATTTAATTTTATTATTGATATAAAATATAATAATAAATAAGTAAGGAATATTTGTGTAATATTGGTGTCAATAAAAAGGATGATGAATAGAAGGAAATGTCATACTTATGGAGATAGAGTTTACTATTAATAATAAAGTAAAGGCTAATGTAACTTATAAAGTCTTAAATTATTAAAGGAATACCTAATTCAAGAATAATTATTATTAGAGATTATAGTCTCATTTTTTTAGTTCTTCGACAAGGTAAGCTCCTCTCTTTCTTGACTATTTAAAGAATTACCTAAAGAACTTTGTGTTAGACTCAATACTCTCAAAATATTGCCATTTTCCCATCGAAATGACACCTCAAAACATAATTTGATGTTTATAGAAAATCTTTGTGCCATTTTGATGGAAGGAGAGCTAAGAATTAGGATGGAGGGACAACATTAGGTATCTCACTCTATGCCTAAAATGAAATGCCAAGTATTTTTATCAAGGTAGTTAAAGTTTAAAGAAACATCTAAAGAACTTTGTGTTAGACTCAATATTCTCAAAATATTGCCATGTTCTAATTGAAATGACACCTCAAAACATAATTTGATGTTTATGGCAAAATATTGGGGCCATTTTTGTGGAAGGAGAGTTGAGAATTAGGATGGAGGGACAACATTAGGTATCTCACTCTATGCCTAAAATGAAATGTCAATTATTTTTATCAAGGTAGTTAGAGGACCTCATTTTCCTTCAAAAATTATGGTTCAAGGAAAACGAATGAAACCCCCTCTATTCATCTTCGAAAGAATTAAATCTTTATGTGAAAATGTGATGTACCTAACCAACAAAAATGGCATAACATTGACAATATTCAAAGAAACATAATATATAAAATAATATTCGAGAGACAATGTGATTAAAGTTGTAGAATATAACTCTTATATTGATAATTCCAAAAAGGAGAGTGTTTAGTCAATTTAGTATGTCCTAGATTGCTACATTAACTATCAATCCGGGAGTCGTAAACTGATGAAGTGTGGCACACTATATGTGCAAGACAACCTCTTTCTTACTTTTTATTGTTTTCAATTTTTATTTTTTTTTGGGGGTTTTATCTTCGTTTATCTCCTAATGTGAATGGAAATCCTATTCCTGAGTTTTAAGAATACTTTAGAAGGCAAGTATAGATATAGGTTTTAAGGAAATTATGTCCTCTATAATGATTTCTAGAACTTAACACTTCAAAGGATCTCAAAACATACTAGTGATGAAATTAGTACTTAAACAAGAATGGAAATGTGCTTCTATTAAAATCAAACAAATGATGAACTATTGATCACGAAATCACTCTCTATGTTGCTCATCTAGATACAGAAAAATAAGTTAAGCTACTGCACTCAAACAAATTAAAAACTGCAAACTAATAGAAGTAAAATCAATTCACTTCACTAATAGTTCGATAGCTTTCCAAGTAGTCTTTTCGGGCTTAAGCTATGGCTCTGGAGATAACGTTAATAACATGAGGAATTGATATCTAGATTATCTATTTGCAAATGAAAATAAAATCAAGTCACTTCATTTATAGTCCGATAGCTCGCCAAGTAGTCTTTTCGGGGTTAAGCTATGGCTCTGGAGATAACGTCAATAACATGAAGAACCTGATATCTAATTGCAGAGAAATAAAACTAAAATTAAATCACATCACTCATAGTCCAATAGCTTGCTAAGTGGTCTTTTCGGGGTTAAGCTATGGCTCTGGAGATAACGTCAATGACATGAAGAATTTGATATCTAAACTAACTAACAAAGCAAGTGAATAAGACTGAAATCAAAGCATAACTGAAATTGAAAAGCTAAGAAAAGAAAAGTCAACAGAGAGGCTAATCTCATGTCACTAGTTATTGTAAAAATTATATGAAAATGCCTGGGCCTAGCCTATCCTGAAACACACACTAATCAGTGTTAGCAAAAATATACAATGCTTGGAAAATCATGTATAGGAATGAAGCATTAACATCATAACTGACTTATGAAATATATATAGGTGAACAAACTATGAAATATATGCAATAGAAACAAGGAAACAACACATAAAAACTTTACAGAAATAAAGAAACAAAACCTCAGCTAGCAGGGGCCCTCTGCACGGCCTTGGTTAACACGCTATCAGTCTGGAATTAAGCTCACAGAGTCATATAAAACAGAGTCTTGTTATATTGCAAAACAAAGGAAGAATCCTCTCGTTACAACAGCAAGACCAGTGTCACGGCACAATATAAGGAATAATAGCAAAATGACATTAAAAGCTAACTAGCTACATGTGTTTACAAACGTGTTATTTATAAATGAAATTACATAATTGTTTTCCTATGAAACACCTTCACCAGAGGACACGTCAAAAGATAGCATCCGTGAGCTTAGCATGATGGTTGCCAAGATCATTCAATCTATCAAAAGATGGCTGTTGGATTTGTCTCGTGGAGGCAGTCTACAGCGGTCAAAATGAACCCATGGATTTAGGAAAGGTCTCGGACCCTTCACGTGTTCGAAAACAGAGACCTGTTTGTCGTAGAACTCTTCATTTGACCACCATTTGACCAAGGCCTTCCTCTACGAATTTGGCTGAACCAATAGGACCTGATCCATGTCTAGATCATTCTTGAACTGCCCATGTGCCTCATTTTGCTTGATGACACCTGTAACCTAGAGATCAACAAAAACAGTTGCGGAAAGTCGAATCAGCTGCGGAAAGTGGTTGCATTCCGCAGCTAATGAGAAAAATCTAAGTCAAATAGAAAACACAAAAACATAGTTAGAAAACCACTTAAATTCTCTTTTAGAATCAATATGTAATGATCTTTGATAGCTTATGAGGTACTGGTGAGGGGAAAAAGTCTAGGAAAGTGTGTAGGAGAGATGTAGTTTCAGGGCTCAACATACCCCCACTGTGAAGGTGTTGCATGTCCCCATGCGGCCAAAACGTTGACCATCCTCCCTTTAGTTCATGTGTTCTGAGACCTCTACTAACACATCCAGCCTTCTTCTCTTCTTTCTTGGTACCACTGTCATCCTAGGCTTTCTAATTAGGAACCTGACTTTGAGGTTGATAAGAGCTCTGCTCAACCTCCTACTCTTTTTCTTCAATTTCCTATTCTTCTTCTGCCACAGCCCAAGATGCAACATGGTGTTGTCGTGAATAATTTTATCCAACTTGCTTTGTTCCTTCAATGTTTCATTTTCTCTTTTGATGTGTCTATTCAAGACTTCCAGTTCAAAAATTTCCTGTTTTAGTGATTGGATTAGAGCTTCCTGTGCTGTATTAGGCTGGGTAGATGAAGTGCCTAGATCTGTGGCAGTCTTCTCCAACGACTCAATAAAATCATACATTTCTTGCTGGTTTGGATCTATCTCAGGTGTAGGCTTTTCTTAGGCTGACCCCAAAACCCGGTTGAAAAGGACTGATCTCAATATCTGGAGGACTAGTCTCAATATTTGGTTGAGAATGTTGTGGGCTACAGCCAGGAGAGAATGCTGGAGACTGTTCTGTTGATTCCTCTGTTAAGTCAATGAAGTGGGCCGCTTTAGTTTGTACTTTCTTCAGTTTCCTTTAAGTTTGGAGCTCCTCCTTAGAATCTGTGAGCTGGGGTCCTCTTTCTCCACACTTTGTTTTTCTTTCGCTTTCCTCTTTGCTGCAGCTGATTGTTCCCTAAGGTAGATTAGTCTTTCAGAGAGTATTTGATCTTCTCCTGAGGAAGGTTCTGGGGTTTGATAGGCAGCTTCAACATTTCTTTTCCCCTTTAGTCCCCCTTGCTTCCTACTCTCAGTTCTTTCCTTCCTACTTTCAGACAGCTTCTCTTCCTTACCAGTGTCTTTAGCTATGTTAGTAGGAGTGTCCTGAATATTCACACTTGTTTTCTTTCTCCTACTTTTCTTTGCTGAGCTACTTTCAGGTGTTTTAGGTGGGTCCTGAAAGAAGTTTCGAATCAAAAACTGTTCCCAAGTATCTTTTCTTTCCTTCAACTGTTTTTCAATCAAAATTTTGACAAGGCCGTGATGGTAAAGGTGGGGCTCTACGTCATCCACGTTCTTTTGTACAGTTGTGGACATCTTTTTCAGGCTATTCAACAGAAAATATGGTGAATTGATAGTTTGATTTTCTAGAAAATTCATTAGCAGCCGGGTGTGGTACATGTACATGGACCCAAACCGTCCTTCACATGTAATAAACTTGTGGATTATCAATAGTAAACTAGTCCACTTTTCCTCTAGAGCAGAAACAGGGATTCCACGTTTGAAGACAGTTATATCCATACCTGGGTTACACAACATAATCCTCCAGGCCTTCTCATCAAAATTTTTGTTTTTGAACCACTGTTCCCCATCCTGTGGGAGTTTCGTTGCTGCTGCAATAGATGCCTCTGTAGCTGAGAATTTAAGATCTCCAACCTCAACTTCCACACCATTAACAGACCTTGCAAATGTCTTCGTAACTTCTTTGTTGTGACCTCTGAATTTCTGGATGAATTGCAACCACCGTGCCTTCCGTACTATACCCTTCAATTGTGGATAACCCTCCATGAAGTTAGGCCCGTCTGGCTCTGTTCGTACCAGAAGGCCCATTCCTTCCTCTGCCTTAAAAATATGTCTGTGAGTGATGGACTGTGAGTAATGGACTGACGGAGGTGAAACGATTGACCGAAGAATAGAGAACAGGTAGTGAAAATGAGTTCATAGAGCGGAGGCTTATGTGAACAGGGCAGAAATAACAAATTCAACTTCAATGGGATAGTATGGAAATAGAGTGAGCCCAGCAAAGCTTTGAATTAGAAGGCTGCGGAATAGACATTAGCATGCTCACAAAATGGCTGCGGAATTTGTGCAGGAGGAAAGAGCCATGATCAAATAGATTACGTCCTCATAATTACCAGGTTCAACAGGTGGAGTGTAAAAGTACAATTAAACACGAGTTAAATTTGGAGACAGATCATGAGGCCGTTAAAAATTAATGCAATGTTCGTGGTGGAATTATGTAAAAGACATGGAGCAGTTATGAAAGCTATCAAGGCGAATCATTACATATAATGGAGCCGGTGGTTTCATAACTATATAGAATGTGCTTTAAAATGCTATTTGAAATGAACTTTGCTCATACCTTAGAATCTTACCACTTCCATCCACTGACCTTCGATTGGCTGCTTCCTATTGGTGCTTTTAAGTGCTTTATATCTTTAAAATATTCCCTTTTTCATACCTGCATTTGGTTCTTATTATTATTTGGGTAACATTTGACTGTCAGTGTTGAATAACAGAGTGTTAGCTGCGGAATCAACAATCAGCTGTGGGATCAGTTTTTAGCTGCATAAACTGACACAGTGAACATATGACTGAATGGAGATGGATGAATGATGACTGAGTGAATGAAAATTGGTCATGAAAGGGATTTTATTGTCGGAATATGATGATAAAATGAAATGAAATGAAGTGAAGTGAAGTGAAATGACATGAAACTGCGAAATGAGAGAGAGATTTTTATTTTTTTTTGGAAAATATAGGGTGTCAGAAGTTTCTGATTTTCGCCCTGTACTTTCTGTATAAGACGGCCAATCGGTGATTGGTTTTCAGGCTTACAATATATATATATATATATATATATATATATATATATTTTAAAACAGAAAAGGACAAGGACTAGGCTGGTGGAGAAGAAGGATTCTTCTTCACCAGCCTTATTGTAGAATTATCCTGAAAGATTTTGACAAATCCCTCCTTTGAGAGTGGCTTATGATATATCTTTAATATGTGACCATTCACAATAAGAGGAGTTTGATATTCATCAATGGTTTTGATTCTTACCGCTCCATTGCTAAAGACTTTGTCAATCCCATATGGCCCAAGCCAATGAGTTTGAAATTTATCTTTGAAATCTTTGAACTTGGAATCAAATAGCAATGCCCAATCTCCTTCTTGAATTTCGCCTTGATGTATTTGTCATGCCACTTAGCTCTTCGATATTGAACTAGATCAGTTCTTAGGATTGCTTCTTGTCTGATCTCATCTAGTTCATTCAACTGCTCCATTCTATGCTTTTGGGCTTCTGATAAATCCATTCCCAACTGAACTGCCATCTTGAAAGTTTTAACTTGGAACTCAATGGGGAGCAGGACTTCTTTCCCATAAACAAGCTCATAGGGAGAATGTCCTGTTGTATTCCTCCATGTAGTTCTTTAGGCCCATAAGGCTTTGGGAATCCTTTCTACTCAATCTCTTCTGTGCAGATGAATAGTCTTGGTAATGATGCCTTCAATAACTTTGTTTGTAGATTCCACTTGACCATTTGCTTGTGGATGGTAAGGAGTAGATTTTCTGTGCTTGACCTTGTATTCTTCCATCAGCTTCTCCACCAGTTTGGATGTGAATTGACCTCCCTGATCTGTCACAATTTCTCTTGGAACACCAAAGCGAGTAAAAATATCCTCATAAAGAAAACTAACAACTGAATGCTCAGTAGCAGAAAATAATGCTTTGGCTTCTACCCATTTAGTGACATAATCAGTACATACCAATATATACTTTCTTTGTTTAGATGGTGGGTTAATAGGTCCAATGAAGTCTAAAGCCCATTTTTCAAAGGGTTCGATGAGTACCTGTGGCTGCAATGGCATTTCATTTGAGAGGGTAGGTTTCCCTACTCTTTGGCAACTGTCACACCTTTTGACATATTGTTTTTCATCTTTGAAGAGGGATGGCCAATAATATCCTAAAGAGAGGATTTTATAGGTTGTCCTTCTGTCAGCAAAGTTTCCACCGCATGGTTCATAATGACATGCTTTGAGAATATCAGGCATTTCATCTTCCCTAACGCATCTTCTGATCACAAAATTTGGCCCTGTTTTAAACAATTCGTTAGAAATCCATGAATATTTTGAACTCTCCTGAACAATCTTTCTTCTTTCACCAGGAAATAAATGTGGAGGTAGTTTCCCTGTAACCAAATAGTTAGCTATATCTGCATACCAAGGGGTCTTAGTAGTTACTGCAAATAAACATTCATCAAGAAACTTGTGCTCTACAGGAGAATATTCTTTAGTATTCTGAATCCTAGACAAGAAATCAACTATTGTATTTTGTTTCCCTATTCTATCTAACATAGTAATATTAAATTCCTGTAAAAGTAGGAGCCACCTTGTAACTCTGCCATTAGTAATGGGTTTGTTCATTAGATATCTAATTGCAGAATGATCAGTATGAATAAAAGTTTCATAGCCTGTTATATAATGTCTGAACAATAACTAAGAACTCTTTTCAGTCACAGTATAGTTCAACTCAGTGGGAGTTAAATTTTTACTGGTATAGTGAATGGCATAAGGAACTAAATCTTTTTGTCCCAACACAGCCCCTAGAGCTTTATCTAAAGCATCTGTAGAAATATGGAAAGGAAGTTTCCAATTTGTTCCTCTCAAAATAGGCGCTTCAGATATTCTTGTTTTCAAAGTTTCAAATGTTGATTGGCAATCAAGACCCCATTTGAATTCACAATCTTTTGTAAGCAGTTTGAAGAGTGGAGATGCTATTTTGGTGAAGTTTTCTATAAATCTTCTATAATATCCAGTAAATCCCAGAAAACTTCTAACATCTTTTTGACAATTTGGAATAGGTAATTTGGAGATGACTTCAACTTTTGATTTATCAACTTTAATCCCATCCCCTGAAATCAGATGTCCTAAAACAATACCTTCAGTAAACATCATAAAGCATTTTTTATGGCTTAATGAAAGGTTTGTTTCTTTACATCTTATAAGGGATTTTCCAAAATTTTCTAATGCCTCTTCAAACGAATCACCATAAACTGTAAAATCATCCATATATACCTCTACATAATCATGGATTGGATCAGAAGAAATTCCTAGTAGTGCTCTTTGGAATGTTGCGGGTGCATTACATAATCCAAAAGGAAGAACTCAATAAGTAAAAGTTCCCCATGGACAGGTAAATGTGGTCTTATCCTGGTCTTCAAGTGCTACCTAAATTTGATTATAACCACTAAAACCATCTAGAAATGAAAATTACTTTTTTCCTGCCAATGTATCTAATACTTGATCGATAAAGGGCAAAGTGATCCTTCAAGGTTTCTTTATTCAATTCCCTGTAATCAATGCACATTCTCCATTTACCATTCTTTTTAGGTATTATAACCAAAGGAGAAACCCATCGGCTATCTGAAATTGGATAAATGAAGTTTACATTGAGTAGTTTTTGGAGATCTTCTTTCACTATCTCCCTAAGATTTGGATTCATCCTTCTCTGAGGTTGTCTGATTGGTCTACTATTTTCCTCAATATAGATATGATGGATGCAAGTCTTAGGGTCAATACCCATCATGATATCTGCAATTTTTCCTACCAAGTGGATTCTTCTTGTATCTCTTGGTTTCCTTCCTAGTCTTTTGAGACTCAACTCCTTTATTGTTTTTGCTAGAATAGGAATCTCTCTAATGGCTTGTAGCAAGGGGATCTTGATACAGACATTCTTTAATTCATCTAGAAAATCATATTCAGGCAACAAGATTTTTTTCCACCCCTTTGTCAATTTGTAATCTTTCAGGGAAAGGAGGCGTGGATGAAGATACAGGTTGCTCAACTATAGGAGTTGTGGGGGTTGACTCTTTTTCTTTTTCTTTTTGAATGATTGGGTTTTGAAGAGATGCTTCCTCAGAACCTTTATTGACTTTAAGAGAATCCTCCTCAGAGGTATCTTGCTCTTGAACATCTGTAGAAGGTTTTTCTAAAACTCTACCAGATCTCAGTTGAACATCATTAAGAAGAACAATCATATAGGTAGGAAATTGTTGTCCTTCTACCATGTAAGCATTCTGAGGATTTTTGTTGTTGGGATTTGGCAATGGCTGAGCTGGTAGTTGATTTGTCTTTTGTTGAAATGGAAGCAAGAGCTGAGGATTTGGATTTTGTTGAGAAGGTTGTTGTTGTGGAAATGGCAATGAAAGTTATGTGTTTTGATTTGGAAGTTGTGGATTTTGTTGATTTTGAAAAGATGGAGGATATTGATAAAATTGAGCAAATCTCCCATAAAGATTTTGCATCCCTTGTGCCCATGATTGGTATAAATTTTGAGGTTGGGGCCAAGGTTATTGACAAGAATTCCAATTTGGCAGGAGCTGAAAGTTCATAGGGTTGTTAAATCCTTGATTTTGTTGCCCCTGCCAAGATCTTCTTGAAACAAAACAAAGGGACTCTACTGAATTTGGATTTTCTTGAAAGACAGCTTTGAGCCCAGGAATTGAAGGGCAATCCTTGGTCTCATGGATTTCTGAGCAAATCATACATGTTTCTACAACTTTTGCATCCAAGGGGCATTCCCTTAGAGCATGTTTCTTCCTACATTTGGGACAAAAGATGGCCAAGGCATCAACTTCTGCTTTCTACTTGTTTTGTATTTTAAGGGTGTCTAGTTGTGTTACACAGAAAAATGTCACCATGACTATTTACAGTTGGTATGGCTCTATCAACAGTCATGCTATCCTCTTGGGCAAGTCTCATGCCTCTGCTCTCCATGTCAAACTTCAAAAAAGAGAGAAAGTCTTTGTAAATGTATTTATCTCTGGGTACGCAGGTTCTCTCAACCTTACCTGCGGATACGCACCTAATGTTCACAAAAACTGCGTACTTGTACGCTCTGTATGTAAAGGGGCAGGTGCGTACCACTGTAAAGGTCAAAATGCGCAAGTTTCATCTTTAAAAAGTTACTTGTGGTCATTTCTAGAGCATTCTAGAAGGTTGTTCGACGTGTATTGAGCGCCTCCAGATGGTTCATGTACCCCTACCAAAGAGGAACTTATCCCATCAATAAGGGAGCTATCCCATCCAAAGAGGGGATTACCCCATTGATGGTGGACCTGAATAACTTCCTCTAGAGCACTATAAATACAGGCATTGGGCCAGAAGGAGGGGAGGTTGGAAGCTAAACATTTCTAAGGGTAGATGCTGCTGGAATTAGGACTCCCATTTAGAAGCTTGTGAGGAGAGATTGCCATCTTTGATTGTTCTATTTGGAAGTGGGTGAGCTTTGTCAAAGTAAAGAAGAACTCTTGATGGACCCTGGGAGGGACTTGCACAACACCAAGGCTCAGGTTGTAATTGTTCCTTTTGTTTCCTATTAATGCAAATGAGTCCATTCTTCTCAATAACTTGTTATTTATGAGTTGTTTCATGTACTCCTTGGTCTATGTGTTAAATATGTTTTATTTTATGAGATTATCAAGTGATATTTAATCGTTTGATTGTTAGTGAAAGCAGGTTTCGAAGTGAAGGAGGATCTCATCCGGATCAGCGAGGCTGGACTGCTACAATAGCGTTGGACTACAGGTAGGATCTAAACACTTGATTTCTCGTATAGTAAATGCATGTTTAGAGAAGGATTGCTCTCGTTTGTCTTGTTTGTCACTAGAGAGTCTTAGGCTCCTAGGGAGGTTGGTTGTGTCCGCAATATCGACTCTTTCCGCCTGACAAAATGGCGACTCCGCTGGGGAATCCATTGATGTGAAAGTCTTTTCCTTTGTATGCAACTTTGATCTGAGAAAAGTCATTTATTTTCTGGTTTTTGGCTCTCTGACTTTGCATTTGGGTGGGTTAGATTAGGGTCAGATTGAATTTAGTTTTTCTTGGCTTTTTCAGTAGTACGCACCCTTTGAGTATTGCACAGTGCGTACCTGTACGCACTGTTGCTGTGTGCACAGAGCGGGCCCGCACCTGTCTTAATAGGTTGCCTGCGTACCCTGCTAAAAATTAAGAAATTTCCATTTTTTACATTTTTCCTCTTAGATTTTGCTTTTTCTTAGGATTTACTGCCCAGATCCATTAGTCTCTTGTCAAAGATCTTCACCTGAACTTGTTTCGATAGCATTGAGTGTTTTAGTGGATTTCATAGAAGTTTAAGCCTTAGGGTTTGATTTTTGAGTAGGTCCTGTAGTGACTTTGGCGGTAGAAGTTGTCGAGCCTTAGATCTCTCTGGTTTTGTCAGCCTTCTTAGAAGTCGGACCTGTCATAAAGTCTACCTGTGAGAGCAACTTACCTTTGAGTGGTCTCTTTGGCAAATTTCAAAGTGCTTGTTGATTGAGTATTGAACTCCATTTTACAAAAAGAACAAAAAGATTTGAGTTTTGTTTTGACTGGTCTTTTGATTCTGCATTAGCTGGTCCTTGGCTTGATTTTGGTCAAGTAAAACAACCTAGAATCATCCTTGTAGGCTTTTGCCTCGTTAGGTTTGCTTAGAGTAAATTTCTTTTTGATTTGCTTGTGAGTCAATTTTTCATAGATTTTATAGCTTTTGAGATTGATTTTCATTAAAATAGATTTATATGCTTCATTAAATAAGAGAAAATACAAAAACATCTCCTTTGAAAAGTTTTGTTTCAAGTAGCTTTGAGAGGTTTTGAAAGAAAAAGAGTTTTTCGTGCACGTAAGGAGTGGTCATGTTTGTATGCTTGGAAAGATAAAGAGAATTGTTTCTTTGATTGTCTTTACTAAGAAAGTTGTTTTCTATAAAATTTGCATTTCTCAACTCTCTTAGTTAGGAATTTCATTGAAAGAGAAAAGTAGCGTAAATCATCTTAGGTGCATCTTTGTAGTGGTTTGAGTCGAGTCTACACACCATTGGTTTCATTTCCGCTACCTTTTGTCTTTAAGAAACACCGTAAAATTAACGCTTAAAGTGAATTCAACGTAGTAACTTTTATTTACTAGGGCTCTGAAACACCAATTTAGATCAGGCTAGTGTCTTGGAGTAGGAGAGTAATTAACTCTCCAAGACAACAAAACCAAACAAGTAGCTTATCTTGTGATAGAATAAATCCAATTGTCTCATTTGTACTCTGGGAAAGCTCCTCTTAAAGGAGAAGCACGAGCTCGTGTCCGAACCAGTGAGGGGATCAATCCTCCCTCGTTGGGAACGACGCCAGACACGCACGTATTACAAATGGTAAACCTCGGATTAACCATTGTCAAGGAGCCAGGGGTCACTTGTCGGTAAACTTTGGATTATTGTCAAGGAACCGGCAAGGGGATTAAGCTTGATACTCTGCCCTTGCATGCTGTCGGAGTGTAGACTGTTCCCCCAGGTGCATTTGTTGCGGTTGGTAACCTTAGTGACCATTATCTTTAGGATTCTACCGAGGTGACGGTGGAGGGAAGATCCCACTGTACCTGGAGCAGACGTCGGCTAGACTCACTTGGATTTTCCGGGGGGTTCACTTCACTCGAGACGGTTAAAGTGGAGGAACTTGTGCCGGTATATTCATTAAGCAGGTTGCTGGGGTAACTGTTCCACCCGCCACTTCTGTACTGAATCCGGCGATGTTGGGTTTCATCTCCAACTAGCGTTTTCGGTCTGGAAGGCTACTGTTTGTGCTTGGTTTCACGCCCTAGATTATTTAGGCATGTGATTCAAATTTGTTTGGTTCTTTAGAGACTTTAGGTGGTTTGATTTGAGATTTTACTTTGTTTTCATGTGTAGTAGTTAAAAGTTTTTAGCTGTGGCGGAATTACCGAGACAGTCCCGTAGACTTCGGGGCCAGTCTCCTGAAGTTGTTTCTGTGGCCGAATTGTTGAGGAGATCCCGTAGACTCCGGGGTGAACCTCCTCGAGACGACCCCAGTAATCTAGAAGGTTTGAAGGTCCTTGTAACTCCTCCTAGTGGCAGTAGAGTAGGTTCACCTGAAGAAGGAGAATCTTCCTTGGTAGTCCATCCAGATTACCAAAGTCTAGAGACAGGTTATAATCCCGAAGCTGTTACAGTTTCTGAGCTTGTTGGTAGTTTTTCGTCTACTAGTGATACAGGCGAAGAACCTGAAATATCTGAACCTGTTACTCCGACTTCTAGTGTTCCAGATTCACCAAGAGTAGAACGAGTTATCACCGAAAATCTTCCTACTGGTCTGATTGCTATCGAAGAACTTTCTCCAGAGGAAGAAATCGACGTCTCTAACCTTGAAGATCAACTTACTATTGAGCTCAGGGAGCGTGAATCTATCGTTTACAGTCCTCCTAGAAGTACTACTTGGTACCTTTCATTAACCAATTATTTAGACAACTCAGGGGTAGGTTTTTCTACACCTCGTACTCCTTTTCCACCTGGAGGTATTTATACTCCTGTAAATATGTCTGGTCAGTCATCCGTGTTTACTCAAACTCCTGAATCTTTCTTACACGGCGGTCCTTCTGTTCCCACCGGGTATCAATCACTTTCTGGTACCTTTGCGGGGGCATCTCCTCAACCCGTTGATCATGGGTTATTAGCTGGAAACAATGGTAATATACCATTGGGTGTGGGAGACATTTACATGATGTCAGGTTCAGTTCCCGTTTCCCAACCTCAAGGTGGCCAATTACCGCCTGGGGGGCAGCCTCAGTTAACGCCTGGGGGGCAACCTCAAGGTACACAAATCGTGTCTGGGGGGCAACCTCAAGGTCAGTATGTACCTATGGTGCAATACATGCCTCAAGGTCAACCCCAGCCTCAATATGTACCCCAGGGTCAACCTCAGTATCAATATTTACCTCAAGGGTATCAACCCCAAGGGTATCAACCTCAAGGGTATCAACCTCAAGGTCAAGGTCAACCCCAGTATCCGTATTTACCTCAAGGTTATCAACCTCAAGGTCAATACTCGAGTCAAGGTTATCAACCACCTCAAGGTCAGTCATATGTTCAAGGTATGGGAACTGCACCTTTCAATTATCAATCCTATCCTCAATCCGGTTATGGATCTCAGTATCCTCAACCTGTTACGGGTCAATACCCCGGAATGATAGTGTGGGATCCATCACAGGGTCAACAGGTGTTGCAGCCAAGTATACAGTTGGTACCTCAAGCTGGACAACCCGTAGTTTCTGGTCCACCCCAGCAACCGCAACTTGTCCAGTCAAATGTTCAAACTTCTGTAACTTCGGTAGTTACTCAGTCGCCAATTGCACCTAGTACTCCATCTCAAACGGCTGCTGCAACTGCCGCTACATCTGCCGCACTTACTTCTGGAGTATCGACAGCTCCGGTTTCAACTGTCTCTGTAACCACTCCTCAGACATCTTTACCATTGTCTGGATCTACGATTCAAACCACGGTCCAGATGCCTATAGGTCCAGATGCCTACAGGTCACTACTCAACCTCAATTTGTTCAACAACCGTACCAAGGACAGTACCAACATGGGCAATCTGTCCAACAGTCGGTTTACCAGTATCAACCGTATCCTGGGTACACTTATCAACAACCTCAAAAACCCTAGTACGGTCCGGTTAATCCTGGTTTTCCAGGAGGATATAATATCCCTAATGCGACTCCTGTTCCTAGTTATCTTGGATATCCTCCTCCTAGGACTGGTCTTGTGACCCAGAGTTTTAGAGATCCTAACCGGCAGTTACCGTTTATCGCAACTTTGGATTTACCAGACTTGACGCGCCTAACGAACGATCCAATTCAATATCTTCCGTTCTGGCCGCCAATGCCAAATAAGTTGCCCAGTGATATACCCAAGTTTGAAGGTAAGTCTGGAGAGGATCCGTCCAATCATGTGATGACTTACCACCTCTGGTGTGCTTCAAATTCTGTCTCGGATGATTCGATCCGCTTACGTCTTTTCCAGCGTACACTCATTGGTCTCGCGGCCAAGTGGTACATTGAGTTACCACGAGCCTCTTTTTACAATCTCAGCCAGTTAGCTACCTCTTTCTTAACTCACTTTCAGTTGCCGGTCAAATACGATAACGGCACAGAGTTATTAACTTCACTAAAACAATCGACGTCCACGTATATTTCTGATCACATTCATGAGTGGAGACGTCGAAGAAGGTTAGCAAAAGTTTTTATTCCGGACCAAATCTTAGCTGAATGGTTTGTTAAATCATTATTACCGAAGATTACTGAAGATGTAGCTAAGGCCGGAGTAGTTACTGAGGAGCAAGTCATTGCTCAGGCGCAGTACCTTGACTTAGTTTATACTCAGTCGGGTACGTTACACGAGAAGATTCCAGATCTTCCAAAATCGAATCAAATCGTTGCTGCTCCTTCGGGATCTCATGCTGCTGATGGTATGATTGGCATCGTGAACACAAAGAGCAAGAAGAAATCTTCCAAGACTTCTACTACTCCTATAATCACTTTGCCTGATTCCCCGACAGGAGAGTCTTCTCCTGAACTTTCCGCCGATATTCATGCTGTAGAGTCATCTACGGCCAAATCAAAAAACGGTGGAAAGAAGAAAGGAAAGAAGAAGGCTAAAGCAAACAAGGCTCCGAAGGAGAAAACGGAAAAGTCGGAAACCAATGACGAAAAGCGCAAACCTCGATATCCTTGTCTTATTTGTGAAGAGGATCATTTTACAAGAGATTGCCCTCATCGGGCCGAGGTTGTGAAAATAGTCAAAGGTTCTCCCACTCCTGCTGTGTTAAAAGATCCATTTCCAAAGCAGGAAAGTAAGATGATAGGTTCTTCCTCGACTGCCAGTGAAGAACCCATTTTGATGATGTCTCATGTGAGGATTGCGACTCGATCGCAAGATTATGGTAGTAAGAATCTTGTTGATGGTAAAGAAGCAGAATCTTCTCATTCTAATCCATCAACCTCAGCTCCTGGTTCCGATCCACTACAGATCGAAAAACCTAACCCGGACTTAGTAATTAAACCGCCCGCCAAGGGTGTACTTCGAAGGTCTGCTTTCAATCCACATGCGAGAGCAGCCCAAAATTACAACATTGTTGAGGACTTAGCTGTTTCACCCTCAGCAATGTCGGCTTTAGAAGTGCTGCAATCATGCCCAGCACAACGAAAATTACTTTTGTCGGCTATCGGAGCTGTTGATGTTCAGGACCCGAATCTGATAATCTTCGATCTAGAAAATAGTACACCGCGTCTACCCCATCAAATGGCTTTCCAAATTCCAGTGATAGTAAAAAACAGGCCTATTCATCGGACTGTGATTGATGAGGGAGCTTCTACGTGTATTATGTCGATTCAATGTTGGAGATCGCTTGGTTCTCCTTCATTGAACCAATCCCCGACCATCCTTAAGGCCTTTGATGGCCGTGGGTTCCGTCCGTTTGGTATTCTACAGGAATTGCCTATAGGGGTAGAAGGCAAAACCGTTAGTCTGGATGTGGAAGTGGTTGATGCCCCTCTAGACTACAACCTTCTTTTGGGTCGAAGTTGGTCATATGCTATGACAACGGTCGTTTCATCGGTCTTCAGAGTAATTAAGTTTCCATATAACGGTAAGATCGTGACGATTGATCAGCTGACATACTTTTCATCCGACCCAGCCTCTTCAGAAAGTATCCAGCATGTCGGTAAGACGACAATCCCTTATAGGGACGTTGGCGTAGGTTTAGTTAAAGATTCCGGTTTACTGGGAACTTTTCCTTTCCCTCCAATCAACGCAGACCCTTCATTTGCATCAATTCATATGATTACATCAGACAACATTATTTATGATGATCCTTGGATTGTCCCATCTGAAACTGAGATAGACTCATTCGGTGATGCTATGCCTTTGAGTCCATATGAAATTGCTTATGAAGCCGTCATGTCTTTTACCGACTCGCGTTCAACCGAAATCGACCAAATGAATGTGTTCAGTGAAGAATCACTTTTCACATCAACCTTAGAACGGATAAAATTTCCCGAAGTCGTGTCATCTGACGAGCAACTTCGCGAAATCCTAAGTGTAGACGATCTACCATGGGAAGATCTCCATCACAGATCTTCGTTTTTACCTAAGGATGATGCTTTTGAAAATGATTTTTCATCTATCTTTACCACTGAATATGTCAAAGACGCTCAGAATCCAACGAAACATTCTGATTCAGAGTTTAATTTAGGGAATATTTCTCGCACTATTCCCATTGATATTTCAGTGAAGCCCGGAATTGAGGAAAACATTCATATAGGTGCCTCATGTACAGAAGAAGAAATTCAAACTTACAAGGCCCTATTCCAAGAATTCCGTGATGTGTTTGTCTGGTCTTACGAGGAAATGCCAGGAATCGACCCTACCATTGTTGTTCATGAAATAAAGACCTACCCGGACGCTAAACCCATCCGGCAACGGTTACGTCAGATTCACCCTCGGAAAGCGGCTGCAATTAAAGCAGAAGTCGAGAAGCTGTTGAGAGCAGGTTTCATTTATCCAATCCCGTTAACAAATTGGGTATCGACTATTGTTCCGGTCAACAAGAAACAAGGAACAATAATAATATGTATCGACTATAGGGATATAAATCGAGCTTGTCCAAAAGACAACTATCCAACGCCTTATATCGATCAAATTATTGATGATTGTGCCGGAAGTGAAATGTTTTCCTTCATGGATGGTTTTTCGGGCTATAATCAAATCAATATTCTACCTGCCGACCAACCAAAAACGACATTCATTTGTCCATGGGGGACATTTGCTTATTGCAAATTACCTTTTGGACTTAAGAATGCCGGGGCCACTTTTCAACGGGCGATGTCTTACGCATTTCATGACATCAAGCACATTGTGCAACCGTACCTCGATGATTTGCCTGCTCATTCTTTACATCGAGCTGATCACCTTGTCCATTTACGAGCAATCTTTATGAGGTGTCGGCATTATCGAATTCGGTTGAATCCCCACAAGTGTGTGTTCTGTATCGAGACGGGTCGATTGCTGGGATTTGTTGTTTCAAAAGCCGGCATTCGCGTCGATCCCTCGAAGGTCGAAGCTATCATCAAATTGCCTCCTCCTTCGAGTTTGCGCCAACTCCAAAGTTTGCAAGGGAAAGCGAAATTTTTACACCGATTCATTCCAAATTACGCCGAGGTCACTACAGATTTTACACGGTTGTTGAAACAAAACGCTCAATTCTTTTGGGACGAGATTGTCCAACAATCTTTTGATGCACTTAAACACGCGTTGACCCATGCACCGTTGTTGCATTCTCCCAACTACAACCAGGACTACTTCTTATACCTCGCAGCTTCGCATTCCACCATTGGAATGGTGTTAGTTCAAGAAGATGAATTCGGAGCGGAACATGTGATATATTATCTTAGTAGGACATTAAACCCCACTGAGCTAAAATATTCGCATGTGGAGAAATTGGCCCTGGCAGCCGTTCAAGCTGTCCAGCGTTTTCGTCACTACATTCTTCTCCGTAAAACTACAGTTATTTTGGATTGCAACCCTATGATTTATATTTTGACAAAACAACTGCTAGGGGGCAAGTACTCTAAATGGATCGTTATCCTGCAAGAGTTCGACTTGGAGTTTGAGAAGTCCAAGTCTAAGAAATCCTTAGTTTTTGCGGAATTGATGTGTGATTTCCCGCGTGCTGACACAGAAACTGTGGCAGAGGAGTCCATTGCGGACGAATCTTTGTTTCTTATCAGTACTTTAGATCCGTGGTATGGGGATATAATCATCTATCTCCAAACCCAAACCTTTCGGCCTGAAGCTTCCAAGTCGGAACGTCGAAAAATTTGGTTTCAATCCCAGCAATACAAGATTATTGGAGATACACTTTATCGCGGGGGGCAGACTTAGTTTTTCGACGTTGTTCACGAAGAGGCTGAAAGGGTTTTGAATGATTGTCACTCTGGAGCATGTGGCGGTCATATGTCGCGGTATGCCACAGCTCAGAAGGTGTTGCGCACTGGCTATTTCTGGCCGTCCATGTTTAAAGATTGTATCATTGAGGTCCGGAAGTGCCACAACTGTCAAGTGTTTGATCGCAAGATGCGCGCACCACCTGCTCCTCTCCATCCTATAATTGCCATTGGTCCTTTCGCCAAATGGGGTATCGATTTTATTACTTGTAACCCTCACTCGGCCGGGGGGCATGCGTATATCATCCTCGCGGTTGATTATTTTACTAAATGGGCCGAGGCGATGCCTACATTCGACGCAAGCGGCAAAACAGCTGCAGTTTTCGTATTCAATCATATTATAACTAGGTTTGGTGTCCCACAAGCAATCATCACTGACCATGGGAGCCATTTTCGAAACATCATGATGACTGAGCTTACAAGCCAGCTTGGTTTGCGCCACGATAGCTCTACTCCTTATTATCCGCAAGCCAACGGTTTGGTTGAGTCTATCAACAAAGTTCTGGTTATCATGATCTGACGAACCATTGGTATTCATCGGTCGAATTGGCATAACATGTTATTTTCAGCGCTATGGGCATACCGAACCTCAGTGAAAACTTCAACAGGGTTCACTCCTTTCCAGCTAGTTTATGGCTTGGAAGCTGTGTTACCCATTGAATGCGAAATCCCATCACTTCAAATGGTTGTCGAATTACTCCCAGCTACTTCCAAAGAGGAGAAACGTTTATTATACTTAGCTCAGTTAGATGAGACTTGACGTGACGCTGCATTGACAATCGAGACTCACGCGAAGCGAATGAAAGCTCAGTATGATAGAAATGTGACCCCTCGAAGTTTTTCGGAGGGAGACCTAGTACTATTATATGATCAAGCTAACGATAAGCTAGGTGCTGGAAAATTCGTTCCTATGTGGCATGGACCCTACATTGTAAAGCGAAAGCTAGCAAAAGGGGCCTATGAGCTGGTAGATTTTGATGGGGATTCTTTGGGTAAACCCAGAAATGGACTTTACCTAAAGAGGTATTATGCTTAAATGGTGGGTATGGAGAATTTTAGTTAGGTTAGGTTTTCTTTCTAGCTAGTATGTTTGTTAGTTTAGATAGTGTGCTTAGCTTAGAAAGTGTGTTTTTCGTCGTTATTCTGGCTTATCTTGGTTTTACTCTTGATATTGCAGATGTCGACGCCTCTCCAAACATACATTGGATTTGCTGATGGTGCTTGTCGTAGTACACGGAATATCTCTTCCGTAGCTTGGGTTATCTATTCGCCCTCTGACGAGTTTGTTTCTATGCATGGGGTAAGCCTCGGTCAAACGACGAACAACATTGCAGAATACAGTGCAGTGGTTGAATTATTATCTGAATCTATTTCATTTGGAATTCGACGTTTGATAGTGAGGTTAGATTCTGAACTTGTTGTATTACAGCTTAATAGAGTATATGCCATTAGAAATCCTGTGTTATTAAGGTTGTTTTTGAGAGTGTGTCTCTTGGAATGTGAATTTGATTACATTGAATATCAGCATATTCCAAGGTCTTTAAATACATTAGCAGATGCAATTGCTTCTTGAATGTTGGACAGACATTTATAATAATCATGCAAGTAAATTTAAAAACATTTCATCACATATGTTAAACAAAATGAGCCGGTAATAATGATATATATATATAGATAGGAGTGTGTCAAAAAATATACATCGTCTTCGATCATAGGTTGAAAAACACCTTATGATCGGCAAAAATGATAAGTACAAAAAACCAAAAATGTCATATGTGTCTACAAAAGCGACTAGCCAATCACTGGTGGTGCTCTCTATATGAGACCACTGCACGCGCTACCCTACACAAGAACCTCCTAAAAGGTCCTGGGACTGCGACCACATAGCGCTGAAGTCGAATGGGAATGTCATCTATGGTGGTCTCTGGTATATCCGCCGTCAGACGCTCTAGATCCTGTTCCAGCTCGGCTAAGGTCTCTGCGGCCGCATCCTGTGGGGCTGGTGCTGGTACAGCTGGTACTCTCCTCTCAAAAGCTCGGAGGTTGGCTGGACGCCGTGGACCTACATCTGCATTTTGAAAATTTGTGCTGTCAGTTTGAGGCGATATATAAAAACAAAAAAAATACATAATTTGAAAACTCGTGGAAAATGAAATACCTCTGTCATCCCACTGTTCTCCCTGTGGAAGAACCATGTCTGGATCATTCCAAAAATCCATTCCGGCATAAGGAAAGTCCTGAATAGCAAAGACCTGTCTCTCTAGCCAGTGAAAGTAACCATCAGGAAATCGAACAACTGTTGTGCCCTCATAAGGATGCCGGGCCATTACCGCAACCCATCTCGTCAACTTAGGCTCCCGAGGCACCCCAACTGGAACTGTAAGATGCTGGGGGACCAGCATTGGAACTCTCTCTAGGGCAAAGCTGACAACTATAGGCCCATATCCAAAGGTCTTCAGTTGTCCTCTCTTTGCCCTGGTTAGTTGACCCTTCAAATTAGCCAACACAGCATCGCACCAGTTGAAAATGGTGCCGTGGAAACAGTCTATAGCCATCCGCATTTGGGACCCGGTGGCTTGGTGCAAAGCGGCCGCGCCGCAAAGTCTGGTAATAGTAAAGGCTATCACCATAAGTTCAGGTCAGGATATGTACTTGATTTCTATCCCCTTCTCATGGTTTTGGTTGTTGCACCACTCTAGTCGGAGACTAGCAAGGGATTGGCCACCCGGCCTAGTCCCGAATAGAGAAGGTTGCTCGCCCCTGTTAGGCAAGCCAGTGAGAAAATATATGTCGGAGGGCTCTATCTCGAGCTGGTGCTCTCCGATGTAGAAACATTGCTGCTGAATGTTCCACCTTTCGACCAGCCACTCAAGAAAAGGCACTTGGCCCCTCATGCCAGGTATGGCCCAGTATTTGTACAATCCGCATGCTTTTAATGCATTAATGGAAGGTTGATGACCTATCGCGGCCAAATCAACATCCTCGTGCTCTCTTTCACGCCAATCAAGCATGGTGTGCTCCCTGCACATCATAAAACATTAGTGAGAATCCATAAAATTTAAAAATTTTGGTCTATTTTGGAGGGCCAAGGGTTTCAATTTGTGTTTTGCGGGGTACGCACCCCGGCCTTTAGGGACAGAGCGCCCGGACGCAGGTTCCCTTAAGGTCGGGTGCGTACACCCCGTAATTTTCCCATTGGGAAAATATCGGGGTACGCAGGTCAGCAGTGCATGAACTGCATACCCCGAAGGGCGCATTTTGAAACCCCAATGCCCCCAAAAAATCAAATAAAAGCTTAAAACTAAATTCTAAACGGATGGAAAACAAGAGAGGGGTGTTGTAGAATACCTGGTGAAACGGCGTTCGATTCTGACGGTCGGATTCTCCGCAATCTCCACAAGAAGTTTCTTGTCAAAAGCCCTTTTCTCAACCTCAACAGTAAAATGGTAAAAATGACATGGTAAGAAGTCTTTTTATAGGTTTTTTGGATAAATAAATGCTAGATTTGTTTATTTTTCACCATGAAAGGAAATTTTCGATGAATTTTTACCCATCTTAAACAGGTATGAGTAATGTGTTGTTTCTGTGCAGGACAAAGGGACTTTAGGGTAAATTATCATTTTTCACGTCAGAGTCATCTTTTAAGCTCTTTTCTGACTCCTAAAACATGAAAAGATCGCCGAGCGTTTCTTTTACACTCGTTAAAACGGAATTAAAAGACGGTCCCCTTATAGCTCTTTTCTGACCGTAAAATCAGGAAAAGATTGCCGGGTTTTTGTCGTTTCAAACTCGATACGGAAATAAAACGACGTGTCCTTGATCGCTTTTTACTTTTCAGGTCAGAGACACTAATCATGAAAGTACTCCTTGGTCGCAAGATCAAGCGGTTCTCCCAGGTATTATTTTATACTTTTTCGGGCTTGGGGGACACAAATTTACGAAAAAGTTCAACCTGGAGTCTTCTTAACTTTTTCAGACTCTCTAAAATTGAAAAACGCCGAGTTTCTCCTATACTGGACTCGTTAAAATTTCACAGTAAAGGACCTGTTCAATTACAAACAGGAACGAACCACTCCTTCCTAGGGTTCGAATCAAAACTAGGTTGGACTCATCCGAAGGATGAGCTTATAACCAAGCATATGTTATCCTCCTCAAGCTTGTTAAAAATAAAGAGGTACTTGCCAGAAATGGTGGGGGAAAAGAGAGAAGAATGAGCCTATTTGTTATCTTTTGTCTCAGAAGAAACTTTATTACCACTCTTGGACACGACACTTTTCATTCACCTGGGTTGGGAAATCATTTACCTCACAGTTGATCAAACCACATTGAAAGTCTTCAGCCGGGTTCCGGGGATTAACTTTGAGTCGTTTATCACCAAGCCATCTGTTGTGTCGTTATGTGTTCAAGAGGTCTGCAAGCAAAACTTTCATCTGCAAAATACTTGTCATCCATTTGACCATCCCTGAGTCAGTCCTTACAGCAACATTTCTTCAACTTGACAATGATTTCGTGTTGTGGGCTTGCCTGCAACGGGTCGCTTTCTATCGACATCAACACATTATCTAGAGAGATGACTTAGAAATCGTCAGTACCTTGAAGTCTGCATGCATCAATGGCAGGTTTCTCGCCTTTGACGTCAGTTTACATCATTGACTTTCGATCGAAGGATTCCGTGAAATGTTCGACATCAACTCATTCATTCACATCTCATGGATTGTACTGGGTACTTTGAGAACCATTGACATTACTGGCGGTCTCTCTCACACTTGTTAACAGTTTACATCATCGACTGGTAATCAAGTGGTTTCTACCATGTTCGACATCAACCCATTTAATCGCATGGCTAGAATCGTACCAATTCGGGTAGCAGAAATGAAGACCCTGGATCTAGTTTCCACCATCCAGGCTGCGAGGAGTTTTGTATTCATTATCTAAGTAGACTAATCATAAACAGATGGCTGCGCCCATACTGTGTCTACAAAAGTCTATGATTATGATGTACTGCAAGATCATTCCTGTATCAGAGTAGTTAGTCTGTTAGTTAAAGTTTTGATCTGAGTATGGGAATGCCTACCTCAGTGATGATATAATCTTATACATGTATTTTGTGTTGAAAATTGCAGGTTCTGACCAGGCTCTCCACGAGATAATCCTTGAAATGATAAAGCGCTTCACCCTTCCTCAGCTAGCAGGGGCCCTCTGCACGGCCTTGGTTAACACGCTATCAGTCTGGAATTAAGCTCACACAGTCATATAAAACAGAGTCTTGTTATATTGCAAAACAAAGGAAGAATCCTCTCGTTACAACAGCAAGACCAGTGTCACGGCACAATATAAGGAATAACAACAAAATGACATTAAAAGCTAACTAGCTACATGCGTTTACAAACATGTTATTTATAAAGGAAATTACATAACTGTTTTCCTATGAAACACCTTCAGCAGAGGACACGTCAAAAGATAGCATCCGTGAGCTTAGCATGATGGTTGCCAAGATCAATCAATCTATCAAAAGATGGCTATTGGATTTGTGTCGTGGAGGCAGTCTACAGCGGTCAAAATGAACCCATGGATTTAGGAAAGGTCTCGGGCCCTTCACGTGTTTGAAAACAGAGACCTGTTTGTCGTAGAACTCTTCATTTGACCACCGTTTGACCAAGGCCTTCCTCTACGAATTTGGCTGAACCAATAGGACATGATCCATGTCTAGATCATTCTTGAACTGCCCACGTGCCTCATTTTGCTTGATGACACCTGTAACCTAGAGATCAACAAGAACAGTTGCGGAAAGTCGAATCAGCTGCGGAAAGTGGTTTCATTCCGCAGCTAATGAGCAAAATCTAAGTCAAATAGAAAACAAAAAAACATAGTTAGAAAACCACTTAAATGCTCTTTTAGAATCTATATGTAATGATCTTTGATAGCTTATGAGGTACTGGTGAGGGGAAAAAGTCTAGGAAAGTGTGTAGGAGAGACGTAGTTTCAGGGCTCAACATACCCCCACTGTGAAGGTGTTGCATGTCCCCATGCGGCCAAAACGTTGACCATCCTCCCTTTAGTTCATTTGTTCTGAGACCTCTACTAACACATCCAGCCTTCTTCTCTTCTTTCTTGGTACCACTGTCATCCTAGGCTTTCTAATTAGGCACCTGACTTTGAGGTCGATAAGAGCTCTGCTCAACCTCCTACTCTTTTTCTTCAATTTCCTATTCTTCTTCTGCCACAACCCAAAATGCAACATGGTGTTGTCGTGAATAATTTTATCCAACCTGCTTTGTTCCTTCAATGTTTCATTTTCTCTTTTGACGTGTCTATTCAAGACTTCCAGTTCAAAAATTTCCTGTTTTAGTGATTGGATTAAAGCTTCATGTGCTGTATTAGGCTGGGTAGATGAAGTGCCTAGATCTGTGGCAGTCTTCTCCAACGACTCAATAAAATCATACATTTCTTGCTGGTTTGGATCTATCTCAGGTGTAGCCTTTCTTGGGCTGACCCCAAAACCCGGTTGAAAAGGACTGATCTCAATATCTGGAGGACTAGTCTCAATATTTGGTTGAGAATGTTGTGGGCTACAGCCAGGAGAGAATGATGGAGACTGTTCTGTTGATTCCTCTGTTAAGTCAATGAAGTGGGCCGCTTTAATTTGTACTTTCTTCAGTTTTCCTTTAAGTTTGGAGCTCCTCCTTAGAATCTGTGAGTTAGGGTCCTCTTTCTCCACACTTTGTTTTTCTTCCGCTTTCCTCTTTGCTGTAGCTGATTGTTCCCTAAGGTAGATTAGTCTTTCAGAGAGTATTTGATCTTCTCCTAAGGAAGGTTCTGGGGTTTGATAGGAAACTTCAATTTTTCTTTTCCCCTATAGTCCCCCTTGCTTCCTATTCTCAGTTCTTTCCTTCCTACTTTTAAACAACTTCTCTTCCTTACTAATGTCTTTAGCTATGTTAGTAGGAGTGTCCTGAATATTCACACTTGTTTTCTTTCTCCTACTTTTCTTTGCTGAGCTACTTTCAGGTGTTTTAGGTGGGTCCTGAAAGAAGTTTCAAATCAAAAACTGTTCCTAAGTATCTTTTCTTTCCTTCAACTGTTTTTCAATCAAGATTTTGACAAGGCCGTGATGGTAAAGGTGGGGCTCTACGTCATCCACGTTCTTTTGTACAGTTGTGGACATCTTTTTCAGGCTATTCAACAGAAAATAGGGCAAATTGATAGTTTGATTTTCTAGAAAATTCATTAACAGCCGGGTGTGGTACATGTACATGGACCCAAACCGTCCTTCACATGTAATAAACTTCTGGATTATCAATAATAAACTAGTCCACTTTTCCTCTAGAGCAGAAACAGGGATTCCACGTTTGAAGACAGTTATATCCATACCTGGGTTACACAACATAATCCTCCAGGCCTTCTCATCAAAATTTTTGTTTTTGAACCACCGTTCCCCTTCCTGTGGGAGTTCCGTTGCTGCTGCGATAGATGCCTCCGTGACTGAGAATTTAAGATCTCCAACCTCAACTTCCATGCCATTAAAAGACCTTGCAAATGTCTTCGTAACTTCTTTGTTGTGACCTCTGAATTTCTGGATGAATTGCAACCACCGTGCCTTCCGTACTGTACCCTTCAATTGTGGATAACCCTCCATGAAGTTAGGCCCGTCTGGCTCTGTTCGTACCAGAAGGCCCATTCCTTCCTCTGCCTTAAAAATATGTCTGTGAGTGATGGACTGTGAGTAGTGGACTGACGGAGGTGAAACGATTGACCGAAGAATAGAGAACAGGTAGTGAAAATGAGTTCATAGAGCGGAGGCTTATGTGAACAGGGCAGAAATAACAAATTCAACTTCAATGGGATAGTATGGAAATAGAGTGAGCCCGGCAAAGCTTTGAATTAGAAGGCTGCGGAATAGACATTAGCATGCTCACAAAATGGCTGCGGAATTTGTGCAGGAGGAAAGAGCCATGATCAAATAGATTACGTCCTCATAATTACCCGGTTCAACAGGTGAAGTGTAAAAGTACAATTAAACACGAGTTAAATTTGGAGACAGATCATGAGGCCGTTAAAAATTAATGCAATGTTCGTGGTGGAATTATGTAAAAGACATGGAGCAGTTATGAAAGCTATCAAGGCGAATCATTACATATAATGGAGCCGGTGGTTTCATAACTATATAGAATGTGCTTTAAAATGCTATTTGAAATGAACTTTGCTCATACCTTAAAATCTTACCACTTCCATCCACTGACCTTCGATTGGATGCTTCCTATTGGTGCTTTTAAGTGCTTTATATCTTTAAAATATTCCCTTTGTCATACCTGCATTTGGTTCTTATTATTATTTGGGTAACATTTGACTGTCAGTGTTGAATAACAGAGTGTTAGCTGCGGAATCAACAATCAGCTGTGGGATTAGTTTTTAGCTGCATAAACTGACACGGTGAACATATGACTGAATGGAGATGGATGAATGATGACTGAGTGAATGAAAATTGGTCATGAAAGGGATTTTATTGTCGGAATATGATGATAAAATGAAATGAAATGAAGTGAAGTGAAGTGAAATGACATGAAACTGTGAAATGAGAGAGAGATTTTTTTTTTTTTGGAAAATATAGGGTGTCAGAAGTTTCTGATTTTCGCCCTGTACTTTCTGTATAAGACGGCCAATCGATGATTGGTTTTCAGGCTTATACAATATATATATATATATATACATATATATATATATATATATATATATATATATATATATATATATATATATATATATATATATATATATATATTTTAAAACAGAAAAGGACAAGGACTAGGCTGGTGGAGAAGAAGGATTCTTCTTCACCAGCCTTATTGTAGAATTATCCTGAAAGATTTTGACAAATCCCTCCTTTGAGAGTGGCTTATGATATATCTTTAATCTGTGACCATTCACAATAAGAGGAGCTTGATATTCATCAATGGTTTTGATTCTTACCTCTCCATTGCTAAAGACTTTGTCAATCCCATATGGCCCAAGCCAATGAGTCTGAAATTTACCTTTGAAATCTTTGAACTTGGAATCAAATAGCAATGCCCAATCTCCTTCTTGAATTTCGCCTTGATGTATTTGTCATGCCACTTAGCTCTTTGATATTGAACTAGATCAGTTCTTAGGATTGCTTCTTGTCTGATCTCATCTAGTTCATTCAACTGCTCCATTCTATGCTTTTGGGCTTCTGATAAATCCATTCCCAACTGAACTGCCATCTTGAAAGTTTTAACTTGGAACTCAATAGGGAGCAGGATTTCTTTCCCGTAAACAAGCTCATAGGGAGAATGTCTTGTTGTATTCCTCCATGTAGTTCTTTAGGCCCATAAGGCTTTGGGAATCATTTCTACTCAATCTCTTCTGTGCAGATGAATAGTCTTGGTAATGATGCCTTCAATAACTTTGTTTGTAGATTCCACTTGACCATTTGCTTGCGGATGGTAAGGAGTAGATTTTCTGTGCTTGACCTTGTATTCTTCCATCAGCTTCTCCACCAGTTTGGATGTGAATTGACCTCCCTGATCTGTCACAATTTCTCTTGGAACACCAAAGCGAGTAAAAATATCCTCATAAAGAAAACTAACAACTGAATGCTCAGTAGCATAAAATAATGCTTTGGCTTCTACCCATTTAGTGACATAATCAGTACATACCAATATATACTTTCTTTGTTTAGATGGTGGGTTAATAGGTCCAATGAAGTCTAAAGCCCATTTTTCAAAGGGTTCGATGAGTACCTGTGGCTGCAATGGCATTTCATTTGAGAGGGTAGGTTTCCCTACTCTTTGGAAACTGTCACACCTTTTGACATATTGTTTTTCATCTTTGAAGAGGGATGGCCAATAATATCCTAAAGAGAGGATTTTATAGGCTGTCCTTCTGTCAGCAAAGTTTCCACCGCATGGTTCATAATGACATGCTTTGAGAATATCAGACATTTCATCTTCCCTAACACATCTTCTGATCACAAAATTTGGCCCTGTTTTAAACAATTCGTTAGAAATCCATGAATATCTTGAACTCTCCTGAACAATCTTTCTTCTTTCACCAGGAAATAAATGTGGAGGTAGTTTCCCTGTAACCAAATAGTTAGCTATATCTGCATACCAAGGAGTCTTAGTAGTTACTGCAAATAAACATTCATCAAGAAACTTGTGCTCTACAGGAGAATATTCTTTAGTATTCTGAATCCTAGACAAGAAATCAACTATTGTATTTTGTTTCCCTGGTCTATCTAACATAGTAATATTAAATTCATGTAAAAGTAGGAGCCACCTTGTAACTCTGCCATTAGTAATGGGTTTGTTCATTAGATATCTAATTGCAGAATGATCAGTATGAATAAAAGTTTCATAGCCTGTTATATAATGTCTGAACAATAACTAAGAACTCTTTTCAGTCACAGTATAGTTCAACTCAGTGGGAGTTAAATTTTTACTGGTATAGTGAATGGCATAAGGAACTAAATCTTTTTGTCCCAACACAGCCCCTAGAGCTGTATCTAAAGCATCTGTAGAAATATGGAAAGGAAGTTTCCAATTTGTTCCTCTCAAAATAGGCGCTTCAGATATTCTTGTTTTCAAAGTTTCAAATGTTGATTGGCAATCAAGACCCCATTTGAATTCACAATCTTTTGTAAACAGTTTGAAGAGTGGAGATGCTATTTTGGTGAAGTTTTCTATAAATCTTCTATAATATCCAGTAAATCCCAGAAAACTTCTAACATCTTTTTGACAATTTGGAATAGGTAATTTGGAGATGACTTCAACTTTTGATTTATCAACTTTAATCCCATCCCCTGAAATATGATGTCCTAAAAAAATACCTTCAGTAAACATCATAAAGCATTTTTCATGGCTTAATGAAAGGTTTGTTTCTTTACATCTTATAAGGGATTTTCCAAAATTTTCTAATGCCTCTTCAAACGAATCACCATAAACTGTAAAATCATCCATATATACCTCTACATAATCATGGATTGGATCAGAAAAAATTCCTAGTAGTGCTCTTTGGAATGTTGCGGGTGCATTACATAATCCAAAAGGAAGAACTCAATAAGTAAAAGTTCCCCATGGACAGGTAAATGTGGTCTTATCCTGGTCTTCAGGTGCTACCTGAATTTGATTATAACCACTAAAACCATCTAGAAATGAAAATTACTTTTTTCCTGCCAATGTATCTAATACTTGATCGATAAAGGGCAAAGTGATCCTTCAAGGTTTCTTTATTCAATTCCCTGTAATCAATGCACATTCTCCATTTACCATTATTTTTAGGTATTATAACCAAAGGAGAAACCCACCGGCTATCTGAAATTGGATAAATGAAGTTTACATTGAGTAGTTTTTGGAGATCTTCTTTCACTATCTCCCTAAGATTTGGATTCATCCTTCTCTGAGGTTGTCTGATTGGTCTACTATTTTCCTCAATATAGATATGATGGATGCAAGTCTTAGGGTCAATACCTTTCATATCAGTATACTTCCATGCAAATGCAGCGGAATGTTTTTGCAAGATTTTGGTTAGTTCTTCCTGTTGTGACTTTTCCAAATTTTTGTTGATATTCAATGTTTTACCTGGAAAAATCTCAATGGTAGAACTACCGAACTCTTCCATAGAGTAAAGAGACATTTGTCTTGATGATAAATATTCAATATCAGAATCTAACTGAAATTGTGTGTGGTCATATTCTGAAGATGTTTCAAAATTTTCTAATGTGTTCAGAATTTGACTATCTTCACTAATTTCTGAATAGTAAAGACAGGTTGTATAATGTCTTCATCATTGACCCATTCATTGTCTCCTACTTCTGTAATTGCTTTTGCTGGAAGTCATTAGTAATTTCGTGCACCCTTTAGGATATCATTTGGTAAAAACCTCCTGGTATAAAGCTCTTGGAATCAAGTCATCCTAAAGGGTGCACGAAATTACTAATGAATTTTTTTATACAAATTGAATTTCTTTGTCGAACTACCATCAAAAATGTACATATCCCCAGATCTACAACTAATGAAAGCATCGACTGTGGCTAGCCAAGGTCTTCCTAATATAAGTGGGTGCCCTCCTAAATTACTCTTGGGAGTCAAAATCATGAAATCTATCGGATATTCCCAAGAATCTAAGGAGATTGAAATATCTTCTAATACACCATCTAGTTTGATTATTGATCTATCTGGAGGTTACAGTAAGGTGGGTGTAGAAAGAAAATTGGGAAGTTTAAGTTGTTCCATAGTCTGTCTACTCATAATGTTTATAGTAGCCCCTAAGTCAATCAAAGTATTTGGAATTTCTATCCCATTTATATGTGTCTTGACAATTGGACTACTTGGATCCACATATTTCCGCATGCTAATTTTTCCCATCATGATATCTGCAATTTTTCCTACCAAGTGGATTCTTCTTGTATCTCTTAGTTTCCTTCGTAGTCTTTTGAGACTCAACTCCTTTATTGTTTTTGCTAGAATAGGAATCTCTCTAATGGCTTGTAGCAAGGGGATCTTGATACAGACATTCTTTAATTCATCTAGAAAATCATATTCAGGCAACAAGATTTTTTTTCCACCGCTTTGTCAATTTGTAATCTTTCAGGGAAAGGAGGTGTGGATGAAGATACAGGTTGCTCAACTATAGGAGTTGTGGGGGTTGACTCTTTTTCTTTTTCTTTTTGAATGATTGGGTTTTGAAGAGATGCTTCCTCAGAACCTTTATTGACTTTAAGAGAATCCTCCTCAGAGGTATCTTGCTCTTGAACATCTGTAGAAGGTTTTTCTAAAACTCTACCAGATCTCAGTTGAACATCATTAAGAGGAACAATCATATAGGTAGGAAATTGTTGTCCTTCTACCATGTAAGCATTCTGAGGATTTTTGTTGTTGGGATTTGGCAATGGCTGAGCTGGTAGTTGATTTGTCTTTTGTTGAAATGGAAGCAAGAGCTGAGGATTTGGATTTTTTTGAGAAGGTTGTTGTTGTGGAAATGGCAATGAAAGTTATGTGTTTTGATTTGGAAGTTGTGGATTTTGTTGATTTTGAAAAGATGGAGGATATTGATAAAATTGAGCAAATCTCCCATAAAGATTTTGCATCCCTTGTGCCCATGATTGGTATAAATTTTGAGGTTGGGGCCAAGGTTATTGACAAGAATTCCAATTTCGCGGGAGCTGAAAGTTCATAGGGTTGTTAAATCCTTGATTTTGTTGCCCTTGCCAAGATCTTCTTGAAACAAAACAAAGGGACTCTACTGAATTTGTATTTTCTTGAAAGACAGCTTTGAGCCCAGGAATTGAAGGGCAATCCTTGGTCTCATGGCTTTCTGAGCAAATCATACATGTTTCTACAACTTTTGCATCCAAGGGGCATTCCCTTAGAGCATGTTTCTTCCTACATTTGGGACAAAAGATGGCCAAGGCATCAGCTTCTGCTTTCTACTTGTTTTGTATTTTAAGGGTGTCTAGTTGTGTTACACTAAAAAATGTCACCATGACTATTTACAGTTGGTATGGCTCTATCAACAGTCATGCTATCCTCTTGGGCAAGTCTCATGCCTCTGCTCTCCATGTCAAACTTCAAAAAAGAGAGAAAGTCTTTGTAAATGTATTTATCTCTGGGTACGCAGGTTCTCTCAACCTTACCTACGGATACACACCTAATGTTCACAAAAGTTGCGTACTTGTACGCTCTGTATGTAAAGGGACAGGTGCGTACCCCTGTAAAGGTCAAAATGCGCAAGTTTCATCTTTAAAAAGTTACTTGTGGTCATTTCTAGAGCATTTTAGAAGGTTGTTCAACGTGTATTGAACGCCTCCAGATGGTTCATGTACCCCTACCAAAGAGGAACTTATCCCATCAATAAGGGAGCTATCCCATCCAAAGAGGGGATTACCCCATTGATGGTGGACCTGAATAACTTCCTCTAGAGCACTATAAATACAGGCATTGGGCCAGAAGGAGGGGAGGTTGGAAGCTAAACATTTCTAAGGGTAGATGCTGCTGGAATTAGGACTCCCATTTAGAAGCTTGTGAGGAGAGATTGCCATCTTTGCTTGTTCTATTTGGAAGTGGGTGAGCTTTGTCAAAGTAAAGGAGAACTCTTGATGGACCCTGGGAGGGACTTGCACAACACCAAGGCTCAGGTTGTAATTGTTCCTTTTGTTTCCTATTAATGCAAATGAGTCCATTCTTCTCAATAACTTGTTATTTATGAGTTGTTTCATGTACTCCTTGGTCTATGTGTTAAATATGTTTTATTTTATGAGATTATCAAGTGCTATTTAATCGTTTGATTGTTAGTGAACGCAGGTTTCGAAGTGAAGGAGGAGCTCATCCGGATCAGCGAGGCTGAACTGCTACAACAGCGTTGGACTACAGGTAGGATCTAAACACTTGATTTCTCGTATAGTAAATGCATGTTTAGAGAAGGATTGCTCTCATTTGTCTTGTTTGTCACTAGAGAGTCTTAGGCTCCTAGGGAGGTTGGTTGTGTCCGCACTATCGACTCTTTCCGCCTGACAAGTTGTTCACTAAGGCTCCCTAGAATATTAGTTTTGAACTCATCAAGCATATTTCCAATCTCTACCCTACTTACTGATCCAGTTGCAGATTTTTTTTCTCTAATAAAAGAAGGATCTCTAGGCCCTTTTCCCGTTTTAGATTTTCCCCTTGAGAGATGGACACATAGTTCTGCTATGTCATGAAGTGGAAGTTGACAAATGTCTCCCTTCCCCATCATGTTTAAAATATCTATCCATTCATCTTTAATGGCTTTCAATAGAAGGGCTTTCAAGGTTTCCTCGTCTAAATTACTCGTTTTCGCTCTCTTTAAGTTGTATTGAAATCTTTCAAGTAAATCCTCCAAGTTTTCATCTTCTTTTTGCATCATTTTGAATACCTCATCCTTATGATTGGTGGGCATACAATAGTCTAGGTATCTACCCAAAAATGTTTGTTTCATATCATTCCAAGTCCTAATAGATTGAGTGACTAATCCCATGAACCATTTCAAAGCAGCTCCTTTCAATGTTGAAGGAAACAGTTTGCGTTTTTGAGAGTCTTCCATATAGTCATAGGTTCAGCACAAGACTTCAAACTCAAATAGAAATTTTTCAGGATCCTCACTTCGCAACCCATAAAAGTTTGGGAGGAAAGATGGTGAAATGTCTTTCATTGTTGCATGAGTTTCCTCATCAACTATAAGGAATCCAAATGAGTTATATCCTTTCTTATTTCCCCCATTATTACCTCTACCTCCACCATTGTTGCCTCCATTATTTCCTCTTCCTCTACCTCTACCCCCTCCTCCAAATCCATCTACTACTTCCTCCGTCATGATAGTTTTGTCAAATTCTTCTGGTTCTTCTATTAATGGTGGACGAGAGAGAGTTTCTCCCTTTCCCTCTTCTTCAGGTGATTCTACTTCTTTGATTACAATATGTTCCCCTGTAGAAGTGAAGAAAGGTTCTTCTCCTAGATCAGATTTAGTAGATAGTGTGGGAGAATCTCCTAATTCAACTGCTACTCCTTGAATTCCAGGAATCCTAAGGCATAGAGTAGATGGAGGTGAATCTTGTCTATGCATTGAAGTAGCTGGAGTTGTGAAAATCGAACTCTTGGCCCTAGCTATAAACCTTCCCCTAGAATCACTTGCTTTATGCATGTCATTTTTTATTTTTTATTTTTCTTTCAAGTTGGGCTAATAATTCTATTTCTGATCTTCCAGATCACTCTACATGCAAGAATAGAGCATAATCAAGAAATTATTGAACTAATAACTCTCTTTTCTGATCCTCCAGATCACACTAGGTGTAAGAGGAGAGCATACTTCAAGAAGTTACCAATTTTTCCCTTCTTTACCATTTTTTTTTTTATGTAAGAGATTGGCTACCTAGTTACACCTCCCTGGCAATGGCGCCAAAATGTTTTGTCAATTTAGTATGTCCTAAATTTCTACATTAACTATCAATCCGAGAGTCATAAACTGATGAAGTGTGGCGCACTATACGTGCAAGACAACCTCTTTCTTACTTTTTATTGTTTTCAATTTTTATTTTGTTTTGGGGGTTTTATCTTTGTTTATCTCCTAATGTGAATGGAAATCCTATTCCTGAGTTTTAGGAATACTTTAGAAGGCAAGTATGGATATAGGTTTTAAGGCAATTATGTCCTCTATAATGATTTCCAGAACTTAACGCTTCAAGGGATCTCAAAACATACTAGTGATGAAATTAGTACTTAAACAAGAATGGAAATGTGCTGCTATTAAAATCAAACAAATGATGAACTACTGATCACGAAATCACTATCTCTGCTGCTCATCTAGATACAGAAAAATAAGTTAAGCTACTGCACTCAAACAAATCAAAAACTGCAAACTAATAAAAGTAAAATCAATTCACTTCACTTATAGTGCGATAGCTCGCCAAGTAGTCTTTTTGGGGTTAAGCTATGGCTCTGGAGATAATGTCAATAACATGAGAAATTGATATCTAGATTATCTATTTGCAAATGAAAATAAAATCAAGTCACTTCATTTATAGTCCAACAGCTAGCCAAGTAGTCTTTTCGGGGTTAAGCTATGGCTCTGGAGATAACGTCAATAACATGAAGAACCTAATATCTAATTGCAGAGAAATAAAACTCAAATCAAATCACATTACTCATAGTCCGATAGCTCGCCAAGTAGTCTTTTCAGGGTTAAGCTATGGCTCTGGAGATAACGTCAATGACATGAAGAATTTGATATCTAAACTAACTAACAAAGCAAGTGAATAAGACTGAAATCAAAGCATAACTGAAATTGAAAAGCTAAGAAAAACAAAGTCAGCAGAGAGGCTAATCTCATGTCACTAGTTATTGTAAAAATTATATGAAATGCCCGGGCCTAGCCTATCCTGAAACAGACAATGATCAGTGTTAGAAAAAATATACAATGCTTGGAAAATCATGTATAGGAATGAAGCATTAACATCATAACTGACTTATGAAATATATACAGGTGAACAAACTATGAAATATATGCAATGGAAACAAGGAAACAACACATAAAAACTTTACAGAAATAAAGAAACAAAACCTCAGCCAGCAGGGGCCCTCTACGCGGCCTTGGTCAACACACTATCAGTCTGGAATTATGCTCACACAGTCATATAAAATAGAGTCTTGTTATATTGCAAAACAGAGGAAGAATCCTCTCGTTACAACAGCAGGACTAGTGTCACGGCATAGTACAAGGACTAACAGCAAAACAACATAAAAAAATAACTAGCTACATGCGTTTACAAATGCGTTATTTATAAAGGAAATTACATCACTGTTTTCCTATGAAACACCTCAGCGGAGGACACATAAAAAGACAACATCCGTGAGCTTAGCATGATGGTTGCCAAGATCATGCAATCTATCAAAATGTGGCTGTTGGGTTTGCGTTGTGGAGGCAGTCTACAGCTGTCAAAATGAACCCATGGATCTAGGAACGGTCTCGGACCCTTCACGTGTTTGAAAACAGAGACTTGTTTGCCGTAGAACTCTTCATTTGACCATTGTTTGACCAAGTCCTTCCTCTACAAATTTGGCTGAACCAATAGGACCTGATCCATGTCTAGATCATTCCTGAACTACCCACGTGCCTTGTTTTGCTTGATGACACCTGTAACCTAGAGATCAACAAAAACAGCTGCGGAAAGTCGAATAAGCTATGGAAAGTGGCTGCATTCCGCAGCTAATGAGCAAAATCTAAGTCAAATAGCAAACACAAAACATAGTTAGAAAACCACTTAAATGCTCTTTTAGAATCAATATGTAATGATCTTTGATAGCTTATGAGGTACCGATGAGGGGAAAAAGTCTAGGAAAGTGTGTAGGAGAGACGTAGTTTCAGGGCTCAACAGATAGCAATGTCCATAGGCCTCTTCAAGAGGGAATATCCTTTGAGTAAATCCCCAATTAAGTAAAAATTATTAAAAATGAATTACATAACCATCTAGCTATATAAATTGTTTACTTGTAGTCCCATAAAATATGATAGTCAATCAATCATGTATAGGGTCTTATTTAATAAAGATTACCTTTTACATTAAGGAACTACCCATTGATTATCTCATGGAATTTATTCAAACAAAATTACATCATACATTAATTTATTAACTCTTAAGTACAGGAAAGGATGGAGATGTGGGAACTAATCAAAAATTGTTGTTAGTTCTCAAATTCCATCTTCAAGTTGTATTTCCTTCCAATGTAGTGGTACGCCTTGAATAGTGTGATGGTGTTGTCATTGCTCTCTTATAGTTGTTATTAATTCTAGATGTAATCAATGGACCATTCTTCATCAATTTCTAGAAGGCTAGTCTAAACTCAACAATTCAACCCCAAGACCTTCTTCAAACAAAACTCATAGAAGAAAAGATAGATCCTGGAGTGGGTAGGAAGAGATAATCTATAAGCCACTTGGGAAATGCAAAGGAGGATCTATTAAGGCCATAACATGGGAAATAATTTCTTATCATCCTTACCTTTAACAGAGGCATACTTAGAGGGGTTAAAAGATGAAGAAACAATTTATCCCCTTCTACAAAAGAATTCTTGAAGTAACGTTGGTTTTCCTATTGTTTAATTTTATGTTTATCCAAAGTGTAAATTTTGATTGCTTTGGTGTTAATCATGTGATCCATTTCATGGAACGTAGATGTGCTTGGTAAATATGAAGTCAGAAAGGGTAATTTTGGTTGTATATAGCTTCATAAGTTGAAATTTTGGTAGCACCATGATAAGTGTTATTATACCACCGTTTAGTAAAATGTAAGCATTGAACCCATTAGAGTGTTGGTCCAACGAAAGACATCTCAAATAAGTTTACAAGAACTTGTTTACACTTTTATTTGACCAATAGTTTAGGGATGATAAGTGATGGTAATTTTCAACTTTGTGATTAGTAAGTTAAATAATTCTTGCCAAATATGATTTTCAATGTGGGTTCATGAACTAAAGTGATGGAAATGCACATGCTATGTAACTTAAAAATCTAATCCATGATGACTTGAGAAATTGTGGAGGGTGTAAATGGGTAATAAGGCACAAAAGTGAGCATATTTGGATAGGACGCCAACTAAAACCATAATAACCAAATTTTCATTGGATTTCAAGAGGGATATTATAAAATTCATATGAATTTGAATCCAAATAGTGGTCAGTACCAATAGTGTTGTAATGACCTAGGATTCTTCATTGTTTCCACCTTGTTAATTTGACATGTTTCACAATGAACTACAAAAGTATGGATGTCCTTTTTCATGCCTTCACAAAAGAAATATTTATTAGCTCAATCATAGGTTTTCGAAAAGCTAAATTGACCCATTGTAGTGTATGAATGCAACTCTATATAACATCCTTCATTTTAAAGAAAAACTATGTGCCAAAAAATATGCCCTTTATACTACAAGGTATCCTACTACCAAGTATAGCTCATAAGGGGGTTGTTATCCTCATGAAGTATTAGGGTGATGTTGGGTGTGGAGCCTGATTATCTCCTATATTCAAAGGTATCGCCACATAGGACCCCAGTTCGAAATGTGGGCGGAAACGCCGCCCGTAAAATGTTCACTGCAAGGGGGGTCCGGGGGGGCAACTCCCCCGAAGCTAAAAACAGCTGTAAAATTGCCTTGTAAAAGTATAGTAATTTCTAGTCAATCTGGGCCGTTCATTAGGCAGATGATCTGATGGTAGAACTTATGTTTAGTTTAGGGTTTTTTGCCCTAGAAGGCAACCCCTCTCTTTGTATGAGGGTACTGTATTTGAGGCTGTGCGATAGATGTGTATTGTGTGTGCGAGAAACAAAGAGGTGAGACTGTGAGAGAAAAAAGAGGATATTACAGCGGATTTGCTGTAGGTTGTGTCTCTTCATTTTGCTGGATAATAGAAAGGAAGGACTGGCTATTCGGGGTGGACGTAGCCCAAACTGGGTGAACCACGTATATTCGTGTCTCTCTTGTTGTGTGCGTTTTCTATGTTTATATTTCTACAATATTTTATGTGTTCCATTGCTCCGTAATATATAATTTTCTAACAACTGGTATCAGAGCCGAAGGTCTATTTGGCTGATAAACTCGCAGGAAAGAAGGGTTCCTAGTTCGAGTGGGAGCAATGGTGGAAGATGGTAAGTTTAGGGTCGAGAAATTTAACGGCCAAAACTTCTCGCTGTGGAAGATGCAGATGGAAGATTATCTGTATCAGAAAGATCTGTACCTACCATTGGGCGGAAAAACAAAGATGTCGATGGGTATGAAAGACGAAGAATGGAACCTTCTCGATAGAAAGGCACTCAGAACAATACGGTTGTGCCTTGCTGCGTCAGTTGCCTTCAACATTTTGAAGGAAACCACGACAGAGGGTTTGATGCAGACGTTGTCGAAACTATATGAAAAACCCTCGGCCTCAAACAAGGTATTTCTTATGAAACGGTTATTTAATATGAATATGTTGGAAGGTGGATCTGTTGCAAACCATTCAAATGATTTTAATACAGTTACAAGTCAGTTAAGTTCTGTAGGGGTAAACTTTGATGATGAAGTTAGAGCTCTGTTATTCTTGTGCTCATTACCAGAAAGTTGGAATGGTTTGGTAATGGCCATTAGTAACTCCGTTTCTGGATCTAGTACTTTAAAGTTTGATGATGTTGTCGGTGCTATCCTTAGCGAGGAAATGCGACGGAAAAGCTCCGGTGAGACATCGGGAAATTCTTTGAGTGCAGAGTCTAGAGGAAGAAAAATGGAAAGAGGAAAGATCTCAGGATATCGCAGTAAATCAAGGAAAGGAAGATCCAAGTCCAGATCGGGGATAGTATGCTAGAAATGTGGAAAGAAAGGACACCTAAAGAAAGACTGTAGATCTTGGAAGGGAAAAGAAGGAGATGCACAGCAAGAAAACAATCATGAAGCAAATGTGACAGGTGAGGTGTTACAAGATGCTTTGATTCTTTCTTTTGAAAATATTACTGATTCCTGGGTGGTAGATTCAGGGGCTTCATTCCATGCCACACCTGATAAGAAATACTTTCATGACTATGTTCAAGGATATTTTGGACAAGTTCGTCTGGGTGATGATAAACCTGTAAAATCGTTGGAATGGGTAAGGTTCTTGTAAAACAGCAGAATGGAAACCAATGGCTATTAAAGGAGGTAAGGCATGTTCCAGATCTAAAGAAAAATCTGATTTCAACAGGGCAGTTAGGCGGTGAAGGTTGTGTGACAACTTTCACAGATAAAGCTTGGAAGGTCACCAAAGGAGCCCTGGTAATAGCAAAAGGTGAAAAGGTTGGTACATTGTATTTATGCAATGGTATTTCTAACTCTGTTAATGCTTTAACTTCCAAAGGAGCAGATGCAGCATTATGGCATCATAGGCTCGGACACATGAGTGAAAAGGTGATCCAGGTGGATATTGGTGGCCGCCTGCCAAGTCCACCTGGAACCCCACCATTGTTCTTCTCAGCATTTTCAGTTTCCTTAATTGTAGCACAACTTACTATTTTTAGCAGTTTTTCGGGTCCTGAACTTCCGGAGCCGTTTTGAGGCCCTAAAAGACGTTTTTTGGGGAATCCAGGGGAAACAAGGGTCCATGGAATGGACCGATGTTTCCCGTTCCAACAATGATAGTGCTCGGATAGATATTTCTAACGAGCTATTGTATGCGTCAAACGGAGATCGTATGCCAAAGTTACGACCCCGGGAAGTTGATGTACCAACTTACCCCAAACGGGGCCCATAGTTTGGCGTTTCATCTTCTAGGGTTAGGTTTTGGAATGTTAAGGGTTTTTCCACTGTGTCTCAACAATAAATAGGTCTGCAAGCCTCATTGTAAGACAGTTCAGAGGCATGTAGCCACCACATCTCTTCTCAGAGATAAGCTACCATCGCCCTAGCTGGGTTATTTCCATTACTGTTTGTAAGCATGTTTCAGTATTCTACATTAATGAAGTAAAGTATTATTCCTGCTGCACATCTATGTTTATGGTTATCTCTGTTTTATGGTTATCGCATCTCTGTATTTATGGTTATTTCTGTAATCTATTGCGTTCCTGCTTAAATCTGGATCAGTGGTATCAGAGCGGTCTGCTTTTTCTCTGTTTTTCTTTGCATGTCCCCAACAAGGTCGGGATATAAGGAGTTAGGGCTTGAACTGGTTGAACCTTTACAAGACCAGCCTCGCAAATCCCGATGGCCTCCATGGCGGATGAGAAGAAAGACGAGGGGGCAGGAGATCCCATCAAAATCTTGCTCGAAGAAGCCCTCGAGCGACAACGGAACGTGATGATGGACAGCTTTGCCCAGATCCTTCAGCGGCTACCCAGAAGCAATGCATCGGCTTCCAGCAGCTACTCTGGAAACGCCACACCCTTTAAGGTACAAGTTAATTTTGAAATCCCCATATTCGAGGGTCAGATAGACACAGATGCCGTAGATAAATGGTTAAATCTGCTAGAGGGTTATTTTTCTGTTCATGAATTTTCGAGTCGGGAAAAGATTGTTTTTGCTCTTCTCAAAGAAGCCCCCCACATCAAGGACTGGTGGGAAACCTACTGCGAGCAGAAGGATGAAAGTACTGGCTCACTATTTTCAGCCGCACCCACCTGGGATTCGTTCTTGGATGCCATCAAGGAGCAGTACTACCCTGTTGGAAGCTATGAGGATGAATACATAAAGTGGACCATGCTGCGGTAGGGAAGGGACCAAGACATGCCGGAGTTCACCAATCTTTTCCATACCCTTCGCACAAAGTTGGGTATCAAGGATTCGGAGCAACATTTGATACTCAAATACCGTGGCTGCCTGCACAAGTACATCTAGGAAAAAATACAATTCCTAAACATCTCCTCACTCGACACAACATACCGATATGCCGTCAAGGTCGAGCAGAAGTTTAAACAAAAGAAGCGAGACTTTGGATCTGCAAATCCAAAGCAGGGGAAAGGTGCCCCTAAACCACAGAACAAAGGACAAAGCCAAGGCGGGACAGCCCAAGACAACCAGCCAAAGCTGCAAGCAAAGAAAAGTGCCGCGAAGCCGAGAAAGGACACTGGAAAATGGTGCGAGTTCCATAAGAGCTCCACTCACAACACAAGTGAGTGTCGGGCCAAGCAGTCACTAGTGGCTGAGCTAAAGGTTTCAGAATTAGATGCATGTTCCGACTCTGAGTAAGAACCCGATAAGGGGAATGAAAAAGGGAAACAGATCATTGATGCGGATCCCAGTGCCACTGTTGCTACCGCAAAGATCCAGAAAAATGAACCCGAAGATCCAGAGGAGGAGGAGCGTCTCTTCCACTCCCAGATGTGGGTAAAGGGCTCCCCGATACAGTTCATTGTTGATAGCGGGAGTCAAAAGAACCTCATTTTGGCAGAGGTCGTGAAGTGGTTGGGCTTACCGACCACAGCACATCCACAACCATACACCATTGGGTGGCTTCACCAAGGACGAGATCTTCGCGTGAGCCAGCAATGTCGCCTTCCATACAACATCAAGCCCTTCACGGATGAGGTATTGTGTGACATTGCTCCCCTTGAAGTTTGTGATGTATTACTAGGACAACCATACTTGTGGAAGCGACATGCTGTGTATGAATCAAGGCCCTGTGATGTTATTATTACATTGGGAAATAAGATGTACAGGATACCAGAGGTAGCACCACCTACCGCCATCTCTTTGATTACTGCAAAACAATGCAGTAAGATCATTTCCAAAACCAGGAAATTTGTTTTCCTGATGATACGCCCTCAAGGAAAGAAGAAGACAGTGGCCGCGGCCTCCAGACGGGGTCCCTCTGCACGACAACTGCAGATGGACAAGGTTGTGGAGGAGTACGAGGACATCTTCACCTCCCCGGCACGGGTTCCTCTGCACTGTCAAGTCAAGCACTCCATCGATCTGACCCCAGGTGCGCCACTACCCAATGGACCAATTTATCGGCGCTCCGTTCTGGAGAACGATGAAATCAAGAGGCAGATTCAGGAGCTCCTGCAGAAAGGTCACATCCATCCGAGTTCATCGCCCTGTGGGAGCCCGATCGTGTTGGTATAGAAGAAGGATGGGACGTGGAGACTTTGTATTGACTATCGAGCGCTGAACAAGATCACTGTCTGTAATAGGTACCCGATCCTGCGGATTGATGACCTCCTAGACCAACTAAAGGGGGGGAAATATTTCAGCAAGATCGATCTGAAGTCAGGATATCACCAGGTACCAATCGAACCCTCTGATGTGTGGAAGACTGCCTTCAAATCCAAGGAGGGCCTCTTCGAATGGTTGGTTATGCCTTTCGGATTGACGAATGCTCCTGCAACCTTCATGAGGCTAATGGATGACATCTTGCGGCCATTCACCAACTCCTTTGTAGTAGTATACTTGGATGACATTCTGATCTTCAGCCAGAGTTGGGAAGAGCACCTCCACCACATCCGACAGGTTCTCCAAACACTGCGGCAACACAAGCTATGTGACAATTTGGAGAAATGCACTTTTGGCATGACCCAGGTTCAGTATCTGGGATACATCATTGATGAACAGGGGGTGCATGTCGATCCAGCCAAGATCCAAGTCATTCGGAATTGGCCCTCTCCAACCACTCTAACAGAGCTTCGCAGCTTTCTAGGTCTTGCCAACTTCTACCGCAGGTTTGTGTTGGGGTTTTCTCATATTTCTTGGCCCTTGAGTCAAGTCACCAAGGGAGGGGCGAAAGCAAAATTCTTTTGGTCTGAATCTCAACAGAAGGCATTCATGGAGTTGAAGGATCGCCTCTGCACGGCACCAGTGCTCGCGTTACCAGATTTACAACAACCATTTGAGGTCGAGACAGATGCCTCTGACTATGCTATTGGGGCAGTCCTTACTCAACATGGACATCCAGTGGCATATCACAGTGAAACACTTTCAGACACAGTCCGGAAGTACCCCACTTATGATAAAGAGATGTATTCCATTGTACAGGCCTGCCGACAATGGAAGCATTACATTTTGGGGAAGGAAACGGTCATCCACACAGACCACTGACCCCTGCAGTTCATACAGACCCAAGGGAAATTGCAGAATGATCGCCATCAGAAGTGGTCTACATACCTGCAACAGTTTCACTTGAATATCAAGTATAAGAAGGGCAGCACCAATAATGTTGCAGATTGCCTCAGTCGACCACTGATCATGGCGTTAACCACCGTGCTCAACTCTTGTGGGCATGAGACTTCTGATTGGCCACTTCTCTACAAAAGCGACCCAGAATTTGGCCACACATACCAGACACTCTTGGAGGGTCGGCATGTTCCAGATTTTCACCTTCAGGATGCCCTATTATGCCACCTCGGTCACCTTTTTTTTCCTTCAAGCGAGCGTGCCAAGATGATTTGGGAAGCCCACTACAGTCGGGTTGCTGGGCATTTCGGGGTTGAGAAAACAGTGGCAGTTCTGCAAAATTATTTCTATTGGCCGAATCTTCGACAGGATGTTGGAAAGTACATCAGATCATGTACTGCCTGTGCCATTGCCAAACCAGCCATTAAGAAGCGCGGCCTCTATACCCCGTTGCCTACCCCAAGTCGACCTTGGGAATCCATCTCCATGGATTACATGTTAGGCCTTCCTTCCACTAAGCATGGAAATGACTGTGTTTTTGTGGTCGTCGACAGGTTCTCGAAGATGGCCATTATGGTGGTTTGCAAGAAGAATATCACAGCAGAAGCCACTGCTAAACTCTTCTTTGAACGAGTGTGGGTGCACTTTGGGATCCCACAGTCTATCATCTCAGATCGGGACAGTCGGTTTCTCAGCACATTTTGGTCAAGTCTCTAGTCAATGTTGGACACCAAACTCACGAAGTCCCTTCCATCCTCAAACTGATGGCCAGATAGAGGTTGTCAATAGGATGATTGTGCACATTCTGCGCATGTATAACTCAAAGCATCCACGCACATGGGATGAGAGCCTCCCCTATGTTCAACACAGCTACAACCGAGCTCTTCACAGCTCCACTAGCCATGGCCCTTTTCAGGTGGGTTTGGGATTCCAGCCCCTATGCCCCATTGATGTGGCCATGCCACTTGCAGCTACTCACATAAATTCATCTCATGTCCAGTCCGAAACAGATAAGGCCACCAGCTTCATTGAGTGCATCCAACACATTTTCCAGCAGGTCCATGACATTCTTGAGAAATCAAATGCCAAGTACAAGCAGCGACATGATCAACATCGGGTGCCACACAAGTTTCAGGTGGGTGACAAAGTCTGGTTGCATTTGCAAAAGGAACGCCTTACTGCAGCCTATCGGAAATTGAGACCACTCCGATATGGTCCTTACACCATTACTAAGGCTATGGGAGACAATGCAATTGAGCTCAGCATTCCCCCATTCCTTGGCCTGCACCCAGTGTTCAATGTGGACCGCCTTCGGCCATACTTTCCACCATTGCTAGACACATCCGACATTGCAGAACAGCTCAAACCCACAAAATTAAATCCAGATTGCATGGAACAAGCTGCAACTGATCGGATCATGGACACACAGATCAAGAACACTCGCCAACAGAATATCCAACTGTATCGAGTTGTCAAAGCAGGCCAACTCCTTCCGCAGGGCAAGTAGCTCACCAGGGAACAAGTTTAGCAAAAGTTTCCTCACCTCATGGAGGAGTTCAACGCAATGGGGACCATTGCTTCCTAAGGGGGGAGGAATGATCCAGGTGGATATTGGTGGCCACGTGCCAAGTCCACCTGGACCCCCACCATTGTTCTTCTCAGCATTTTCAGTTTCCTTAATTGTAGCACAACTTACTATTTTTAGCAGTTTTTCGGGTCCTGAACTTCCGGAGCCGTTTTGAGGCCCTAAACGATGTTTTTTGGGTGAATATTGCAGCAAAGAGTTTGATAGGTATTGTTCAGAGCATGGAATTCACAGAGAGAAGACAGTTCCAAGAACACCACAAGAAAATGGTGTGTCAGAAAGGATGAACAGAACAATCATGGAGCGTGCAAGGTGCATGAGATTGCATGCAGGATTGCCTTTACAGTTTTGGGCAGATGCTGTAGATACTGCTGTTTATCTAATAAACAGAGGGCCTTCAAGTTCCTTGGATGGTGGTGTTGCAGAGGAAGCATGGACAGGTAAAAAGGTAAACTACTCTATTTTAAAGCCTTTTGGTTGTGAGGCCTTTGTCCATATTGATAAAGAAAATAGAACAAAGCTTGAGGCAAAGTCAAAGAAATGTACCTTTATTGGATATGGTGTTAATGATTTTGGTTATCGCTTATATGATTACGAAAATCACAAAATCATTAGGAGCAGAGATGTAATATTCAATGAAAAGGTCTTGTATAAGAATCAGTTGCAGGAAAAGAAACAGGAAAAGGAAAACAAGGAATACACAGTTTTTGATGAAATCACTGAAAAAGTAAAGGTGCCTGAAAATAATAATAATCAACAACCACAACAACAACAACCACCACAGCAACAACAGGCACCCGAAACACCTGAAAGTGGTGTTAGAAGATCTACCAGGATAAGTAGACCCCCTGAACGATACTCTCCTTCCTTATATTATTTATTGCTGACTGATTCCGGTGAACCCGAATGTTATGAAGAAGTAATGCAGGTTGAAAGCAGGAAGAAGTGGGAGGTAGCCATGGAAGAAGAGATGGACTCCTTAATTCATAACCAAACTTGGGATTTAGTCAGGTTGCATGTAGGAAAAACTACATTTAAGAATAAATGGGTTTACAGGCTGAAGGAAGAAGATGGAGGAAAACAGAGGTATAAAGCTAGACTTGTGGTGAAGGGGTTTGCACAGAAGAAAGGTATTGACTTTGATGAAATATTTTCTCCTGTTGTTAAAATGACTTCAGTCAGAACTATTTTAAGTCTTGTAGCAGCTGAAGATTTGCATCTTGAGCAGTTAGATGTAAAGACAGCCTTTCTCCATGGGGATTTGGAGGAAGAGATATACATGCAGCAGCCACAAGGATATGAGGTGAAAGGGAAGGAGAAACTAGTGTGCAGGTTGAAGAAGAGCTTGTATGGCTTAAAACAGGCTCCAAGGCAGTGGTATCTAAAATTTGACAAGTTTATGTCTGAACAAGGTTATACTAGATGTCACTCTGATCATTGTGTTTATTTGAAAAAGAAAAATGATGGCAGCTATATTATATTGTTATTGTATGTAGATGACATGCTTGTTGCAGGATCTAACATGCAGGAAATAAATGTGCTCAAAAGAAAATTGGCAAATTCATTTGCAATGAAGGATTTGGGAGCTGCAAAACAAATCCTTGGTATGAGAATAACTAGAGACAAGAAAAATCATAAATTAACATTGTCTCAGAATGAGTACATACAAAAGGTGTTGAAAAGGTTTAACATGCACAATGCAAAACCAGTTAGTACACCTTTTGCTAGCCATTTCAAACTTAGCAAGGAAATGTGCCCAAAGACCCAAGAAGACATGGATTATATGTCTAAAGTTCCATATGCATCAGCAGTTGGAAGTTTAATGTATGCAATGGTCTGCACAAGGCCTGATATTGCACATGCAGTGAGAGTTGTAAGCAGGTACATGAACAATCCAGGAAAGGAACATTGGATGGCAGTGAAATGGATTCTCATATATTTGAAAGGTACCACAAATCAAGCATTATGCTTTGCTGGTTCAAACATCTCCCTACAAGGATATGTTGATGCAGATATGGCAGGTGACAGAGATATCAGGAGGAGCACTACAGGATATGTATTTACTGTTGGAGGAACAGCTATCAGTTGGGTTTCAAAAATCCAAAGTGTTGTTGCACTTTCAACAACAGAAGCAGAGTATGTTGCTGCTACAGAGGCTAGTAAAGAAATGATTTGGTTACAAAGGTTTATGGGTGAATTGGGTAAGGAGCATGATATGGGCACGTTATACAGTGATAGCCAAAGTGCCATTCATCTTGCAAAGAACTCAGCGTTTCATTCCAGGACTAAACACATACAAATCAAGTACCATTTCATACGATCAGTGTTGGAAGATGGAGAGTTGAAGCTGGAAAAGATACACACTAGCCAGAATCCTGCAGATATGCTAACAAAAGTTGTAACCAGGGAGAAACTGAGAATATGCTCAGTTTCAGTTGGTCTTCAAGGATGACGATGAAGATGAGAAACAGCCAGGTCCAAAGAGGAGTCATTGTCCAGCAAATGGAGCAGCGGTGGAGTTGCTACAATCAATCTCCAAGTGGGAGATTGTTGGGTGTGGAGCCTGATTATCTTCTATATTCAAAGGTATCGCCACATAGGACCCCAGTTCGAAATGGGGGTGGCAACGCCGCCCGTAAAATGTTCGCTGCAAGGGGGGTCCAGGGGGGCTGCTGCGACCTTTGGGAGCCCCCCCCTGGCGGGGGGTTTCGGGGGCAGCGCCCCCGAAGCTAAAAACAGCTGTAAAATTGCCTTGTAAAAGTATAGTAATTTATAGTCAATCTGGGCCGTTCATTAGGAAGATGATCTGACGGTAGAACTTATGTTTAGTTTAGGGTTTTTTTCCCTAGAAGGCAACCCCTCTCTTTGTATGAGGGTATTGTATTTGAGGCTGTGCGATAGATGTGTATTGTGTGTGCGAGAAACAGAGAGGTGAGACTGTGAGAGAAAACAGAGGATATTACAGCGGATTTGCTGTAGGTTGTGTCTCTTCATTTTGCTGGATAATAGAAAGGAAGGACTGGCTGTTTGGGGTGGACGTAGCCCAAACTGGGTGAACCACATATATCTGTGTCTCTCTTGTTTTGTGTGTTTATATTTCTACAATATTTTATGTGTTCCATTGCTCTGTAATATATAATTTTCTAACAGGTGAGTTGAGCTACTATGTCATTGACCAACCATTCTTATCAATCCTTTGAAAGACAATTGCTAGAGCCTATCTCAACACCACAAATTATGTTAGTTAATCACAATTCTTTTGGAAGTAATTAGTCAAGTTAGCTATAAAATCAATTGATTAGGTGATTGGTTGGATAATAGAACGGTCACCTAACAATTAAATTGATTATATAATTAATGTTTCAACTTGTGGAATTATCAATAGAATTTTCAACTAGATGATTGGGTCATCTAGGATAGTCAACTAGAGAATGTAAAATTGTGGATTTTCCATAATCAATTAAAACCATGGATTTTTTCTTGTGGATCAAATATTACCTAATTCAAGGATTTTTGTTACATATGTGAAGTATATATAAATTCATTATGGTTCAATTGTAAATATGAATAACAAATAAATCATAATGTATTCTATTATAATGCATTGTGATGTTTTGATCATAATGCTATGTGCTTAAGTGATGTAATGGTGTCTTTATATACCATCCACCATATTGGAATAAATTTTCCCCTCTTTTCTTTATTTTTTCATAGATTCTATCCTTCTTTGGCCTACACCCCCTTCCACAACATGATATTAGAGGTGACGGTTTTGATTTAGCCCTATTGTGCACAAATCTTGTTGATTATGATATGTAGGGATTGACTATGAGATGTTGATTTGTTAAAAACAAAATTGATATTGGATATATTAAACATATAAATATTCCTTCCAAGATCTATGATGTTATTCTAAATGGGATTTATTATGCTATTTGGTAATTACATATGGAGACTTTTCTTAAAATTAAAGGGATGTGGAAGTACACCAAGGCCACATTTCAAGACGTGAAAAGATGACTTTGAAAAGTTTTTAATTGATGGGAAGAAATATAATGTTTTTGGGGTCATTACAACCTAGATTTATTAGGAGATTAACATTCATACAAGTGGGATCAATTATCCTCATGAAGTCTTGAAAATGTTGCAGATATTGTTTCATAAAATTAATGATGGGCCATTTATGTAGATAGAGAAAGAGTTGATCTCTCTTGATCCCCATTCCTTCGAATGGATTGAGTATTGTTTGGATAGTGTTAAAGAACTATAACTGAAATGGGTGAATGTAGAATAATTTTTTTAAGAAATATGGAGAGCTAATTGAACTAGTCTTGATGAATCTAAGAACACCTTATGATGTATTATGTCCCACTTTCTATACCAATCAGAGGTCATATAAGGAATATTGTAAGGATTATACCTTTGATACCCTTTATTTTCTACTCCTCAAGGATCAATAGAGGTTGCTTAATGAAGGGAATATTGGTAGTAAATATCAAACTCACTTTCTTAAGGAAAAAAGTAAGAATTACAAGGAAAGAGGTTTTTCCGATACCCATGGAAACAAGAAAGAATATCTTGACCGGAAAGATAAAGAGGAGATTGGTCACTCAATGTCCATAAAAAATAATCAAAAGAAGAAGACATCCCACTACTATGGAAAATTAGGGCACATTGAGGAAACTTATTGGAAGAAAAAATTGAGCAACTTGAAGCAGATGTGTTGATTGTTTGTTCAACCTATCTTTGAGTTGAAGAGTTTATAATCAAAGTTGGAACCTCTCAAGCATTGCTTACCCGCACCTCATAGAATGAGTGGGAGGTATAGCATGAGTAAACTTGTCATGTGGATAAGGAAACTTCCCTATTATCCTCCCTAGATAAAGTTATTGAATAGAATATTTGTGTTGCAGATGATTTTTCACTCAACATTGTTGGTCATGGCAAAATACCTTGTCAACATGGTAAAACTGTTAATGTTTACCATGTGCCTAGCTTAAGTGAAAAAATATTATTGGTTTATTAACTAATACATACTAATAAGATTGTTGAGTTATGGAAAAAATAGTTCTTTGTTAAAGATTTGAAGAATGATGGGTTGATTGTTTCCATGGGATTTATCAACTTAAAGAATGGGTTGTACATGTTTCATGATCTACCAAGATTAAATTCATATTCTAACTACTCTCATTGCCTAAAGCAATAAATGGATTTGATGTTGGCATGAATGACTTGGACATATAAATTTCTAAAATTTGAAACTAATGGTAACATAGAAAATGGTTGTATGTCCCTTTCAACTCTAAATCATGCCATGTGCAAACACCACTAGATCATGTTCATAATGATATTTTTTGCATCCCTACACCTTCATTAGTGGGTGAAACTATATTTTAGCCTTTACTAATGATTTCTCTTGATTTACTTGGGTCTATTTCTTGAAGACAAAAGTCATGTCTTTGAAAATTCAAGGAATTTAGGGCATTTATGTGAACTGACAGTTTAAAGAATATCTCATTTATTCATGTATTCATTGGGCGAGATCCATGCCTCATAATCCTCAGCATAATGACATCAAAAAAGGATATAATATGACTTTTGTCAAAATGGTTCGATGCCTATTGCAAGTCAAAGACCTTCCAACTAAGTTTTGGGCTAAATTTTTTTATTGTTCCAACTATCCCCTAATTCTTGTTAGAGTTGTCAATTATGTGACTATAATAAAAATAAAATTGATAAGAACCAATAGGATTCAATATGATGAAGTCAACAGTGGGGGATGGTTCACTATTTTTGGAGTAAAAAAGTAAAAAGATAAAAAATAAATAAAAGAATAAAAAACTACTTTTTTAACTTGTATTTTCAACTTATCTCCCTACGATTTTACTTAAATTTCTAGTGGGATAGCTCATTGGTTGCATGATTTAATTTTTCATCTAAGGAGTACCCATGTTGCATACTTTCAATGGACCCTACTACACGAAAAATGTGAAACACACGAAAAAAGGTGATTGCAATCACCTTTTTTCATGTATTTCACATTTTTCGTGTAGCAGGGTCCATCGAAAGTATGCAACATGGGTACTTATTGGATACAAAATTAAATTTCCCATCCAATGAGTGCTCTTGCTCAAAATTTGAGTAAAATCATAGGAGATAAGTTGAAAATATGAGGTGAAAAAAATAGTTTTTTCTTTTTTCCCTCTAAAACTTAATGAGATAATCTAATCTTATTTTATTATTTCCACTATTATTTTATAATATTCCTTAGGAAACCCATTTTACACGTTGTTATCGTTTAGTGATTTTGAATATCGGCAAGACAAAGTCACAAAAGATACATCAAACCACTTATGCGTCTAGGACCTAGCCTTCCTAGGCTCAGAGAGGGCTCTCTCTATATATTTATGATTTAACTTTAATTTCAGTGTTTTAATATGTTAGGCTAGATATAAAAATAAAGAGATTTGTAACTTGGTTGCTTGGTTGTTTGTTTGTTTGGTTGGGGCAGGTCATTATAGAATATTTTCCATTGGGCTATGGAGTCAAAGTTGGGTGGTAACATCAATTTTCTAGAGAATTTACAAGGCAAGCTAATTGTCTTTACTAGATCTAAAAGCAGAGTGAGAAATGAAATGATAGAAAAGTGATATCAGTCAGGATTAAAAAGAAGTTAAGTATTTTTTAATCATACTTCAGAGGAAAACATTTAGATTGTAAACATAGATAGTAGTAAGGTTCTCCAACAGCATATCTTAAACTATAATTTCTACTTTACAATAAGAATCAAAGATGCATGAATTGATAAATAGAGATACATTCAACATAGAAAGAAAGACATCACCAGGTCAAAACAGGTCAAGTATCTTGCAAACGGTCTTTTTATTGATGCTCCAGCTCGAAATTACAATGCTCCAAAGAAAAGATAGTTCAAAATAACTAGGGTCCAACCCCTTAATACTCCCAATACATGGAGTATTTAAAAAAAAACTACAACGATTTTCCTTGTACACTTGGAAATATGTTATTTATTACAATGAAAGGAAAAATGACTGATGTAACCATGAAGTGGCCACGCTGAGAAAATTGGGACAGGTGGTCCTCTTTTTTAGGGATGTTGTTGCCTGAAAAATTAATTTTGACTGTAGAGGTTCTACTAATGTGGTTGGTGTTGACTCAGGTTTGTGTTGTCACTCTAGTCATCCTTGTCTCGTTCCTCCTGATAGTCACATAGCTCACTCCACACTTCATCATCTGGAACTTTGATTTTAGTTAATCTTTTGTATATTTCGTCAGCCTCAATGTACTTAGAAAATGTTGGCTTGACCAAAAATACATGCTTAAGTTCATGCTCAATGTAAACTAAATTGTTGATAGCTTCCAGCAATGCCTTTCTTGTTATGTTGCCTTTGATGTTGGACAGATTTGCAACATATGTGGCTATGCCTTGGAGTCTCTTGGAATAATCTCCTCTGTCCAGGAGTTTTTCATTTATAACAGATAGAGAGGGGAGACCTTTCTGATGTAAAGGCTGCATTCTTTTAAAGAAACTATTGACTGTCAGCTCCAGGACTTGACATTTTTCTTCTAGCTACACATTTAGGCTCTTCTTGGTCAACACCTTCTTGACTTGTAATATAGTCTCTGTTCTATCTTCCACTCCCAACTCTTACATCTCATACTTGTTTCTTTCATTCAAAAATTTGATTATCCTGTTAGTTGTAGTTGGCATGTATCCAACTCTACATTAGTAGCTGAAATGGCTTCTTTAGCCTTCTCCACTAATTATTTCTGCTCAAAGATAATTTGGATGCTAGGCCAAATTTCATTCATACCATTTATTATGTTGTGCCAAATAATTTCCTTAACTCTCCCTAGATTGTTTCCAATAGATGATTCTTTCTCTAATTTTTGCAGTGCCTCAACTAATGCTTTTTCCCTTTGCATTTCCACCAAGTGATTGCTTTCAGCTCTTTTTATTTGGTATTGTACCTCACTGACTTGGGTTCCCAGTCTTTTATCTCCTCATTTTACATATTCATGCCTTCCATTGATCTAGCCAACTGTTTTGTACTGATTCCTGCTCCTGTGACTAAACTTGAGGGAGTAGTTATGGGAAGGGTTGTTTTGAGAAGGGCCTCCATTGTTGTGCTAGCCATCTGTGTTGCTTTTTCTTTCTCTTGCACCATCTTCTCCATCTATGTTTCCATTTGTTTGATCTGGATAGACTGCTCCACTATTAATTTCATCATATCAGCCTTCAAGTTCTCTGTTTCCTCTATTTCCTTGGTCAGTGGGTCATGTGTAGCAGGCATCTTGAGTTGCCTCTTCAGGGCTGCAATATCTAACTCTTTTTTCTTTATTACTTCTTCAACTACTTTTATATCTAAGGGATCATACCCAATCTTCACTACTAAGTCTTCCAAAGACTTGATTTTATTGTCCTTTGACTGTGATGAAATCCTTTCCATCTTCAACTCGGATTGAGCATTTGATAGTGCCACCTGCATTTTAAACAAATTCATAGAAGTGCTTGTTAGAGTAGATGAAATCATTTCCCCTGTTTGTTTGTGCATTTCTAGTTGATCTATTAGATGGACATTTTTGGCATCAAACTCAAAAGAAGTTTTCTTGTAGTTTTCTGGAGTTTTAGTTTATACTGTCTATGCCTCCAAAAATTCCATATGCATTTTGTCCTTTTCTAAATCAAAGGCAGAAAGAAGTTTTCCTTGTGTAGTTGCACTCTGCTTCCAAAACTGAGCATAGGTGTTCTTTTTCAATATTTCATTTCTTATTTTGATCTCTCTGAATGTATCAAAGATTGTCTCTTCTTTTTCTTCAGTCACCTTTGAAGATGAGGACACTTGAAGTGATTGTTGCCTTCCTGAAATTAGAGTGGTAGGAAAATATTGCCCTCCAGTTGGGGATGAATTTGGAATATCAATTATGTTGATTGTTGTTTGTTGTGGTGATCCTTTGTCTATGTCCATGTGCTTTCTGAAATTTTTCCTATATTTCAACTTGAATCCCTAGATAGAAGTATCAATTTCTGGACATTGATATTCTCCATTCCTTTTCCCTGTTATTCCCTACTCTTCTTCTTTTCCTTTTTCTGTTCTATCTTATGTCGTCTGCTTTTCCTACTATCTTGGAGTTTGTATGCTGGAAGAAGAGATCACTTGTTCCTCGGCCTCCTGCAATGTATCAAGCATCCACTCAATTTGGTTCATGTATTTTTCAATCTCAGGCCTTTGAGTGTGGATATAGGTTGTTGACTTGTTTTCTACCCTCTTTTTGGAAATGATACCCCATGGATCATAAGACCATGTGAAGCTGTGGGTAAAGTTCATTTCTTTCAATATTTTATCTGCCTCCTCCCTTGTTGCTTTGTTGTTACAAATGAAGGGACCAATCTGAGATTTGATCCTGAATTGGGACTTTTTCTTAGCTGATACAAAATGTAGTTCATTTGCATTAATCATTTGTCTAATGTATTCCAGTGCAAATATCCTCATGGGGAGGAACTTTGGCAGCTTGTATGGGGCCAACTCATAGCCATACACTCTTATTTCAGTGTAATTTTGGTACAGGTACCAATCACCTGCTTTGGCTTGGTCTGACAGCTACATAATTCTCCTTCTTCACTGATCCTAGGTTCTACAATCCCACTGAGGAGGCTCATTGTTGGGAGAACAAACATCTCCACAAATGTCTTGTAGCTAAAATGTTTTGGTTCTTTCATCACCAATGTTGTCCAAAATATCACTTATTGGGGTTCACCTTCTTCATTCATTTTGCTCACCGAAAACTGAAACCTGTCAGCTTGAAAATACACAAACATATATACCAACATTGAGGAATAATGAAACACTACATCTGTGAATAAATTGACAAGTTGCTCATGGATGGCATCTGCTAAAAATTGGCTAAAGTTAAAAAGGACAGAGGGCTTGAATTCTGTTGAGAGGATAGACAGGAAAGTTATTATAGCTTCATCCATCCATTGATCTAAATACTAGCCAAGTAAATAGGAAAGAACAGTGACAATGTGTCTAGTTTTGTTAGGGAAAACAGAGCAAGAATAAGGGGGATTCTTGTTTGGAAGAGGTGTGTTCTCAATCATGAAAATTTCTAATGTTCTAGCTCTCTTAGAAAAATCAAGCTTTTGATACATTTTAGTGAGGACCTCATGAGCAAAGGGGGTAGTTCCTTCAATAACCGGGGCTTGCATCATTTGCATGATGGACTTGGTATCAACTGTAAACAAAATATGTCCTGTTGGGGCCATCACTGCCCTTTACTGTGGGTTCTAACATGAATGACATTTCCTAATCAGTTATGGGAAACTGTGTGTTTTAGGAAAAATATAAAAGGGTAGATTAGTGTCGTAGAGGCCTATATCATCCATTTCCTCTACAAATTTGTCCTACCACCAGCTACATATATAAAACAAATCAAATTCTGATAGTTTTTCATGTATTTTAAAATCTCTACCAACCAATGGTGGGTGATCTAAATCCAATGGTGGGTGCACCATTGGATTAAATGCTTCTTATTCCTTCTTCTTACATGCCCTGGTTGCCTTCTCTTGTCTTGAATCTAAAACAAAAAGGGGATGAGAAGAAAAGGGAATTCAGTGAGGGGGAAAGAAAAAGGGATTAATCAGAAGTGGGATTCATTAATGGGAAATTGTGACTATTGTAGGAAAATAAGTTATCCTGCACAGTACTGTTGTTCTTTATCTTCACTATGCGCTCTCTATGTATGGTTGAATAGGAAGACGCCTACAAGTGAAGATAGCAATTAAAATTTGAAATTGGTGTGAACTGGTGGTTTTATGACTTTGGAATGATGTTGTTGGGTTGGTTTGAATTGGTTGGGTTGGTTTGAATTGGCGCGGGCCCTTTGGCTAATGGTCCAACCCATTGATTGCTCAACAACGGGAATGAAGATGACTAGGCAGATGGGACGGGTTAGTGTCATGAGGTGGCGGAAGTATCCAACGGTCATATTGGTGAGTGGTTTGAGTAGTTGGCGTAAACATCTTTTCGGGGGGCCTAGGGAGCGGTAGGTGGTATGTGAGGGGGGTGCGAACTAGTGAGGGAGTGACACATAAGAGGGTGGAAACCGCTCACTTCAGACCTCCCCACGATTAACTTTTGGAGGGTGAGGGCAAGCCAGAAAGGGACGAGGGTCATCAGATCAAACAGAGTGTGTAGGGATGGAGTGATAGATGATGGGTAGATTAGATATGATTTGATGGGTGAGTGCATGGTGGGGTAGGGAATAAATGAGGGGCGCGGACTATAGGTTAAGAGGGTATGGGGTAAGGTTTGGAGAAATAATATTGGAAAGTAACATAAGACCTTTCCTTTGCTTTTGATTTTTTCTCTAGGTTTTTTTTATGTCTTTTCTCTTTCCTTGAATTTTGTTCAATTTACCTACCCTTATTCTCTAATCTAGCATTTTCTTTCTCATTTTCTTGTGTAGGGTGTACTTGGACTAGCAAACCCTTTCCTTTTTATCTCTTTTTATTTCTTCTAAATTCTAACCTACTCTATCACTTATTTCTCCCTTGGTCCAGATTAAATAGTTGAACCAATTTTATTTCTACCTAGCTATTGATTTGCCAAGATAAAACTGTTTGGCGGATCTTTATTTTCTAACCTATCAATAGAAATTGAAATTTTTTCAATCATGCTTAGACTGTATGATTTGAACAACTTTTTGGGGTTTTCTTTTTCTTATTTTTGTTTTCTTTTCTTCTTTTTTTATATACCCTCTTTTCATTTCTTTTATTTTCTTTATTTTTTGTGAAATCAATTGAATATTGAAATCTATGAACAATTTGAAACCTGCAAACTGTGAAATGTTCAATCACCTTGAGATCCTATAAATCATAGGACACTAACACACCTCAAAGTTTCTTTATTTCAAAAGGCCAATGTTGCTTCAATGGCTCATGTTCATGATAATTATGATCTCCTTTGCTATGATGTTGCAAGAAGAAAGCCTAAATGGGAGTAGGCCATGATAGCTAAGGAAGATTATCATTTAATGAATCACACTTGGGATTTATCCCACCAACTTCAAGGGGAGAACATTTCAAAATGTGGATGGGTTTACAATAACACATTTACTTCTAATGGTGCAATAAACTTCCATAAAGCTCATTTGGTCACAAAATAATCTTCTCAGAAGGAATGAAATTTTATGTCAAGTATCATTTATTCAACTATTGTATTGGTCGGGATTGATGATTCCACTATTGTAATACAACCTAGACGTATCTTTCAAATATAAATTAATTGCAATTCCTTGAATACTTTCAAGACAAAGCATTATTCTTCCACTAAATTTATTATTGAATAAATCCAAGAAATATACAATAGTAATATTTGTGATCCATTTAGCAATACCACCATGAAAATTATTATTTCCCATTAAAATTTCAAATCATGAAGAAATGTAAGGTAACTATGGAGTTCCCCTATCAACTAATTTTTTACTTAAATTTAATAGTTAAATGTTGGTATTGGTAGCCAAATATGTGAGAATAGTTCTAGTGAATCTATTAGAGTGATAAAAGAAAATAGCGAGAGAAGTGCAACTGCTAAGGCCCTGAGGAATTAATCTTGCTAGGATATTTTTAGAAATATCTAATATATAATGTGAAACCCAATCACTAATACTATTTGGAATTCTCCCATAATTATTATTATTATATATGCTTAAATTAAGAGAGATTTTAGCTAACCTATTTTATGTGGGATACATCTAGCTAAGTCATTTGAATTCAAATCCATGTATTGAAGAAACTGAATATTTTCCATATATTTTGGTATTGTACCTTTAAGATTATTATTTCCCAAGTAAAGTGATCCATATTTATTCAAAATTGTAATGGTTGGCTTCTAGGATACTACCACTAATATTTTTTATTAAAATATAATATGCTCAATTGAATCAAATTAGAAATATCTTTAGATATGCTCCCTGTGATACTATTTAAATAAGATTTATGGGTAATGGGCCTTGAATTACATTCGCCCTTAACTTGAGAGATCAAGGATTTCTAGAGCTCCTTATTTTTTGATGGATATAACTTGAAATATTACCCATATCTTTTAAGCCATCAATATACATTTGACTAACTCCTCTCAAATTACCTAATTAAAGTAGTATATTGTTGGATAATTGATTCTATCTCACTAAAATCTAAACATAAGAGCAATTTTCCAACCATAGAGAAATATTTCCCTTTAATTTGTTACTCTTAGATTTAGCATCTATAGTTTCTATAACAACCCCAATTCCATTGGGATTCTCCCAATCAAATCATTATGAAATAAGAGGAACTCTAATAGGTTAGTAAAATTACCAAGCGTTGGAGGGATGTGACCACTTATCGTGTTATCAGTAACTACAACAATGAATCAAATTCTCATTAGACCTAGAATGAAATGGTTTTTACCATTGAAATTGTTCCCTTTAAATCTAATATGGGTTAGACTTCTCATCAAACCCAGAAAGTAACGAATAAACACATTGAACTTGTTCCATAAAGTCACCAACTGTTTCTCAAATTAGTTGGAATACTTTCATCCAAATTATTCATAATAATTTAGCTGAGATGGTCCAACTCGACCAAATGACTAATCTTTGTAGGCATGATCTTTTTCAACCTATTATGTGAAAGGATGATCCATTGAAGCAATGTGCAGTTAAATAGTGATTTTGGAATAGATGGCCCTTTACAAGCCTTTGTTTTCTTAACCATCAAGAAAATCTATATTTCCTATAGTTGACTATAAGGGGGAAGAGACAAATCCCTTCACAAGCTTCCTTTGTTTCATAGACTAAGGGAATATAAGGAAACAAATGAATAACTCCTTGCATTATCAACTGTAATTTACCTTTATCAATTGTAATTCAAGGTAAATTTGAATTCACCTGATAATGGAGAAGCTTAAGTATTTATATATGAAAATGAGTTTCACATTACATTAACTCAGAGGAAGATTGTGCTTGCTTTCTAACCAGGGAAACAAAATTTCCATCAGTGGCCGAGTTGGGTATGAGACAAAACCCTCCACCAACTACAAAAGTTGAATTGGAGACAATCAGGGATGAAAATGAGAAGGTAGTTGGTGAGGAGTGTTTGGTCTAAAATGTGGATGCAAATTAGAGTTTAATTTACTATCAATATGGGTAAGTAAACTTCAAGGATTATCCAATATATATGGACTTAGAGACAAACTAAACTAAGCTAGGTGAAGAAATTCCAAAGCTCCCTTACAAGAGGTCTTTCATTGGAATCTCCAACACCTATTTAGTCATCTAACAAAATGAAATCTAAAGACATCGTGATAGATGTAGGAAATATTAAAGCTCCCTTACGGGAGACTATTCATTAATATTTCTAACATCTTAATCAACAAACTATTTAGACTGATGAAATATTAAAGCTCTCTTACAAGAGACTATTCTTTTATATATCAAGCATATAAATCAGAAACTTAAACTAATGAAATCAAACATTAAATAACAAATCAGATTCATTGAAGGAAACATTAATACTTTCTTATGAAAGGTCATTCATTAATATTCCAAACATATGAACCTAATAATTAAATCTAGTAAAATTCACAAATAAACATAAAATAAAAGGCTACTAAAATAAAAGTATACTTGCTAGGAAATGGGGATCCTTCCAAGGATTCACAAGCACACCAAAAGAGAAGTCAAATGTAGAGGATCAAAGAAGCTCCGTTTATTCATCATCAATGGCAAATTGCAATTACAACCATTACAATGGTTCTCCAATTTAACTTCTCATTACCAACATATAAGATACTAAGATTACAAAAGAGAAAATTACAAATGAAGGAGATAACACTCCTATTTATACAAAAGCGATGATAACAAACTCATAAATGTAAATCCACTATTCCCTCTTTCGACCCACATATTTCTCAACCAATGGTGACACATAACCCTATCCTCCATGAGGTCCATGATCTTCTCCATGAGGTCCATTGTTCCCTCAAATTCGAATTTGAACATAGAGTGTCACATAAAGATGCCTTGGAAGCTTCCTTTGTACCTACACATGTCAACAAACTCATTCTAATTGTTAAGTATAAGTATATGGATATTATTTTCTAAAGTTTAACCATAATTTCTCTTAAAAATAATAAGAATTAATAATGTTTTGGAAAACACAAACGTAACCCATATAATGATGAAAGTGAAGCTAATGTGGTGACATGGTGGTGGAATAGAGGTGAGAAAATGTGTGAATGGAGTGAAAGTGGATGTGTTTTAAGGATAATCCTAGGCCCAACATACTCCCAAATTGAAGGTATTGCATGTCCTCATGCAATCTATTACATTACTTTTGATACTTGAGCTTTGGCTTAGACTTTGCGTGATATCATTTGCTTAACTTTTGCAAAGTGTGTTTGTTGAATTGCAACTTGGTTGGTTCTTGTGTTTCAACCATATTTTGTTTGTTGCATTCAAATTCATTGTATGATCTTTGCGTGATAATGTGATTTTTATTGCAAAGTATTTTTGTTGGAATGCTTCATGGTTGGTTCTTGTGTGAAAACCATGATTGTGTTGGCATCCAGTTAGCTTTTAAGTACTTTTTACAAAGCCATTATATGCTCATGATGATGTAATAGTAAATATACTTGGAAAGTATGTGGGTTTTAGAATGTGATATATGATTATGAAAAAATATGAATGTGACAAACTATGAATGTAAATGTATTCTTCCGCCCCAAACTGATGGTTTTTGCAATTTTATGAAATGACAGAAGCAAGTTTTTCCAAAAATTATCATTCTAGCTTTCAAGGAATTAAATGGTTCAAAGTTAGAAAATATCATACCTCAAATTACCCTTTCAAAAATGGATGAGAGTTTTGCATGTGTGGCTGCAAAATTCTGATCATAGTCATCTTCACTTGGTCGTGAGAATGGTGGATGATGTCGGAAAAGTGAACCTTTTATTATTGCTACATCTGTTGCTGGATCTTCTATTGAATGTTTGGAATCTGCTGCTGAATGCGGCTGAAAATATATAAGGCTTGGAAGGTATAAAAAATTTAAAATTTACACTTTCCCTCTCAACGTTATTTATTGACTTTTCCTCAAGTCATTTACATCAAAAACTGAAAAGTAAGGAAAGTAAATATGATCCCTCCGCTACAAAATGATTGGTCTTCAAGTCTTCAACGGAACCAGCTAATTGGCACATTTATCGTCATGTGAATAAATGTTTCAGTGTCGAACATAACAAGAAATTGTTAAATTAATGGCCATTGATGGATGGCACTAGTCAACACGAGAGCTCCCATCTTTGATGTGGATGAGAGTTAAGATGCCCTGAACACATCTTTGTAAGTATGAATTAATTTGTTGTTGTCGAATACTTAGAAGATCTGATGAACAAGAGACATTGATGTATTCCGTTTTTTTATCGACATGATAGCTTGCCCTTAAGGCATGCAAGCTTCAAGGTGTTTTTTAGAAAAATATTTAGACTCAAGGACTATGGACTCAATGGTGTATGGAAGAAAGGTTTTATTTGCAAGTGTAGGAAAAAGGAAGCTGACAATGAATATCTAAAGTGCAAAAAAAAGCTTGTAGATGAGCTTCATTGGTTTTATTGGTGGGTTAGGATTGAAGAAAATGTAATGAAGTGTATGTGGGTAATAGGAAATGGATAATGAATCTCGCTGGGAAAAAAAGTGAATTATGGCATGGAAACTCTCAAATATCACAAATTTTCTCCTTAATTCTTGACTTTCTGCTAAAATAGCTGAGTTTGACCAGCTTCTTGTAGATGTCGATTTCAAGTGTTGATTGGTATTTCACCATCCTGGTACATTTAGGAACTATCCCCATATCTTCTCTTTTGCTAATATGTCATGCAACATATCAAACCATTAAACTATTACTAGAAGTTTAAGAACTCGTAAAATTTTGTTTATGTTCATGGACTTGTTCTTTAGGATTTCTCATGGAATTAGTCTTTTGAAGACCAATTGTGTGCACTATCAGTTTCCTTAATGATCAACTGATCATCCGAAATCTGCAAAAAAAAACTTGGCATAAAAAAACATAAGTGTATTAAAAAAGAAATAGCCAATTCCTTGATGATTCTCACACAAAAATTAATGCCAAATGAAATAGATTAAGAAGAATCAAAAGCGTAATTTTAGTCCAATTCTTGATGTCGATAACAGTCCATTTTTAATAAATACCCATGAAAAATAAATTTCTTCATGTTTGTGTCAGATGGTTCATGGAATGTACATGTCAAAAATCTTGGCATTAAAGAAACCGACTTTTGACCTGAGTAATGATATCTTTGCTACAAAACCTCTGATTTTTACCTTCAAACCTGCAAGAACCTTGAGAAAGAATTAAGCCTTGATATCAAAAGTACTTAAAAGATAATCTCTTATTATGGATAAACATTTCATTGCACAGAAGCAGCGTATAAGTGCAGAAGGGCCAACTGGTTCAACATGAGGAATGTACATAATTCAATCAAGGTAGATTTCCATTTCAAAAGAAATCATATTCTTTGTTTTGAGTTACTTCAATGAGGAAAATAATGGTCCATAAATTTGAATAAATAAGCTCATAAGCCTTACCTTTTGCCAGATATTTAGATGAGAGTATCGAGTTCCTTGACTTTCCCTTCACCATGCCTTCATTCAAAAACAAGAGTGATTAATATGGATATCTTTTACAGGGAAAGATAAACTCCTCCAAGAATTCTCCTCACTTCATTGGCAAGCTCGATAATTTCTTTTTCTGTATGCCCCACATTATCCATGTGTGTAAAAGCAATGCCACGGTGCTAAATCCCAATGAATATTTAGGGGTTCTGGCTTGATTGGGAGAACCCAAAGTTTCACAAGAACGCGAGTATCCTTTGGGATTTCATGGCCAAATACATTGCAGAAATCAGCAGATAAACGGCGTACAATTTTAAAAACCGTTTTTTCTTCACGTAGTCACCAAAACAAGGTCCCGAAGAACCGCAATTTCCTCTCAAACCGTTAGGAATCTAAGCAAACTATTTTTGGGTTATGTAATTCATTCTGTTTTGGAAAAAACCTATATCTTCGTTTTTCTAGATTTGTTTTGGTTTGATCACAAAAATTGTTTAAAAACAACGTGTCAAAACTCTTGGGTCTTCTAGCAATGCATGCGATCCAATCCTACTATGTGTTCCACTCAAAATAAGACGGTGTTCCACTTTTAATTGTTTCACTGCAGTGGTGACTTTCGACTTTGCATTCTTTGTCATTTGATCTTTATCTAAAATACAATAATTCCAGAAGAATGTACCACAAGAAATCAATGTCTTTGCGAATGACATTGTAAGATGTTAGAATGATGTTGAACTTTCCAAACTGATTTTGAAACAAAGACCACTCCTGAGGAGATTCGACATACTAGAGAGGATTCAGAACAGAACTATCAATAATCTTCTCAATTTTGAAGGCCCAATGACCCACTAATGTTGAAGGACACAAATATTTGCAGATCGATTCTCTATTCTCGTGAAATGGTAGAAAATCTGCAAAATCTGCATGTAATCCTCAAATCACTCAAATCATGCCTCAAAATCTGCATGCTCAAATCGCTCAAATTGTTGCTCAATATCTGCATGCTCAAATCGCTCAAATTGCTCAATTTGTGGCTGTAAGGATAAGAGTGATTGCGCAGCAGCAAAGAGATAGTTGCAAAGTTTCCAATTTGAGATTTTAGTTGCATATTCTGTTTAATTAAATACTAATATTTTTTCTTCCACTAAAAAAATTGCTTATCCCCAAACGATCAAAACTTTTTTCCCAATATTGTTATAATCGTTTGCAATCTCCATTTATTCTTGTCACCAATAAACAATTGAATTTCCTCAATAAACGATCACAAGAAGAAATTGAAACTCCACTTCACATTTATTTGGAAACGTTGATCTCAACAGTTGGATTCATGGCGTCCTATGACAACAAATTAAAATTTATAGTCAACAATATGTCATGCCCTTAATGTGGAAGGATAATAAAAAATCTCTGCCCATGACTTGATGCGTGTATGCTTTAATAAACTGGTTCGGCACGCTTGCCACTGCTTTTATATAAATGTACCAGAAACACTCTTAGACTGCATTTATATAAACACAACCATGTGATAAGACTTGGAATTTTACTCCGTCGATCCAATCATGTTTGAACAAATTTCGTGTAAACATATACCATATTAAATGTATGGCTAGAGGGGTTTAGTTGAATGTATTATCTGAATGGGTTTACTTGTGAATCTTTTTTTTTTTTTTTTTTGTGAAAGTATATAAAAATTTAGAGGAGTAGAATATGGAATATTTATGTAAAAATGTGGATGATTTTTATCAGAAATTTCTTCTTTAAAGATATGACAAATTTCTTCCTTAAAACTTGATATTGAATTGTTGATATGCAGGTTTGGCTTGTTTGAAGAAGTGATTCCAGCACATTCCCAACAAGAAATTGTTTATTAAATTTTGAAAATAAATCAATATATTTCTGATCTTCCTGATCGCTCAAAGCACGAGAAGAGAGCATACGAACATATTGATTTTTTTTTTTGCAGTTTAGCGTGGATGTAAATTTTTTATGTGAAATGATGATGATTTTTTTAATTATTTTTATTTTTTATTAAAAAACAAGACTAAAAGAAAACTCTACCAGATTTGGTTTTATTTTTCTAATCTTTTCTATTTTAACTTGAAAGTTTTTTTATTTCTTAGGTAAAAGAATGCTTCCAGTGAAGCCATCTAAGGACTAAAACTTCAAAAATGTTCACATCTAAATTTAAAATTCTTACCTGATTGTTTGCAAGACTGTGAGTAACTTGTTTGATACTTGGATTTGGCGCAAGGTTCTTTTGAAACCAATCTTTGATATTATCCTTTCTCTCCAAGAAGTACCTGTTTAACATCTTCAAATTTCTCATCCGTAGATGAGTTAGTAAGAAATGGGGGGTTTCAAAACAATGAATTTGAATCTAACTAAGTATGAAAATAAAATAAAAATTCTCAAACTTAAACTCTGTTATGAAGATCCTGTTGTTACCAGGTTTCACAAGTTAGTCCATAAAAAGAAATTGCAATAAAAATAACTTCCTAAGTTTATCTCTAAATCATCCTTCCCCGCAATAGCGCCAAAATGTTTGGTCTAAAATGCGGATGCAAATTAGAGTTTCATTTACTATCAATCGAGGCAAGTAAACATCAAGGATTATCCAATATATATGGACTTAGAGACAAACTAAACTAAGTTAGGTGAAGAAATGCCAAAACTCCCTTACAGGAGGTCTTTCATTGGAATCTCCAACACCTATTTAGTCATCTAACAAAATTAAATCTAAAGACATTGTGACAGGTGTAAGAAATATTAAAGCTCCCTTACGGGAGACTATTCATTAATATTTCTAACATCTTAATCAACAAAATATTTAGATTGATGAAATTAAAGCACTTAAACCTAATTCTCATTGGTTGCATGAAATATTAAAGCTCTCTTACAAGAGACTATTCTTTTATATCTCAAGCATATAAATCGGAAACTTAAACTAATGAAATCAAACATTAAATAACAAATCAGATTCATTGAAGGAAACATTAATACTTTCTTACGAAAGGTCATTCGTTAATATTCCAAACATATGAACCTAATAATTTAATCTAATGAAATTCACAAATAAACATAAAATAAAAGCCTACTAGAATAAAAGTGTACTTGCTAGGCAATGGGGATCCTTCCAAGGATTCACAAACACACCAAAAGAGAATTCAAATGTAGAGGATCAAAGAAGCTCCGTTTTATTCATCATCAATTGAAAATTGCAATTACAACCATTACAATGATTCAGCAATCTAACTTCTCATTACCAACCTATAAGATATTAAGATTACAAAAATGAATATTACAAATGAAGGAGATAACAGTGCTATTTATACAAAAGCTACGATAACAAACTCATAAATGTAAATCCACTATTCCCTCTTTTGACCCACATATTTTTCAACCAATGGTGACACATAACCCTATCCTCCATGAGGTCCATGATCTTCTCCATGAGGTCCATGATTTCCTCAAATTCGAATTTGAATATAGAGTGTCACATAAAGATGCCTTGGAAGCCTCCTTTGTACCTACACATGTCAACAAACTCATTTTAATTGTTAGGTATAAGTATATGGAGATTATTTTCTAAATTTTAACCATAATTTCTCTTAAAAATACTAAGAATTAATAATGTTTTGGAAAACACAAAGGTAACCCATATAATGATGAAAGTGAAGCTGATGTGGTGACATGGTGGTGGAATAGAGGTGAGAAAATGTGTGAATGGAGTGAAAGTGGATGTATTTTAAGGATAATTCCTAGGCCCAACATACCCCCAAACTGAAGGTATTGCATGTCCTCATGCAATCTATTACATTACTTTTGATACTTGAGCTTTGGCTTAGACTTTGCGTGATATCATTTGCTTAACTTTTGCAAAGTGTGTTTGTTGAATTGCAACTTGGTTGGTTCTTGTATTTCAACTGTATTTTGTTTGTTGCATTCAAATTCAATGTATGATCTTTGCATGATAATGTGATTTTTATTGCAAAGTATTTTTGTTGGAATGCTTCATAGTTGGTTCTTGTGTGAAAACCATGATTGTGTTGGCATCCAATTAGCTTTTAAGTACTTTTTACAAAGCCATTATATGCTAATGATGATGTAATAGTAAATATACTTGGAAAGTGTGTGGGTTTTAGAATGTGATATATGAATATGAAAAAATATGAATGTGACAAAGTATGAATGTAAATGTATTCCCCCCCCCCCCCCCCCCAAAACTGATGGTTTTGGCAATTTTATGAAATGACGGAAAGAAGTTTTTCCAAAAATTATCATTCTAGCTTTCAAGGAATTAAATGGCTAAAAGCTAGAAAATATCATACCTCAACTTACCCTTTCAAAAATGGATGGGAGTTTTGCATGTGTGGCTGCAAAATTCTGATCATGGTCATCTTCACTCGGCTGTGAGAATGGTGGATGATGTTGGAAAAGTGAACCTTTTATTGTTGCTGCATCTGCTGTTGGATTTTGTATTGAATGTTCGGAATCTGCTGTTGAATGTGGTTGAAGATATATAAGGCTTGGAAGGTATACAAAATTTAAAATTTACAATTTCCCTCCCAACCTTATTTATTGACTTGTCCTCAAGTCATTTACATCAAAAACTGAAAAGTAATGAAAGTAAATATGCTTCCTCTGCTACAACATGATTGGTCTTCAAGTCTTTAACGGAACCAACTCATTGGCACATTTCCTGTCATATGAATAAATGTTTCGGTGTCAAACATAACAAGAAATTGTTAACTTAGTGACCATTGATGGATGGCACTAGTCAACATGAGAGCTCCCATCTTTGATGTGGATGAGAGTCAAGATTCCCCGAACACATCTTTCTAAGTATGAATTAGTTTGTTGTTGTTGAATACTTAGAAGATCCGATAAACAAGGGACATTGATGTATTCCCTTCGTTTATTGGCATGATAGCTTGCCCTTAAGGCATGCAAGCTTCAAGGTGTTTTTTTAGAAAAGTATTTAGACTCAAGGACTATGGACTCAATGGTGTATAGAAGCAAGGTTTTATTTGCAAGTGTAGGAAAAAGGAAATTGACAATGAATATGTAAAGTGGAACAAAAGGCTTGTAGATGAGCTTCGTTGGTTTTATTGGTGGGTTAGGATTGAAGAGAATGTAATGAAGTGTATGTGGGTAATGGGAAATGGATAATGACTCTTGCTAGGAAAAAAAATGAATTATGGCATGGAAACTCTCAAATATCGCAAAGCTTCTCCTTAATTCTTGACTTTCTGCTAAAATAGTTGAGTTTGACCAGCCTCTTGTAGACGTCGATTTCAAGTGTGGATTGGTATTTCACCATCCTGGTACATTTAGGAACTATCCCCAACTCTTCGCTTTTGCTAATCTGTCATGCAACATATCAAACCATTAAATTATTACTGGAAGTTCAAGAACTCGTAAAATTTTGTTTATGTTCATGGAATTAGTATTTTGAAGACCAATTGTGTGCATAATCAGTTTCCTTAATGATCAGTTGATCATCCGAAATCTACAAAAAAAAAACTTGGCATAAAAAATATAAGTGTATTGAAAAATAAATGGCCAATTCCTTGATGATTCTTACGCAAAAATTAATGCCAAATGAAACATATTAAGGACAATCAAAAGTGTAATTTTAGTCCAATTCCTGATGTTGATAACAATCTATTTTTAATAAATACCCATGAAAAACAAATTTCTTCCTGTTTGTGTCAGATGGTTCATGGAATGTACATGTCAAAAACTTGGCATTAAAGGAACTAGCTTTTGACCCGAGTAATGATATCTTTGCTACAGAACTTCTGATTTTTACCTTCAGACCTACAAGAACCTTGAGATAGAATTAAGCCATGACATCAAAAGTACTTAAATGATAATCTCTTATTATGGCTAAACATTTCATTGCACAAAAGCAGTGTATAAGTGTAGAAGGGCCAACTGGTTCAACATGAGGAATGTACATAATTCAATCAAGTTAGACTTCCATTTCAAAAGAAATCATTTTCTCTGTTTTGAGTTACTTCCACGAGGAAAATAATGGTCCATAAATTTGAATGAATAAGCTCATAAGCCTTACCTTTTGCCAGATATTTAGATGAGAGTATCGAGTTCCTTGACTTTCTCTTCACCATGCCTTCATTCAAAAACTAGAGTGATTAATATGGATATCTTTTACAGGGAAAGATAAACTCCTCCAAGAATTCTCCTCACTTCATTGGAAAGCTCGATAATTTCTTTTTCTATATGCCCGATATTATCCATGTGTGTAAAAGCAATGCCACGGTGCTAAATCCCAATGAACATTTATGGGTTCTGGCTTGATTGCGAAAAACCCAAAGATTCACGAGAACACGAGTATCCTTTGGGATTTCATAGCCCAATACATTGCAGGAATTGACAAATAAGCAGCGGTACAATTTTAAAAACCATTTTTTTCTTCATGTAGTCACCAAAATAGGGTCCTGAAGAACCGCAATTTTCTCTTAAACCATTAGGAATCTAAGCAAACGATTTTTGAGTTATGTAATTCATTAAGTTTCGGAAAAAACCCATGTCTTCGTTTTTCCAAATTTGTTTTGGTTTGATCACAAAACTTGTTTAAAAACGACGTGTCAAAACTATTGCGTCTTTTGGCAATGCATGCGATCCAATCCTACTATGTGTTACACTCAAAATAAGACGGTGTTCTACTTTTAATTGTTTCACTGTAGTGGTGACTTTCGATTTTGCATTCTTTGTTATTTGACCTTTATCTAAAATACAATAATTCCAGAGAATGTACTACAAGAAATCAATGTCTTTGCGAATGGCATCGTAAGATGTTAGAATGATGTTGAACTTTCCAAACTGATTCTGAATCAAAGACCACTCCTGACGAGATCTGACAAACTGGTGGGGGATTCAGAACAGAACTATAAATAATCTTCTCAATTTCGAAGGCCCAATGACCCACTAATGTTGAAGGACACAAATATGTGCAGATCGAATCTCTATTCTCGTGAAATGGTAGAAAATCTGCATGCAATCACAAAATAATTAATAGCTTCAAAAAATCTGCATGTAATCCTCAAATCACTCAAATCATGCCCCAAAATCTGCATGCTCAAATTGCTCAAATTGTTGCTCAATATCTGCATGCTCAAATCGCTCAAATTGCTCAATTTATGGCTGTAAGGATAAGAGTGATTGCGCAGCAGCAAAGAGAGTTGCCAAGTTTCCAATTTGAGATTTTAGTTTCATATTCTATTTATTAAATACTAATTTTTTTCTTCCACTAAAAAAATGTTTATCCCCAAACGACCAGCAATTTCCTCCCCATATTGTTATAATCGTTTTCAATCTCCATTTATGCTCGTCACCGATAAACAATTGAATTTCCTCAATAAACGATCACATGAAGAAATTGAAACTCCACTTCACATTTATTTGGAAATGTTGATCTCAACAGTTGGATTCATGGCATCCTGTGACAACGAATTAAAATTTATAGTCAACAATATGTCATGCCCTCAACGTGGAAGAATAATAAATAATCTCTACCCGTGACTGGATGCGTGTATGCTTTAATAAACTGGTTCAGCACACTTGCCACCGCTTTTATATAAATGTACCAGAAACACTCTCAGACTACCTTTATATAAACCAAACCATGTGATAAGACTTGGAATTTTAATCCATCGATCGAGCCACGTTTGAACAAATTTCGTGTAAAAATATGCCATATATTAAATGTATGGCTAGAAGGGTTTAGTTGAATGTATTATTTGAATGGGTTTACTTGTGAATCTTTTTTCTTTTCTTTTTTTATTTTTTTGTGAAAGTATATAAAAATTTAGAGGAGTAGAATATGGAATATTTATGTAGAAATGTGGATGATTTTTATCACAAATTTCTTCTTTAAAGATATGATAAATTTCTTCCTTAAAGCTTGATATTGAATTGTTGATATGCAGGTTTGGCTTGTTGGCTTGTTTGAAGAAATGATTCCAGCACATTCCCAACAAGAAATTTTTTATCTAATTTTGAAAATAAATCAATATATTTTCTGATCTTCCTGATCGCTCGAAGCGCGGGAAGAGAGCATACTAACATATTGATTTTTATTTTTTTGCAGGTTAGCGTGGATGTAAATTTATTTTTGTGAAATGATAATGATTTTTTTTATTATGTTTATTTTTTATAAAAAAACAAGACTAAAAGAAAACTCTACGAGAGCTAGTTTTATTTTGCTAATCTTTTCTATTTTAACTTGAAAGTTTTTCTTATTTCTTAGGTAAAACAATGCTTCCAGTGAAGCCATCTACGGACTAAAAATTAAAAAATGCTCACATCTAAATTTAAAATTCTTACCTGATTGTTTGCAAGGATGTTAGTAACCTGTTTGATCCTTGGATTTGGTGCAAGGTTCTTTTGAAACCAGTCTTTGATATTATCCTTTCTCTCCAAGAAGTACTTGTTTAACATCTTCAAATTTCTCATCTGTAGATGAGTTAGTAAGAAATGGGGGGGTTTCAAAAGACTGAAAGTGAATCTAACTAAGTACGAAAATAAAAATAAAAATTTTCAAACTTAAACTCCGTTAAGAAGATTTTGTTGTCACCAGGTTTCACAAGTTAGTCCATAAAAAGAAATTGCAATAAAAATAACTTCCTAAGTCTATCTCTAAATCATCCTCCCCGGCAATGGCACCAAAATGTTTGGTCTAAAATGCAGATGCAAATTAGAGTTTCATTTACTATCAATCCGGGTAAGTAAACTTCAAGGATCATCCAATATATATGGACTTAGAGACAAACTAAACTAAGCTAGGTGAAGAAATTCCAAAGCTCCCTTACAGGAGGTCTTTCATTGGGATCTCCAACACCTATTTAGTCATCTAACAAAATGAAATCTAAAGACATTGTGACAGGTGTAAGAAATATTAAAGCTCCCTTACGGGAGACTATTCATTAATATTTATAACATCTTAATCAACAAACTATTTAGAATAATGAAATTAAAGCACTTAAACCTAGTTCTGATTGGTTGCATGAAATATTATAGCTCTCTTACAAGAGACTATTCTTTTATTTCTCAAGCATATAAATCATAAACTTAAACTAATGAAATCAAACATTAAATAACAAATCAGATTCATTGAAGGAAACATTAATACTTTCTTACGAAAGGTCATTCATTAATATTCCAAACATATGAACCTAATAATTTAATCTAATGAAATTCACAAATAAACATAAAATAAAAGTGTACTTGCTAGGCAATGGGGATCCTTCCATGGATTCACAGGCACACCAGAAGAGAAGTCAAATGTAGAGGATCAAAGAAGCTCCGTTTTATTCATCATCAATTGCAAATTGCAATTACAACCATTACAATGATTCTCTAATCTAACTTCTCATTACCAACCTATAAGATACTAAGATTACAAAAATGAAGATTACAAATGAAGGAGATAACACTCCTATTTATACAAAAGCTATGATAACAAACTCATAAATGTAAATCAACTCTTCCCTCCTTTGACCCACATATTTCTCAACCAATGGTGACACATAACCCTATCCTCCATGAGGTCCATGATCTTCTCCATGAGGTCCATGATTTCCTCAAATTTGAATTTGAACATAGAGTGTCACATAAAGATGCTTTGGAAGCTTCCTTTGTACCTACACATGTCAACAAACTCATTCTAAATGTTAGGTATAAGTATATGGAGATTATTTTCTAAAGTTTAACCATAATTTCTCTTAAAAATACTAAGAATTAATAATGTTTTGGAAAACACAAAGGTAACCCATATAATGATGAAAGTGAAGCTAATGTGGTGACATGGTGGTGGAATAGAGGTGAGAAAATGTGTGAATGGAGCGAAAGTGGATGTATTTTAAAGATAATTCCTAGGCCCAACAAGGAGATAATCATACTATGAGGAGGTGGACATACTGCATAAAAGTATAATTTGGAAGTGGTAAGGCATTGTCATAGCTCGACAACCTTCATTAAAATTTCCATAAGTGTTCATTACAATTGTTATAGCCTTCATAGTAGCTAATAATATATTTTTTGAAATGATTATACAATTCTGATAATTAGAAAAAAATAAATCCATAATGAGATCATTTAAGTCAAATCATATATAATTTAACCAACAAAAAATGAAATATTTTAAATTTTATAAATATGAAATTAAATTTAGTTTTTGAAACGTAAATAAAAGTAATATGATAAAGATTATGAAGTTGATTGAATTTATACATGGCCACTGCTACACAAATGCTATAGTTTGTGTGGAATGGACCAATAGTAGTACATGTCTTTGAGATGGAACAATTTCCGCATATAAAGATAAATTATTAGATTTCCTAAATTAGGAACCATATATATGTTTTATTATACTAAAATCATCAAGTTAAAACTTAAATAATGGATTTGGTCTATAATTTACTTTGGGTTCAAACCCATTTAAACTTCTTTGAAAACACAATACAAATATATTAATGGAATTTGTTTTAGAGGTGATACAAATGGGTCTTCTACACATAGTAATTGTTATAGGGCCCTAATCATGAATTTTCTTCAAAATTAATGGATTTGGTTTATAAACTATATACAATCTTCTAAACCATGATAATATCGGTATAAATGGAGTCTTCACCCTACACATGGATAAGGACTTCAATTTCATAAACTATAGGTGATGATAATGGTTTTTGTGCACTAACCTATGGATTCCCCCAATATTTGTAGTTGGTATTATAGGCATCCATGCAACCTTGCATAATGATACATGCCATGGATATAGATTCCTTATAATAAATAAGGATATGGGCCTTAGTTTTATGGTTGAGGGCGAATGCAAATGGTTGTTTAAATAGCCACTCTTTTTGAGGGATAAACAATAATTTTTTTCCATAAGAACCCATAATTTGTAACTCTATAAACTATCTACGAGGCCTTAGATAATGATACAAAACCTAATAATGAAATTAACTTTTTACAAAAGTACTAGGGAATAATTTTATAGATTATGTGGTATTAACTTTTTACAAAAGTATTAGGGTATAATTTTATAGATTGCGTGGTATTGGTCTTTCATTCAAGTCATAAAGTATGGTCTTAAGGTTAAAAAATTAAATTTCCATTTAACTCATCATATGAATGATTATAGTGTATTTGAACATGTATTTAAATCCTAAATAATGGATTATTTTGTAATCCAGGTTTTCAAGATTCATATGATGTTATAGGACCTAAAGCATGGCATTACTTTCAAAAATGATATTTAAATTTCCCAATGATCTAATTCCATGTATTAGAGGTGACATATATTATTATCCTAACATAATGATTTAAGGACCAACCATGAATTTCCCTTAAAGAGTAAGCTTTGGATTCAAAGGCTAGTTGCATGTTACTAAAACATGATATGAATTTTATAGATTATTTTTTCCCATATAAAAGGATTTTGGGTGGACAATTTTATTCATTATAAGAAATATATATGGTTATTATGATTTAAAAAATAATTGTGGCGTATAACCATTAGTCCTCCCCCCAATGCATGGATTTATTGGCCTTATGAAACATCTAATAAGTCATGGACCTTCGACCTTGAATATGGATTTTGAAGATGAAACTAAAATATCAAGGTATCAATTTCATATATGCGAGGTGATAACAATGGTTCTTGTGACATAAACCATGATTATAAGTCATATGGTTGATATTTTTCCCTTGGCTATATGAAATTAACCTAGAACTATTATTAGAGATGGAGATGCATTTCCTCTGCTTTTGGTCTAATGATTTAGAATGATTTTTCTATGTGGATCACAATTTGTAGAGATCAGTGACCACTACAGCCAAGGAATATTTGTACTAGGAATATCTACTAGAAATGATCACTTTCTTTTGGATCAACCATGGAACCTAACCCCAAGAGTATCGAGAGAATTGAACCTGTGGCCTATTTATTTAATGACAGGGACTCAACCAACTAAGCTAGCCCTCAGGGCTCAATGATTTAGAATGATATTATATTGATGAACATAATATGTATACAACTTAAAATTGAAGTAAATGCTAAAAACACATTTATTTTATATTCATAAATATATATGTTATTCAATCTTATGTTAATTGTTAAACACAAGTCATATAATTGTTGTAGATGAAAAATAATGAGAAATTGACTACTGGTTCATGGATCACAACATTAAATCCATATCATATGCATACACTTTTTCTAAGTAGAAGAAGGGTTAATCCTACTCTTGGAGTAGATGCATATTTTCCATTATTGAGGACTAGTGCTATTTATGGTAGGTGGCCTATTTTATTAGATGTTTCCATATAAGATGACATGACATGAAGAGTACACTTTCTTAGCTACTTTTTCCTTGTAGATAATTGAACAATTCCCTTCATATTCTTGGATTTCATCTTATCTACTTATCATTCTATCCATGGAGTCACCTTATCCATCAAACTTTATTCATATTATTGGAGACTAGTTATATTTCTAGAGTTTAGAGTTGAATGCATTTTTTCTCACATGCATGATATATAATAGCATCGGAAAATACCATGGGTTGCCAAAATCATGGGCTCATAATCCACCATAGGTAAATTCCTATTTTCTAGTAATAAGTGAGTTTCTAAGGAGGGGTTAGATCTTACTTTCTAGGAGTGAAAGCGCACCTCACTTGGCCTTGTAGCATGCTTGAGTTTTCACTTACTTATGTCTAATCCATTATTATTCAACTCTATTTATGCTTCTAACTCCATTTGTGGCTAGCTAACTCCAATTCTGGGCTAGTTAAGGGCGAATCTAATTATACTTCTATGTGAAAGCACCAATGAAACTCAACTAGTGCACGTTATCTCCATGGGGGCTTCACTAGGGGAGAAATACCATATCACGTGCATTCATATTGGGGGATATATATTGAGGAAAAAATGACATAATATATTGAGCATATAATAGGGGGTAAAGGGTTTTTATATTGGAAAGTATAAAAAATGGAGCTCAAAGTTAATAAAAAAATATAAAGGGGTATAAAAATGTTAATGAAAAAATGGATACCTACAATATCTAATGAAATAGAGGTTTTTTAAATTGGGAAGGTGTATTGGGTTTGTATTGGTAGGGGTTTAAATAATGTGATTTTTAGAGGTATTTTCCAATATGTACTCAAATTAAGTGTATTTTTTAGTATGCTGCGAACGCATGTGCTATGTCAGAGGTTCATTGAGTGACACCCCCGTGGTTATCTCTCTCCTTGAGATAGACTTCTATAATTATGTACTCATTCATTGAATGTAATACAAGAATTTAAATCAGTCCCTTTGTCTCTTTGGTCTAAAAAAGAGTCTCCCATTCTCTCTTCTTTCTCTTTTCCCTAAATTTTTCAATTGCTAGTGTTGTTTCTTTTCTAAAGCTAGATTCTAGTGCTTGTTATTAAAACATTACATTGTAGTAGAGTTTTTATGGTATTAGAAATTAAAAAATATAGCATCTCTCACTCTTGATATTTTCTAGATTTTAAGATCAATGAGACATGGGTTGGCCATGATGTTTTATTGAGCATAAAACTTGTGCATTCCCTATATTCTCCTATTTCACATCTCGAAGGTCCTCTAAGTTCCTATAAAGAGATCCCAAATTATGGGTATGGGAACCTAATCTAGAATTAAGCATATAAGAATACTTAATTGGAAGAAAGTAAGTTAGATTCCTTTGTCATCATATTGCTATAGTGTTAGATATTGTCCATCAACAAGTGAGGATTGAAATCCTAGGTGAGGGAGTCCATACTCCTCTTGTCATGATACAATTAGTAGCCTTATTTCTTCCAAACAACTAGGGTGACTAATGAGGAGATAAAAGGACTCGGAGAAAAAAGTGCAACAAGAAACTCAAGGTTATAATAAATACTTGTTGTAGGAATTTCATATGATTTAAATTCTTAAATCAATGTAGGAATTTGATATTTTTCCTCCTAATTTTTTATTATTATTTTCATCTTCTCTGGCTCTTCAAATTTGATGTGATCACACCTAGGGTTTAATCCCATCAACAAGTCATGATCATTCAGTTTCCATAAACATTTGACTCAAAAACTGTGCAAGGGAATTACTTCACTCTTAAGCACTAAAGGTTGTATGGACTACTCTTATGGAGGAGGGAGTGTCACTCCCTCCTACAAAAATATCATTGTTGATGATGAAAGGTTTCGAAAGAAAACATAGATCGTGGCACCTCATCAATCAGTCACAAGTAACATCCAGCGAAGTGGCCAGAGCGACTGGCCTATTATTCGTGATACTTGGAAGAATAGTAGGAAAAGTCAATTTGTGCTAATTGTTATCCAAAATACTAGGTACGAAGTCAAATATCATAAAATCCTAGAGAACATTAAATACATGTAGGATCGTGCTTTAGAGTCTACAGATTCATAGGAGCCTAACTAATAGAAAAATACTTGGCTATGTGGATCAAATCTAAATGGAAACCAAAATGGCATGTGGGTCTTCAAATAAGTGCAAATGGTTTCTTCACAATGGTATTTACTAATTCTGAGGACATATGATGGTTTTCAAGATCATTCCATGTTTCCTCAAGAATGTTGGTTTATTCATCCATTTATGGACACCTAGATTCAACGCACACAAAGAAAAAATTTAGCATCTCTAATCTGGGTTAGATTATATGACCTAACAACAAAATATTGGCAGGAAGATATATTGGGGGGAATCAAGAACACCATTGGAAATTTTATAAAAACCTTGGATATAACCAAGGCAAAAGGATACATTTCATGTGCTAGAATATGTGTGTATATGAATGCATTGGAGCCACTATTAGAGTCAATAATAACTTCTTGACATAATGAGGACATTGAGTATTATAATATTCCCTTTAGTTTTCAAAGTTATCATGAACACAACCACCTATATAGAGATTGTCCATTGGTAAATCCACCCATGCCATATGGCTTATTCGCAGCCACAAATTCAAATCCTGAAAACCCTAACACTAGGGAGGCCCTCTAGTCCAAATTTAAATATGAGGCCTTGACAAAACAAGATATTTAGTAACACGATAGGGAGGTCCAGGAAGGGGTATCTACTCTACCATCAACAATGAGGTCATACATCATAACAAAAAAAAGGAAAATCTGAACAACTTTGTGAAAATTTTTGTTGATTCAGGACTTAAAATGCATGATGTTATGACAGTTCTGCAAGAAACCAGCTAGGCTAACACTACTACTTGAGGTCCAGAGCGTACCACAGTCCAGACGAAGAGGTGAAGGTGTATAGCATACCAATGCATAGCAAGAGGTACTGAGCTCATTAATGCATACATAATGTACACATCCGACTATGAGGTGTAGAGCATTAGAAAATCACTATCCCATCAGCTTGATGTTCAGATTTTGGCGGGATAATTTACGAATCCGCCATGATTATGCAGTGGAGTTTAGGATGGGTATTTCAAAAACTCAAATGCTCAATGACAAGTGTTTTGATCGGGTTGACTTATATTAGTTCACAAGTCAGAAAAGATGATTTGAATGAGATGAAGGTAGAGGAGAAATCCTGATTATAATTATTGGAACAACTGCAGAATCAAGATCTTAACACCACCCCTAAACTATAAATGGGAATGATTCAACAATATTATATTAGAATCCAAGCCTCACTCATGGAGAAAAAAAAGGCTCAAAAGGAACCTACACATATTTCTAGATATGGGGATGTTAAGGACCCCCTCAATCCTATCAAAGAGGAGAAAAAAAGAGGAAGAAAAACTAGGCAAGAATTGGTTCAACAAGTTGGGGAGATTTTTTCTAACTCTTAAAAGGTAAAGTGATTCCACCATTGTTACACCCCCATCCCCTCTCCTTCCCAATGAAAGTGATCTCGTTGAATATTAGGGGTCTTAACAATAGGGTTAAGAAAATATTCTTGAAGGATAAAATAAAAAGTAAAAACCAAGCACTATGATTGTATAAGAAACAAAAAGTTCGAGCAAAAACATGGAAGCAATTGCCGAAAAAAGTTAGAAAGGAAGTCAAGTCATATCCTTAGGTGTTGAGGGGATGGATATATGTTTAATGATATAATGGAAGAATCAAGAGGTTATCTTGATTTCTGGTAGTGGTATATGGGCCCAATTTACGAAGAGAAAAACGTGCTTCCTCAACAATCTTGTGCGAACCCAAAAATTACTCCTAGAAGGTAGTTTTATCATTGATGGGGACTTCAATATGATAACCTTGCCGAAAGAGAAAAAGAGCAGCACTAGAATATTAGATGTTGAGGCTCAAGCATTCAAAGAGGCTATTTGCAACATGCAAGTGATAAAAGTAGACATTAGTAATGACATTTACACATGGAACAATCGTTGGAGAGCTAAGCATCATATTGCCTATCTGTTATAGACATTTTTCGGCACTGCAACCCCAATAATACATGTCCATAAACCAAGGGCTCCTAAGTCCCTAAAAGTGTTGTTTCATACCCTAAAATAACAAGGTCAGCTGATTACGTCATCTCCCAGAAGTTCTCCACAGGAAACTGCTCATAACTGGTCAAAACTGGACCATACAGGTTGCTCAGTGCTAAGCGTGCGATGCATCCCACCTGCCCAGTGTAAAGGGTGCAATGCATACTGAAAAGCCCTTCTGTAGGGTGCGATGGGCGAGAGTGGACAAATGGCAGAGACAATTTGCGAGGTGGATGATCATAGAATCTTCCAGAAACTTCTCTTATGACACTTGCCTTTCTGAATTCGCCCAGGGATGAGTAGGAGATCATCAATCTCCAAGTGGAATCAAGAACTATCATAGAGAGGACACTAATCAAAATCCAAAAAGCTGACTCACCCCCCTGCAATCATCTATATATGGATCCCTCATCCCAGAGATCTAGAGGCTGGAATTTTGTATCTTGTAAGGAAGTGTTGTTGGTTTCTTGGTGGAACATCATAGTGTTGGGTGATCTAAGCTTTTCATGAGGTGAAAGAAGGGCTTTCATGCTGGGGGATGACATTGGGTCAGAACAATTGGTTGTAATCCTTTTTGCTATTCTTGATATTAATAAAGTTATTCAAGTTTTCCTCCACATTCTTGTATGTTTGATGATATATGCATTTGTGTGGTCAATATATATCTGGTCCTATATTGTTTATGATTGTAGATCTTTGTTCTTTGATAGTATTATGCTGCTTTGATTCCACAGGTGCTCTTTGAAGCTGGGTAGACGAAGGAGAAGTGGCAAGGATCTGTCAGAAGGGAGAGGAACCGAGCAAGGAACCAAGCGCAAGACTGAGGTTGGTTTCCTTCATTCCCCTCTTATCTACTTCTCATAAAGGAAAACAAAAGTAGTTTTAGTTTGTTTGTTTCTAAGATAGCTACCAGTCTTAGTGGGACTAGTAGCTCTGAGTGGACACTATATTTCCTGATAACAAAATGGCGACTCCACTGGGGAGCGAATAGATTGTTTGTTTGTCTATATTTGTTTGTTTTATAAACTTACACATGGAGCCTGAAGTCAAGACAGCTAGCCTTCGAACTTCATTTGCTATGCAAGTGCAAAGTAGATCAATGTTGCTTCAATATATCTTCGGGTTTTGTTTATAAACTGAACAATCAATTTTCAAACCTTCTAATTTCCCCAGTGGTGGCTCTAGTAACCTCATTATATCAGCCCCTGTGATTTCTATTTACTGTACATCACTTGCTCGACCTAAATCCCTGAACTGAGCTGCAAACTGTGAACAAGAGCCAAGTAAAGTCTCGTCCTGGTACCATCGCACCCTCTCTTCAAGGAATTTTGTATGCATCGCACCTCCCGTGTGCAATAGGTGGGATGCATACTGGATTCCCTATGTTACAGTTGCGATGATCAAAAAAGGCTAATTTTGCCTCTAGGTTTTGGTTTTTCTTCACTCTTTGAAGCTCTATTCAGGAGTTTTGCTGTCTGTGACCAGTATACTACTGTGGAAACCCCCTTCCTTTCCATCTTTCCACCTCCATTATGCAAAGAACTGTGAATGTTTTTATGTATTGTGTGCCATTTTCAGTTCTCTTTTACAAAGAAGTAGCGTAATCAAACTGTCGTCTTTTGATTTGAAAGTGTCGCAAGTGTCGTTTTTAGTCAAAGAAAAGAATTATATTGTTCTTGATGATCGATTATACAGTTACTCTTGTATTTGATTTTAATTAGTAGTTTTTCAAGTGTTGAAAGCAGTTTTATATTCAAAATAGCAAAGTGTCGTCATTATCTTCCTTTCATTTTTGAAGAGAAATTTGTTAGTACAGTCACTTTGAAAAGATAATTTAGATTTGTACTTAGCATTCTTCTTGTCATTCACACATTAAGAAAGTTGAAAACAAATACATGCATGTGAATTTGCATTTAGATTGCTTGTTGGTTTGATTTAGGACAGTGCATCTAGTGTGCGCTCTTTGCTCTATGTTGAAAGAATACCGTCTCTCTTTCTTTAGTAGCTAGGATTTTCATTGCAAAAAGAAGATTAAACGATTGTTTATCTAGATTTCATTTTAGGAATTGTATATCTACATCACGCGGTGAACCTGAAAGGAAAATTTCTTAAGAAAGATCAACTGTAAAATAAATTTAATGAACCTAAAAACGCTTTGGAACCTAACGCACAACATTTAGAAGTCCAGGCTAGAGACGTATTCCGGTGTCATAAAGCCTGGTAATTGTCGCTTTCACTGTTGGTTGGGTGATTCCTCCTCTTTTAGACGACAAGTTCCAGTATGGACTTGTGCTCCCACGTACCGTCGAGTATATATTGGGAGACCACAATAGGCTATATCTTTTATCCATAGGAAGCTGTGTCTGCCGGCCTATCGATTGCAATGCACTGAACAAAACATTCGGGAAGATTGACTGCCGTAACGTAAAAATTATTCTGTAGTTTTGCAATTGGTTTGGTAATCCCTCTGTCTAGATTTCCAGAGTAGTCTCTTTCATTCCTTTTCAGACTCCTTAAAGGAAAAGGTCCATCTGAGCACTTGTCACTTCAGGCTCATTAAAAATCGAAGGCGACTAGAGTCATTTTTTGTTTTTTCTCGACTCTCAAAAATTGAAAAAACAAGTTGTGTCAAAGCGTCTAAAATTTATTTTAATTGAAATAATATCACCATTCCCACGTTGGTCTTAGGTTGAGGAAAATGGAGTCCACCAACCAAGGATTTCCCCTTGGAGGAAATCCTAGTCATTTCTCCTCTTGGGGAGATGTTGGTGCACCTCATATGGCCACATTGTCACTTCCAGGATTGACGATTGGCTTGCCAATATGGCTCTTCTCGACCTCTATCGTTCAGAGCACCGTGATTCCTGAGCAATCAAGTCAACAACCGGATGATACTAAAGTTACCCCCCAACCTTTTACTTCATCCTATTCTTCCTCTCCTCCTTCCTCTTCACTTGATAAAACTGGTAAGGCCAAAAATCAAGTAACTAAGAAGGAGAAGAAAGGGAAGGAGAAGAAAGAGAAGAAGAAGAAGGAGCCAAAGGCGAAAAGGGGTAACCAGGCATCGTTTAGTGAAAATCCACACACTGCACCATCCAAGCCTACATCTCCAAATGTCATTTGCAAAGGAGACCACTATCATCGAGATTATCCTTGCATCCCTCGGATCTTAAAGGACTGGTCTCCTCGTTTTCACAACCCAGTGTCATAAACCTCTGAAGACCATGTTGAAGGTACACCATCAACTAGTGAAAGCGAAGCATTTGGACAAAAAAGGAAATGTAAATTTCCTTGTAAATTGTGTGAAGGAAATCATGCCGTCCACCATTGTCCCTTCCAAGATGAAGCTAAAAGGGTTTCAGATAACCGTCCGGCTTCGCCGCTACGGCTTCCTCCTGGATACAAGAAACTCTTGCTGAGTCCATTGCTAGTTGAAAATCCAACCGACACACCATTGTGGTCGGTCGAAGCATCTGTCATTGAAGATAAACCCACTGAATCCATACTAGACGAAAGTCAAAAGGTTGAGGTGGCAGTCGACCCGGTCTTGCCTTCAGAAGGTCCATCTTCAGATGACACAATCACCAAAGAGAATGAGAACGACACCGTTCAAATTCTTTTCATAAACACAGACTCCGATGAACATGGGGGCAGTCTACCCATTCCTTTACCGCAGGAAGGAAGTTCGTTAGAGTCATATCCGACCGTCTATTCGGTCCCACCTCCAAGCAACCTAGTCGTTTCCTTCGATTGGAATCTACTAGGCAGACCCCATGTACCAACTAATGTACCATTTCGAATCATTGTACAAGCTTACAAAATGATCATGGTCGGTACCATCATAGATGAAGGGGCTTCTGTGAGTATCCTTTCCTCAATTTCTTGGGAAGCGCTTGGCTTGCCATCGCTTCTGCTTGAGATGAGAAATCTGACAGGCTTCGACAAAGGAACCAGTCGACCGTTAGGGATCCTTCAAAATGTGCCCATAACATTGAGAAGGAAAATCGTTTACATCAACGTAATGGTAGTCCGAGGACCTCTAAATTATAATCTACTCCTTGGATGCGACTATATTTATAGCATGGGAGCCATTGTCTCCTCACTCTTTAGAGTAATGTGTTTTCCGCATGAAGGCCGAGTGGTCAAGCTCGTAGACCAGCTTTCATTCCCCCGTTCACACATAGCTAATAGTCAAATGCCATCCTTAAATGGTCTTTTCACGCAAGGAATGTCTCATCAATCTCCAGTCCGTCCACCTGAAGAGCGCGAGTGATTTGAGAGGACATGACTGAAACCCAGGGGGCATGCACCCTGGCCTGTTTCGGCAGGAAAACCTTGGGTATAGGGTAGGTTTCCGCGGAGGATATGTGACTAGTTTGACACACTCATCCGTTTAGGAAAATGGGATTAGACTGGAATAAGATTCCCTCGTCAATGTTATGTGAGTGGAGGCGACCGCGCCACTCACCTTTGTCTATTTCGGTAGACATCGCCAAGGAAGCATTTTGTCTGCAACGCGGATGAAGAGCTTTCATATGGTAACCTAGAAACTCTAGTTCGCTATGCCTGGGGGCATGGAAACATTTTTGCATGCGAGCGAAGAGCAACCATTTATTTTCATAGTTTGTAGTTTCTAAACCCTTTAAACTTGTAGGATTGGTCATTTCTAACTTGCATAAAGAAAGGATCCAAGTAAAAGATTTGAAAGGTGCAAGCTCCATAAAAAATGGCATCTTAGATGAGATATCCTTATTATACGACTGGTACGAGCAGTTTTTATGCAAAGTTCAAGCTCGTTAAAAATTAAACCTTAGCAATGAGCAAATGTTCCCCCAGAGTTTAAGCTCATTAAAAAATGAACCAATTTTCGGTAAATAACCATTGTGAGTGCATTATCATCCGCTTTTGAGCCGTGGTCGTGTTATTATCATCACCTCCACTCTGTTTTAGCCGATCATTCACCTCCATTTGATTGTTTACCCCTTTTGAGGAACAGTTGTGAAGAGTGATCCTGTTAGCCATCCTTGTGACACTGTCGTGATTGGAAAATTCCAAACCTTACCTGGAATCAGCTGCTACACGAAATTATCACTCGTTCCTCAAAAATGAGTCTCCTTTAAGATCTTTTCATCTAACTCGTAAAATATGAAAATATTGTTGAAGGATTGGCCTCTCCAGCTTGTTAAAGCGACTAGAAGTGCTATCCCTCCTCTAGATTTTAATCTTTTTGAACCTGAGGTATTATTACACAAAAAGATCGAGTGCTTGTTTTGTTCAGCTCATTAAAATTACCGAAAATTCATCCCTTTCGTATTATTTTATACTTTTTCGGACTTAAGGGATTATATGGCGAAAAGGGATTATTGGAGTTTCCTTTACGTCCCTTTCAGTCTCTCTAAAATTGAAAAGGACCGAGTTATCTTTGTCGTAAACTAGTTAAAACCGAATAGCGACAAACTTGTCCATACAGACAAGAACGAGTTTCACTGTTGCTAGGCTTGTTAAAACATAGCGATGGGTTTGCCCGAAGGGAAAATTATAGAACAAGCATATGTTATCCTCCTCAAGCTTGATAAAAATAAAGAGGTACTGGTCAGCAATGACTGGGGAAAAATTGGGAAGAAAACTTGAAGAAACTTTATTGGTAGCAAGTCACTCTTGAACATGACACTTTCACTCCACATCCAAGTTGGGTTGGGTTGTTCCGTTCACCAGTTATATCACCATTGGTCCACCGCACCATCCATATTTGGGGTTAACACTACCAATCCATGTCAGTGTCATCGGTATGCTCAAGAGAAGTCGCTCAGAGAATTCACCTATGTCTCATCCGCTGCAATACATGCACGCTCCATTCTTTCATGACCGCCACCCTGAACCCTATATCATCAGATCGTTTTCACCTACAAAATCATTTACTCTGTTCTGTGTCGTAGATGTGGGATTCATTAAGGCCCTCCTATGACAGGTCACTTCTTGTTGACATCAGCTCATTATCCAAGAAGTCGACTTAGGAACAACCCTTTCAGTACTTTGAAGCTTGCATGCCTCAATGGCAAGTTTCTCACTTCCGGCGACAGGTTTACATCAATGGCCTTCGACCGAAAGATTTTGCGTGGTGTTCGACACCAAGTCCCTTTTCACATCACGTGAATTGTACTGTAGTACCTTGAGGGTCATCATCATTATCAGTGATTCCTCTCGCGCCTGTTAACAACTTACATCATTGGCTGGTAATCAGGCAATGTCTTTCCATGTTCAACTCCAGAACATCTTTCACATGGATCGACTTGTACTCTGAGTGAAGATTGAACGAGTTTGAAGACCTCGGATCTAGTTTCATCCATCCGGGTTGCGATATATTCAGGAAAATAAAGACATCAAATGTACATTGTTGCTGCACAGATGATCATCCGAATCAAAGGATGATGACTCTATCAGAATCATCAGTCTCCCGCACAGACAATTGTCTGTCTTATGTACATGAAAATGAATTTATAAAGGTGAGCATGGGAATGCCCAACTTAGCTAGATCATGAAAAATATTATGAAGATAATGTATTGTATTGTATCTTATTACAGGTCGCCTTCCAGCTTGAAAAAACTTCGGATCCTCATGATAAAGCATTTCACCCGACATCAAAAGATTAACGACCTCATGCTTTAGGGGGCAACTGTTATAGGCCTTTTTGGGCACTGCAACCCAAATAATACATGTCCATAAACCAAGGGCTCCTAAGTCCCTAAAAATGTTGCTTCATACCCTAAAAGAACAAGGTCAGCTGATTACATCATCTCCCAGAAGTTATCCACAGGAAACTGCTCAGAACTGGTCAAAACTGGACCATACATGTTGCTCAGTGCTAAGGGTGTGATGCATCCCACTTGCCCAGTGTAAAGGGTGTGATGCATACTAAAAATCCCTTCTATAGGGTGCGATGGGCGAGAGTGGACAAATGGCAGAGACAGTTTGCGAGGTGGATGATCATAGAATCTTCCAGAAACTTCTCCTATGACACTTGCCTCTCTGAATTCGCCCAGGGATGAGTAGGAGATCATCAATCTCCAAGTGGAATCAAGAACTATCAAAGAGAGGACACTAATCAAAATCCCAGAAGCTGACTCACCCCCCTGCAATCATCTATATATGGATCCCTCATCCCAGAGATCCAGAGGCTGGAATTTTGTATCTTGTAAGGAAGTGTTGTTGGTTTCTTGGTGGAACATCATAGTGTTGGGTGATCTAAGATTTTCATGAGGTGAAAGAAGGGCTTTCATGCTGGGGGATGATGTTGGGTCAGAACAATTGGTTGTAATCCTCTTTGCTATTCTTGATATTAATAAAGCTATTCAAGTTTTCCTCCACATTCTTGTATGTTTGATGATATATGCATTTGTGTGGTCAATATATATCTGGTCCTATATTGTTTATGATTGTAGATCTTTGTTCTTTGATAGTATTATGCTACTTTGATTCCACAGGTGCTCTTTGAAGCTGGGTAGATGAAGGAAAAGCGGCAAGGATCTGTCAGAAGGGAGAGGAACCGAGCAAGGAACCAAGCGCAAGACTGAGGTTGGTGTCCTTCATTCCCCTCTTATCTACTTCTCATAAAGGAAAACCAAAGTAGTTTTAGTTTGTTTGTTTCTAAGATAGCTACCAGTGTTAATGGGACTAGCATCTTCAAGTGGACACTATATTTCTCGATAACGCTATCGGCTGGGTAGGTTTTAGTTTCGGAATCTCTGATAACAAAATATCAATTCTTGGAAGCATTGATTATCCCTTGTGCAGGCACTGATCACTGGTCAATGGAACTAGATATTGATCTGAAGGAAGCTCCCAAAAATAGACCATTTAGTTTCAGTAGCTTCTAGTTCAAGAATGCCACTGTTTTATGGAAATTAAGGCATTTGTGGTAGGACATGGAAGATATCAGACCCTCCCCCATCTTCAATTTCTAGCAAAAGCTAAGAACTATTAAAGGGCTCATAAAAAAATGGAATCACGAGGAGTTTGGATATACCTTTGAAGATAAGCATCAATATGATGTTGAAATGGAATATAACTAACAAAGGGTGATATCAAAATTTTGCGCAAAAGAGTCTTTCAAGCAAGAAGGTGAAGTCCTCATCAAATTAGAATGAATGAGGAAGAATGAAGAGACCCTATGGATACAAAAATCACAAGTCACTTGGTTGAAGGAAGCAGAGGAGAATGAAAATTTCGTTCATAATTCAATGTTGAAGCATATGCACCATAACCACATATTTTCCGTCAATAATGTTGCAGATCAACATCTCATTGATCATAAGGAGATAAAACATGTTTGAAGCCTTGACCTCCTTCTATAGTAATATTTTTGAGGATCCCACTCCTAATTTTATGTAGGAAATTAGGAAAATTATAGCGGACATCCCAATACTAATTTTAGAGGATCAAGATGTTGCACTAATGAGGGAAATAACTCTAAAGGAGTTAGAATAAGAAATTATGGGTCTCCCATAAAATAAGGCCCCAGGTCCTAATGGTTTTACTTATGATTTATTTCAAGCAGGTTGGGATTTCTTGGGAGAATATTTATTATCTTTGGTGGAGGAATCAATAAGTAAGTGTTAAATCCTCCCAAATTTAAATGTCACTTTCCTTACCCTATCTCCTAAATATTCTCAAGCATTGAACCCTAGTGGCTTTATACCTATTGCGCTTTGCAATGTGGTGTACAAAATTCTCTCGAATATCATCACCAACATGCTCAAGACCTTGCTACCCTCTCTCATCTCTAAATACCAATCAAGCTATGTGGAAGGAATACACATGTTGGACGGTATTATGGTAGCTCATGAGATCATTCATTCAATGAAAAAGATTAGAAAGGAAAGTATGGCTATTAAACTATACTTTTCCAAATATTTTAACAAGCTAAACTAGTATTTTATCTTCCACACTTTGAAGGCCTTCAATTTCTTAGATGATTGGAATGAATGGCTAGCCACTTTTTTTTCCACCCCATTCTTCTCCATCCTCATCAACAACTCTCATCCTGTCACATTTAATTCCTCTCATGGAATTTGTCAAGGAGGTCTCATCTCCCCATTTCTCTTAGTATTGTAAGTTGAAGATATAGGAACATATTTAAAGGTTTCCCTATATAGAGCAGAGGTGCAAGGCATTCGCTTCAACAATATGATGGATATAATCACCCATCAACAATTTTGGATGAAAAAATGTTGATGGTTGAGCCCACACTTCATGAATCCTTGGATCTGAAGTGCATCGTAAGTGACTTCATGCTAGCTTCTAGTATAGAAATCAACCTGACTAAGTGTCATATATTTTTCTTCAATTCTCATGCTAGTATTTAGACCCATCTAGATCATACTTTGGGTTTTACTAGAGTATCTCTTATGGTTATTTACTTGGGATCCCCTTTAGTGGATAATTCTTTAAAAACAATTCACTTGTGAGATATTTTAGATAAAATTGCTTGCAAATTAAATAATTGGACATTTTGATTTTTGAACTTTGCAAGATGATTGGTTCTCCTAAAATCAATGTCAAAAGCACTTACCATCTATATAATATCAGATTTGGATGCTCCAAAAGGAATTTTGAGATTGATACGCAACCTCCTCTGCTCATTCTATGGCGGGGAGAATCCAGAGAATGAAAATGAGCATTGGTGGAATTTCATATGCTTTGTCTCCCAAAAAAAGGGGTGGACTTGGTCTAAAGAACCTAGAGAAGCTTAGTATATTGATGGGCACAAAATTGTGGTGGAACTACATCTAAGGTGGTCAAGACCTATGGAAACAAATATGGGAAATAAAATGTAGTCAGGGGCTCAGTATAATTTCTAAATTGGGATGAGAACTAAACTCACTCCAGGCTCTTTTATTTGGAACCTTGTGGATAATAACAAGTAGATCATACAGTATCATTGCTTCTACAAAATCCACAATGGAGGTATAGACAAATTATGGATGAACTCTTGGAAATATGTACCAAAACTTTGATACCAATATGGTCTTGCACATATTGCAACTTCAATGGAAGCACAAGGGTATATGTCGTTGAGAAATGGCAACAAGAAATTCTAGTTTAATTTTTCCTTGAATTAAACTGTGAATTAAAATTGAATTCTATTCTCATACTAACTTGTAAATAGTTAATTAAGTTTAATTGACTTAATTAGCTTAGGAATTTCAAGTTGGAAGCCTTTATGTAGTCATCTATGTGTTTTCCCTAAATTTTAGGGGGCCATGATGATTTTATTTTATTTGTAATTAGATAATTCAGTTTGACTGAGTTATAGACAGTTAAACTAGTTCTAACTATTTGTGGAGCTAGTAGAGGTCTAGTAGTGAATTGGTGCATTGTTGCATCTTCAGTGCTACTGCATCTAACTGGAGATTCACTCAAGAGAAATGCGTGCATGTTAGTTCATAGAAAGACCTAGTTGAGACTAGAGTGTAGGGACAATGTACTATCAGTTGTAGAATGATTTGAGTTGTACAGATCATGCATGTGATCAAAAGACAACCTAGATTTGGATTGCACGATTATGGAAGAAGGAATTCCAAATTAAATATGGGATATTCCTCACATGAATTGAGAAAGAAAATAGGGGCTCAGCAGACAACAGAAATTGGCTAAGTGCTGGTCAGTGCGGGCTTGTGAGGCGAGGAGTTGATCATACTTGTGCAGAATTGTTCTTGTGAGAGCAAGAATTGTATTATCACTCAGATTTCTTATTAATGCAATAGATATTCAAGGTTTTGAGTAGTGGCTTTCCCCCGAGAAACAATTGCGTTATGTGTCTTTGATTATCTTCCTCTTGTCGATTATTATTTTCATCAATCATTGGTTTCCACTATTTAAAGAGTAGAGTAGATTCTTTTCTTGTGTTTTCATACATTACGTGAGTTGTGAATCTACAAGAAACTCTACATGGTATCAGAGTTGAAGACAATATACTTGAGGATATTTCAAAGTTTTGAGTTTTGGGTTACAGGTGAAATTAGAATTTGCAGTACATACTTTAGGATCAATAGATTGTGTTCTATGGTTTGCAGCTCAAGTATGCCTTGGAAGGAAGCTCGAATTATATAGCCTGTAAGGACAGAATTATGGCTATGATGGAGGATAGTGGCTTGAAGGAATTCATTGATTAATACATTCCTAAGCCAACAGCATCGGATGCACATAATCTGGCCCAATGGAAGAAATGTGTGGCAAAGGCGAGGCAGATAATCCTTGAGGGAGTTCGAGATCACATTATCTCGAGTCTTCATGGGAAGGAAACTTTGCATGCTATGTGGAAAGAATTTCCGAATCTATTCTAGAAGAGCAGTGACCATAGGAAGTTGGCATTGAAAGACAAACTTAAAAAATCAAGATGGAGAAAGGCAAGACCATTTCAAAATACTTGACCAAGTTCACTCGCTATCATGATGAGATTTGAAGTGTTGGAATAAATGTTCTCGAGGATGATATGGTGAGCCTAGTTCTCGTAGGACTTCCCAAGAGTTGGAATAGCTATCAAGACTCTGTTAATGGGAGGGAGAACTTGCTAGATTGGGAATGACTATGGTTGGATTTGATGCTAAAGGAAATCAGAAAGAACACAAAAGATGGTTCCTCATCAAAGACTGATGATGAGGAAAAAATTTCCTTAGCATGTAAGGCAAGGAAATGGAAAGGGAAGGTGTCCCATTCCAAATTGGATTCTTGCCATGGAGGTAAGAAAAATACAAGATGAAAGTTAAGTGTTTTCATTGTCATGAGTTGGGCCATTTTGCTACAGATTGTCTTCTTAAGAGGTCTAAGAACAAGTCCTTAAGAGGAGCGATGGGTGAGGCTTTGGCCTCTCAATTCGAATTGGACTTTAATCTCATTACATGCATGGTGTCATCAATGATGGGTAGTGTATGGTACCTTGACAACGGAGCTTCATTCCACATGACTTGTGACAAGGAGTTTTTCAGTGGATTGGAGGAGAAGGACCTCCAGATGCATATCGAGGTGGATTATGGCGACAGGTATAGTGCTACTGTATTGGGTATGGTTACTTTTAAGAGGGAGAAGTTTGCTCCTCTCACCTTTAGGGATGTTATGTATGTGCCCGGGTTGAAGAAGAACTTAGTATTGGTCGCCATGCTTGAGGATAGAGGCTATGATGTGATTTTCTCGAAAGGAAAGGTGTTCCTTCGACACATAGCCATGGGTCAAGTAAAGAAGATAGGGATTTGAGTTAAGAATCTCTATAAGTTGGAGGTAGAGGATTGTGCTGCTTTGAGAACGAAAGCTAAGAAGATGCAGAGTCAAGATGTTGGCAACTTGTGGCATAGGCGATTGAGCCACTTACATCATGAGGCTTTCAAAATCATGCAACAGATATCTATTGTCTTCCCAATGGTACGCTTGAGCAAGTTGATACGTGCAAGGGGTGTACTTTGGGAAAATACACCAAGGCTTCCTTTCACAACAGAGAGAGTCGAGTAGAGGCGATCCTAGAGTGAGTCCATTCAGATGTTTGTGGACCCTTCTCAACAGGATCCACAGACAAACACAGGTATTATGTTATATTTGTTGATGACTTTTCTCGTAATTGTTGGATATTTTTCATGCAAAAGAAGGATCAAACTCTCACAAAGTTTTGTGAATTTAAAGCATCTGTTGAGAAAGAGTCTGGCAAGAAGGTTAAAGCTATGAGGAGTGATAATGGTGGTGAGTATGTCTCAAATGATTTTAAGAACTTTTGTGCAGCAAAAGGGGTTAAGCGGTAGTTGACAACACCCCATAACCCACAACAGAATGGGGTGGTCGAGAGGAAGAATAGAAGAATTGTAGGGGAAATGTGGGTGATGTTGCATGATCAGGGCCTACCACTACACTTATTGATTGAGGCATGCAACACAATGGTTTATTTGCAGAATCGTAGCCCGCATTGGACCCTTGGGATGAAGACACCAAAGGAGGCTTATTTCGATTATAGACCAAATGTTGGTAACTTCAGGATTTTTGGGTCATCAATATATTTCCATGTGACAAAATATGCATGAAAGAAGTTTGAGCCGACAAAAAAGTTGGAGATATTTGTGGGGTACACTGATACACCTCACAACTATCGGGTGTAATTGTTGACCAATAGGATGATAGTGGTTCACATGGATGTCAAATTTGATAAGGAGAAGGCCATGTGAGTTCCCCATGAGAGGGAGTTTTAGCTACATACATTTGAGGAAATTTTAGTTCCTAAGGTTGAGGAGCCCCATATTGATGTGGAGTAGCCACATGCAGAGGATCTGGGAGTGGAGACATGCACTTAGGCCAAGTCTTGATGGGAGAAAGTGCACTATAGAGGCTAATAGGTTATTGCATGATGCACAGGAGAATGTGGGAGCACCCAAATCTCAGCACAGGCGGAGGAGGTCACTTGAGAGGTACATTAGATACATGGCTCTTATGAGTGGATGTGTTGAGACAGATCCATATTCCTTTGAGGAGGAAATGCAAAAACCAGTTTGGGTTGATGTCATGGTGGAGGAGTATGACTACATAGTTCATAATAGTGTTTGGGATTTGGTCCCGAGACCGGAGGACAAGTCAGTGGTGAGCTCCTGATGGCTTTGCAAGGTAAATCAAGCTGCATATGGTAGTGTGGAGAAGCATAAGGCTAGGTTTGTGACCCGTGGATTTTCACAAGTAGAGGGGATTGACTATGATGAGACCTTTTCTCCTGTTCCAAGGTACTCATCAATCAGATCTTTATTGGTACTATTAGTGTAGATGGGTTGGAAGATACATCAGATGGATGTAAAGACATCCTTATTTAATGGCACGATTGAGGAAGATGTGTACATAAAGAAGCCTGAAGGTTTTGAGACCTTCGATCGTGAGTCACATGTGTGTTAGCTCAATAGGGTGTTGTATGGGCTAAAGCAAGCACCTCGTGCTTGATACACCAAGATTGATAGCTACTTCACAGGGTTGGGCTTCACCAAGAGTGAACTAGATACGAACCTGTACCACATATTGGTGGAAGATAAATTGTTGATCATTGTGTTATATGTCGACGATTTCATTTTAACAGGTGATGATTAGTTGATCAAGTCTTGTAAGGAGGACCTTGCAAGAGAGTTTGAGATGAAGGTCATGGGGCTCATGCATTACTTTCTAGGCATGGAAGTATGGTAGGGTGATGGGGAATTGTTTGTGTCTCGGGGAAATTATGCCAACAAGATACTTAGTAGGTTTCGCATGGAGAGAAGCAAACCCATGTAGACCCCTCTAGTAGGGAAATGGAGGAAGGAGGATGCTACTTCAGGGGAAGCAGGGGAAGCTATTATTTACAGGAAGTTTCCGGGTTCACTCATTTATTTGGTGAATGCATGACCAAATATGTGCTATGTAGTTAGCCAACTTAGTCAAGCGATAGTTAGGCCTACCAAGATGTATTGGAAGGAGGTAAAACATGTGTTGAGATACCTCAAGGGAACTACTCAGTATGGATTGTTGTACAGACAAATAGGGGGATTGAAGCTTCAAGGCTTCACTGATGCAGATTTGGCAGGGAGTCCATCCGACGGGAAGAGAACATTAGGAGGGATCTTCAGTATTGGGTGAACAACAGTTTCTTAGTACAACAGGAAACAAAGATCGGTTGCACTCAGTTCAATATGTAGGTTTCAACCCCATACAGAAATTACCTACATATGAATTCTAAAAATAGAAAATAAACAATGGCGAGAGCATAGAACATAAAAAAAATATACACATAGATTTTCCCCTCGATCCCAAAACCGGGACTACTAGATTGATTTTTCATTTTTGTTCATTTCAATATTACAATACATATATATACATGTCGAAGCATCCATAAACCCCAATCCATTAACCATGGATTAGAACATAACCGTAGTTCCCTTGATCGTATCTACAAAATACCATGGACAAAAAACCATCATGCCCAAAACCATGTGCGAAATCCATGCAAAAAACCGTAGGTATGACCACCCACCTAATATAGGGTCCAAAACAATTTTCCCAGGGCATTGCCCCGAACCGTTGAACTGCATACCCCCCTTGTGACCCCCCAACAACGCCCAATGCAATGTACAACGATGGTTTTCACCCCCCCTGTGACCCCCCCACATGTGGGGTAGTTGTGGAAGGAATATAACACAACCCAACACTGCAAAGGCAGAGTACATGGTTGCAAGTCAGGCATCATGTGATGCCATCTGGATGAGGAAGATTCTACATGGTTTGTTTGGTTAGCAGATGGATCCAATTGTGATTTACCGCAATAATCATAGTTGTATCAAAATCTCTGAAAATCCAGGTTTTCATGATCGGTCCAAGCATATAGATATCTGATATCATCATCTCAGAGATTGTGTATTGAGGTGGATTATGTTGTTGGAGTACATTCCCATAGAGAAGAAAGATGTTCACATTTTGACAAAGGTATTTTCAAAATGTAAATTCGAGTTTCATAGAGACAGGATCAGGGTAGCTGATAATCCCTTTCTTATTGAGAGGGAGAATTGAGAAATGGAAACAAGAAATTGCAGTTTAATTTGTCCTTCAATTAAATTGGGAATTAAAGTCGAATTATATTCTCATAGCAACTTGTAGATAGTGAATTAAGTTTAACTAACTTAATTAGCTTAGGAATTTTGAGTTGGAAGTCTTATGTAGTCATGTATATGTTCTCCCTAAATTTTGGGGGTCTAGGATGAGTTTATTTGAGTTGTAATTAGATAGCTTAGTTTGATTGAGTTATAGACAATTAAACTAGTTCTAATTGTTTGTGAAACTACTAGAGGTCTAGTAGTGAGTTGGCGCACCGGTGCATCCTCAGTGTTACTCCAGCTAACTGGAGATTCACTCAAGAGAAAATAATTCATGTCAATTCAGAGAAATACCCAATTGAGACTAGAGTGCAAGGACAATGTATTATCAATTGTAGAATGATTCAAGATATACAGATCATGCATGCAATCAGAAGAGGACCTAGATTTGGATTGCACAGTTATGGAAGAAGGAATTCCCAATTAAATATGGGTTATTCCTCATAGGTATTGTGCAAGGAAATAGGGTCTCAGTAGGCAACAGAAATTGGCTAAGTATTGGTTTGTGCAGGCTTGTGAAGTGAGGAGTTGATCATACTTGTGCTGAATTGTTCTTGTGAGAAAAAGCTTTGTATTAGCACTCAGATTTCTGATTAATGAAATAGATAGTCGGGGTTTTGAGTAGTAGCTTTCCCTAGAGAAAAAATTGTGTTATGTGTCTTTGATTATCTTCCTCTTGTCGATTATTATTTTCATCGATCAATGGTTTCCATTGTTTAAAGAGTAGAGTATATTCTTGTTTTGTGTGTTAGTACATTACATAAGCTGTGAATCTATAGGAAAATCTACATATGTAGGTCCCTCAATATTGGAGGGAATGGGTGGTTATTGAGAAATGGCATACCTGTAAAAATAGATAGGATTGGGACTTCAACATACTTTAGGAGAATTGGGAAACTCTATAACTGAATTTGCATTAGAGAAGAATTCACATCAATGAGAGAGTTGGAATTTTACGATGGGGTTATACTCCATTTGGTAAATTTTTAGTTCGAGAGGCCTATAATGTTACCTCAAGCTTCAATTATCACCCCAAGAAGGAGGTATGGACTCATCTATGGATGAAAGGGATTTGGCCTAAAGTTGCTTCCTTCCTTTAGCTCCTTCCTCATGGGAGAAATTTAACATGGGATAAGATTCAATAAAGAGGCTATGAAGGGACTTCTTGATGCCTCCTTTTTCATATATAATTAGAAATTTCCAATAATATATTCAACAATTTCCCATTTGTGTAGGAAATCTAGACATCAACAACTATGATCTTTCGACATTCTTATTGTACCTAGCAGGTTGATGTTGTTGACCTATTAACTACGTGGTGTCTCTCGAAATTTCAAATACCTATCATAAATAGAGCTTAGACCATTTTTTTGGGTGTTATCCTTTGGAAAATATGGAGTGAGAGAAATGCTAGAATATTCAAAGGATTAGCAAAATAAGTTTAAGTAGTCGAACAATTGATTCTAAAAACATATGTGAAACAATCTTGGTTAATAGACGGTCGACCAATTATTGGGTTGCTTCTCTCGAAGAGTCCTATATTCTCAAGGCTCTCTCCCTACCCCCCATATGTCTTTCCCCTGGGGGCCTCAAATACAAGGTCTCCCTCATCTCTGAATTCTTGGTTATCCCCTTCTAATAGCTTCCTTATGTACAACTTTAATTGAGCTTCAAATGGAAAACTGGGTAACTCTGGATATAGGGGCATCTTTAGGGATCAAGAAGGAAACCCCCAAATTTATAGTGATAGGATCATTGGGACTTAGCATAAACAATGTTGAAAAATTGTATGTTGTGGAAGTGGGTCTGCATAGGGAAGTAGCGAAAGGATTCGCTCAACTAATAGTTGAAGGGGATTCCAACGTTATCATTAACATCCTAAAAAATCTCCTAAATGGCTCAAGCCTAGAAAAGATGTCAACCAAATAGCAACTGGAATCCTTCATAGTTATAATCAATCTAATTCTCCCAGACAATCTAGTAGTCCTTCCAAGTCATGTAGAAAGATTTGGTAATAAAGTAGTAGATCGTCTTGCTAACTATGGGTGTGAAACCAACAATGTACGCATTACGTATAGTTGGGAGTCATTAACCGCCCTAGAGTTAGTGGAGGATTGTACAAATTTTATTGATGAGGATTGGCAGAGCTAGGAAAGGGTGAATGCAGGAAGATGGGTTATAATTTTGGGCCAAATGTGGTGATGAAATTTCAAGTTTTTCCCCTTTTATCGAATGCAAGCCCTCAAAATTCATATAAGCATTGTGAATTTTGATTCAGAGTAAAAAGACAATATGTGGAGAATTATAATTTTGTCCTAATGATAATTTTTGCAAAAAAAGTTTTGTTTCATATAATCTCTCAATTTTTCATTAAATGTAATTCTTGTCCTTGCAAATTTTTGAACATCTTAAGAGGTATGTCTGTGTTCACGTAGAAGAAGTTAGTCTAAAATGTGTAATTTAAAAAAAAAAAAATGAACATGATCTACACAAAGAGAACTTTCCAATTTAAAAAATAAATAAATAAAATTATGCAAAATTATACTTTCTTACTATTTTCGGAAGTTGGTGAAGTAATATTTCAATTACATTTTGGAGACACATGTCTTCACGTAAAAAAAAACAACTCTTTAAATAAATTGATAAACCAACACTACCCTTTTGAAGAGGACTCATAAACGAAGATAGTGGTATTTTTTGAAATTTTTTTGTTTTGTATATTTTATGTTATTGATTTTTTATTCAGCGCTTTTGAAATTGTCCAAAAAAAATTCAAGCATTATGTTTAAAAGAAATTAGATGAAAATTATTATCTAAATTTAAAATTATCAAACTCATGGGATAGAGGATTCTTTCACAAATCCAACATGATCAACTCCACCACTTAAGAACATAATCTACCCTAAATTCGCTAGGGTACAAAATGGGGTTGCAGAGAAACCTACAAAAAGGGTGTTAAAGATATGATTTTCAAGACCTCAGAAGCTCGATCAAGTGCTTAAAATGCTAGATCAAGCGCTTGATTTTGAAATTCAAATAGCTCGATCGAGATTTTAAGAAACCATCGATCAAGTCCTTAATGTGGTTAAATAAAGGACCTATCTAGCTTTAAAGCTCAATCTAGTCTATAGCTCGATTGAACTTTAAGGCTTGATCTAACTTTAAGGCTATATCTAGCTTTAAGGCTCAATCGAGCTTTAAGGCCTGATCAAGCTTTAAGGCTCGATCAAGCCACTTTTTTATAAATTTCATTCCTCGGTTGTATTAATGGGAAGTTTCAAAAACATGGCTCGATCGAGGCCATGGCTTGATAGAACACCTAGATAACCTCGGGTTACATTGTTTAATCCTTCAAAGAGCTCGATCTAACACTCAAAGATTGCTCGATCGAGCTGTTGTTTTTCACCCAAAACGTGCCTTCTCTTGCCAAAAAGTGTAAATGAGCTCCATGTGCTCACCTGAAAGCAACTAGGATCTCCCCAATTCCACCTCAAATCAGTGTGCTTCCAGTTTGAAACTTTTGAAGCTCTCCTAAATGCCTCCAATCCCTCTTAGTTTTTCATATAGTTTATATATGTTGTTTTTTGCACCCAACTCTTCACGATCATAGCTTTGCATAGTGGTAGAATCCCATGGGACTAATTTGATCTAAGGAACTATTTAGTTCATATGGACAAGAGCATTTTTTATTATTTAAGGGTTAGATCACAAGTATATGTCACTATTTCTGATCTGATAAACTTTTCTTCTATCGCTAGGCTAGTTTCCCTAGTGGTTGATCACAGTAGAAAATGATGTTGATGTACATGTTTTCCAGTTAATAGAATTATCAGTTAGCTTACAAAAAAAAAACATCTATACTTGTTGTAACTCACTTTATTAGAATATATATATGTTAAGAGTCTGAGCATCCTTATATTGGTAGAAAGCAAGTGTCGTTTATGATCATATTGCTATAGTGTTGGGTGTTGGGCATTAAGATAAGTGAGGATTGAAAGCATAGATTAGAGAGTTATAGTTTTCTTGCTCTGATATAATTAGTAACTTCATTTCTTCCAACCAAGCATGGGTGGCTAAGGAGGATCTTAAGGGACTCGAAGCAAGAAGTGCAAAAACTACTCAAGGTAATGTATATTTGGTGCAACTCACTTTTTTAACAAGTATCTATGTTAATAAAGGATTATTAGTTTCTTTGCACTAGTGTAAGAATGTTTAGACTATTAATTTTGTATTAGATGCCCAATCCTCCAATTTAGCCATTCTTTATAGGAGCTTAGAGGAGAATGGAGATAGGTTCATGGCATGTTAACTAGGTGAAACTCAGTCATGCATAAGTTCCATGAACAACTCATCTCTCATTGGTGTAACTCACTTTTTTAACATGTATCTATGTTAATAAAGGATTATAAGTTTCCTCTTTGCACTAGTGTAAGAATGTTTAGACTATTAATCTTGTATTAGATGCCCAATCTGCCAATTTGGCTATTCTTTATAGGAACTTAGAGTAGAATGGAGATAGGTTCATGGCATGTTAACTAGTGAAAACAAGCCATGCACAAGTTCCATGCTTAATAACACATCATGAACCCATCTCTCATTGATTTCCTGATAACTCTCTAAATCTAGAAGATATCCTTTTCTTTCTGTAATTTTCTATCTTCTGTAATCTTCCTTGTTGGGTTATTGATCATTATGTCTAGAGATCATGCCATTATGGGGCAGGTGCGTTGAGGGGTTCGGGGAAACTAAAGAAATTCAAATGTCTTAAAGATAAACATAAAAATAAGCATGTTTGAGGATGATGGGGTGATTAAGATTATTGAGAGATTTACCATTGGTACAAAGCCTTTTAGACAATTGTGAAAAAAAGTTAATAATGGATTTGGTCTCGAAATGAAAAAAAGGGATCTAGGTAGAAGAGCTTCACAAGGTTTTAAGGGCTTAAGGTCAATGGAGGCTATGGGTTCAAAACAATTTATTGTCTAAAAAGCTAAAACGAAGATACATCATTAATCACTATTTACTTAAAAGAAACATGCTTGGCATTTAAGGGCTTCTTTGTTTGTTACAACTTTTCATAAATAATTACTTAATGAAACATATATTTTTATGCATTGGATTGTATTCATGGAAACAATTACATTCAAATGCATTGTATTCATTGGAATTTTCTTGTAATTTACAAATTTGATGTTTAAGACATCCCACGAAAAAACAATTTAACATAAAGTATAGCCGCGAAAGGTGGGTGAGTGAGTTGGAAAGAAAGATTGAAAGGTAATATTAGAAATTGAGAAATGACGATGGGGAAATCTCCCGCACAATTCAAACAATAAATACTATTCACCCGGGTCAATTTCTAGCGTGGTGACCAGCGCGCCTAAGTGAAAAAAAAAAAAAAAATTATCCCCGCGATACGGTCGTTCACTCGTACGAATTGAAGGCAAAAGCAGTAGAGAAATAGAAAAGGGCGAAATGAGCGTATTAGGGTGAGTAAAGTCGTGGAAATCCAATAACATTATGGAAATTTGCATGCAAATGTTGAATTGCATGCTAAAATTTTATTTTTATATATTTTTTATTTTTGAATTTAAGTTTTTGTGACGTTACGTGAAGGGAATTGAATAGACATAGGTATCTCCCATGACATACAGAGGTGAATAAAATGGCGTCTTGGCACGTGAGTGCATGATGTAGCGGTCGAGGCGGTTGGTTTGCACGCCCCTCGATCGCGTTCGAATCCTGCGGAGCTGCACGGATGCTGCAGCATATATTGTTCCATGGAGATTCCGGTGATGGTGATTAAAAATATGTTTAGATATGACAGCTGTCAACCTGTTCTGACACGCATATGTACCAATATATATGTAAAAAAAGAGGGCCTATAATGCTTCTAAAGAGAACTAACCCCTCCCATTTAAAAAAAAAAAAAAAAAATGGTGTCTTGACCCACTTCGTCTTGTATCAGAAAAGGCCAGGGAGAGAAGTCATAGTAGAAGGCCGTGAATGGAACGACACAATAATAGAGATTGAGAAATGACAGTGTTGACTGGGACACCCACATTAAGACAATGGCGATAAGGGAGATTGAGAAGTGGCCGCGTGGACCGGGACACTCGGGGCTGGAGCTAACCAGCCATATATTGGGTATTTAATGTCTTCAGAGCAGCATGCCACTTAGCCCGATAACACGGGAGCGGGCAAATGCTATTTAATGCCGAATTTGCCCGCTCCCGTGTTATTGCGTTAAGTCGCGTGCTGCTTTGAAGGCATTAAATACCCAATATATGGCTGGTTAGCCCTTTCCGGACACTCGGAGTGAAATGAAACGAGGGGCTTTCGAGTGAGTTATTACCTAATTTCAAAGTGTGATAGAATATATTATAGGAAAGTTTTTCACTATTATATAGATAACAAAAATATTCTTTTTGGTCATAACATAAATTAAAAGGCAAAGTATTGATAAAAGTTGGATAATAATATTTTTGTTTTCTTATAATATAAGTTAAAATGCGACTATGGGTGGATGTCGATTTTCGCTCGTTTCGCATTACGACTTTTTTTTTACATGAATGTAAAATAGTTTTTAAAATATTAGTGGAAAGTATAAATGATTAGAATTTTGTTATATGTAATAATAATTTTTAAATTTAATTTGTTGTATTGTAATTTTATTTTTATTAATAAGATAGTGAGATAATTTATACATTTTTATGTATGTTTTTTTAGATATGGAAGGCATATAGTTTTTTTACTAGTTTTTTTCTAAGTTTGATTTGAACTTTCCTTTGGCACATTACACTTTCTATCTTTGTTTATGTATCCTTTGGTATTGTCATCCTTTTCCAGGGCATGGACTCAATGAGAAATGTTTTAACAGGTGTTAGTCATGATGGAAAAAGATTTAGCAAATTTTTCTCGCAGGTTGCCTCTCTCTCCTATTTTTAGTTCACAGACTAAATACAAAGATTTAATCTTAGGTGGGTCCTCTTGTCTCCTATCCTTTTCTACGATTAGCCCTCCCGTGCATCATCTTGAGCTTTTCAACAATCCACGTTTAAGATGTAGTGTGAATACATTGGCCCTACTGACATTGTAGGAGGATATTAATTCTAGTTTGACCATTCAACCAATCGGTATTCAGTATGGTTCATCTTCCCCTCCTCCCCCTTAATATGATGAACATACTTTATGGCATACTTTTTCTCCTTTTCCCTCTATGGAATGCCTTGTCCATCCAATAAATCACATAGCTCCATACTCCCATAAACCTTCTAAGAGAAACCACATAAAAATAATAAGTCAGTTTCAATGGTTTTTTGAAAGGATGTTAGTTTGGAGGTTATCCAAAATTCCTGGGGGAAAACCCTTATTGGAAAAATTTGTAGGAATGATTTTTTAGAGAAGTAGCTAAGATGTTGGGTAGATAACAATTGGAAATCATTGGTGGGCTAATCTCCAATCTGTCACTTCACATCATGAGTTTGGTTAGCCTTTATTTTTCTATTGCAAGAAGATTCTTTGAAGGTTTTGGTAGTCCCTTGGAGTTGGGGACCATTTGGGATTTTTTTCAAACACTAGGCTAAATATTTTCACCCAACAAGGAAGCATTTAAGAAAAAGTCTTTTGATAGAACTCACATAACAAAAAAATGTTGATCCAAAAGGTTTGGGTCATTCTAGTTGTGCTTCCACTATGCTTTTCATCGAAAGAGATCCTATAGGATAGTGAGGGAGAAATTAGATGGTTCATTTACCTAGAATTATCTTCGCCTAAAAAATGTGATTGTCTCTCATTATGGATGTAGGTAGATGTAGATATTATATACGATTTGCTAAATTAAATCGAACTTAAATTTGGGTATTTCACATGGATGCAAAAATTTGGCTACTAGCGTGTTCCTTTTCCATGAGATGGGCCATTTACAAGTGTAGTGAAAAAAAATGGTCCCTAGGTGAAAAGGTTTAAGAAAATATAGATAAATAATGGTGGTTCAATTGTAAAGGAATCAATGGTTTAATCTCCTTCTCTTGTGAAAGTTGGTGGTGGATATCTTGCATCGACAACACTTATGGAGCTCATCTTTCAAATGAGTGTCATAGTGGTGGCTCCCCCTGGTATGTGCATTCCTTCAATGTCCCCTTTAATTCATGATTCTATCTCTTTGGATTATTTTTCCTTTGTTCCCCCTATATTTGCTCCCCCTATCAACACTAAAATCCCTTCTCTACCCTTTATTTTCCCCTCCTCTCCTTTAATTAGCAATAATATGATATCCTTGTCATTAAAACCTTTTGATCCTCATGGTTCACCTATCCCTAAGATATATTTTAGGTAAGGACTGGCTTCCATCTACGTTCATATTAGACCCAAAAAATTTGGCGCCACATCGAAAGTCATATGACTTGTGCCCACACCAAAGGCCCAAGGAGGAATTCCTTCCTTGGGAGGCTTGGCGTTGGACCCAATCTTAAATAATTTGGTTAGTCATAAATCTCATCTCCTGAAGGCACAACAAAATCTTGTCTTATATATATCTATATCTATATCTATATATATATATTACCATTTCTATGGCTCTTAGAGCAGGGTCAACCCTTAAAAATCCTAAATCATGATTATCCTCTCCTTTAATGTTAGAGGGTTGGGGGGTGCCCAAAAAATTCTTACCCTCAACTGCCTAATAAAATCTCACTGTCTAGATATTTTACTCATTTAGGAGGCAATCTAAATTCGATCATTATATTGTTCACCATCCATCTTGGTTCTTTAAAATTGAAAAAGGTTGAGGAATCAACTCATAGGACCATTTTTATTAGCGAGATCCAATTTTGTATATTAGGGTCTAAAACATTTTGATAGAATTTTAAGGCATCAAATGGTAGTTTTGGGGGGCTAAAAAGTTTGACGCTTTAATGAAACACATCGTTTTCCTATTCTACATATAGAGACTTTTCCAACAACACAAGAATTTCTTCAATTGATGTCCATATGCAAAAGTTGTCGCTTGGAAGTTGATCTTCGTGTTTGGCAGCCATAATTTGAAAGGATGTCAAATAAACCCCTATTATTCATGGAAACAGGGCTAGCCATGTGATCATGATGAATAAGACTCTAGAATATTCCATATTATAATTTTGGTTAAGAGTTGAAGGAGTCAAACCTAACCACTAGTAGGTTATCGAGCTATGTCATAACCATGCCACTAGGAGGAAAACATGTTCCATTCTTCTTTAATGCATTTGTTCTATAGATGAGCAAAGTAGCCAAGAGGGATAGAGAGAGAGAACATAGAGAGTATTTTTGCATTTTAGTATCCCACAAGCCATAGGCCATACTTCTTTGTACTTGTAGCCATTTTCTATTTACTAGAGAAAAGGAGTAGATTAGCCTCATCTACCAGTTAGGTTTTCTCCCGAAAGGGTCTCCCAAGTTATATCTTATGCCATTTTTGGTTTGTGAGTTTTTATTTAGTTATTCTCTATTTTCTTCATAATCATAATTGGCATGCATACGCAATAAATAGTATTTTACAAATACAAATATCTAAAGAGAAATAGAAACTCATATTGTATATTTCAGATTTTTAAATACAATAGTATGAGACTTGTTGTGACAAATATTCTAGTGGGATATCCATGGCAATTTATGAATCGGGTGGCGATGGTAGAAGGTTTTTTAGCATGGTCTGTAGTAGATCCCTGGCTTAGGAATTTTTCTTTTTCTACAATTGAAATAAAGGGTCACTCAAATGGTCTTCTCATTGGTTGTGTTGGATACCTATAGTAATAGGTTTCATATTTCATGATTGGCAAGAGAAAAGCCAAATATGCTCTGCTCTGGTATCCCAAAGATCCCATATTTCCTAGAAAGCAAGAGCTGGGTAAAGTGTTTCAAGTATTGAGGACCTTATTTCAAATTTTGTGGATGATTCAACAGTCTAATCTGGATCATGCCATGTTTCAATTTTGAGTTGTAGAATAGAGAAAGAGGTCTATCCAAACAGCTTAATCTTGGCAGACAAGTAGTTCAGGTAGAGAAGCAAAGGTTCCCAAAAGTTTAATCTGGGACCTTGGAAGACATAAGGGTAGAAGTAGATAGAGAGAAAAGGAAAAAGCCAAAGAAAAGAAAAGGCAATTGAGGGTTGCAAGTCCAAGTGCCCCTCCAAGAAGAAACAAAAAATGCTAGGAAAATAGTTGGGTAGGCAGTTGTGGTTGCAGAAAGAATATGATCACCATTACACAGGCATCAATAGGTCTCTTGCCAAGGCAATAAATCTATCAGCAAACAAAGTGGTGAATTCCATGAACTCACAGCAAAGAGCATCACTAACTTCTTTTCTTTCCCTCTCTAAGTCCATCACTAACACCCCCTTTCTAATTCCCCTCCTTCATTCATATTAACTCCTAATTCTACTATATAACCTCCCCTATCTTACCCCCACCCCTAATAATATTAACACTAAGGTGTATAAAACCCCAAATCTTATGTTTATTCCCTCCCCTAGGCATAATAGCCGTGTATTTTGCAAAAGGGACCAAATGGCATCTGGCCACTTTGGTGAACCTACTCCACCCTATTTCCCCTTTGCTGCAAGTCAATTTGCCCTCAAATCACCTCTGCATTGATAAAATCCCCTCTCCAAACCTCTTTTGCCTATAAAAACCTTTGCAAAGGTTAATACCCGCCTCTGGCACGTTTCCCAATCCTACCGCATTGTGGTTAAGCCAAAACATTGAAAAAACCCATTAAAACCCACAAAATTTAATTTTTCCGCCCGCAGTATTAAACGCGCGTCTTTCCCCTCCGCCAGCCATCGGATCAAGCCCATCAGATCCGACGGTCCACAGCAATATTGGAGCGCATCCTATGGCGGCGCTTTAACCTCCGGGAAAGTGACGTTGCGCCTTGTCACGCCTCCTCCACGCGTCAACCGTTGAACCATCTCGGAGCCCGCTTTGACAGCCTCTGCGCCGTACCTAAACTGCCCCGAGAAACCGTGGCGGTTAAGGCCTTAACCGTAACCGCTGCGGTTTGACCGCCACCTACCCTCCGCTGACTTGCCACCACGTCCTTGTCTGCCCGTACCCGCCTATGTTATTGGTCCACCTCACTGCTGACTGGATTGCCACCTCGCCACCCCTTTGACCAGTCACCCACTGCCACGTCGCCCGATGACGTCAGCTGACGTCACCTCACCATGACCCACCAATGACGTCATGCTGACGTCAGCAGAAAAAAGCGCCAAATTGGTAAAATAACCCATATTTACCAATTTTCCCGTGTTTTTTACCATTTTCACTGTGATTTCTGCTGATTGCTCTGCATGACCGTTTGAACTCAAATTTTCGCCAACCAGTCAATTAGCCCGGGCGACCTCCTCAAGCAGCAACTGTGCACCTGTGTTTCAACCTCTGCTCGTCGAATTACAGGTATTTAGACCGTTTCGCCCTCCATACGACCTGCATTAAGCTTAAAATTGCTCAGAGGGATAATAGAACCATAAAAACGATATTTACACCGTTCATTTCCATTCATTCATCCACCATTGTCATTGTGAGGGCCAAGAAGTACCTGCAGAGCTTTAGAAACCTGCAATTCACATAAAACCTCTGTAATTCTGCGTTTTCCCGGCAGAACTCCTAATAGACATAATTCACCCGATTGGAGAGTTCAGTTAGGCCACAGAGAAGTTCTGTCACTAGACTCCAGTAGTATTTCAATTGCTATTGAGAGAATTCCCCTTGAATACTCAAAACCTCAACTGTTTCCACAGAAAACTGCCTCTAGACTGTGTTTTTACCATTCCACCTGTCTACCTACAATTATTGCAACTTGAAGAGCTATGGAGACCCCTATTGCACTGAATATCAAGCCCATCAATGCCCCTCATCAGGAATTAGCATGGAAAGCCCTGGGGGACATGGACTACCAAATGCTGGATTGGTTTCCCATGGGAACCAAGTACAATGTGCTAATGTTGAATGAATTAAGAGCCCAGCACCTCAGTGGGGCAGATATCTTGGGGATTTGGGAGTCAAATTTGCCCATATACAACCTTCCCCAAGTCAATCCTATGCCAGAGCTCATTTATAGCTGCCAGGAATGCTATGACCCCAGCCAAAGAGCAGTCATAAGTCCCACAGGCCTAGTCCTGTTCCAAATCACCCCAGAGAGCATAAACCAGATGCTGTGCTTCAATACAGCCAAGAAATTGACCCCTCTATCCATGCAGAATCTGATTAACACAGGGATCAAGCTGTCCAGTGACCAGATTGTCAAAATCAACCAACTGTTTGTCACACCAGGCTCTGAAACAGTCAGAACCCCTCCTATTGGGTACCACTATCTAAATGAGTTGGGCAGAATGTTGGTGGATCTAATTGGCTATGTCCTAGGATTCAGGGGGCTGGAAGATGTAGATGAAAGCATAATGGCAATGCTGTCCATATTTGCCCCTGGTAAGCCTCCAGCTGTGCAGTATGATTATGCAACTTACATAGCAGAGAAAATCCATGATCAGTTCATGAATTTGAAAAGGGAGAGACTGTTCAGGTACTCCTCATATATATATCATTTATTCCTTTTCTATCAGCCAGCTACCTTCTCTGTTCCTTTGAGGCCACTCAATGCCCAAGGAAGCCCAAGATCAGTTGTTTTCTGGACCTCTGTTTTTCATTTTACCTCAGTATCACCCTATACATACTGTGAGTTTATTGATTTATTTGTTCATCCGGCCCTAACAGCTCTGCAAGGTACTCCTCCTCCTAGATTAACCGATGATATGAAGAGGATTCTACATTTGAACAAATCTTACAATATTGGCAACTGGTACTTCTACCAGAACCACACAGTCATTAGGATATATGGCTGTGAATTGAACCCATTTAGGTTGCCAAGATATGTCCCCATGAGGCTTTTTGCCTTAGAGTATTTCAGGCAGTTTGGGAACTCAGATTACCTTCACTTTCAGAGTAGAAACAAGAAGTCACAATTGAAGGTAAGAAGCCAGCTAGGTTCCTTCCTATATAACAAGAAAGAGGAAGGGTGGAAAGAGGCACACAGCATCCTGGAAGGCCTCAGATTGCAGACCAGTTTTGAGTGGATTCCTTATGACCCCAATCATACTATCTCCCTCAGGAGAATTAGATACAGACTGGGCAACTATGCGCATAAAAGACAACCTGAAATTGAAAAGTATGCCAATGCACTAGATTGGGAAGAGGGTACACTAGTAGAACAACTCACTGAGGTAGAACTACTTGAGAAAGAAGCTAGGAATGTGCAAAAGGAAACTGACTTGGAAACTTGTGGACAGGTGCCCATCTCCTACAGAAAGCAAATTGGAACAGCTGCTAGATCTTCAGCAGCACAGCAGCAAACTACTGAGAAGACATCCCAGGCAGCAAGCAAAGACAAAGGAAAACAAGTGGAACAGCCACCTATATTGACAGAAGAACAAGTTGACACCTTGCTACAGCAGCAAGAAGAAATGGAACAGCAAGAACTGGGGCAGCAACAAGAAAAAGCACAGTCCAGTGAGCAGCAGCCCTTGCAGCAGGAAAAGGGGACAGATCTACCTAGTAACACTGAGCAGCAGCCCCAAACAGAGGTGCCTCCTAGGACAGACACCAATATAGACACCTCAGTCCTCCAAACACCACAGAAGGAGGATGTGACCAGGAAAAGGGAGAGAGAGACCCCCCACACCTCATCCTTCATCAGAGGAGAGAAGAGACAAAGACTGAATGACTCCCAAGAGGAGGACATAGCAGTAAGGCAAGCCATGGGCATGGGCCCACCCAGTGGAGAACTTTCGGCCAGCTCATCTCAGCGTGGACATGACATGACTATGGGAGGAGAGGTCAGCTCCTCCGGTCAACACAGAAAGGGGCAGTCAAGTATAAAACAGCAATTCATTGACATCAAAAGGAGGAGTGATCCCATAAAAGTGCAGCTGTATGATCACTTGCTAAACCTAGCTCCTAGCAACCAGCAGAGACTCATGTCTGCTTTCGATGTGAGCGAAGGAAAAATGATAATGAGCCACTTCATGCCCACAACTTTGCAGCCTCAGTCCACCTCGGACTATCTAAGAACCAACATGGAGGTTCTTGCCAAAGACATACACCCCATGGACAAGATTGAATTACACAAGCAAACTGGTGAAATGGTTTATGCCTCCCTGGCAGATGAGACATTGGAGAACTATAAACTAAAGAGCAGCCTGGATAACACAGCTTCTCAGCTGGAGTTAGAAAGAGCATCATCACAAGCCAAGGACAATAGGATCAAGTCCTTGGAAGAGGTAATTATAGAGATAGGGCATGATCCTAAAGATGTCAAAGGCATCCAAGAACTCCTGAAGATAAGGGATGCAGACATGGCAGCCCTAAGAAAGAAAATCAAACTCCCGGCCACCATCCATCCACAAACAGATGAAGTTGCCCAGCAAAGGCAAGAGAAGGATGCTACAGATCTGCTGGTATCCCTATACAAAGAGCTGGTTAGGACTCAAGACCAGCTAGGACAAACTGAAGCTGCAAAGGCAGCACTACAAGAAACACTAAAACAAAGAGAAGAGGGCCAACCCTCCCAGCCTCCTCCTGTCATAATAAATCTTGAGGAAACCCCTCCAAAGACTACTCCTCCTCCTCAGCAAACAGAAGCTAAAGCACCAACTACAGCGCCATCCACAGCAACAACATCTACAGCATCAGAACAGGCTACTAGTTTGGACATGCAAAAGCTGCAAGCTGAGATCCAAGCCATGGAATCTCAAATGAAAGAGCTGGATGAACTTAAGAAAACCTTGACTAAGGTAAATGAAAAGTTTGACAAGAGCAAACAGAATGAGGCAGCCAAGGAGAGAGAGGTAAAAGCTCTTAAGAGGAGAATTGCTGAACTAGAGAAAGAGCTTGCACTAGAAAAGGTGACAGCTGAAATGAAAGCAGTGCTATGGAGCAACATTGGGAGGTCCATTGCCAAACAGTGGCAATATATGAGACCATGGATGAGCAAATGGTGCTCATCACTAAAGCAAACAGAGAAATACAGAGGGCCAGGGCAAGCCTTGGGCACATGCCAGAAGCTGCTACTAGGATGATCAATATTCTGAACTATAAGACTAGCTCTCAATTAGCTGTCATGGGAATCACCAACAGGACAGAAACAATTGCTGTAGCAAAAAGAGTCATAACATTGAGGAACTTGGTTGGAACACTGGAGAGGAGGACCCAGGATATGCAGACTGAAATCAACAGATTCCTGGAAAAATTCGTGGCACTACAGAACAGAGGCCTCCCCAGCATCTTAAGCAGTGTAGGAAGACTGCTCACCCTAGAGAATTACAATAAGAGAATTGATGCCCAGGCAGTAGCAGAGATTGCACAACCACCCAGCACTTCAGCAGAGCTAGGGCCAGCCACCGGGCAGAGTATGTATGACAGGGTGGAGAACCTGTTTTTCCTCATGAATGAAGTTGACCATCTGTTTGATACACCACCTAACTTCTTCAAATTCACAGAAGCAGATGAAACTCTAGGTGCAATCTTAGCACATCAACTGCCCACACAGGATGCCTGGAGAAATTTAACACAGACAGTTTTGTCAGGCCAGAATCAGTAGCGCCAATTCTCCAGGCAAATAAGCACACATGCGCAGGCACAATTTTGAAGAAAGATATCTACAGGGAAGAGACAGAGGCTGAGCCAACTCAGCAGGACCATTGACTCACCACAAGCAGCAGTCACAATCACAGCTGACAAGTCCAGGATACAGCGTACAAAGTATTAAAGACAGATCTTCCAGCATTTACTCAGAATATCTCGACCGACTTAGCTGTTCCCAAAGGCTAAAATATCTTCTGACAGAGCATTAAAATGCCTGTACTCTGTAATCAATGCTGCATTAAATTTTGGTCATAATATCTTAAGTAGTTGGTAAGAATGTAAAATCTGAGATAACTCAGAACTCAGATATTTTGTAAATCACCGCAAGTATATATTCACCCTTCACAACAGTTGAAAGGGGTTGTTGCAATTTTCTTTTGAAGAGCTCTCGCTCGTTGTAATATTTTCAGAGAAGTAATACAAAGGAAGAATGGAATTTCCAAGGCTTGGTGTTCTTTGATGTATTGTGGTGAAAGATGAATGTTACAGGATTCCAGGGTGTTGCATAAAACAACAAGTATTCTCAAATCTCTTTGTTATATGTTTTCGAGTCTTTTGTTCTCTTTTGTTGTTCAAATGTTTTACACTTGATAGCAAGGTGAAAGGATAGTCCCAGGATTTAACCATGTTTACCCTGGACTCAAACTGAGCTATTATATATGTTTTCCTCAGATACAGTGACAGAATTGTAATTCTTAATTGCTGCATTTCAAAACTGTGTCTTTTACTGTGACAGGCATTCTCAGGGATTCAATTTTTGCCTCTGAGACCTCTGTCTTTTCCCTCTTAAAGCTGTCTGTTGGAAATATATAGACAATAAGTGAAAATTCTTAAATGCTTTCATTGTTTGTATTACCTGTTTCCAGTCTTTTAATCAAAAAATCTGTTCTATTAAGCACTCAAATGGCCCTGTAAGTTCCATCTTTCATCTCAAAGTTTCAAACACATATAGCCACAGACTCCATTGCCCAATGGTACTCAACCTCTCTGAAAACTACATCACAGGAATCTAAAAGGAGTTTCATCAACCAAAACATAAACAAAACCAGTGCATAATAGCTAGCCTAAAACCCTATCATAAACAGTTACAAATCATAAAGAGAGAGCCCTCTCTGATCACAGTTTGGCTAGAAACAGTGATCCAAAGATTGGTTAGTGGTTACCCCGGCCGTATTTCCTTGGGAGTCATAGGGAACAACCTGGGTGTTAACATAAATGGCGACTCCACTGGGGACTTAAGATTTTTTCAATTACTATCTATTTTCAAAAGCTACCATCAAGCCTGAAACTAGCCAAGAGGCCTTAGGACTGTTTCTGTAAACACAGGGACAGCTTTAGGGAAGAGCTAACTAGGGAAACTTCATCTTAGCTTTGAAAAATATATAGTCATTCCAGAATTCTTACCTAGTCCTTGTACATACAAAACCTCCTGTATAAAGTTCTAAAAGAATACTTAGAAGCTGGCTCCCAAAAGAAACCCAAGGCACACTAGGGCAAACCCTGACCCTGACCAACCCATCATTGTTGATAATCCAAATATCATACCAAAGAACATAAGGAGACAGCAAAAGCAAGAAAAGCCTGCTGATTCAGATATAAGTCTAGACCAACCTACCCTCATTCCAACTCCTTGTAAAGTCCTTTTCCGTTCCACACCTAATTCCCCTAGTTCATCATCAACACCTCAAAGCCCTCCTCTCCCATCTTCACCATCTGCACATACTCTTTCAACCAGTTTCCCGCTTGTTACCCCTGTTATACCTGTGATCCCAGCTGTCCCATTTGTTCCTATTAACCCTATAAATCCCATAAACATGGCTAACAGATATGCACCTCTGCAGATACCAGCCAATGCTCCAGCTCTACCCCAAGACTACCAAACTAGACTCTCATTTTTTGACTCCCAGGGCCCTTTGACAGCTACCCAGCATGCTAAGAAGATGCAAGATCACTTTGAGACCTTTGAAATAGATGATGACAGTGTTAGGATGAGAATTTTTGTCCAAAGCTTAACCGGGGATGTCAGAACTTGGTTTAGATCCTTAAATGCAAATTCCATTGCAACCCCTGAAGTTCTATACCAGGAATTTACCAACAGATGGGAGAAAAAGAGAGATCCGCACCATATACTTGGTGAATATAACACTATTAAAAGAGGTCCCCAAGAAACGGTTTTGGAGTATTGTGCTAGGTTTAACAACATATACAATGCTATCCCCCAGAACTTAAGGCCCCCTCCTGATTTGGCCCTTTATAACTTCCCTGATGGTTTTGATTCTGATATGGCCTATCAGTTGAGGGAAAGAGACCCTCCAACCCTTGCAGAAGCCCAAAGAGTTGCAGTCACTGTAGAGGCCAACCTAATTGCCAAAAGAAACAGGGCAAAGCTTGAAAAGAAGGTTGGTTTCAAAGAAGAGCCCTCAGGCTTTGATCAAAAGTTGGATGCAATACTAAACAGCATGAAAAGACTAGGTGAGAGAGTGGAATCAGTTGAAAGAAAGTCATCATGGGAGGCACCACAAAACAATCCTCCTAGAAACCCAAATTTTAGGAGAACACAGAACCCCAATATAGGAAAAACAGGTGCTGACCAAGATATCAGACCCCCTTTTCAAGAAAATTATGCAGAAACTTCCTCAGCTAATCAGCTCAATGAAAATCCTGAGATCAACTTAATAGGTCTGGATGGTAAAAGCCATGTTTTCTTAACACAAGAAGACCATGAGGAGGATGAAAGCAAAACATTCCAAACACAATCAGGAGAATCTTTTGACTTTAAACAAGGGTATGATACTGCTGTCTATGAAGTCCATAAACAATACAAACTAAGAAGTCGGACTGTAAATGCAAATCAGCCTGAGAAGGTAAAGGAGAAACAGCAATCTAAAGAAACCTTAGTCACTGAACCTAATGACAAAACAAACTTGCCTGCCAAGGAAGTAGTGGTTGAGGAGGTCACTGAATTACTGTCCACACCACAACAGCCCATGGCAGCCTCGTCCTCTCACCCAAATCCGAACATTACCTCTCAAGACATTAACATAAGGGGCAGGTTCCAAAATCAGGATGAAACCCAACAAGAAGATTCAATGAACAGGGAAAGGACTGCTATCCGTGACTCTAAAATTCAAGTGGATAAACCCTTTGACCTAGGAACAGAGATTGGCAAGTTAAAGATAGCAATTCCCCTTTCAGAGCTAGCCAAGCATGACATATATAAGCAACAGATCAAAAAATCCCTTCAGCTCACCAACAACAAAGATGATGTAAATGTGCTAGATGACACTCCAGAATTACTGTTTGGCCCAGAGGTAGATGGAAAAACAGTAGTCACAGGGGTTTTACCTTTTTATGTCAGCTTGCATGTTCATGATAAAATACTGCATAATGCAATGTTTGACTCAGGTGCATCTCACAACCTTATGCCAAAAGCTGTCATGGAAAGATTAAACTTGGATATAACAAGACCATACAAAGACCTGTTTTCTTTTGATTCTAGTCAAGTCAAATGCTTGGGCCTAATTAAAGATTTATGTGTGTCCTTGGTTCAATTTCCCAACAAAACCATTTTAATGGATGTTGTTGTTGCTGATATCCCACCCAAATATGGGATGCTCTTATCAAGATCATGGGGAGCCAAACTCCAAGGCTCCCTGCAATTAGACATGTCATATGCAACCATCTCTGTCTTTGGACAACCAAAGAGACTTTATAGGGAAACACTCATGAAATATATGGTCAGCAGTGAAGAAAAGCCTCAAAATTTTCCAATATATGCTGTCCATTCGGACATAGACTCCTTCATCCTTTTCAATGACAGCGCAAGCTTCTCAAACAATAACATTAAGACCGAAACACCCATACAAGAACAAAACATTGATCAAACAAGTGGCACCTGCCAAATTTCAATTAGCCCAACACTACCCATTAACCCTCCTTTAGTTGTCAAAGATTGTCAAACAAATGATGAAATTATCCTAGGAGACAAATGGGAGAAGAAACCTCAACTCATGCTCACATTGCCATCCCATGAAAAGGATGTTAAATCTCCTATTCAGCAAGATAGTCTGTGGGTCCTAGAGTTTGATGGCTCAGTTAACAAGTTAGGGGCAGGAGCTGGAGTATGGATACATAACAAAGAGAAAGGCTGTGCAGAAGGCCGGGCTTATAGATTGAACTTTAAATGCACTAACAACATGGCAGAATATGAAGCTCTGCTACTAGGCCTCAAGATTGCAAAATCATTACAAGCACATAGCCTCTCAATCATGGGGGACTCTGATCTAGTAATTCAACAAGTAAAAGGGGATTTTGTCACCAATGACAAAAGATTAAGGTCCTATAGGTCTGCTGTAATTGAAACACTAGAAACTTTCTCCGAGTTTATTATCACAAAGATTCCAAGGGGCCACAATCTCCATGCTCACAGCTTGGCAACATTTGCCAGCACCTTCAAATTCCCACTACAACCCAACAATTGTTTCACAGCAGAGGTCAAATATAGGCCTTCTATTCCAAACAATGTCAAAGAGTGGCAAGTATTTGAGAATGACAGGCAAATAAACAACTTTTTAACCTTGCAACAAGAGTTTACAGGATTAAATATTGACCTTGAGACAGCAAGTCAATCTCAAATAGTTGATGGAGCAAGTCAATCACAATTACAGTTTCAACAGTCTGCCCACCCAATGTCACCTAGAACAGCCAAACAACTACTCAGTCCAACCATTTTCAACAAAGAAAACATTCAGCAAATTCACCAAATTGACTGTGAAGAGCTGAGCAACGCTGAAGATGAAATCATACAACTCAAAGACAATCTTCTTCCAGCAGGCCTTACCCCACTAGAGGATATTTTTGACTCAAATGATGTCCCCAGGAAACCAAAGATGCAGCCATTAGATGCAACAATTGAAGAATGTAACATTGGTACCACTGACAAGCCTAAAATAATAAAGCTATCGGCTGCTTTGCCCCCTGACCAAAAACCCAAATATATTGATCTCTTTAAAGAGTTCCAAGATGTCTTTGCCTGGGGTTATGAAGACTTGAAGTCTTATGATACCTCTGTTATCCAACACACCATCCCCCTCAAGCCTAATCAAAAACCATTCAAACAGAAATTGAGAAGAATCAATCCTGTGCTTCTTCCTTCCATTGAAAAGGAATTACAAAAAATGTTCAAAGCTGGTATCATAGCACCAATCAGGTTTTCTGAGTGGATTTCAAATTTGGTCCCTACAAGAAAGAAAACTGGTGAGATTAGACTTTGTGTAGACTTAAGGAATTTGAACCTAGTGTCACTCAAAGACAACTACCCCTTACCCAAAATGGACCACATCCTTCAAAGAGTAGTAGGAGCCTCAAGAATATCATTGTTGGATGGTTTCTCAGGTTTCAATCAAATCCTGGTACACCCTGATGATCAAGACAAGACTGCATTTACTACCCCATGGGGCACTTTCAAGTATGTGAAGATGCCCTTTGGATTGAAAAATGCAGGGGCAACATTTCAGAGAGCAATGGACATTGCTTTTGCAAAGGAAATTCATGATTTCTTGGTCATTTACTTGGATGATCTTACACCCTTTTCAAAATCTGACCAAGAACACTTGAAACATTTGAGACAAATCTTCATAACATGCAGGAAATATGGTATTTCCTTAAACCCCAAGAAGTCATTATTTGGATTGGAAGAAGGAAAACTTTTAGGACACATCATTTCGAAAGATGGCATAAGAATTGATCCAGATAGGATACAAGCTATCCTACAAATGCCTCACCCAAGGAATGTCAAGGAGCTGCAAGGATTCTTAGGAAAAATCAACTTTTTGAGAAGGTTTATCCCAAATTTAGCAGAGTTAATCAGATTACTAAACAATATGCTAAAGAAAGATTCAAAGGTCAAATGGACTGTTGAAGCAAAACAAGCTTTTGAAAGTATAAAATTGGCCTTGACTCAAACCCCAGTGTTAACTAACCCTCAGTTTGACAGAGACTTCATCATTTTCTCTTTTGCCACCCAACATACTATTGCTGCTGTTTTATTACAGAAAGATGACCAAGGGAATGAAAAGCCCATTGCTTTTTTCAGCAGAGCTCTTAGAGATGCCCCCCTAAAGTACCAAATAATGGAGAAACAAGCCTATGCCTTGATCAAAGCTATCAAAGACTTTAGGATTTACATCCTTTACTCCCATGTTGTGGCTTATGTACCAAGTCCTATTGTCAAAGACATCCTCACACAAGAAAACTTAGAGGGTAGAAGAGGAAAATGGATTGCAAACATACTTGAATTTGACATTGAAATAAAGCCTACAAAGCTGATAAAAGGGCAAGGTTTGGCCAAGTTAATGACAGAAGCAAATCTCCAAGCCTTAGATATCAACCAACTGGACAGTGAAACAGAGCTGGCGACTCCAAAGATCAATGTAGCCTTTGAACAATCTCCATGGTACTCTGATATCTGTTATGTGTTACAAAACCTGTGTGCTCCCCCAGGACTGTCCAGAACTAAGTCTAGGTTCCTAAAAATGAAAACATCTAAATTTTGTGTGATAGATGAGAATCTACTCTGGAAAAACCATGAAGGTATTTTGCTGCACTGTCTTCTTGAGAGTGAAACTGACAATATCATGCAAGAATTCCATGCTGGAGACTGTGGTGGACATTTGTACTGGAAGTCCACTGCAGACAAGATATTAAGGGCTGGTTATTACTGGCCCACTATGTTCTCTGATGTGAAGAAATTCACAACATCATGCCACAAGTGCCAACTGTTTGAAGGCAAAAGACAATTGCTGCCACTTCCTTTGAGGCCCATTGCAACAGAGAGACCTTTTCAACAATGGGGCTTGGATTTCATTGGGGAAATTCACCCCTCATCTTCAGGACAACACAGATGGATTCTAACAGCAACAGACTACTTCACCAAGTGGATTGAAGCTGCCCCATGCAGACAAGCAAATGATTCAGTAATCATTCAATTTTTGGAGAACAATATACTGGCTAGATTTGGCTGCCCAGACAAGATAATAACAGACAATGTTGTTGCCTTCAGATCCAAGAAGATTGTGAACCTTTGCCATAAATTTCACATTACTCTGGGCCATTCTACAACTTACTATCCTCAAGGAAATGGCCTTGCTGAATCATCAAACAAAAGCCTGATAAACATCATAAAGAAAGTGTTGGAAGAGAACAAAAAGAACTGGCATAAGAAACTAGTAAATGCTTTATGGGCAGACAGATTAACCACTAAAAGATCAATTGGGACCAGCCCATATGAGTTAGTCTATGGATTAGAGGCCAGATTTCCTTCATCACTAGGAGTGCCGGTTATGAAACTCCTACAAGAAAGCCAAGCAGAGCCAAATGACATGCAAAGAAGGATTAACCAGATAATTTGTCTACAGCAGACCAGAGAACAAGTTTTCAGCAGAGTGCAGATACTACAAGAGAAACTGAAAAAGGCCTTTGATAGAAGAACTAAAGCAGAAGATTTCAATGTAGGGGACAAAGTTTTAAAGTGGGATGCAAGAAGAGAAGAGAAAGGAAAACATGGGAAGTTTGATTCTTTATGGAAAGGACCATTTTCTATCCAAGCAGTACAAGGTAATAACACCTACTTCCTAAAAAGTTTGACTGTAACTGAACTGGATGAAGGTCCTGTCAATGGCAGGATGCTGAAGCACTATTTTGACTATTCACTATGATAGAAATTCAGAGGTTCATTGTATATATGCAGTTGTACATATTCTTTTCTGATTTAAATTATATAAAGAGGTTTTCCCAAATGCTGCACCTAGCAGCAACAGGCAGATAGAATCAGAGGTTCTCCAAGAAAGAAGCACACTATTTTGACAGATTATATGCAGCAGATTTCAAAGACAAAGGTGGGCAGTCAAGGAACAAGGCAATCTGACCTGCTGTTCTTGGTCTTTCAAAAGAAAAACCATCCCCATGTGGAGCCACTGTTGGATACCTATAGTAATAGGTTTCATATTTCATGATTGGCAAGAGAAAAGCCAAATATGCTCTGCTCTGGTATCCCAAAGATCCCATATTTCCTAGAAAGCAAGAGCTGGGTAAAGTGTTTCAAGTATTGAGGACCTTATTTCAAATTTTGTGGATGATTCAACAGTCTAATCTGGATCATGCCATGTTTCAATTTTGAGTTGTAGAATAGAGAAAGAGGTCTGTCCAAACAGCTTAATCTTGGCAGACAAGTAGTTCAGGTAGAGAAGCAAAGGTTCCCAAAAGTTTAATCTGGGACCTTGGAAGACATAAGGGTAGAAGTAGATAGAGAGAAAAGGAAAAAGCCAAAGAAAAGAAAAGGCAATTGAGGGTTGCAAGTCCAAGTGCCCCTCCAAGAAGAAACAAAAAATGCTAGGAAAATAGTTGGGTAGGCAGTTGTGGTTGCAGAAAGAATATGATCACCATTACACAGGCATCAATAGGTCTCTTGCCAAGGCAATAAATCTATCAGCAAACAAAGTGGTGAATTCCATGAACTCACAGCAAAGAGAATCACTAACTTCTTTTCTTTCCCTCTCTAAGTCCATCACTAACACCCCCTTTCTAATTCCCCTCCTTCATTCATATTAACTCCTAATTCTACTATATAACCTCCCCTATCTTACCCCCACCCCTAATAATATTAACACTAAGGTGTATAAAACCCCAAATCTTATGTATATTCCCTCCCCTAGGCATAATAGCCGTGTATTTTGCAAAAGGGACCAAATGGCATCTGGCCACTTTGGTGAACCTACTCCACCCTATTTCCCCTTTGCTGCAAGTCAATTTGCCCTCAAATCACCTCTGCATTGATAAAATCCCCTCTCCAAACCTCTTTTGCCTATAAAAACCTTTGCAAAGGTTAATACCCGCCTCTGGCACGTTTCCCAATCCTACCGCATTGTGGTTAAGCCAAAACATTGAAAAAACCCATTAAAACCCACAAAATTTAATTTTTCCGCCCGCAGTATTAAACGCGCGTCTTTCCCCTCCGCCAGCCGTCGGATCAAGCCCATCAGATCCGACGGTCCACAGCAATATCGGAGCGCATCCTATGGCGGCGCTTTAACCTCCGGGAAAGTGACGTTGCGCCTTGTCACGCCTCCTCCACGCGTCAACCGTTGAACCATCTCGGAGCCCGCTCTGACAGCCTCTGCGCCGTACCTAAACCGCCCCGAGAAACCGTGGCGGTTAAGGCCTTAACCGTAACCGCTGCGGTTTGACCGCCACCTACCCTCCGCTGACTTGCCGCCACGTCCTTGTCTGCCCGTACCCGCCTATGTTATTGGTCCACCTCACTGCTGACTGGATTGCCACCTCGCCACCCCTTTGACCAGTCACCCACTGCCACGTCGCCCGATGACGTCAGCTGACGTCACCTCACCATGACCCACCAATGACGTCATGCTGACGTCAGCAGAAAAAAGCGCCAAATTGGTAAAATAACCCATATTTACCAATTTTCCCGTGTTTTTTACCATTTTCACTGTGATTTCTGCTGATTTCTCTGCATGACCGTTTGAACTCAAATTTTCGCCAACCAGTCAATTAGCCCGAGCGACCTCCTCAAGCAGCAACTATGCACCTGTGTTTCAACCTCTGCTCGTCGAATTACAGGTATTTAGACCGTTTCGCCCTCCATACGACCTGCATTAAGCTTAAAATTGCTCAGAGGGATAATAGAACCATAAAAACGATATTTACACCGTTCATTTCCATTCATTCATCCACCATTGTCATTGTGAGGGCCAAGAAGTACCTGCAGAGCTTTAGAAACCTGCAATTCACATAAAACCTCTGTAATTCTGCGTTTTCCCGGCAGAACTCCTAATAGACATAATTCACCCGATTGGAGAGTTCAGTTAGGCCACAGAGAAGTTCTGTCACTAGACTCCAGTAGTATTTCAATTGCTATTGAGAGAATTCCCCTTGAATACTCAAAACCTCAACTGTTTCCACAGAAAACTGCCTCCAGACTGTGTTTTTACCATTCCACCTGTCTACCTACAATTATTGCAACTTGAAGAGCTATGGAGACCCCTATTGCACTGAATATCAAGCCCATCAATGCCCCTCATCAGGAATTAGCATGGAAAGCCCTGGGGGACATGGACTACCAAATGCTGGATTGGTTTCCCATGGGAACCAAGTACAATGTGCTAATGTTGAATGAATTAAGAGCCCAGCACCTCAGTGGGGCAGATATCTTGGGGATTTGGGAGTCAAATTTGCCCATATACAACCTTCCCCAAGTCAATCCTATGCCAGAGCTCATTTATAGCTGCCAAGAATGCTATGACCCCAGCCAAAGAGCAGTCATAAGCCCCACAGGCCTAGTCCTGTTCCAGATCACCCCAGAGAGCATAAACCAGATGCTGTGCTTCAATACAGCCAAGAAATTGACCCCTCTATCCATGCAGAATCTGATTAACACAGGGATCAAGCTGTCCAGTGACCAGATTGTCAAAATCAACCAACTGTTTGTCACACCAGGCTCTGAAACAGTCAGAACCCCTCCTATTGGGTACCACTATCTAAATGAGTTGGGCAGAATGTTGGTGGATCTAATTGGCTATGTCCTAGGATTCAGGGGGCTGGAAGATGTAGATGAAAGAATAATGGCAATGCTGTCCATATTTGCCCCTGGTAAGCCTCCAGCTGTGCAGTATGATTATGCAACTTACATAGCAGAGAAAATCCATGATCAGTTCATGAATTTGAAAAGGGAGAGACTGTTCAGGTACTCCTCATATATATATCATTTATTCCTTTTCTATCAGCCAGCTACCTTCTCTGTTCCTTTGAGGCCACTCAATGCCCAAGGAAGCCCAAGATCAGTTGTTTTCTGGACCTCTGTTTTTCATTTTACCTCAGTATCACCCTATACATACTGTGAGTTTATTGATTTATTTGTTCATCCGGCCCTAACAGCTCTGCAAGGTACTCCTCCTCCTAGATTAACCGATGATATGAAGAGGATTCTACATTTGAACAAATCTTACAATATTGGCAACTGGTACTTCTACCAGAACCACACAGTCATTAGGATATATGGCTGTGAATTGAACCCATTTAGGTTGCCAAGATATGTCCCCATGAGGCTTTTTGCCTTAGAGTATTTCAGGCAGTTTGGGAACTCAGATTACCTTCACTTTCAGAGTAGAAACAAGAAGTCACAATTGAAGGTAAGAAGCCAGCTAGGTTCCTTCCTATATAACAAGAAAGAGGAAGGGTGGAAAGAGGCACACAACATCCTGGAAGGCCTCAGATTGCAGACCAGTTTTGAGTGGATTCCTTATGACCCCAATCATACTATCTCCCTCAGGAGAATTAGATACAGACTGGGCAACTATGCGCATAAAAGTCAACCTGAAATTGAAAAGTATGCCAATGCACTAGATTGGGAAGAGGGTACACTAGTAGAACAAGTCACTGAGGTAGAACTACTTGAGAAAGAAGCTAGGAATGTGCAAAAGGAAACTGACTTGGAAACTTGTGGACAGGTGCCCATCTCCTACAGAAAGCAAATTGGAACAGCTGCTAGATCTTCAGCAGCACAGCAGCAAACTACTGAGAAGACATCCCAGGCAGCAAGCAAAGACAAAGGAAAACAGGTGGAACAGCCACCTATATTGACAGAAGAACAAGTTGACACCTTGCTACAGCAGCAAGAAGAAATGGAACAGCAAGAACTGGGGCAGCAACAAGAAAAAGCACAGTCCAGTGAGCAGCAGCCCTTGCAGCAGGAAAAGGGGACAGATCTACCTAGTAACACTGAGCAGCAGCCCCAAACAGAGGTGCCTCCCAGGACAGACACCAATATAGACACCTCAGTCCTCCAAACACCACAGAAGGAGGATGTGACCAGGAAAAGGGAGAGAGAGACCCCCCACACCTCATCCTTCATCAGAGGAGAGAAGAGACAAAGACTGAATGACTCCCAAGAGGAGGACATAGCAGTAAGGCAAGCCATGGGCATGGGCCCACCTAGTGGAGAACTTTCGGCCAGCTCATCTCAGCGTGGACATGACATGACTATGGGAGGAGAGGTCAACTCCTCCGGTCAACACAGAAAGGGGCAGTCAAGTATAAAACAGCAATTCATTGACATCAAAAGGAGGAGTGATCCCATAAAAGTGCAGCTGTATGATCACTTGCTAAACCTAGCTCCTAGCAACCAGCAGAGACTCATGTCTGCTTTCGATGTGAGCGAAGGAAAAATGATAATGAGCCACTTCATGCCCACAACTTTGCAGCCTCAGTCCACCTCGGACTATCTAAGAACCAACATGGAGGTTCTTGCCAAAGACATACACCCCATGGACAAGATTGAATTACACAAGCAAACTGGTGAAATGGTGTATGCCTCCCTGGCAGATGAGACATTGGAGAACTATAAACTAAAGAGCAGCCTGGATAACACAGCTTCTCAGCTGGAGTTAGAAAGAGCATCATCACAAGCCAAGGACAATAGGATCAAGTCCTTGGAAGAGGTAATTATAGAGATAGGGCATGATCCTAAAGATGTCAAAGGCATCCAAGAACTCCTGAAGATAAGAGATGCAGACATGGCAGCCCTAAGAAAGAAAATCAAACTCCCGGCCACCATCCATCCACAAACAGATGAAGTTGCCCAGCAAAGGCAAGAGAAGGATGCTACAGATCTGTTGGTATCCCTATACAAAGAGCTGGTTAGGACTCAAGACCAGCTAGGACAAACTGAAGCTGCAAAGGCAGCACTACAAGAAACACTGAAACAAAGAGAAGAGGGCCAACCCTCCCAGCCTCCTCCTGTCATAATAAATCTTGAGGAAACCCCTCCAAAAACTACTCCTCCTCCTCAGCAAACAGAAGCTAAAGCACCTATTACAGCACCATCCACAGCAACAACATCTACAGCATCAGAACAGGCTACTAGTTTGGACATGCAAAAGCTGCAAGCTGAGATCCAAGCCATGGAATCTCAAATGAAAGAGCTGGATGAACTTAAGAAAACCTTGACCAAGGTAAATGAAAAGTTTGACAAGAGCAAACAGAATGAGGCAGCCAAGGAGAGAGAGGTAAAAGCTCTTAAGAGGAGAATTGCTGAACTAGAGAAAGAGCTTGCACTAGAAAAGGTGACAGCTGAAATGAAAGCAGTACTATGGAGCAACATTGGGAGATCCATTGCCAAACAGTGGCAATATATAGAGACCATGGATGAGCAAATGGTGCTCATCACTAAAGCAAACAGAGAAATACAGAGGGCCAGGGCAAGCCTTGGGCACATGCCAGAAGCTGCTACTAGGATGATCAATATTCTGAACTATAAGACTAGCTCTCAATTAGCTGTCATGGGAATCACCAACAGGACAGAAACAATTGCTGTAGCAAAAAGAGTCATAACATTGAGGAACTTGGTTGGAACACTGGAGAGGAGGACCCAGGATATGCAGACTGAAATCAACAGATTCCTGGAAAAATTCGTGGCACTACAGAACAGAGGCCTCCCCAGCATCTTAAGCAGTGTAGGAAGACTGCTCACCCTAGAGAATTACAATAAGAGAATTGATGCCCAGGCAGTAGCAGAGATTGCACAACCACCCAGCACTTCAGCAGAGCCAGGGCCAGCCACCGGGCAGAGTATGTATGACAGGGTGGAGAACCTGTTTTTCCTCATGAATGAAGTTGACCATCTGTTTGATACACCACCTAACTTCTTCAAATTCACAGAAGCAGATGAAACTCTAGGTGCAATCTTAGCACACCAACTGCCCACACAGGATGCCTGGAGAAATTTGACACAGACAGTTTTGTCAGGCCAGAATGAGTAGCGCCAATTCTTCAGGAAAATGAGCACACATGCGCAGGCACAATTTTGAAGAAAGATATCTACAGGGAAGAGACAGAGGCTGAGCCAACTCAGCAGGACCATTGACTCACCACAAGCAGCAGTCACAATCACAGCTGACAAGTCCAGGATACAGCGTACAAAGTATTAAAGACAGATCTTCCAGCATTTACTCAGAATATCTCGACCGACTTAGCTGTTCCCAAAGGCTAAAATATCTTCTGATAGAGCATTAAAATGCCTGTACTCTGTAATCAATGCTGCATTAAATTTTGGTCATAATATCTTAAGTAGTTGGTAAGAATGTAAAATCTGAGATAACTCAGAACTCAGATATTTTGTAAATCACCGCAAGTATATATTCACCCTTCACAGCAGTTGAAAGGGGTTGTTGCAATTTTCTTTTGAAGAGCTCTCGCTCGTTGTAATATTTTCAGAGAAGTAATACAAAGGAAGAATGGAATTTCCAAGGCTTGGTGTTCTTTGATGTATTGTGGTGAAAGATGAATGTTACAGGATTCCAGGGTGTTGCATAAAACAGCAAGTATTCTCAAATCTCTTTGTTATATGTTTTCGAGTCTTTTGTTCTCTTTTGTTGTTCAAATGTTTTACACTTGATAGCAAGGTGAAAGGATAGTCCCAGGATTTAACCATGTTTACCCTGGACTCAAACTGAGCTATTATATATGTTTTCCTCAGATACAGTGACAGAATTGTAATTCTTAATTGCTGCATTTCAAAACTGTGTCTTTTACTGTGACAGGCATTCTCAGGGATTCAATTTTTGCCTCTGAGACCTCTGTCTTTTCCCTCTTAAAGCTGTCTGTTGGAAATATATAGACAATAAGTGAAAATTCTTAAATGCTTTCACTGTTTGTATTACCTGTTTCCAGTCTTTTAATCAAAAAATCTGTTCTATTAAGCACTCAAATGGCCCTGTAAGTTCCATCTTTCATCTCAAAGTCTCAAACACATATAGCCACAGACTCCATTGCCCAATGGTACTCAACCTCTCTGAAAACTACATCACAGGAATCTAAAAGGAGTTTCATCAACCAAAACATAAACAAAACCAGTGCATAATAGCTAGCCTAAAACCCTATCATAAACAGTTACAAATCATAAAGAGAGAGCCCTCTCTGATCACAGTTTGGCTAGAAACAGTGATCCAAAGATTGGTTAGTGGTTACCCCGGCCGTATTCCCTTGGGAGTCATAGGGAACAACCTGGGTGTTAACAGGTTGGAGACTAGATTCAAGGTTGTGTGCTTCTATTGTGCAAATTTCGGCTATTTATGTCCATATGGAGACGAAATATCTTAGAACTGAAATTATAGTTCTCAAAACTTACGGTTTGTATTCAAATAGGACCCCTTTCTAGGAAATTATAGCATCCTATAGAGCTCTCTCAAGTCCAACTTTTAGTTTATGTGGGGATTTGAATCTCACACCATCCGTTTGAGAGATTTGGGGAGTGAATTCAACTATGAATCCCCTAGGTGGTTTTTTCTCAGGGATTTTTTAATGAGTTTAACTAATGGATCCTAAGCCTCCAATCTCTCATACATGGAAACATTTTTGTTGATGATTAAGCTTTGTCAAAACAACTAGATAGATTCTTGATTTTTGTATATCTATTTTCCTCCCATCTCATTACCCAATCATGGGTCTCCAAAGGGGGCCTATCCAACTATCTCCCCATTATTATTTCTATGGTACAGGATAAGGGTAAATATCTTGTGCCTTTTCATTACAATAACTCATGGTTTTAGGGAGATGACTTTAAAAAAATGGTTGTGGAATAATGGGTTCATTTTTTTACCCTAATTCTATCTTTAATATGGCCTAACTTGCAAAGAACATTTCTCAATTTAACCCAGATATTCAAAACCAGCGTTTTCAATATATGCAAAACCATTTGGCTCATCTAAAGACAATCGAACAAGATATAAAGTCATTTTATGAAGAAAAATCTATTGGCATTTTTTCTTTTGAGGACTTAGACTCCCTCCACTCCATGGAATAAGAAAGCCAATCTATTTTGGAAAAGGAGTAAACCAAAAGCTAGTTGAAAAGTAGACCTATTTGGGTAAAGGAGGGAGATAATAACACCAAGTTTCTCCATCATATTTCTCCATATAGGAGGACTAAGAATTCAATAAGGCAAATTAGAAGGGATGGTGGTTCTCTAGCTCACTCCTATTAGGAAATTGTTAAGGAATGTGTCAGATACTTTGAAAAATTATTTCAAGAATCCATAGGATCTCCCATTTATGAAATTCCGGAGAAAATCTATAAATTTCCCTCTAGTGAGGAAATGATTCCAGCCATAGAGGAGGAAGTAAACAAGAATGAGTTAAGGAAAACCATTTTCTCTATGCAGAAAGGAAAAATCCCAAGTCTTGGTGGTTTTCCAATTGATTTTTTTATAGATTTTATGATTTCCTAAAGGATGACATGTATAAGGTAGTGTTGGAATCAGAATGAGATAGAAAGGTATTAGGGGCCTTTAACTCAACTTTTCTTCTGCTCATTCCCAAAAGACAAGATGGGTCTTCTTTTGAAGTTTTCTGAACGAAATATTGTTCCAATGATACAAATTTACTTCCAAAATTATTGTTCGTGGAATCAAACCTATATTTAGTAACATTATGCAGAAGAATAAGTTGGATTTTTGAATGGTAGCAAAATTCATAATCTTGTATCTTTAGCTCAGGAATATTTACATTCTATTAAGACTTAAAACGTGTTCATAGTGAGCCTTATGCTATATTTATGTAAATCATATGATAGGGTAAGTTGGAATTTTATCTATTTAGTGTTGTTTAAGATGGGCATGGAGCTACCTTCTATAAATTGGAGAATGGGATTCTTATATCCATCCTCTTTCCTTGTCCTTCTAAATGGGGCCCCATCCCCTTTTTGCAAGGGCTCTCATGGATTGATATAGGGGTGCCCACTCTCCCCCCTTCTCATTCTACTAGTAGCAAAAGCACTCAACTTACTTATTCATGAGGCTATGTCTAGGGGAATTTTCAAAGGAATTAAGGTGGTGGGAAGCTAATTCCTCTCTCACCTCTTATTTGTTAATGCCATTCTTGTTCTTTCAACAAGTAATTTGGGTGATCTTTCTCATCTAAGATCTATCATTGATCTATATTTTTCATCTACTGGGATAATGATAGACGTTACGAAGTCATGCTTTATTCCATGTCCCCTTCCCAATTAGAAAAGTGCTCAAGTAAGTCACAACTTCCCTTTATCTCGTTTGCCACTAGAAAAACATTTTAAGCATCTAGGTTTCATCCTGAAACTAAATAGATATAGAAATTATGATTATGTTTGGCTCTATAGAAGATTAAATGAAGGATATCCTTTTTCGCTAATAGATTCTTATCAAGAGGTGGATAATTGATTCTTCCGAAGGCTTTTTTGGATAGTGTTCTTGTTTGTTGGTGCTCCATATCACATTTTCTGAAAGGAATCGTCACTAAAATTCAGAGATAATTTTCATTTTTTATGGCAAGAGGCTAGACAATTAGGTAGTGTTTCGCTGGTGAAATTAGATAAAATCACCCTCCCAAATAAGCTTTGAGGCTAGGGGGTAAAGAATATTTTCCATTTTATTGAAACCTTGGCTACTTATAATTTTTGGAGGATTATTCATAATTCCTCTATCTAAGGAAGGACTCTGAAATAAAAATATCTTCCTACAGTCTCTTTTGAGGACTGGTTCAGATAGGATGAAAAATCATCCAAGGGGTGTAATATGTGGAAATACCCAGTCCTTTCATTTCCACTAATTGGTGAATAGATGACCTAGTGAATTGGAAAAGGAAAATAGGTTAAATTACGGCTAGACCCATAGATGGGGTGAAGGAACAAACATCGTCTTTCATCCTCTTTAATTGAGCATATTCACCAATATTAATGTTACTATTTGGTTGATATATAAGCATAATATACCCAACTTTTAGGGAGAGTTGGCTGGAATTCCTCTATATATCTTAGTCTCTCCAAAAAGGTGTCAGAGGAGTGGGAAGGTTATATAGGGTCTTTTGGTATCCATTTTTTTAAGAATGAATAATGACAATGAGGAAGAACTCATATGGATAAAGAACTTGTTGACGTTGTTTGAAATAAATCAATCAAGGGGATCTCCCCGATATGAAGTCCCAATCAGACCTCACACCATTTGGTGTAAGAGTCCCATCCAGTATAAAGGCTCGGTTTCCAACTCCTCAAAGATTTGTCTTGGCTCTAGTTGTTATAACATGAGAGTGATGCAATGGTGTCTTTGAACAACAAGGTGGGTGTGCCTGGTGACTGTGCAGTGCAACTGTGTCTAGATTCTCTTACTGCAAAAGGGGGAGAAAAGTGAGCCTCTAAGTGATAGGTAATAGTACCACCCAAGAAGAGACACACATGAACTGGAAATACCTATCCAACATTTAACGAAATAGTCCACAGCAGATGTGACAATAGTTACAACCAATGAATAAGGGAAGATTCGTCTAACATCCAAAGGAATAGTCCACAACGGATGTGACGGGCGTTATAATCGATAAGTAAAGAAAGGTTTCTCTAGTGTCCCGCGGAATATTCCATAAGGATGAGACAATAGTAACAACCACACAACACATTCTGAACTAGATAAGCACTAAAATAACCGAAATAGTTGAAATATTTTAGTGCATGTGAAAGAAAACACGAAATACGAACATTCACATAATAGTCTTACAAACATTCATAAGTCTTCCATGAAGAACGTGATGGCCTTAAAAGGCTTCTGTAATCAAGAAAAAGTTCCAAGACACATATTTACATTGTACATCACTAGCCCCAGTGGTGGGACTTTGGAGCCACTCCTTGCTCCTCAAAGAACTAGTTGATCTCTCTAATTCCTTGCGAGAGGATCCAAGGTGAAAAGTCATTTTCTCATACAATGAGGGGGTATATATATCCAAGGGGTGATTCTTACCCCCTTGTGACTCTTTGACTACCCTCATGACTTTTCAACTTCCTATGACTTTTCAACTTACATGAATCTTCATATTCATGTGCGTCCATTGGACTTCCACTTTACAATACATTTGATTTAAAATATACATGGCCCACAATAGTGATGTCGCATATGATAACTCATGACACAACTTGAAATGACACTGCTGACATGGACTGGCTTGATGATGTGGCAATGTCAAGTCAATATTGTTGTTGAGTGATAGATGTGTTCTTGGATATGCTTTCTCTTTTCCTCTACATAGCTTGATGATGTAGGGTATTCAATCATCTTTGGTCTTGGAAGGTGGTTGAACACTTGTGTTCATTTTTCTTTCTCTTGGTAGGTCCACTCATTCATTTAGCTACAAGTGAGTCTTTAGGCATGCTTATCTTCTTCTTCTCCTTATTCATCATCTCACTATGACTTGATAGTGTACCTGTTCTTGCAATTCACTCATGACAAGACGACATCAATCTGAAAAATCTCTATCTTAAGATGATCCATTATTATCCATGAAGTGAGCCCAGGATAGGTGACAGGCTAGGAGAGGGGGCCCTATAACTGCGCATTACACAATTCCAGGTGATAGGGAGAGGGGATTGATCATTGTGATTGCATAGAGCGCAACTTAGGCTTGACTGAGGAACTTTTAAGCACAGTCCCCACTGGGGAAAGAAATTGCGCAGTGGCAACTGGGAGTCAGGATTGCATAGTTCAAGCCAATAGTGGGTGATGTGGGATGATGCCTTGGATGTTAGTTCTGCGCAATTTTCAGAGGCAAGGGGGCACTGAGCAATAGAGGGACCTGTAGGAAAAATATGCATAGTTCTTGAGGTCAATGAGCTTCGGCTAAGGGAGGACACTAGAGGACACCTCTACACAATTTTGGAGCCCAAGGGAAGCTGAGTTCTCTACGCATTGCAGGGTTCCAGCAGGCAAGGGGAGAATCTTGAGGAATGATAATGAAAAGTGCGCAGTTCAAGTCAAACTGGTAGGAACTGCTACGTAGTTCTAGGGGTCAAGGAAGGCTGTTGAGATCTAGAATTGTGTAGTGCAACTAACCTGGATGAAAATTAATGCACACTATTGTTCCAGGTAGCAAGATCACAACAATGAGGTTTGATACTGCGCAGTTTGTAGTTTAGTCAGGGCTCAGTGAAGCTGAGTTGCCTGGTCGGGAAGATTTTCGGAAAAATCACTAAGTGCGGGAGGAAGATAGACTTGTGATGAACTTTAACTTGTGATCACACACTTAACATGATTCGAAGACACTACAACATAGACAATCACAACAACAAGACAAAGTGTTCCCTTCTGTGTGATTGTCTCATAACAAGAAGCGACAAGTGCGACACTTGAGATAGACTTTAGGACGACCGTGATGACACTTGTGTGACAATGCTCAAAACTGTGTGTATCATTGCGACAAGTGTTCACATGGCTAGGGAAACTCATATACATAAAGACCAACCTTTGAAATCATTAGAAAAGGTTCACAAACATGGAAAAAGACGACAACTGATCCAATAAGCAAAAGGGATCAAATAACTTTGGGAAAGCTCGTGAAATGAGCTTAAGTGTTTGAAACAATCAAGGGAAAGACCAAGGCTCTGAAATTTGAATGCAAGCTAATATTTTGGAGTGTGTTTTATTTTCTACAACAGAACCCTAAGAATGAAGCATTTATTATTAAGGTTGGCTATGACACCTTCTTATATTCTTAATTCAGTGGTGGTGGGGCACTGTTGGGAAACTTCATGCCCCTCTTAAAAGTAAAAGAACCTTTTGGTTAGATTTGAAAAAAAAAATACCACTTGTGAAAGTATTACAAAAATAAGTTGGGAAAGCCTTAGTAGATGTTCCCTATGAATATTTTCATATGAATCCATCTCACATCTCTTCATTACTTGTCCTGATATAGTGTGAGACATATTCAACAATTCCAAAGAGTTAGGTCTATAGTTTACAAGGGCTCAGGTGGGCCTAGTTGAGTGTTCCAATCTATAGTGTAAGGACTCATCAAATCCACAATTTTAAGCCTTGCCTTGCATTCTTATAAACAACATATGTTGTTATAGGAATTATAGTGTTTTCTCTTATATGGATTTTTTGGTGGATATAATATTGGGTCCGATAGCCATATTGTTCAAAGAATACATAGTTGAACAAAAATCAAGGAAGATCAGAATTATGATAATGCTACCATTGGTACAATCCATTCCTTGTGGTTTTTTTGATATAACCATTTAGGGTCATCCCACTAGATGTGTAGTGGGCATGATTTTATTGCTTAATTCTTCACATTGTGTGCAAGTTAGATATTCTCACAGACGTGGTTTAAATAATCAAGTATAATTTATTTCTCTTGAAACTCTTCTTTCTATAACATTTCTAAAAGTGTTTACAAAACTTCAAGTATTGGGGGATTCCAAGATGGAAATTAACTGGGAAAACATCAAGATAATTATAGAAAATATTTATTTACAACCTATTCTATAATACATTTAGAAGGATTTGACTGTGTTTTAATGGACTTCTTTCACACACATTTTCAAATAATTAAACAAAAAATCACACACTCTATCCAAAGAAGAACTAGAAATGCCATCACGATCCATGGGCATTTCAAAATACATTGACAGAGAATAGTGTGATAGCCTGGTCACCTTGCACCTTTATAAATGTTGAAAATATTTTCAAAGAAAAAGATATAGGCACATCGGTTGAGTCAGAGGGGAAACAAATTCAAGGGTTGAGGATGATTTTTCTTGGGGCATATTTTGGGTTCTTGCAACAACCACAAGGATTGAAAAATGGAAAGCAAGTGAGAAGGTGGAATTAAAGTTTTAGCTTGCAAGAATTGATAGGAAAATACAAAACCAACCAGTATTGACAAGGCCAACTAACTCAAAAATCTCGAACTGTATGGTTAGATGGACAACATTTGATTAGGTCACTAGTTTTGGGCTAGTATGAAAATACTACAGGAAGTAGAATTCGAGCTGCTACAGGTATGATCTAACTGGGTGGTGCATTTTTCCAATGATATATGTTGGCCCTTACATATTTCCTAGGAGAGCGAAAGTGTTGTACAGAGTTGAGGGTGAAGTTTTTATGAAAACAAAGAGGAGGTTAGATCATTGTTCTACCTGAGGCATTGCAATCAGTATGTAGATACAAGAGCGAAGGGGTGGTTCAAATTTACTATGCAAACTCTTTGGTATTTGGAACCCCCTATTCAAACTCACAACATTGTTTTGGCCTTAAATCAACCTCCTAAAGCCTTGGAATCTAGTTCAGGGTAGATAGTTGCACATGAAGTTGAATTGCAGTTAGTCTATGGTTAGGAGGTGAGTCATTATCCCTAACTCAATTTCTTTTCTTCCATTGAGGTAAGTGTTTCTATCATGTTAATCACTTAATGAATTACCATATTAGAGAGATCCAAGTGGATATTGGTAGCCACCCACCAATTCCACTTGGACCCCCACCATTGTTTCTTTCAGTTTTTAAGTTTCCTTAATTGTTGCATAGTTTACTATTCTTAGTAGTTTTTCAGGTCTTGAACTTTCGAAGCCATTTTGAGGCCCTAAATGACGTTTTTTGGGAAAAATTGGAGCAACATTGGTCCATGGACCGATGTTTCTCACTCAAAAGTTGTACTCCTTGGATAGATCTTTCTAACGAGGTATTGTGCGTGTCAAACGGAGATCGTATGCCAAATTCACGACCCCGGGAAGTTGATGTACCAATTTACCCAATCGAGGACCATAGTTTGGCGCTTCATCTCATAGGGTTAGGTTTTTGGATGTTTAGGGTTTTCCATTGTTTCTCAACAATAAATAGGCCTTCGTGCCTCATTATAAGACAATTCAGAGGCATGTAGCCGCCACATGTCTTCTCAGGGATAAGCTACCATCGCCCGAGCTAGTTTATTTCCATTTCTGTTTCTAGACATATTTCAGTATTTTGCATCAATGAAATGAAGTATTATTTCTTCCACATCTCTGTATTTATGGTTATATCTGTAATTTGTAGCGTTCTTGTTTAAATCTGGATCAATGGTATCAGAGCGGTCTGCTCTTTTTCTGTTTTTCTTTGCATGTCCCCAACGAGGTCGGGATATAAGGAGTTAGGGCTTGAACTGGTCTAACCTTTGCAAGACCAGCCTCAAAAATATTGACAACCTCCCATGGTGGATGAAAACAAAGATGATGGGGCAGGAAATCCTATCAAAATATTACTCAAAGAGGCCCTCGAGCGACAAAGGAACGTGATGATAGAAAACTATGCCTAGATCCTTCAGCGGCTACCTAGCGGCAACACATCTACTTCCAACAGCTACTCTGGAAGCGCCACACCCTTTAAGGTACAAGTTAACTTTGACATTCCCACATTTGAGGGTCAGATAGATGCAAATGCTGTAGATAAATGGTTAAATATGCTAGAAGGGTATTTTTCTGTTCATGATTTTTCCAGATGGGAAAAGATTACTTTCTCTTTGCTCAAAGCTGCCCCCCATGTCAAGGACTCGTGGGAAACCTATTACGAGCATAAAGATGAAAGTTTGGCCTCATTGTTTTCAGTCTCACCCACTTGGAATTCATTCCAAGATGCCATCAAGGAGCAGTACTACCCTATCGGAAGCTATGAGGATAAATACACAAAGTGGACCATGCTACGGGAGGGAATGGACCAAGACATGCCAGAGTTTACCAATATTTTTCATACCCTTCACACAAAGTTGGGTATCAAGGACACTGAGCAGCATTTGGTAATCAAATACCGTGGCTACCTACACCAGTACATCTAGGACGAGATGGATTTCTGGGACATCTCCTCGCTCGGCACAACGTACTGATACACTGTCAAGATCGAGCAGAAGTTTAAACAGAAGAAGAGAGACTTTGGATTTGTGAATCCGAAGCAAGGGAAAGATTCCCCCAAACCACAGGAAAAAGGACAAAGCCAAGGCAAGGTGGCCTAGGACAATCCGCCAAAGCTGCAAGAAAAGAACAACAATGCGAAGCCGAAGAAGGACACGGGAAAGTAGTGTGAGTTCCATAAGAGCTCCACTTACAACACAAGTGAGTGTCGGGCCAGGCAGTCACTGGTGGTTGAGCTAAAAGCTTCGAAATCAGATGCATGTTCTGACTTCGAGTTAGAACCTGACAAGGGGAATGACAAATGGAAGCAGATTATTGATGCAAAGCCCAATGCCACCATTGCCCCTATGAAGTTCTAGAAGGAGGAACCCGAAGGTCCAGAGGAGGAGGAGCGCCTCTTCCACTCTTAGATGTGGGTAAAGGTTTCCCCACTATAGTTCATTCTCGACACTGGGAGCCAAAATAACCTCATTTCAGTAGGGGTCGTGAAGCGGCTAGGCTTACCAACCACAACACATCATCAACCGTACACCATTGGGTGGCTTCACCAAGGACGAGATCTTCACGTGAGACAACAGTGTCACCTTCCATACAACATCAAGCCCTTTATAAATGAGGTATTATGTGATGTTTCTCCCCTTGATGTTTGTGAATTATTATTAGGCCAACCATACTTGTGGAAGTGACATGTTCTGTATGAATCAAGGCCTCGTGCTGTTATTGTTACTTTAGGAAATAAGTTGTATAGGATACCAGATGTAGCACCGCCTACTGCCATCTCATTGGTTACTACAAAACAATGCAGTAAGCTCATTTCCAAAACAGGGAATTTTTTTTTCATGATGATATGCCCTCAGGGAAATAAGAAGATGGTGGCCACGACCTATAGATAGGGCCCCTCCACATGACAACTATAGATGGACAAGGTCATGGAGGAGTAGGAGGACATCTTCACCTCCCCCATAGGGGTTCCTCTGCTCTGTCAGGTCAATCACTCCATCGATCTAAACCCAGGTTCATCGCTGCCCAATGGACCAATCTATTGGCTCTCCGTTCTGGAGAATGATGAAATCAAGGAGCAGATTCAGGAGCCGCTGCAGAAAGGTCACATCCAACTGAGTTCATCACCCTATGGGAGCCTGATCGTGTTGGTACATAAGAAGGATGGGACTTGGAGAATCTGTATTGACTATCGGGTGCTGAACAAGATCATTGTCCAGAATAGGTATCCGATTCCACGAATTGATGATCATTTGGACCAACTGAGGGGGGAAATATATTTCAGCAAGATCAATTTGAAGTCAGGATATCACCAGGTACTAATCGAACCCTCCGATGTGTGGAAGACTACCTTCAAAGCCAAGGAGGGCCTCTCCTGAAACCTTCATGAGGCTAATGGATGACATCTTGCAGCCATTCACTAACTCATTTGTAGTGGTATTTTTGGATGCATCCTGATCTTTAACTAGAGTTGGGAAGAGCACCTCCACCACATCCGACAGATTCTCCAAACATTGCGGCAACACAAGTTATGTGCCAATTTGGAGAAATGCACTTTTGGCATGACCCAAGTTTAGTATCCGGGATACATTATTAATGAACGGGGGGTGCATGTGGATCCAGCCAAGATACAATTCATTCAGTATTGGTCATCTCCTACCTCTCTGACAGAGCTTCGCAGCTTTCTGGGTCTTGCCAACTTCTACCGCAGGTACGTGTTGGGATTTTCTCATGTCACTTGACCCTTGAGTCAAGTCACCAAGGGAGGAGAGAAAGCAAAATTATTTTGGTTTGAATCTCAATAGAAGGAATTCATAGAGTTGAAAAATCGCCTCTGCTTGGCACCTATGCTCGCATTACCAGAGTTGCAACAACCATTTGAGATCAAGACAGATGCCTCTGACTATGCTATTGGGGAAGTCCTTACTCAACATGGGCATCCAGTGGCATATCACAGTGAGACACTTTCAGACACAGTCTGGAAGTATCTGACTTAAGACAAAGAAATGTATTCCATTGTGCAGGCCTGCCGAAAATGGAAGAATTACATTTTGGGGAAGGAAATTGTCATCCACACAGACCACTGGACCCTGCAGTTCATACAAACGCAAGGGAAGTTGTAGAATGATCGCCATCAGATGTGGTCCACATACCTACAACAGTTCCAATTGAATATCAAGTATTGTCACACGGAATCTGTCAAGGGTGCGGACACGACTGACCTTCCTAGAAGTCTAAGACATTCTAATGACAAACAAGACAAAAAGGAGTGATCTTTCTCTAAATACACCTTTTATAACATGAAAACTACAAGTGTTTAGGCTTACCTTATTCCAAAACGCTGTTGTTGAAGTCCGTTCTTGACGATCCGGATGAGCTCCTCCTTCAAGTCAATTCCTGCAACCACAAACAATAAAACAATTACCAAGCACTTGCATTTCATATAATAAAACATATATCCAACATGCAGACCAAGGAACACATGAAATAACTCATTAACATAAGCTATTGAGAAAAATAAACCAGTTTGTATTAATAACGAAACAAAGAAACTCTTACAACCTGGCCTTGGTGTTGTGAAAGTTCCTCCCAGGGTCCATCAAGGGTTTTCCTCTACTTTGACAAAGCTCACCCTCTCCCAAGTAGAATCAAGTGAAGACAATCTCTCCTCACAAAGGCTCTAATGGAAGACCTAAATCCTGCAGCATTTACCTAAAGAAAATGTATAGCTCCAACCTCTCCTCCTTCTGGCTCAATGCCTTTATTTATAGTGCTGTAAAGAGGTTATTCTGGTCCACCATCAATGGGATCATCCCCCTCTTTGGGTGGGATAACTCCCTTATTGATGGGATAAGTTCCCCTTAATAGAGATACATGAACCAACTGGAGGCGCATCCATTTCATCAAACCGACCTCTAGAATGTTCTAGAAGTAACCACAAGTAACTTTTTCAAGATAAAACTCGCGCATTTTGTCTTTTACAGAGGGACGCACCTGTCCCTTTACATACAGAGCGTCCATGGACGCAGTTTTTGTGAACAGGGTCCGCGTCCCCGCAGGTAAGGACTAGAGAGAACCTGCGACCCCAGAGATAAACATGATTTTTACAAGACTTTCTCTCTTTTTGAGTTTGAGATGGATAACAGAGGCATGAGACTTGCCTAAGAGGGTAGCATGACTGTTGATTTGAGCCATACTAACTGTAAGTAGTCAAGGTGACATTTTTTAGTGTAACAGATTGCCCCCTAAAGTGCGAAGCCTGAAATAGAATAGGGTTTTGTAATTCTAGGAAGGGTGAAGCGCTTTATCATTTCAAGGATTGCCTTGTGGATGGCCTGGTTGGAACCTGCAATTTTCAACACAAAATACATGGATAAGATTATATCATCACTGAGGTAGGCATTCCCATACTCAGATTCAAAACTTTAACTAATGGACTAACTACTCTGATACAGGAATGATCTTGCAGTACATCATTTTTATAGACTTTTGTAGACACAGTATGGACGCAGCCATCTGTTTATGATTAGTCTACATAGATAATGAATACAAAACTCCTCGCAGCCTGGATGGTAGAAACTAGATCCAGGGTCTTCACTTCTACTTCCCGAATTGGTACGATTCTAGCCATGTGATTAAATGATTCGATGTCGAACATGGTAGAAACCACTTGATTACCAGTCAATGATGTAAACTGTTAACAAGCGTGAGAGAAACCACCAGTAATGTCAATGGTCCTCAAAGTACCAAGCACAACCCGTGAAATGTGAATAGATGTTTTGATGTCGAACACTTCACGGAATCCTCTGATCGAAAGTCAATGATGTAAACTGACGTCAAAGGCGAGAAACCTGCCATTGATGCATGCAGACTTCAAGGTACTGTCGATTCCTAAGTCATCTTTCTAGATAATGTGTCGATGTCGATAGAAAGCGACCCGTTGCAGGCAAGCCCGCAACACGAAATCATTGTTCAAGTTGAAGAAATGTTGCTGTAAGGACTGACTCAGGGATGGTCAAATGGATGACAAGTATTTTGCAGATGAAGGTTTTGCTTGCAGACCTCTTGAACACATAACGACACGACAGATGGCTTGGTGACGAATAACTCAAAGTTAATCCCCGAAACCCGGTTAAAGACTTTCAAAGTGACTTGGTCAACTGTGAGGTAAAAGATTTCCCAACCCAGGTGAATGAAAAGTGTCGTGTTCAAGAGCGGTAATAAAGTTTCTTCTGAGACAAAAGGTGACAAATAGGTTCATTCTTCTCTTTTTTCCCCCACCATTTCTGGCAAGTACCTCTTTATTTTTAACAAGCTTGAGGAGGATAACATATGCTTGATTATAAGCTCATCCTTCGGACGAGTCCAACCTAGTTTAAATTCGAACCCTAGGAAGGAGTGGTTCGTTCCTGTTTGTAATTGAACAGGTCCTCTACTGTAAAAATTTAACGAGCCCAGTATAGGAGAAACTCGGCGTTTTTCATTTTTAGAGAGTCTGAAAAAACTAAAGGAGACTCCACGTTGAACTTTTTCGTATATTTGTGTCCCTCAAGCCCGAAAAAGTATAAAATAATACCTGGGGGAACCGCTTGATCTTGCGACCAAGGAGTACTTTCATATTAGTGTCGTTAATCTGAAAAGTAAAAAGCGATCAAGGACACGTCGTTTTATTTCCTTATCGAGTTCGAAACGACAAAAACCCGGCAATCTTTTCCTGATTTTGCGGTCAGAAAAGAGCTAAAAGGGGACCGTCTTTTAATTCCGTTTTAACGAGTGAAAAAGAAACACTCGGCGATCTTTTCATTTTTTAGGAGTCAGAAAAGGGCTTAAAAGATGACTCTGCAATTTTGTTTGTGAAAAATTACAATTTCCCTCGAAATCCCTTTGTCCTGCACAAAAGCGACACATTACTCATACCTGTTTAAAATAGGCAAAAATACATTCAAAAACATCTTTTCATGGTAAAAAATGAACTAATTCATCCAAAAAACCTATAAAAAGACCTTTTACCATGTCATTTTTACCGTTTCACTGTTGAGGTTGAAAAAAGGGCTTTTGACAAGAAACTTCCCGTGGTCGCTGCGGAAAATCTGACCGTTGGAATCGAACGCCGTCTCATCCAGGTATTTTACACATCCTACTCTGCATTTCTATCCGTTTAGAATCAATTTTTAGGTTTTAGTTTTATTTTTTGGGGGGGTTTTGGTTTTGGAATGCGCCTCTCGGCGGACGCAGGTGCCCTTTGGGTGACCTGCGTCCCCCGACTTTTTCTCTTACGGGAAAAAGGTCGGAAGACGCAGCCCGCCTTCAGGCCAGCTGCGTCCGGGCGCCCTGTGCTACAAAGCCGGGGTGCGTCTTCCGAGAAACGCGCATTTCAAAACCCCAACTCTCTCAAAAAACCACCAAAAATTCCCAAATTAATTTCTAATGCTATTTTTGATATGCAGGCATTAATCATGTTAGACTGGAGAGAAAGAGAGCACGTAGAGGAAGATGAAGCTGCAATAAATCATCAACCTTCTCTGGATGCCCTAAGAGCATGCGGATTGTACAAATATTGGACCATACCGGGCATGAGGGGCCAGGTAAGATTCTTGGAATGGCTGGTTGAGCGATGGAACGTACAAGAACAATGCTTTTACATAGGAGGGCACCAGCTCGAGATAGAGCCCTCGGATGTATACTTTCTCACTGGCTTGCCAAACAGAGGTGAGCAACTCAACCTTGCGGGGACTAGGCCGGGTGGCCAATCCCTTGATAGTCTCCGCGAGACTTGGTGCACACCTGGAGCTCACCATTCAAAAGGCATAGAGATAAAACACATCACTCTGCCGGAACTCAAAGTCATAGCGTTCACGGTTACCAGAATTTGCGGCGCGGCCGCTTTACACATTGCTTCCGGATCCCAAATGCGGATGGCAATTGACTGTTACCAAGGCACCATTTTCAACTGGTGTGAAGCTGTGTCGGCTCATATGAAGAGCCAACTGACCAAGGCAAAGAACGGACGACTAAAGACTTTTGGATATGGGCCTATAGTCGTGAGCTTTGCCTTGGAGAGAATTCCAATGCTGATCCCTCAGCAACTCACTGTTGATATCTTGGGTCCTCAGCAGCCAAAGCTGATACGATGGGTTGCGGTGATGGCCCGGCATCCTGACGAGGGCGCGACAGTAGTTCGATTCTCAGATAGTTATTTTGACTGGTTAGAGGGCCAGCTTTTTGTGATACAGGACTTTCCGTATGCCGGAATGGATTTCAGAGGTGATCCGGACATGGTTCTTCCACAGGGAGAACAATGGGACGACAGAGGTACTTTTTATTTTCACAAGTTTTCTAGTTATGTATTTTTTGTATTTTTTATATATATCGTCTCAAAACTAATAGTAAATCTTTCAAAATGCAGATGTTGGTCCACAGCGTCCAGCCAACCTCCGGCCTTATGATAGACTACATCCAGCTGCACCGGTACCGGCCCCACAGGATGCGACAGCAGAAGTACTAGCCGATTTGGAGCATGATCTAGAGCGTCTCACGGCAGATATACCTGAGACTACTATGGATGATATTCCTATGAGGCTTCAGCGCTTCGTAGTCGCGGTCCCTGGACCGTTTAGGAGATTTTTGCGTAAGGTAGCCCGCGCAGTGGTGTCGTACAGAGAGCACCACCAGTGATTGACTAGTCACTTTTGTAGTCACATGTGACATTTTGACTTTTTGTACTATCATTTTGCCGATCATAAGGTGTTTTAAACCTATGATCGAAGACGATGTATATATTTTTTGACACACTTCTATCTATATATATCACTATTACCGGCTTATCTTGTTTAACATATGTGATGAAATGTTTTTAAATTTACTTGCATGATTATCGTAAATGTCTGTCCAACATTCGAGAAGCAATTGCATCTGCTAATGTATTCAAAGACCTTGGAATATGTTGATATTCAATGTAATCAAATTCACGTTCCAAGAGACGCACTCTCAAAAACAACCTTAATAACACAGGATTTCTAATGGCATAAACTCTATTAAGCTGTAATACAACAAGTTCAGAATCTAACCTCACTATCAAACGTCGAATTCCAAATGAAATAGATTCGGATAATAATTCAACCACTGCACTGTATTCTGCAATGTTATTCGTTGTTTGACCGAGGCTTACCCCATGCATAGAAACTAACTCGTCAGAGGGCGAATAGATAACCCAAGCTGCGGAAGAGATATTCCGTGTACTACGACAAGCACCATCAGCAAATCCAATGTATGTTTGGAGAGGCGTCGACATCTACAATATCAAGAGTAAAACCAAGATGAGCCAAAATAATGACGAAAAACCACACTTGCTAAGCTAAGCACACTGACTAAACTAACACACTTGCTAGCTAGAAAGAAAATCTAACCTATCTAAAAATTTCTCCATACCCATCATTTTAAGCATAATACCTCTTTAGGTAAAGTCCATTTCTGGGTTTACCCAAAGAGTCCCCATCAAAATCAACTAACTCATAAGCCCCTTTTGCTAGCTTTCGCTTTACAATGTAGGGCCCATGCCACATGGGAACGAATTTTCCGGCACCTAGCTTATCGTTAGCTTGATCATATAATAGTACTAGGTCTCCTTCCGAAAAACTTCGAGGGGTTACATTTTTATCGTACTGAGCTTTCATTCGTTTCGCGTGAGTCTCGATAGCTAAAGTAGCGTCACGTCGAGTCTCATCTAATTTAGCCAAGTATAATAACCGTTTCTCCTCTTCGGAAGTAGCTGGAAGTAATTCGACAGCCATTTGAAGTGATGGGATTTCGCATTCAATAGGTAACACAGCTTCTAAGCCATAAACTAGCTGAAAAGGGGTGAAACCTGTTGAATTTTTCACTGAAGTTCGATATGCCCATAGCGCCGAAAATAACATGTTATGCCAATTCGTTCGATGGATACCAATGATCCGTCGAATCATGACGACTAGAACTTTGTTGATTGACTCAACCAAACCGTTGGCTTGCGGATAATAAGGAGTAGAGCTATCGTGGCGCAAACCAAGCTGGCTTGTAAGCTCAGTCATCATGACATTTCGAAAATGGCTCCCATGGTCAGTAATGATTGCTTGTGGGACACCAAACCTAGTTATGATATGATTGAATACGAAAACTGCAGCTGTCTTGCCGCTTGCGTCGAATGTAGGCATCGCCTCGGCCCATTTTGTAAAATAATCAACCGCGAGGATGATATACGCATGCCCCCCGGCCGAGTGAGGGTTACAAGTAATAAAGTCAATGCCCCATTTGGCGAATGGACCAGCGGCAATTATAGGGTGGAGAGGAGCAGGTGGAGCGCGCATCTTTCGATCAAACACTTGACAGTTGTGGCATGTTCTGACAGCAAGGATACAATCTTTAAACATAGACGGCCAGAAATAGCCAGCGCGCAACACCTTCTGAGCTGTGGCATACCCAGACATATGACCGCCACATGCTCCAGAGTGACAATCATTCAAAACTCTCTCAGCCTCTTCGTGAGTTAAACAACGTCGAAAAACTAAGTCTGCCCCCCGGCGATAAAGTGTATCTCCAATAATTCTGTATTGCTGGGATCGAAACCGAATTTTTCGACGGTCTTCCTTGGAAGCTTCAGGCCGAAAGGTTTGGGTTTGGAGATAGATGATTATATCCCCATACCACGGATCTAAAGTGCTAATAAGAAACAAAGATTCGTCCACAATGGACTCCTCTGCCACAGTCTCTGTGTCAGCACTCGGGAAATCACACATCAATTCCGCAAAAACTAAAGATTTCTTAGACTTGGACTTCTCGAACTCCAAGTCGAACTCTTGCAGGATAACAATCCATTTAGAGTACTTGCCCCCTAGCAGTTGTTTTGTCAAAATATAAATCATAGGGTTGCAATCCGAAATAACTGTAGTCTTGCGGAGAAGAATGTAGTGACGAAAACGCTGGACAGCTTGAACGGCTGCCAGGGCCAATTTCTCCACATGCGAATATTTTAACTCAGTTGGGTTTAAGGTTCTACTAAGATAATATATCACATGCTCTGCTTTGAATTCATCTTCTTGAACTAACACCATTCCAATGGTGGAATGCGAAGCTGCGAGGTATAAGAAGTAGTCCTGGTTGTAGTTGGGAGGATGCAATAACGGTGCATGGGTCAACGCGTGTTTCAGTGCATCAAAAGATTGTTGGGCAATCTCGTCCCAAAAGAATTGTGCGTTCTGTTTCAACAACCGTGTAAAACCTTTAGTGACCTCGGCGTAGTTTGGGATGAATCGGCGTAAAAAGTTCGCTTTCCCTTGCAAACTTTGGAGTTGGCGCAAACTCGAAGGAGGAGGCAATTTGATGATAGCCTCGACTTTCGAGGGATCGACGCGAATGCCGGTTTTTGAAACAACAAATCCCAGCAATCGACCTGTTTCTATACAGAAAACACACTTGTGGGGATTCAACCGAATTCGATAATGCCTACACCTCATAAAGATTGCTCGTAGGTGGACAAGGTGATCAGCTCGTTGTAAAGAATGAGCAGGCAAATCATCGAGATAGGGTTGCACAATGTGCTTGATGTCATGAAATGCATAAGACATGGCCCGTTGAAAAGTGGCCCCGGCATTCTTAAGTCCAAAAGGTAATTTGCAATAAGCAAATGTCCCCCATGGACAAATGAATGCCGTTTTTGGTTGATCGGCAGGTAGAATATTGATTTGATTATAGCCTGAGAAACCATCCATGAAGGAAAACATCTCACTTCCGGCACAATCATCAATGATTTGATCGATATAAGGCGTAGGATAGTTGTCTTTTGGACAAGCTCGATTGATATCCCTATAATCGATACAGATTCTTATTGTTCCTTGTTTTTTATTGACGGGAACAATATTCGATACCCAATCCGTTAACGGGATCGGATAAATGAAACCTGCTTTCAACAGCTTTTCGACTTCTGCTTTGATTGCAGCCGCTTTTCGAGGGTGAATCTGACGCAACCGTTGCCGAATGGGTTTAGCATCCGGGTAGGTTTTGATTTCATGAACAACAATGGCAGGATCAATTCCCGGCATTTCCTCGTAAGACCAGGCAAACACGTCGCGGAATTCTTGGAATAGGGCCTTGTAAGTTTGGATTTCTTTTCAGTACATGCGGCACCTATATGAATGTTCTCCTCGATTCCGGGCTTCACTGAAATATCAATGGGAATAGTACGAGAAATATTCCCTAAATTCAGCTCTGAATCAGAATGTTTCGTTGGATCCTGAGCGTCTTTGACATATTCAGCGGTAAAGATAGATGAAAAATCATTTTCAAATGCATCATCCTTAGGTAAAAACGAAGATCTGTGATGGAGATCTTCCCATGGTAGATCATCTACACTTAGGATTTCGCGAAGTTGTTCGTCAGATGACACTTCTTCGGGAAACGTTATCCGTTCTAAGGGTGAGGTGAAAAGTGACTCTTCACTGACCACATTCATTTGGTCGGTTGAATGAAAGTCGGTAAAAGACATAAGAGCTTCATAAGCAATCTCATACGGACTCAACGGCATAACATCACCGAGTGAGTCTAGCTCAGAGTCAGAGGGAACATACCAAGGATCATCATAAATAATGTTTTCTGACGTGATCATATGAATTGTTGCGAACGAAGGGTCTGCATTGAGTGGAGGGAGAGGAAAAGTTCCCAGTAAACCGGAATCCTTAACTAAACCTACACCAATGTCCCTATAAGGGATTGTCGTTTTACCAACATGCTGGATAGTTTCTAAAGAGGTTGGGTCGGATGAAAAGTATGTCAGCTGATCAATAGTCACGATCTTACCGTTATGTGGAAACTTAATGACTCTGAAGACCGATGAAACGACCGCTGTCATAGCATATGACCAACTTCGACCCAAAAGAAGGTTGTAGTCTAGAGGGGCATCAACCACTTCCACATCCAGACTAACGGTTTTACCTTCGACCCCTATAGGCAATTCTTGTAGAATACCAAACGGACGGAACCCACGGCCATCAAAGGCCTTAAGGATGGTGGGGGATTGGTTCAACGAAGGAGAACCAAGCGATCTCCAACATTGAATCGACATAATACACGTAGAAGCTCCCTCATCAATCACAGTCCGATGAATAGGCCTGTTTTTGACTATCACTGGAATTTGGAAAGCCATTTGATGGGGGAGACGTGGTGTACTATTTTCTAGATCAAAGATCATTAGGTTCGGGTCCTGAACATCGACAGCTCCAATAGCCGACAAAAGCAATTTTCGTTGCGCTGGACATGATTGCAGCACTTCGAGTGCCGACATTGCTGAAGGTGAAACAGCTAAGTCTTCAACAATGTTGTAATTCTGGGCTGCTCTCGCATGTGGATTGAAAGCAGACCTTCGAAGTACACCCTTGGCGGGCGGCTTAATCACTAAGTCTGGGTTAGGTTTTTCGATCTGTAGTGGATCGGAACCAGGAGCTGAGGTTGATGGGTTAGAGTGAGAAGATTCTGCTTCCTTACCATCAACAGGAGCCTTACTACCATAATCTTGCGATCGAGTCGCAATCCTGACATGAGACATCATCAAAATGGGTTCTTCACTGGCATTCGAAGAAGAACCTATCATCTTATTTTCCTGCTCTGGAAATGGATTCTTTAACACAGCAGGAGTCGGAGAACCTTTGACTATTTTCACTACCTCGGCCCGATGAGGGCAGTCTCTCGTAAAATGATCTTCTTCACAAATAAGACAAGGATAGCGAGGTTTGCGTTTTCGTCATTGGTTTCCGACTTTTCCGTTTTCTCCTTTGGAGCCTTGTCTGCTTTAGCCTTCTTCTTTCCTTTCTTCTTTCCACCGTTTTTGGATTTGGCCGTAGATGACTCTACAGCGTGAATGTCGGCGGTAAGTTCAGGAGGAGAAGACTCTCCTGTCGGAGAATCAGGCAAAGTGATAATTGGAGTATTGGAGGCCTTGGAAGACTTCTTCTTACTCTTCGTAGTCACGATACCGATCATACCATCAGCGGCATGAGATCCCGAAGGAGCAGCAGCGATTTGGTTTGACTTTGGAAGATCCGGAATTTTCTCGTGTAACGTACCCGACTGAGTGTAAACTAAGTCAAGGTATTGTGCCTGAGCAATGACTTGCTCCTCAGTAACTACTCCGGCCTTAGCTACATCTTCAGTAATTCTTGGTAATAATGATTTGACAAACCATTCAGCTAAGATTTGGTCCGGGATAAAAACTTTCACTAATCTCCTTCGACGTCTCCACTCATGGATGTGATCAGAAATGTACGTGGATGTCGATTGTTTTAGCGAAGTTAATAATTCTGTACCATTATCGTATCTGACTGGTAACTGAAAATGAGTTAAGAACGAGGTAGCTAACTGGCTAAAGTTGTAAAAAGAGGCCCGTGGTAACTCAATGTACCACTTGGCTGCGAGACCAATGAGTGTACGCTGGAAAAGACGTAAGCGGATAGAATCATCTGAGATGGAATTTGATGCACACCAGAGGTGGTAAGTCATCACGTGATTAGACGGATCCTCTCCAGACTTACCTTCGAACTTGGGTATATCGCTGGGCAACTTATTTGGCATTGGCGGCCAGAACGGAAGATATTGAATTGGATCGTTCGTTAGGCGCGTCAAGTCGGGTAAATCTAAAGTTGCAATAAATGGTAACTGCCGGTTAGGATCTCTAAAACTCTGAGTCACAATACCAGCCCCAGGAGGAGGATATCCAGGATAACTAGGAACAGGAGTCGCATTGGGGATATTATATCCTCCTGGAAAACCAGGATTAACCGGACCGTACTGGGGTTGTTGAGGTGGTTGATAAGTGTACCCAGGATACGGTTGATACTGGTAAACCGGTTGTTGGGCAGCTTGCCCAGGTTGATACTGTCCCTGGTACGGAGGTTGAACAAATTGAGGTTGAGTAGTAACAACCGTACTTGTACCAGGTTGGCCTACAGGCATCTGGACTGTGGTTTGAACCGTGGGTCCAGACAACGGTACAGATGTCTGAGGAGTGGTTACAGGGACAGTAGAAACCGGAGCTGCCGATACTCCAGAAGTAAGCATGGTAGATGAAGCGGTAGTTGCTGCAGCCGTGTGAGGTGGAGTACCAGGTGCAATTGGCGGCTGAGTAACTACAGAAGTTACAGGGGTCTGAACACTTGACTGGACAGGTTGCGGTTGCTGGGGTGGACCAGGAACTGCAGGTTGTCCTGCTTGAGGTACCGACTGTATACTTGGTTGCGACATCTGTTGACCCTGTGACGGATCCCATGTTAACATTCCAGGGTATTGACTCGTAACAGGTTGAGGATACTGAGATCCATAGCCGTATTGAGGATAGGGTTGATAACTGTAAGGTGCAGTCCCATATGATTGCCCTTGAGGTGGTTGATAACCTTGACCAGGGTATTGACCCGTAGGTTGATAACCTTGAGGTAAATACGAATACTGGGGTTGACCTTGACCTTGAGGTTGGTATCCTTGAGGTTGATACCCTTGGGGTTGATACCCTTGGGGTTGCCATCCTTGAGGTTGCCATCCTTGAGGTTGATACTGATACTGAGGTTGACTTTGGGGTACATATTGAGGCTGGGGTTGATACCCTTGGGGTTGATACCCTTGAGGTTGCCCCCCAGTCACGAATGAAGTACCTTGAGGTTGCCCCCCAGGCATTAACGAAGGTTGCCCCCCAGGCGGTAATTGGCCACCTTGAGGTTGGTTAATGGGAGTTGAACCTGACATCATATAAACGTCACCTATACTCAATGGTACATTACCACTGTTTCCAACTAATAACCCATGATCAACAGGTTGAGGAGATGCTCCCGCAAAGGTACCAGAAAGTGATTGATACCCAGTAGGAACAGAAGGACCGCCATGTAAAAATGATTCAGGACTTTGTGAAAACACAGATGACTGACCAGACATATTTACAGGAGAATGAATTCCTCTAGGTGGAACCGGAGTACGAGGTGTAGAAAAACCTACTGAGTTGTCTAAAAAATTGGTTAATGCAAGGTACCAAGATTCACTTCTAGGAGGACTGTAAAAGATGGATTCACGCTCCCTTAGATCAAGGGTAATTAGATCTTCAGAATCAGAAACGCCTATTTCTTCCTCTGGAACAAGTTCTTCTATAGCAATTAATCCAACAGGAAGATTTTCGGTGATAATTCTTTCTATTCTTGGTGAATCAGGAACACTAGGAGTTGGAGTAACAGGTTCTGAAATTTCAGGTTCTTCGCCTGTTTCACTGGCAGATGAAAAACTACCAGCAAGCTCGGAAACTGTAACAGCTTCGGGATTGTAACCTGTTTCTAAACTTTGGTAATCTGGATGGACTACCAAGGAAGATTCTCCTTCTTCAGGTGATCCTACTCTACTGCCACTAGGAGGAGTTACAAGGACCTTTAACCCTTCTAAATTACCTGGGTCGTCTCGAGGAGGGGATCCCCTAAGTCTACGGGATCTTCTCAACAATTCGGCCACAGACACAACTTCAGGAGACTGGCCCGCAATTCGACGGGACCTTCTCGGTAATTCCGCCACAATTAAAGATTTTAACTACAACACACGAAAACAAAGTAAAAAATTTCAAATCAAACCACCTAAAGTCTTCTAAAGAACCAATCAAATTTGAAGCACACGCCTAAATAATCTAGAGCGTCAAACCACACACAAACAGTAGTCTTCCGGACCAAAAACGCTAGTTGGTGATTAGGCCCAACCTCGCAGGATTCAGTACAGAAATAGTGGGTGGAACAGTTACCCCGGCAACCTGCTTAATGAATAGACTGGACCAAGTTCCTCCACTTTAACCGTCTCGAAGTGAAGCGAACCCCCCAGAAAATCCAAGTGAGTATAACCGACGTCTGCTCCAGGTACAGTGGGACCTTCCCTCCACCGTCACCTTGGGTAGAATCCTAGATATTATGGCCACTAAGGTTACCAATCACAACAATTACACCTGGGGGAACAGTCTAAACTCCGACAGCACGCAAGGGCAGAGTAGCAAGCTCCAATCCCCTTACCGGCTCCTTGACAACAATCCAAGGTTTACCGATAAGTGACCCCTGGCTCCTCGACAATGGTTAATCCGAGGTTTACCGTTTGTAATACGTACTGCCTGGCGTCGTTCCCAACGAGGGAGGAATGATCCCCTCACTGGTTCGGACACGAGCTCGTGCTTCTCCTTTAAGAGGAGCTTTCCCAGAATGTAACTGAAACAATTGGATTTGTTCTACTCAAGATAGACTATCTGTTTGGTTTTGTAGTCTTGGAGAGTTAAGTACTCACCTACTCCAAGACCCTAGCCTAAGCTATGTTGGTGCTTCAGAGCCCTAGAAAAATAAAGATTACTAGATTGATTTTAATTTAAGCGTTACTTTTAAGGTTGTTTCTTAAGTCAAAAGGTGATGGAAGTGAAACTAGTGGTGTGTTGACTCGACTCGAAACCACTACAAAATGCACCTAGAATGATTTATCCACTACTTTACTTTTTCGATGAATTGCTTAACTAAAAAGTTGAGAGAATGCAATCTTTATAAAAGCAACTTCTTAATTGAAGACAATCAAAGAAACAATTCGTTTGTCTTTTCCAAGCATAAAAACATAACTTCTCTTTACATGCACGAAAAAACTCTTTTCTTCTTTTGAAAACAAAAAGCTACTTGAAACAAGACTTTTAAGAAGATGTTTTTGTATTTTTCTTTTAATAAAGCAAGTAAATCTAATATAAACAAAAAATCAATCTTAACAACTCTTAAAATCTATGAAAATGCACTCATAAGCAAACTAAAGGCAAATTTACTCTAAGCAATCTTAACGAGGCCAAAACTAACAATGATTATTTCTAAGGTGTTTTACTTGATCACAATCAAATCAAGGACTAGCTTATTGCAGAATCAAAAACTAGCCAAAACAAAATTCTAATCTTTTTGTTCTTTTTTTAAAATGGAAATCAATACTTTATAAACAAGTAATTCGAAATTTGACCCAAAACAACTCAAATGGCAAGTTGCTCACAAAAGGAGACTTTACGACAGGCCCGACTTCTAAGAAGGTTGACTAACCAGAGATATCTAAGGCTGGACAACTTTCTACTATCAAAGTCACTACAAAGCCTTTCCAAAAATCAAACCCTAGGTCTAAACTTCGTTGAAAACCACTAAAACACTCAAAGCTCACAAAACTAGTTCAGGTGAAAATTCTTGACAGGGTACTAAAGGATCTGGGCAGAAAACACTAAGGAAAAACAAAATCTAAAAGCAATTTAAAGCAAAAATGGAATTTTCTTAAGTTTTACAGGAAGACGCAGGCAACCCGTTGTCACAGGTGCGGCCCCGCTCTGTGCAGACGGCAACAGCGCGTCCAAAGACGCACTGTGCAGTACTAAGAGGGTGCGTCCTTCTGGAAAAATGAAGAAAAACCAAATCTAACTAAATCTAAAGCTAAGCCACCCAAATACTAATTCTCACAGTCAAAAACCAGAAAATAAAAATGATTTTCTCAAAGCAAAGTTCATATAAAGGAAAAGACTCTCTCATTAATGGATTCCCCAGCGGAGTCGCCAATTTGTCACACGGAATCTGTCAAGGGTGCGGACACGACTGACCTTCCTAGAAGTCTAAGACATTCTAATGACAAACAAGACAAAATGGAGTGATCTTTCTCTAAATACACCTTTTACAACATGAAAACTACAAGTGTTTAGGCTTACCTTATTCCAAAACGCTGTTGTTGAAGTCCGTTCTTGACGATCCGGATGAGCTCCTCCTTCAAGTCAATTCCTGCAACCACAAACAATCAAACAATTACCAAGCACTTGCATTTCATATAATAAAACATATATCAACATGCAGACCAAGGAACACATGAAATAACTCATTAACACAAGCTATTGAGAAAAATAAACCAGTTTGTATTAATAACGAAACAAAGAAACTCTTACAACCTGGCCTTGGTGTTGTGCAAGTTCCTCCCAGGGTCCATCAAGGGTTTTCCTCTACTTTGACAAAGCTCACCCTCTCCCAAGTAGAATCAAGTGAAGACAATCTCTCCTCACAAAGGCTCTAATGGAAGACCTAAATCCTGCAGCATTTACCCAAAGAAAATGTATAGCTCCAACCTCTCCTCCTTCTGGCTCAATGCCTTTATTTATAGTGCTGTAAAGAGGTTATTCAGGTCCACTATCAATGGGATCATCCCCCTCTTTGGGTGGGATAGCTCCCTTATTGATGGGATAAGTTCCCCTTAATAGAGATACATGAACCAACTGGAGGCGCATCCATTTCATCAAACCGACCTCTAGAATGTTCTAGAAGTAACCACAAGTAACTTTTTCAAGATAAAACTCGCGCATTTTGTCTTTTACAGAGGGACGCACCTGTCCCTTTACATACAGAGCGTCCATGGACGCAGTTTTTGTGAACAGGGTCCGCGTCCCCGCAGGTAAGACTAGAGAGAACCTGCGACCCCAGAGATAAACATGATTTTTACAAGACTTTCTCTCTATTTTGAGTTTGAGATGGATAACAGAGGCATGAGACTTGCCTAAGAGGGTAGCATGACTGTTGATTCGAGCCATACTAACTGTAAGTAGTCAAGGTGACATTTTTTAGTGTAACAAGTATAAGAAGAGTAGCACCAATAATGTTGCAGATTGCCTCAGTCGACCATCGATCATGGGGTTAACCACCATGTTCAACTCTTGTGGGAACGAAACTTCTGATTGGCCACTTCTCTACAAAAGCAACCCAAAATTTGGCTACACATAACAGGCACTCTTGGAGGGTCAACATGTTCCAGATTTTCACCTACGGGATGCCTTGTTATGCCACCTGGGTCACCTTGTGTTCCTTCAAGCGAGCGTGCCAAGATGATTTGGGAAGCACACTACAGTCGGGCTGTTGGGCATTTTAGGGTCGAGAAAATGGTGGCAGTGCTGCAGAAATATTTCTATTGGCCGAATCTTTGAGAGGATGTCAGGAAGTACATTAGATCCTGCACTGCCTACGTTGTTGCCAAACCGACCATCAAGAAGTACGGTCTCTATACTTCGCTACCTACCCCTAGTTGACCTTGGGAATCCATCTCCATGGATTACATGTCAGGCCTTCCTTCTACTAAGCATGGAAACGACTATGTTTTTGTGGTCGTTGAAAGGTTCTCGAAGATGGCCATTATGGCAGCCTGCAAGAATAATATCACAGCAGAAGCCACTGCTAAACTCTTCTTTGAACGAGTGTGGGTACACTTTGGGATCCCACAATCTATCATCTCAGATCGGGACAACGGGTTCCTCAATACATTTTGGTCTAGTCTTTGGTCGATGCTGGACACCAAAATCACTAAGTCCGCAAGCCTCCATCCCCAAACTGATGGCCAAATAGAGGTTGTCAACAGCATGATCCTACACATTCTGCGCATGTACAACTCAAATCATCCATGCACATAGGATGAGAGCCTCCCCTATGTTCAGCACAATTATAATCGGGCTCTCCACATCTCGACTAGCCACATCCCTTTTAAGGTGGGCTTGGGATTCCAGCCACTGTGTTCCATTGATGTGGCCATGCCATTTGCAGCTACTCACACAGATTTGACTCATGTCCAGTCCAAAACGGATAAGGAAAACAACTTCACTGAGCACATCCAACATATCCACCAGCAGGTCCACAACATTATCGAGAAATGAAATGCCAAGTACAAGTAGTGACATGATCAACATCGGGTGCCACACAAGTTTCAATTGGGCGACAAAGTATGGTTGCATTTGCAAAAGGAACACCTTACCAGATCCTAACGGAAACTTAGACCACTTTGATATGGTCCCTACACCATTACCAAGGTTGTGGGAGACAATGCATTTGAACTCAGCATTCCCCCATTCCTTGGCCTGAACCCATTGTTCAATGTGGACCACCTTCGGCCATACTTTCCACCATTACTAGACACATTGGACATTGCAGAACAACTCACGCCAACAGAGTTAAATCCAGATTACATGGAACAAGCTACAACTAATCAGATCATAGACACGCAGATCAAGCACACTCGCCAGCAGAAGATCTAATGGTATCGAGTTGTCAAATCAGGCCAACTCCTTCATCACGACAAGTGGCTCATCAGGTACCAAGTTCAAAAAACGTTTCCTCATCTCATGGAGGAACTCAACGCAATGGGGACCACTGCTTCCTAAGGGGAGATGAATAATCTAGGTGGATATTGGTGGCCACCTGCCAATTCCACTTGGACCCCCACTATTGTTTCTTTCATTTTTTCAGTTTCCTTAATTGTAGCATAGTTTATTATTTTTAGTAGATTTTCGTGTCCTAAACTTCTGGAGCCATTTTAAGGCCCTAAACGATGTTTTTTTTTGGGAAAACTGGGAGTAACAAGGGTCCATGGACCAATGTTTCTCACTCAAAAGTTTTAGTCCTCCAATAGATCTTTATAACGAGGTATTATACGCGTCAAACAAAGATCATATGCCAAAGTTACGACCCCGGGAAGTTGATGTACTAATTTACCCAAATGGGGTGCATGGTTTAGCGCTTCATCTCCTAGGGTTAGGTTTTTGGACGTTTAGGATTTTCCATTGTTTCTCAAGAATAAATAGACCTTCGAGCCTCATTGTAAGATAGTTCAGAGGCATGTAGCCGCCACATCTCTTCTCAGGGATAAGCTACCATCGCCCGAGCTAGTTTATTTCCATTTCTGTTTCTAGGCATATTTCAGTATTTTACATTAATGAAATGAAGTATTATTTCTGCTGCATCTCTGTATTTATGTTTATATCTATAATTTGTTGCATTCTTGTTTAAATCCGGACCATAGAGTACCAAACCAAAGGTGCTTTGTAACTACTTTTGTGCGTTGAAATAGGGATATGCACTTACTTATGTATGTATGGTATGTATATACCTGTTTACAATGTGCTAGGTGAAAAATATGTCATTCAAAAAAATTTCATATACAATATACTTGCGTACCAATATCGCAGTTAATTTATCCTAACCTAAAACTCTTGTAGGAACGAGAGATTTAGATAGATTTCCTTTAGATCTACATGGAACATCACATCGTAATTCACGACGCAGCAATTCAACACAACACTAAATAACTAATACCTTAACTGCATCCCTTGCTTCATAATAAGAAAATAAAGCACACAATTTCAGAGCTACAGATTAATTTCTCTACCACGCCTATAATCTTGCAAATATGTAGAAATAAATCGTCGGAATGTGGATATTCCCATAAGCTCCACATTTGCACAAAAGAACCCATCAGACTCTTCGAAGTTTCGAATCACGTTGGGATCTAGATGTTATCCATGCTGACATATAAGGTTCATTTGCCGCCCTATCATGGAGTCGAAAATGTTTTGGAAGGTAGAGGTAGACAAGTGGCACATTGGCCAAGACCACCACTTGAATGTGTCAATCTCTAACTTCAGGAAATTTTGTAAAATTGATCATATAGACCTGGAAAATCAACTCTAGATTATAAATGGTTAGAATTTACTTACAAGATAGAGAAATTACAACCAAATTGCAGGTTTCTCACATGTGTTATCATGGGAAAAATGGTGAACCCTATAGTATGAATCTCATTGACACTCCTAGTCATGTGGACTTCTCCTATGAGTTGGAAAAGTCACTCATATTCCCAAAATACAAATAATGGAAGGAAATGTACTGTTAGAAAGAATCGTTAGGCCTAGTACTCTTATAAAGAATCATGCATGGAAATTCTATGATTACCACACAAAGCAAGTTCACAATAGCCTTTCTTGTTCTAAGAACAACAAGGATAATGTCAACTCCTTTACATTGGTAATGATAGCCACGTTTGAGGAGATAGAGTGTTGTTGTAACAATTTTGTCTTAAATGGGCTAAGACCCATGAATATATTATATGATGACAATGGAAATGATCAATCAAGCTCATTTAAGAAGAAGAAAAAATAGTTCTCTTATCTCATATTATGAATGACTTCCACGATTCCATGACCTACTTCCCCATGTAAATCATATGTTCTCATAGTTGGAAGATTGTTAAGGGGGTTAGGTGTTAGCATTGCATCAATCCCTGCTCTTGTCTATATTGTAGAATCTTAACTTGTGACTTCAAATACACTGATGATTACTGATGGTCAGTTGCTACACTATGTTGATAATCTAGCATTGATGTTGTTTTTTATAGAGTCTCCATATTTGGATCTTTCGAAATAGTAATAAAAGTAAAGGTGTTGTAGTTCTAGAAAATCTCTTTTGACCTAGATCATATAGGGGGTAATATTAAACATTTATTTTCTATTTTGGAAGAGTGCATTCAAAGGAGGGATTATAATGGATATATATCTATTGACGGTGGTGGAAATCCATCAACCAAGGGGTCTCCCTAATTTGAAGTCCCAATTAGACCTCACACTGTTTGGAGTAGGAACCCCATGTGGAATATGGGCCCGATTGCCATGTATTCTTATATATTTTCCTTGGCTGTAACTGTCAACAAGAGAGCATAAGGCATGGTGCCTTTGAAAAGCAAGGGGAGTGTGCATGGATTCTTCACATTGTGTGCAAGTTAGATATTCTCACAGACGTGGTTTAAATAATCAAGTATAATTTATTGCTCTTGAAACTCTTCTTTCTATAGCATTTCTAAAAGTGTTTACAAAACTACAAGTATTGGGGGATTCCAAGATGGTATTGAATGGGGAAATATCAAGATAATTACATAAAATATTTCTTTACAACCTATTATATAATACATTTATAAGGATTTGATTGTGTTCTAATGGACTTATTTCACAGACATTTTCAAATAATTAAACTCAAAATCACACACTCTATCCAAAGAAGAACTATAAATTCCATTAGGATCCATGAGCATTTCAGAATACATTGACAAATAATAGTGTGATATCCCGGTCACCTTGCACCTTTATAAATGTTGCAAATATTTTCAAAGAAAAAGATATAGGCACATGGGTTGAGTCAAAGGGACAACTGATTCAAGGGTTGAGGATGATTTTTCTTGGGGCATATTTTGGGTTCTTATTACAAACATGAGGATTGAAAAATGGAAAGAAAGCGGGAAGGTGGAATTATAGTGATTAGCTTGTAAGAATTGATAGAAAAATACAAAACCAACCAGTAATGAGAAGGCCAAGTAACTGGAAAATATCTAATTGGATGGATAGATGGACAACATTTGATTGGGTCACTAGTTTTGGGCTAGTCTGAAAATGCAACAATAGGAAGTAGAATTCCAGTTGTTATAGGGCAGGCTGGGAGAAAGGAACTAGGGTTTGATTGGGTGTGCAGAGAGGAAGAAGATGATCTAATTGGATGGTGAATTTTTCTAATGATATATGTTGGCCTTTACATCTTTCCTAGGAGAGCGAAATTGTTGTGCAAAGTCGAGGGTTAAGGTTTCATGCAAACAAAGAGGAGGTTAGATCGTTGAAACGGTCGTTTCTCTACTTCAGGAAATGCAGGTGGTATGTAGAGGGAAGAGTGAAGGGGTGGTTCAAGTTTCCTATGCAAACTCTTTGGTATGTGGAACCCCCTAATCCAATTGACAACATTGTTTTAGCCCTTAAGAAACCTCCTAAAGCCCTAGAATCTGGCTCAGGGGAGATAGTTGCACATGAATTTGAATTGCAATTAGTCTATGATTAGGAGGTGAGTCATTGTACCTAAATCAACTTCTTTTCTTCCATTGAGGTAAGTTTTTATCACATGATAATCACTTCATGAATTACCATGGCTATTAGAGCACTGAGCCAAAGGTGATTTGTAACTACTTTTGTGCATTGAAATACAGATATGCACTTACTTGTGTATGTATGGTGTGTATATATCTATTTACAATGTGCTAGGTGAAAAATATCTCATGTAAAAAAAATTATATACAATAAACTTGGGTATCAATATCACAATTAATATATCCTAACCTAAAAATTTAGTAGGAACGAGAGCCTTAGATAGATTTCCTTTGGAATCTACATGGAACATAACATTGTAATTCACAATGTTGCAATTCAACACAACACTTAAAAACTAATACCTTAACTACATTACTTTCTTGAGAATAAGAAAATAAAGCACACAATTTCAAAGCCACATATTAATGCTCTACACTCCTATAATCTTGAAAAATATTGTAGAAATAAATCATCGAAATGTCGATATTCCCATAAGATTTGCGTTTTCACAAAAGAACCCATCAGACTCTTGAAAGTTTGGAATCCCTTTCGGCTCTAAATTCTATCCATGTCGACATAGAAGGTTCATTTTACACCCTATCATGGAGTTGAAAATGTCTTGGAAGATAGAGGTAGAAAAGTGGCACATTGGCCAAGACCACCTCTTGAAGGTGTTAATCTCTAATTTCAGGAAGTTTTGTGTAATTGCTCATATAGACCATGGAAAATGAACTCTAGATAATAAATTGTTAGAATTTACTTACAATAGAGAGAAATTACAACCAAATTTCAGGTTGCTCACATGTGTTATCCTGGGAAAAATGGTGAACCCAATAGTATGAATCTCATTGACACTCTTAGTCATGTGGACTTCTCATATGAGTTGGAAAATACACTCATATTCACGGAATACAAATAACGAAAGGATATTTATTCCAACACATATATAGGCCTAGTACTCTTATAAAGAATCATGCGTGGCACTTCTATGATTACCACACAAAGAAAGTTCACAATAGCCTTTCTTGTTCTAAGAACAACAAGGATTAGGTCAAATCCTTTACACGGAAGAAGTTTGAGCTAACAACAAAGTTGGGGATATTTGTGGGGTACATTGATACACCTCACAACTATCGGTGTACTTGTTGACCAATAGGATGACAGCGGTTCGCAGGGATGTCAGATTCGATGAGGAGAAGGCCATGCTAGTTTCCATTGAGAGGGAGCTTGAGCTACGTGTAGTTGAGGAGATTTTAGCTTCTAAGGTTGAGGAGCCTCAGATTGATGTGGAGTAGCCACATGCAAAGGATTTGGGAGTGGAGACATCCACTTAGGCTGAGTCTTCCAGAGATGGGAGAAAGCGCACTAGAGAGGCTAACAGGTTATTGCATGATGCACAAGAGAATGTGGGAGCACCCACATCTCAGCGCAGGAAGAGGAGGTCACCTGAGAGGTACACTAGATACAAGGCTCTTATGAGTGGATGTGCTGAGACATATCCATATTCCTTTGAGGAGGCAGTGCAGCAACCCGTTTGGGTTGATTCCATGGTGGAGGAGTATGACTCAATAGTTCATAACAGTTTTTGGGATGTCGTTCCAATACCGGAGGGCAAGTCATTGGTGAGCTCTCAGTGGCTTTACAAGGTAAAGAAAGATTCATATGGTAGTGTGGAGAAGCATAATTGTCACCCATAGCTTTTCACAATTAGAGGGGATTGATTATGATGAGACCTTTTCTCCTGATGCAAGGTACTCATCAATCAGATCTATATTGGCACTATTAGCGTAGATGGATTGGAAGATACATCAAATGTATGTAAATACATGCTTCCTTAATGGCACAATGGAGGAAGAGGTGTACATAGAGCAGCATGAAGATTTTGAGACCTTCAGCCGTGAGTCACATGTGTGTTGGCTCAAGAGGGCGTTGTATGGGCTGAAGCAGGAACCCTGTGCTTGGTAGGCCATGATTGATAGCTACTTCACAGGGTTGGGCTTCACCAAGAGTGAAGTAGATGTGACCTATACCACATAGTGGTGGAAGTGAAATTGTTGATCATTGTGTTATATGTCGACGATTTTATTTTTACAGGTGATGATCAGCTGATTGAGTCTTGCAAGGAGGACCTTGCAAGAGACTTTGAGATGAAGGTCATGGGGTTCATGCATTACTTTCTAGGCATGGAAATATGGCAGGGTGATGGGGAATTATTTGTGTCTCAGGGAAAGTATGCCAACGAGATACTCAAGAAGTTTTGCATGGATATCAACATACCCTTGTAGTCTCCTCTAGCAAGTAATTGGAGGAAGGAGGATGCTACTTCAGGGGAAGTAGTGGAAGCTAACATTTACAGGTAGCTTGTGGGATTTCTCATGTATTTGGCGAACACATGACCGGATATGTGTTATGCAGTTAACCAGCTTAGTCAAGTGATGGTTAGGCCTACCAAGATGTATTGGAAAGCGGAAAAGCATGTGTTGAGATACCTCAAGGGCACTACTTAGTATGGATTGTTGTACATGAAGATAGAGGGAGTGAAGCTTCAAGGCTTCACCGATGCATATTGGGCAGAGAGTGCATCCGAAAAGAAGAGAACATCAGGAGGGATCTTCAATATTGGGTTAACAATAGTTTCTTGGTTCAATAGGAAACAAAGATTGGTTGCACTTAGTTTGACATGTAGGTTTCAACCCTGTACAAAAAATACCTGCATATGAATTCTAAAAACAGAAAATAAACAATGGCGAGAGCATAAAACATAAAATAGATATACACATAGATTATCTGATGGATCCCAAAACCAGGACTACCAGATTGATTTTTCATTTTTTTTCATTTCAATTTTACAATGCATATATATACATGCCGAAGCATCCATAAACCCCAATCCATTAACCATGGATTAGAATATAACCGTAGCTCTCTTGACCGTATCTACAAAATACCATGGACAGAAAACCATCATGCCCAAAACCATGTGCGAAATCCATGCACAAAACCATAGGTAGGTCTGCCCACCTAATATGGGGTCCAAAACAATTTTCCCGAGCCGCTTCCCCGGACCCCTGAACTGCATACCCCCTTGTGACCCCCCAGCAGCACCCATCACAACATACAACAGTGGTTGTTGCCCCACCTGTGACCCCCCCCCCCTCCGTACGTGGGGTAGTCGTGGAAAGAATATAACACAACCCAACACTACAAAGGCAAAGTACATGGTTGCAAGTCAGGTAACATGTGAGGCCATCTGGATGAGAAAGATTATAGTTGGTTTGTTTGGTCAGTAGATGGATCTAACTGTGATTTACCACGATAATTAGAGTTGTATCAAAATCTCTAAAAATCCAGTTTTTCATGATCGGTCCAAGCATATAGATATCTGACATCATCATCTTAAAGATTGTGTATTGAGGAAGATTATGTTGTTGGAGTGCATTCCCACAAAGGAGCAAGATGCTAACATTTTGATAAAGGCATTATCAAAATGTAAATTCGAGTTTCACAGAGATAGGATCAGGGTAGCTGATAATATCTTTCTTGTTGAGAGGGAGTGTTGAGAAATGGAAATAAGAAATTCCAATTTAATTTGTCCTTGAATTAAACTAGAAATTAAAATCGAATTATATTCTCATAGAAACTTGTAAATAGTGAATTAAGTTTAATTAACTTAATTAGCTTAGGAATTTTGAGTTGGAAGTATTTATGTAGTCATGTATATGTTCTCTCTAAATTTTAGGGGTCTAGGATGAGTTTATTTGAGTTGTAATTAGATAACTCAGTTTGACCGAGTTAGAGACAATTAAAATAGTTATAATTATTTATGGCACTAGTAGAGGTCTAGTAGTGAGTTGGTGCACTAGTGCATCATCAATGCTACTTCAGCTAACTGGAGATTCACTCAAGAGAAACGCATGCATGTCAGTTCAAAGAAAGACCCAGTTGAGACTAGAGTGCAAAGACAATGTATTATCATTTGTAGAATGATTCAAGTTGTACAGATCATGCATGCAATTAGAAGAGGACCTGGATTTGGATTGCATAGTTATGGAAGAAGTAATTCCCAATTAAATATGGGCTACTCCTAATAGGAATTGTGCAAGGAGATAGGGGCTCAGTAGGCAACATAAATTGGCTAAGTATTGGTTAGTGCAAGCTTGTGAAGCGAACAATCGATCATACTTGTGCATAATCATTCTTGTGAGAACAATATTTGTATTATCACTCAGATTTCTGATTAATAAAATAGATAGTCGGGGTTTTGAGAAATGGCTTTCCCTAGAGAAACAATTGTGTTATGTGTCTTTGATTATCTTCCTCTTGTCGATTATTGTTTTCATCGATCAATGGTTTCCATCGTTTAAAGAGTAGAGTAGATTCTTGTCTTGTGTGTTAGTACATTACATAAGTTGTGAATCTATAGGAAAATCTACATATGTAGGTACCCCAATATTGTAAGGAATGGGTGGTTATTGAGAAATGGCATACCTATAAAAATAGAATATAGGATTGGGACTTCAACATAGATTAGGAGAATTGGGAAACTCTACAACTAAATTTGCATTAGAGAATAATTCACATCAATGAGAGAGTTGGCATGTTACGATGGGGTTATACTCCGTAAATTCTTAGTGTAGGGACCAAATAGATATATATATATATATATATATATATATATATATATATATATATATATATATATTAGTATTTTTAGTATTCCCAAATTGTAGTGGGCACCGCTGTTATAATATTTCTGAAAACAAACATCACTTGTCCTTCCACTAGCACTTTCAAAGCAAAGTGACAAAGAAATGAGAGAGCCCAAGCAGATTTTAGAGTGGGTCATGAAATGAGTGTGGCACAAAAGGAAGTGGCAGAGGGTCCAGCAGGCGTAGGTCCCATCGGGCAGGGAGCAGTTTTTCTTGAGTATCAAAGTGATGGGGCCATGCTACATGGTGATATTCAGAATTGGTATTTAGAAACCAGATTCCAACAATTAAAATAGAATGCATAATGGTGTTTTGCAACTTTAGGTAGATTGAAACATAGCAGTTAGAATTTCTAACAAATAGTAATAAAGCTCATGTGCTTGGTAGGATCACCCTTTATTGACTAGTGTTCCCAGCACGAGAAGATAGAAAAACCACAGACTTATAAAATGGTGAAGTGTAACCCTTTTCCTCAGTGTTGACATTATTATTTACCAAGCGAAATGTGGGCAGTTGGTTTCCCTCCAAACCTTGAGGGTAGTTATAAAATTTACACAAGATTTTGATTAGGCTTTACATTTATTTCCTTCCTAAATTTAAAAATAATTAGTGCCTATGCACCCAGTGAATTTCAAAAGTCACCTTAATCATTGCAGAAGAGAAATTTTCTAACCTTTCATAAATGAACACAATATTGAAATTTTAACCTGAAATCCATCTCAATTGCTGCGAAAAGACTTTGAGCCTTTCACAAATAAACACATTACTACACCTTTCACAAGAGAAAAACACATCCGAGAGTTGAACACAATATTGAAATTTTAACCGAAAAACTGCCTCGTTAACTCATAAGGAAAATCAATCCTTTCAAAAATAAACGTAATATTGCCCTATTCATAGCAAAAAACAAATACAAGAGTTTAACTTTTCTTCACTGCTAAATATTAAATAACTTCAAGCCTACTATATAATGTAATATAGTGAGACAGTATTAAATACTATTCACTCTACACACAATATTTCATGAAAAAGACAAACGAGACATTCCAAACACCTATGCATCCCTACACAAATATTGTAATTGAAGATTAAACGTTGTTAAAAAGAGACAACATTAGCATACCTTCGTCCGAAATTCCAACGGAAACGCAAAAGAAAAACAAACATAACAATTTTATTTTTCCAGGATGCATTGAGGAGGCCTCTGCCCTTTTTTCACATACACTCCCCAATTGGCTTTGCTGGATTCTTCCCATGTGTTTTCCCATCTTACAGCCTCTCCTGTTTATAGTGTCTCTCTTCAAGATTGGGAAAACTATTTAGAACTGTGAGAGAAGACAAGTATCTGCTGAATCGACGAAGGGTAAACTTTCTCAACAGGTTCCTGTTCGAAATCCCTTCAAACAGTTGAATCTGCACTGTGGAAAATTGTAAAGACCCACAACAATTAAGCTCCAACCTCGATATAGGGTGAAAACACTGTATTTCGATACGCATCAGCTGTGTGCAGTTTGTTGAATAATTCCCATAGTGTTTTGTATAGAAATCCTGTTGGGTATTTTTTTTTATTAAACATAAATTCATTTGGGTCGTCATCAGATTTAGCTCTTTGTGTCCAGATTGAATCCCCAACTTGTCAAGGGTTTCAATCCAGTATTCATTTTTAATAGAAAACCCTTGTGTATATCCAGATATAAATTCTTGCTGCATAGATTGTTTTGTGCGTATCCGTAGAGAACTTTCTGTTGGGTTTATTGATCCGCTGACACCCAAAGAAATCCCCGCTGGGTTCATTGTTTTGTGCATACCCACGTTTGAATCCCTGCTTGATTAAAATCTATTTATACTATTTTGATCAGTTATTGTGGTTTTTAAATGGATTCGGATAAATCCTTGCTAGTTCTAGTAGATTTTGTTTTGTGATTCTCAAAATTTCGCAATCATGTCTTTAGGAATTCCTCATCAAATTGGCTCATTGGTATTCCCCGATAATCTTTCGTATTCCAAGACATCTTCTGATTGCTACCTACATGAGGCTGGAAAGCATATATCAGCTCAATTGAGGCCGTCTTCTGGTCTTAATTGCAAAACCCAAAGACCTAAAGTAGATTTTGATATGCACTTATTGCAAGTTTCTTCTCCCCCTGTAAGTCCATGTAGTTCTTCTCCGTCTGCCGAGGAATGGTAGAGGAGGATTGTTCATAGCCTAAGAGGACAAAATGTCAGGCTTCAGCCAGATTTGTTGGTGGCGTGCCAGGAATTTGAGGTTCAAACTTAGGTTGTCACTGCCATAGATGCGAAAGCCAAAGTTGGTGCCCAAATTGAGTAGAGTTTTGAATAAAATTTGCATTCTTTGCCTCTGGATGCTATGAAAAAGCATGGGGCAAGTGGGGTCCCTGTGTTTTTTATGCTCCCTTTGGATATCATAAACCATAACGACACGGTTAATAGGCGGAAGACTATGAATGCCAGTCTTCAAGCCTTAAAGAGTGCTTGTGTTGAGGGAGTTATGGTGGATGTTTGGTGGGGTCTTGTTGAATGAGAGGCTCCAAGGCAGTATAATTGGTCTGGGTATAGAGAGCTGCTGGAAATGGTCAAGAAACATGGATTGAAATTCAAGGCTATAATTTCATTCCACCAGTGGGGAGGAAATGTTGGGGATTCTGCCAATATTCCATTGCCAAAATGGGTTGTTGAAGAAATAAACCATGATAATGATCTAGCCTACACAGACCAGTGGAGCAGGAGAAACTATGTGTATATTTCGATGGGATGTGATAATCTTCCAGTTTTGAAGGGAAGGACACATGTTCAATGCTATGTTGATTACACGCGGAGTCTCAAGGAGAATTCGAAGGATATTTTGGGGGAAACCATTGTGGAAACTCAAGTGGGAATGGGTCCCGCAGGAGAGCTGCAGTATCCATCTTATCCTGAGAGTATCGGTACATGGAGATTCCCAAGGATTGGAGCATTTCAGTGCTATGATAAGTATATGATCTCTAACCTTAGTTCCATAGCCAAAGCTGCTGGAAAGTAGGAGTGAGGTAAACTGATCCACAGATATCGCCATCTGCGTGAAAGAAAAGAACAATGGATTGCATGCGGTAAAGATAGCTTAGAAAGAATATCATAGCAGAGTAGGTTATCATCCAAAGCACTCAATTTGTTAGTTTCCATTGTCAACTATCCACTTTTCATACATGCAATGTGTTTACAGTAGGATTTGAATTCCGCCACCAAACCTTTCTGCCCTTTTAAAATTTCTTAAACTCCATTTGCATATTATAATTGAATATACATTTTCCCTATTATAAACTAAATACATACTCTTGCGGCACTTGCAATTCAGCTATGCGATTGCACAATGATAGAATCTGATTGAAACTAATTGTTTGTTTCTTTAAATATAAATTAAGAAGATTATTTAACAAACTAGTCATGCATGCATGGGCCCATAGGTCTCAAGGGTTCAACATAGCTCTGATACCAAGTGTAGGTACCAACCTCTTCCCTAAGACCAACTTCCCTCCAAGATAACCAACAATGTTGCCATGTTGTTTTCCTATTCCATTTATCAATTTTATTGAGTGTATAGAAACCCCCATCTCTTAGATCGTGAATCAATTGAGGATGTAACCTATGGAAGCCCCTACTCTTGATTCATGGATCTATCCCAATTTGGGTTTGTCTCATTTTCTTACAGGTCACACCAACCAATGTTCATGAAATACGAAGTTTCATGGGCATCGCAGGGTATTATCGTAGATTTGTCGAAGGGTTTTCGAAGATAACAAGCCCCATTACCGAGCTCCAAAGAAAGATCAAGAAATTCATTTGGATTGAAAAATGTGAAGAGGCATTCCAAAGGTTAAAGGTGTTATTAACAAAAACACCAATTTTGAAGGTGTCGGATATGGAACAAGAATTTTTCGATTGCACTGATGCCTCCAAGGAAGGGTTGGGTTGTGTATTGATGCAAGAAGGAAGAGTAATAGGTTATGCATCAAGAACACTTAGAACCCATGAAGAAAACTATGCAACCCATGATATAGAAATGGTAGCAATTGTTTATGCACTAAATATTTGGAGACACTACCATCTAGGAAGGAAGTTAGATCTTAGGACTGACCATTGTAGGCTACAACACATATTCACTTAAGACCACTTAAATGCAAGACAAAGACGATGGTATGATCTAATTAGTGAATATCATTTCGATATCACTTACATAAAAGGAACGGTAAATAGGGTGGTTGATGCTTTAAGTAGGAGGCCTCAGATATTTTCAGTGATTCCCTTAAAGACAAATTTGAGGGAGAAACTGCTTGATTTACAATTTAAAGCCACATGGTATCAGGAGGTTAGCAAAAGTTTGAGGGAGGATGAAATGAGGGTCCCAAAATATGAAGAATACTCCCTTGATAATTATGGGCTACTATGATTTCGGGGAAGGATATATGTACCACTGAATTAAGATAAACACTAGTTAATCTTGAATGAAGCACATCGCGCAGTATACATGGCACACCCTTGAGTTAAGAAGATGAGTGTGGATCTGAAACCACTCTTATTTGGAAAGGGATGTGGAAGGACATCATAAACTTGGTAGAAATATCCTTAGAGTGTCAACGTGTAAAAGTCAAACACAGACATCCAGCAGGGTTATTGCAACCCCATGAGATACCAAAATCTAAATGGGAAGTTATATCAATGGAATTCTTGTGGGACTACCAATGACCTCAAGAAGACATGATTCCATATTTGTATTGGTGAACACATTGACCAAGAGCTCCCATTTCATACCAGTTAAGACTACATATAAGGCACCTGAAATAGCCAGAGTTTTTATTAATGAGATTATGAGATTTCATGGAGTGCCTAAGAATATCATATTGGATAGAGGAGTAGAGTTTACAAGAAGGTTTTGGACCAATTTCCAAGAAGCCTTGAGAACCCAATTGAACTTCAACACTACTTATCACCTTGAGACAGATGGGCAGACAGAGAGGACTAATCAAATCCTAAAGACATGCTTTAGATGTATGTGATGGAACAACAAAAGAGATGGGAGGAGTTTATACCCCTCATGGATTTTTCTTACAATAATAGTTATCAGAGTTCCATCAATATGGCGCCATTTGATTTCTTGTATGGAAGACCTTGCAGAACACCTCTCAGTTGGGACCGACTAGAGGACCGAATATTAATAGGACCAAAAGTGGTGCAAGAAATGGAAGAACAAATGACTATGATTAGGGGAAAGCTAAAAGAAGCACAAGATCGACAAAAGAGCTATGTTGATGCTCATCAGGAAGACTGAAGTTATGAAGTAGGAGATAGGGTACTCCTGAGAGTAAGGTCCCAAAAAAAATCTCTATAAGATTTGGAAAGGGAGAAAAATTGTCTCCACGGTTTGTGGACCTTTTGAAATCTTAGAAAAGAAAGGGATGGTGGCATATAAGCTTGCCTTACCTCCATCTTTAGCGGGTATGCATGATGTGTTTCATGTATTTGTTTTGCATCATTATATTTCAGATCCTTCGCATGTTATTGAATTTGGTCATTTGCAAGTTTTGAACGAGCGAATAGAGATGGCCGAACTAGTTCGCATACTGGACCAGCAAACTTTGTAGCTTAGACGACGGTTAGTGGACTAGGTTAAGTTCCATTGGTACAATTATAGTCCCAACTCATCTACTTGAGAGGACGTCGAGGAGATGCGTCATCGTTTTCCTTACCTATTCCAAGGACTTCAAGATGAAGTCTAGTATTAAGAGGGGGTGTATGTAGTGCCCCGCTCTAGTCGACTGACGGTGATATGACATTAACATTTATTTAGCCCTAAGGCCCACACATTATTCTTTGAAGACCTCATATTGAGGATCTGGACACATGACTCTATTATTAGTGGTTGTGATGTTTATGTATGTTCTCTATTGATATTTTGATGAAGATATCATTAATGGTTATGTATGTTAACTATTGGTATTATGATGATTGTAGCATTAATGGTTATGCATGTTCTAATTGATATTACAATGATTGTAGCATAAATGGTTATGTTTGGGCTCTATTGAATTTATGATGATGGTATATTTGATGGATAGGTATGTTTTCTATTGATGTTACGATGTTGACAGCTTTGATGGATATGTATGTTTCCATTGATGTTATGATGATGATAGCCATGTTGGATGTGTCCCCTATGTTACCTACTTGCATTAGTCCTAGTTCACAATGATACGAATGAATAGGTTATGTTGATGATGCTATTATGACAATAACTAACAACGAGAAATCTTGTTACTAATGATTATTGAGTATGGAAGGAAACCACCAGAGGCACTCACATATGATGAGTTGACGACCCCTGCTTTGATGAAAATTTATATTTTGTCTTTGAAATTCTAAGTCAATTTTGAAACCCGCTGTATATGTTTATCTATATTCTGATGATATGTTAGTGGTTGCAAGCACATAATAGTTTCTTGGCCGAATGAATCACATATGGGTGATTAGGTTGTACAATTGGATCGAACTACATGGGAGGGGTGGGGCAGTGTCCCTGATCTCACCCACTAGCACTCCCGCCGTGACTTGGGCTGGAAAGTTTGAAACAACTTCGCCTTGAAGATCACGATGTCATGAGGGCAGGTCCCAAATTTGGGTCGCTCATGGGGATTTTACCAGGGCGGCACACATCAAGGCGGATTCCTTGATCCCCGACACCATTAGTCTCACTATATTAGACAACATAAGAGATGATAGTGGTCTCTGTCATTGCACCTATACCTTCCCCTCGTAGCCACTAAATGCTTGAAGGGAAAGTGGCGTGGCAACCTTGGAACTTCAAGGGAATTTCTTGAAGGGCACAACCAACTTGGCACCCTTGGCATCACAAATAAATTGTTAGGCATGGCACCCTTGGAACTTCAAGAGAATTTCTTGAAGGGCATGACCAACTTGGCACCCTTGGCATCACAAATAAATTGTTAGGCATGACACCCTTGGAACTTCAAGGGAAGTTCTTGAAGGGCATGACCAAACTTGGCACCCTTGGAATCATTAAAAATAAATTAATTAATAAATATAATCAAGATATCAAAACCATGTAAATTCACATCAAGTGGTAAATGATGATTATAACCAAGGTAATTAAATCCAGAATAAAACTTGGGTTAAGGGGACCATAGGAAGAAAGAAAATATTTTACCTTAAAAACTCTACCCTTCCCATGTTGGAAAATTTTAGGTAGATAATGTAATTTAATTAGGTAAAAATGGGAAAGAGGGACATAAATGTAAGGATAAATATTAATCCTAAAATAGTTAAACCTAATTAAGAGAAGAGGATGGTGAATTAAAATAAGATTAATAAAATAAATTTTAGAGAAATTTAGAGAACCTCCATGTGGCAACAACCAACATAAGAATATCCATCTAAGAGATAACTTGAGTTAAATTAGGGAGTAGATAGGGGATCAAATCTTGACTTATCAATTGACTTTAGTAATGAACAAAAATTAAGGAGTAAAAAGGGGGATCAAGAGACAACTAGGAGAAGAAATAGGAATCTTGTTGAGGCGAGGAAAAATATTAGTTTTAAATTAAAATTTAAGTAAATAATTTTAGAGACCCTTGATGAGAGAGTGACACATGGGTATAGATAACTTGAGTTAAATTAGGGAGTAGATAGGGGATCAAATCTTGAATTATCAATTGACCTTAGTAATGAACACAAATTAAGGAGTAAAAAAGGAGATCAAGAGACAACTAAGAGAAGAAATAGGAATCTTGTTGAGGTGAGGAAAAATATTATCTTTAAATTAAAATTAAAGTAAATAATTTTGGAGATCCTTGATGAGAGAGTGACACAAGGGTGGGTGAATAATCAAAAATATTGGACTAACAAAAATAATTAATTATGCATGAAATGCCAAGTGTCAACTATGAGGACTCCTATAAAAGAAGGGGCGGGCCATGGGAGAATGGACTTTTTATTTACCCTATTTTTGGATGGATGAGACTATGTCAGAGGAGTGACTATGAGCTATAGTGAGTTTGGTGAGGTAGAGGACTTTAGAGAGGGGACTCTTGAGCCAAGGAGTGCTCTCCTCTACCAACTACTACATTCCTCCATTGTACAACCCCATTGCAGCTTGGGATTTCGTAGGGAAGGAGAGTACCCAAGGAGTAGGCTGGGAGGTCAACCGGTGGGTCATTACATTTAGATTAAGCACGTCAACATTCACACTTGGAGGCGACTGACAACAAAGGAGGGAAAATAGCGGCAAGTCAAGTTTGAATCTCGTCTCCTGGTGAACGGTACCTATGTTGTTATAATATTATTTTGTATGACTTCATTATGGTTTTAGTTAATAACATGTAAATTAGATGATATGTTCAATAAAGTGAAATTCAGGAAAGTTTTATATAATGCTTAATAATTTTTGAGTCCCAATGTTATTTTCTTATGGTTGTATTTTTAGTTTGTTTTATCTATCTATCTATATATATATATATATAGTTGGTCCCTACACTTAGTTCAAGAGGCCTATAATGTTGCCTCAAGCTTCAATTAACACCCTAAGAAGGAGGTATGGACTCGTCTATGGATGAAAGGCATTTGGCCTAAAATTTCTTTGTTCCTTTATCTCCTTGCTCATAGAAGAAATTTAACATGGGATAAGATTCAAGAAAGAGGCTATGAAGGGCCTTCTTGATGCCTCCTCTTTCATAGTTAATTAGAAATTTCCAATAATATATTCAATAATTTCCCATTTGTGGAGGAAATCTAGACATCAACAACTATGATCTTTCGACATTCTCATTGTACCCAACAGGTTGATGTTGTTGACCTATTAACTATGTGGTGTCTCTCGACCCTTAAAAGCCCCATCATAAATAGAGGTTAGATCATTTTTCTAGGGGTTATCCTTTGGGCAATATGGAATGAGAGAAATGCCAAAATATTCAAAGGATTAGAAAAATAAGTTTAAATAGTCGAGCAATTGATTCTAAAAACATATGTGAAACAATCCTGGTTAATAGATGGTTGACCAATGATTGGGTTGCTTCTCTCAAAGAGTCCTACATTTTCAAGGCTCTCTCCCTATCCTCCCATATGTATTTCCCCTAGGGGCCTCAAATGCAAGGTCTCCCTCATCTTGGAATTCTTGGTTACCCCCTTCAAATAGCTTCCTCATGTACCACTTTGATGGATCCTCAAATGGAAATATGGATAACTTTCGATATTGGGGCATCTTTAGAGATCAAGAAGGAAACCCCAAATTTATAGTGACAGGTTCATTGGGACTTAGCATAAACAATGTTGCAAAATTGTATGTTATGGAAGTAGGTTTGCCTAGGGAATTAGCGAAAGGATTCGATCAACTAATGGTTGAAGGGGATTCCAACATTGTCATTAACATCCTAAAAAAATCTCTCGAATGGTTCAAGTCTGGAAAAGATGTCAACCAACTAGAAACTAGAATCCTTCATAGTTACAATCAATCTAATTCTCCCAAACAATCCAATAGTCCTTCCAAGTCATGTAAAAATATTTGGTAATAAAGTAGCAGATTGTCTTGCTAACAATGGGTGTGAAACCAACAATGTACGCACTATGTCTAGTTGGGAGTCATTAACTGCCCTAGCGTTAGTGGAGGATTGTATAAATTTGATTGAAAAGGATTGATAGAGCTAGGAAAGGGTGAATGCATGAATATTGGTTACACTTTTGGGCCAAATGTGGCGATGAAATTTCGAGTTTTTCCTCTTTTATCGAATGCAGGCCCTCAAAATCATATAAGCATTGTGAATTTTGATTTAGAGTAAAAAGACAATATGTGGAGAAATATAATTTTGTCCTAATGATATTTTTTTCAAAAAAGTTTAGTTTCATATAATCTCTCAATTTTGCACTAAATGCAATTCTTTTCCTTGCAATTTTTCGCACATCTTAAGAGGTATGTGTGTGTTCATGTACAATAATTTAGTCTAAAATGTGTAATTTAAAAAAAATTATAAATGAACATGATCTACACGAAGAGAGCTAAGTTTTTCATATTAAAAAATTGTTTTTTATGCAAAATTATATTTTTTATTATTTTTCAAAGTTGGTGAAGTAATATTTCAATTACATTTTGGAGACACGTGTTCACGTAAAAAAATCAACTCTTTAAATAAATTGATAAACCAACACTACCCTTTCGAAGAGGACTCATAAACGAAGATAGTAGTATTTTTTGAATTTTTTTTTGTTTTGTATATTTTATGTTATTGATTTTTCATTCAGCGCTTTTGAAATTGTCCAAAATAAATTCAAGAATTATGTTTAAAAGAAATTAGATGAAAAATATCATATGAATTCAAAAGTATCAAACTCATGGGATAGAGGATTCTTTCACAAATCCAACGTGATCAAATCCACCACTTAAGGACATAATCTACCCTAAATCCGCTAGGATACAAAATGGGGTTGCAGAGAAATCTACAGAAAGGGCATTAAAGCTATGATTTTTAGGACCTCAGAAGCTTGATCAAGCGCTTAAAACACTAGATTGAGTGCTTGATTTCAGAATTCAAGTAGCTCGATCGAGTCCTTAACATGGTTAAATAAAGGACCGATCTAGCTTTAAAGCTTAATCTAGTCTATAGCTCGATTGAGCTTTAAGGCTTGATCTAACTTTAAATCTAGCTTTAAGGCTCAATCGAGCTTTAAGACTTGACCAAGCCACTTTTTTTAATTTCATTCCTCGGTTGTATTAGTGGGAAATTTCAAAAACATGGCTCGATCAAGGCCATAGCTTGATCAAACTCCTAGATAACCTTGGGTTTCATTGTTTAAGCCCTCAAAGAGCTCAATCTAACACTCAAAGATTGCTCAATCGAGTTGTTGTTTTTCACCCAAAATGCGCCTTCTCTTGCCAAAAAGTGTAAATGAGCTCCATGCACTCACCTAAAAGAAACTAGGATCTCCCCAATTCCACCTCAAATTAGTGTGCTTCCAGTTTGAAACTTTTCAAGCTCTCATAAATGCCTCCAATTCCTCTTAGTTTGTCATGTGGTTTATATATGTTGTTTTTTGTACCCAACTCTTCACGATCATAGATTTGCATAGTGGTAGAATCCCATGGGACTAATTTGATCTGAGGAATTAGTTAGTTCATATGGACAAGATATTTTTTATTATTTAAGGGTTAGATCACACGTATATGCCACTATTTTTGATTTGATATACTTTTCTTCTATCGCTAGGCTAGTTTCCCTAGTGGTTGACCGTAGTAGAAAATGATGTTGATGTACATGTTTTCCAGTTAATAGAATTATCAGTTAGCTTACAAAAAAAAAATATATATACTTGTCGTAACTCACTTTATTAGAATTTATCTATGTTAAGAGTTTGAGCACCCTTATATTGGTAGAAAGCAAGAGTCCTTTGTCATCATATTGCTATAGTGTTGGGTGTTGGGCATTAAGATAAGTGTAGATTGAAAGCATAGATTAGAGAGTTATAGTTTTCTTACTTTGATATAATTAGTAACTTCATTTCTTCCAACCAAGCATGGGTGGCTAAGGAGGATCTTAAGGGACTCGAAGCAAGGAGTGCAAAAAGCTACTCAAGGTAATGTATATTTGGTGCAACTCACTTTTTTAACATGTATCTATGTTAATAAAGGATTATTAGTTTCTTTGCACTAATGTAAGACTGTTTAGACTATTAATTTCGTATTAGATGCCCAATCCTCCAATTTGGCCATTCTTTATAGGAACTTAGAGGAGAATGGAGATAGGTTCATGGCATGTTAACTAGGTGAAACACAATCATGCACAAGTTCCATGAACAACCCATCTCTCATTGGTGTAACTCACTTTTTTAACATGTATCTATGTTAATAAAGGATTATAAGTTTCCTCTTTGCACTAGTGTAAGAATGTTTAGACTATTAATCTTGTATTAGATGCCTAATCCTCCAATTTGGCCATTCTTTATAGGAACTTAGAGTAGAATGGAGATAGGTTCATGGCATGTTAACTAGGTGAAAACAAGCCATGCACAACTTCCATGCTTAATAACACATCATGAACAACCCATCTCTCATTGATTTCCTGATAGCTCTCTAAATCTAGAAGATATCCTTTTCTTGTTTGTAATTTTCTATCTTCTTCATCTTCCTTTTTGAGTTATTGAGCATTATGTCTAATGATCATGTCAATATGGGGCAGGTGCGTTGAGGGGTTGGGGGAAACTAAAGAAATTCAAATATCTTAAAGATAAACATAAAAATAAGCATGTTTGAGGATGATGGCGTGATTAGGATTATTAAAAGATTCACCATTGGTACAAAGCCTTGTAGACAATTGTGAAAAAATGTTAATACTGGATTTAGTCTCGAAAGGAAAAGGAAAAGGGATCTAGGTAGAAGAGCTTCACAAGGTTTTAAGGGCTTAAGGTCAATGGAGGTTATGGGTTCAAAACAATTTATTATCTAAAGAGCTAAAACGAAGATACATTATTAATCACTATTTACTTAAAAGCAACTTTCTTGGTATTCAAGGGCTTCTTTGTTGTTACAACTTTTCGTAAATAATTACTTAATGAAGCATATATTTTTATGCATTGCATTGTATTCATGGCAACAATTACATTCAAATGGAAGTTTCTTGTAATTTACGGACTTGATGTTTAAGACATCCCACGAAAAAACAGAGTATAGTTGGAAAGATTGAAAGGTAATATTAGAAATTGAGAATTGAACGCAAAAGTAGTAGAGAAATAGAAAAGGGAGAAATGAGCGTATTAGGGTGAGTAAAGTCGTGGAAATCCAACGACATGAGGGAAATTTCCATGGAATTGTTGAAGTGCTCTTTCACTAATAATGTATTTTTGAATTTAAGTTTTTGTGATTTATAATAAATTATGAAAAAAATAGTAAAAATTATATAATAAATTTTTTCGACTGACACTTTTGGAACCAATTAATGTAATTCATCATCAAAACCAGATATTATTTTATCTATGAACAATAATAATTATTTAGATATTTTTGAATCAAATATACAATAACTAAGGGTTTTATTTTATTACTTCTTAACATATTTATGATGTTGTATATTGGTCACATTACTTTTTTATTTTTTAACATATTTATGATGTTGTATATTGGTCACATTACCTTTTAACATCTTTATGAGGTTGTATATTGGTCATTAGCGTATCCACTCGCTAGGTGGATTGGAAAAATTGAAAGGTGACGATAGATTTGAGAAATGAGCGTGTTGACCGGAACACTAGAGAAATGCACGTGTTGAATTATACGGCGTAGTCTAGTACAATGAACCATTATTGTTGATTATTAATTGTAAGTGCCAGGTGTTAATCGATGATTGAACAAGTGAATAGTACCATCATCTAACCCATTGATTAATGTTTAGGATATGTCGGGAGTCCGAAGCCATAAGTGGTTTCGGGCCCAACCTCAAGCGGTTTGGATAGAGGTTCAATTGGCCCGAAATGAACATTGTGTCACTGCAGTTCCCAAATGCAGTTTCACCTTTTTGGAACCAATTTGCGTGTTGCGCGTTAATATAGGCACAACTTTTGACTCCAAAAGAGATTGCAATAGTTATCTAAGTTTTTTTACTATTTGTTTTTAATGTGATTTTTTGAAAGAAAAAATGATTTATTTTTTTATTTAATTTGTCTAAAATTTGGTAGGAATTTGTTGAATCACAAGTTTGATATGTAAATTTTGCAGAGTCTAAGTGTTTTAGGTTTTCCAAAGAACTGAATCGATATATATAGTGAAAAAACCAGCTTCCTGCCAAAAGAAACTCCAAAAATTTACATTAAAAACAACTCCTTTTTTAATTGATGACTAAATACATTTCCACAAGATACAAAATGTCACCACACTTTGATTTGACTTTTATCCTACTAATAATTTATTTAGAAATAAGGTTAGCACCAATTAAGTGAGTAGTCTATATTTTTTTTTGTTAGAATAAAAGTTATGTTTTTTATAACATGAGATTAATACTTAACAAATTCAATTTAAATCATATTGAGTTTTTTTATTTTCAACTATGGGAAAATTTTTCATTGTTAAATAAAAGTTATATTTTTTTTAACATTGGATTAATTATTTGGCAAATTCAATTTAAACCATATTGAGTTTTTATTTTCAATGGTGGGAAAATCTATCATAATTTAGTGGTCAAAACAGTGGTGAGGATAACTCTCTTTGGTTGTTATCCACTAATGTAGGCTGACTTATCACCCTTATTCAAGGAAAACCAGCAACTTGTGATAACTCACATGTGTCGTTAACCTATTTCCTTATCCAAGAAAGACGAGCTCTTAGCCAAACAAACATTGTTTTAGAACATAGTCCAGACCCATTTAAACCATATTGAGTTACAATAGACTTAAAAAAAATATATATATTTTTATAAATGAAGTAATAATATTTTTTAGGTGAAAAAACTTTAAAAAATTATATATTAATTTGAAATCTAATTATATTGCAATCTTAAATAAAATATTTTATTATGTAAAAGCTTATAAAAATATGTTATACATATTTTTCACCTATTTAAAATTGATTAAATTTAAAACCAGTTTTGATTTATCTTAATTCTTGATCTACCAAGTGTGGAGAGAGATTAAATCTCTTTTCACTTTCCTCTCCTTATCAGTCGAGCCCCCTGTCGGGTCCTTGCCCCCGGAGGGACAAGCGGCTTCGCACCTTCATTGTTTCTTCTTCTTTACTCCGTTCCTCATCTTCTCTTACGCGAGAGGTACGCAGTTCTGAAGACACTTCTTATGGATTTGATTATGACGACCCCACCTTTGAGGGATCTTCTTTAGAAACTTAGATTTATTCCCCCACCCTTCCCGACTAACTTATTGGTGCCACCCTCCATCCAAACCCGGTACCTATTTCAGATGAGGATCTTCCTGCTCCGCACCTCACCGCTCCGCGCCTGGCCCTTATATATGTAATTTCTCCATGACAATTTTCATCTTTCTTTCTTTTTGTTGGGCAGCTAGTTTCATCGTGGCGTCGGAACTACCTCCTTGAATTGAATAATCCCAGCAGAGCGGAGATTGGAACTGCTTGGATTTAGGAAATACAAGTGTCATCAATCAAAAAGAGGCGCTTGCTTAAGAGCCCGCAAACCGGGTCGATCGAGGGAGATATCGAGAACCATCAGTCGCCATTCTCCCAACCGGATCAGCATACGGAAGAAGTGAAACAACAACAAACTGTTCTGCCCTTCGAAGACCCAATAGAAGAGTCGGTAACCCTTCCCTATGGAGGTCAAGTACCCTGAAGCTATATCCCTAAACCTATTTAGGAGTTCAACTCGCAGGTTGAGCAGCTTTCTCCACGGAATCACGTCATTGAAACATGTATAATGGAAATCAAAATAAATCAATAGATATAGATAAGATTGCAAATTGAAACCACTGACTCATATATAATATCATATTGATAAAATTGGTCTAGAGGTAATTGCCATAGAATGGGGAAGCACTGAATGGAGACAACAAAGACCAGAATCAGTCAGAAGGTAAGGTAGCGAGCGACTTACTTACTTACCCATATTTCTTCCCCTCAAAGAGCATAGCGAAGGTGAAGGTCTGATGGCGACAGAGAATCTTATCGCTATGGCTCGATAGAGTAAGGAAAGGCTCTAGAGTGGGTAACTTCATTAAGGGTCTGAGGATGGCTGGCGGTTCTTCTATGGCTTTCCACCGCTTTCATACGGGAGATTACTGGTCCTACCTATAACTGTTCAATTTACCCGGTCACTAGGGAGAGGAAGGTCTGGTCCTACCTTCGAGAGATCGGTCTGGTCCTACCTTGTCTGGAAGGTCTGGTAAGACGATCAAAAAGGCTGGTCCTACCTAGCTTATCGGGTTACTGGCTGGTCCTAAGAAGGTCAAGGAGAAAGTCTCTCGGGTTAAGGACAGCGACGCGAATGAAAAGCGAAGGACAGCGAATAACGCAAATGACGACGAAAGCGAAGGTCAAAAAAAATTATATTTCTAAATATTTAATTCTTCTTAATACTTGGTAAATAAAGAATTAAGATTAATTTAAGCTATTTAAATTATATTTATAAATATAAATATTATTTTTATTTCTATGTAATTTGTAAAAATGTTTAATTAATAATTATATATATATATATAATTTTAGGTTTTATATAATTAAATGAAATCTTAAATAAAATAAAATAAAACATTCTCTCGACTAGAAAACACCTCTAACCACAATTAATCAATTTTAAAATTAATCTATCAATTCCTTGATTCTCAAGGAGGGAGACGATCGATTAAAATTAATCGATACAGATGAAAGATGACGTTAGGTGAAGGGAATTGAAAAGACATAGGTATCTCCCATGACAGACATAAAGAGGCGAAGAAAATGGCGTCTTGTCAGTTGTATCAGAAAAGGCCAGGGAGAGAAGTCATGGTAAAAGGCCGTGAATGGAAGGGCACAATAATAGAGATTGAGAAATGACAGTGTTGACTGGGACACCCGCATTAAGACAATGGCGATAAGGGAGATTGAGAAGTGGCCGGGTGGATCGGGACACTCGGGAGTGAAATAAGGAAAGAGTTAACCAGCTATATATTGGGTATTTAAACACGGGAGCGGGCAAATTCGGCATTAAATAATATTTGCCTACTCCCGTGTTATCGGGCTAAGTTGCGAGCTGCTCTAAGGGCATTAAATACCCAATATATAGTTGGTTAGCTCCAGCCGTGAAATAAAACTTGGGGGGCTTTCGAGTGAGTTATTACCTAATTTGAAAGTTTGATAGAATATATTATAGGAAAGTTTTTCATTATTATATAAATAACCAAAATAATTTTTTTTGTCTTAACATAAATTAAAAGGCAAAGTATTGATAAATGTTTGATAATAATATTTTTGTTTTCTTATAATATAAGTTAAAATGCGACTATGGGTGGATGTCGATTTTCGCTGGTTTTGCATTACGATTTTTTTTACATGAATGTAAAATAGTTTTTAAAATATTAGTGGAAAGTATAAATGATTAGAATTTTGTTATATGCAATAATAATTTTTAAATTTAATTTATTGTATTGTAATTTTCTTTTTATTAATAAGATAGTGAGATAATTTATACATTTTTATGTATGTTTCTGGAAGGCATAATAGTTTTTTTATTAGTTTTTTTTCTAAGTTTGATTTGAACTTTCCTTTGGCACATTACACTTTCTATCTTTGTTTAAGTATCCTTTGGTATTGTCATCATTTTCCAGTGCATGGACTCAATGAGAAATGTTTTAACAGGTGTTAGTGATGATGGACAAAGATTTAGCAGATTTTTCTCGCAGGTCGCCTCTCTCTCCTATTTTTAGTTCACAGACTAAATACGAAGATTTAACCTTAGGTGGGTCCTCTTGTCTCCTATCCTTTGCTATGATTAGCCCTCCCATGCATCATCTTGAGCTTTATAACAGTCCACGTTTAAGATCTAGTGTGAATACATTGGCCCTACTGACATTGTAGAAGGATATTAATTCTAGTTTGACCATTCAACTAATCAGTATTCAGTATGGTTCATCTTCCCCTCCTTCCCCTTAATATGATGAACATACTCTATGACATACTTTTTCTCCTTTTCCCTCTATGGAATGCCTTGTCCATCCAATAAATCACATAGCTCCATACTCCCATAAACCTTCTAAGAGAAACCACATAAAATTAATAAGTCAATTTCAATGGTTTTTTGAAAGGATATTAGTTTGGAGGTTATCCCACATTCCTGGGGGAAAACCCTTCTTGGTAAAATTTGCAGGAATGATGTTTTAGAGAAGTAGCTAAGATGTTGGGTAGATAACAACTGGAAATCATTGGTGGGCTACTCTCCAATCTGTCACTTCATGTCATGAGGTTGGTTAGCCTTTATTTTTCTATTGCAAGAAGATGCTTTGAAGGTTTTGGTAGTCCCTTAGAGTTGCGGACCATCTGGGATCTTTTTCAAACACTAGGCTAAACATTTTAACCCGACAAGGAAGCATTTAAGAAAAAGTCTTTTGATAGAACTCACGTAACAAAAAAATGTTGATCCAAAAGGTTTGGGTCATTCTAGTTGTGCTTCCACTATGCTTTTCATTGAAAGAGATCCTATAGGATAGTGAGGGGGAAATTAGATGGTTCATTTACCTAGAATTATCTTCGCCTAAAAAGTGTGATTGTCTCTCATTATGGATGTAGGTAGAGGTAGACATTATATACGATTTGCTAAATTAAATCGAACTTAAATTTGGGTATTTCACATGGATGTAAAAATTTGGCTACTAGTGTGTTCCTTCTCCATGAGATGGGTCACTTACAAGTGTAGTGGAAAAAAAATGGTCCGTAGGTGAAAAGGTTTAAGAAAATATAGATACATAATAGTGGTTCAACTGTAAAGGAATCAATGGTTTAATCTCCTTCTCTTGTGAAAGTTGGTGGTGGATCTCTTGCATCGACAACACTTATGGAGCTCATCTTTCAGATGAGTGTCACAGTGGTGGCTCCCCCTGGTATGTGCATTCCTTCGATGTCCCCTTTAATTCATGATTCTATCTCTTTGGGGGGACTTTCGTGTGAGTTATTACCTAATTTCAAAGTTTGATAGAATGTATTATAGGAGAGTTTTTCATTATTATATAAATAACAAAAATATTTTTTTTGGTCATAACATAAATTAAAAGGAAAAGTATTGATAAACGTTCGATAATAATATTTACGTTTTCTTATAATATAAGTTAAAATGCGACTATGGGTGGATGTTGATTTTCGTCGGCTTCCCATTACGTTTTTTTTTTACATGAATGTAAAATAGTTTTTAAAATACTAGTGGAAAGTATAAATGATTAGAATTTTGTTATATGTAACAATAATTTTTAAATTTAATTTATTATATTGTAATTTTATTTTTATTAATAAGATAGTGAGATAATTTATACATTTTTATGTATGTTTTTTTAGATATGGAAGGCATACTAGTTTTTTTATTAGTTTTTTTTCTAAGTTTGGTTTGAACTTTCCTTTGGCACATTACACTTTCTATCTTTGTTTATGTATCCTTTGGTATTGTCATCCTTTTCCAGCGCATGGACGCAATGAGAAATGTTTTAACAAGTGTTAGTCATGATGGACAAAGATTTAGCAGATTTTTCTTGCAGGTCGCCTGGCTCTCCTATTTTTAGTTCACAGGCTAAATATGAAGATTTAATCTTAGGTGGGTCCTCTTGTCTCCTATCCTTTGCTACGATTAGCCCTCACGTGCATCATCTTCAGCTTTTCAACAGTCCACATTTAAGATCTAGTGTGAATACATTGGCCCTACTGACATTGTAGGAGGATATTAATTCTAGTTTGACCATTCAACCAATCGGTATTCAGTATGGTTCATCTTCCCCTCACCCCCCTTAATATGATGAACATACTCTATGACATAATTTTTCTCCTTTTCCCTCTATGGAATGCCTTGTCCATCCAATAAATCACATAGCTTCATACTCCCATAAACCTTATAAGAGAAACCACGTAAAAATAATAAGTCAGTTTCAATGGTTTTTTGAAAGGATGTTAGTTTCGAGGTTATCCCAAATTCCTCGGGGAAAACCCTTATTGGTAAAATTTGTAGGAATGATGTTTTAGAGAAGTAGCTAAGATGTTGGGTAGATAACAATTGGAAATCATTGGCGGGCTACTCTCCAATCTATCGCTTCATGTCATGAGGTTGGTTAGCCTTTATTTTTCTATTGCAAGAAGATGCTTTGAAGGTTTTGGTAGTCCCTTAGAGTTGGGGACCATCTGGGATCATTTTCAAACACTAGGCTAAAGATTTCCACCCAACAAGGAAGCATTTAAGAAAAAGTCTTTTGATAGAACTCACATAACAAAAAAATGTTGATCCAGAAGGTTTGGGTCATTCTAGTTGTGCTTCCACTATGCTTTTCATTGAAAGAGATCCTATAGGATAGTGAGGGGGAAATTAGATGGTTCATTTACCTAGAATTATCTTCACCTAAAAAATGTGATTGTCTCTCATTATGGATGTAGGTAGAGGTAGATATTATATATGATTTGCTAAATTAAATTGAACTTAAATTTGGGTATTTCACATGGATGCAAAAATTTGGCTACTAGCGTGCTCCTTTTCTATGACATGGGGCACTTACAAGTGTAGTGAAAAAAAAATGGTCCGTAGGTGAAAAGGTTTAAGAAAATATAAATAAATAATGGTGTTTCAACTGTAAAGGAATCAATGGTTTAATCTCCTTCTCTTGTGAAATTTGGTGGTGGATCTCTTGCATCGACAACACTTATGGAGCTCATCTTTCAGATGAGTGTCATAGTGGTGGCTCCCCCTGGTATGTGCATTCCTTCGATGTCCCCTTTAATACATGATTCTATCTCTTTGGATTATTTTTCCTTTATTCCCCCTATATTTTTTCCCCCTATCAACACTAAAATCCCTTCTCTACCCTTTATTTCCACCTCCTCTCCTTTAATTAGCAATAATATGATCTCCTTGTCATTAAAACCTTTTGATCCTCATGGTTCACCTATCCCTAAGATAGATTTTAGGTAAGGGTTGGCTTCCATCTACGTTCATATTAGACCCAAAAAATTTGGTGCCACATCGAAAGTCATATGACTTCTGCCCACACCAAAGGCCCAAGGAGGAATTCCTTCGTTGGGAGGCTTGGCGTTGGACCCAATCTTAAATAATTTGGTTAGTCATAAATCTCATCTCCTGAAGGCACAACAAAATCTTGTCTTATATATATATATATATATATATATATATATATATATATATATATATATAGATATTACCATTTATATGGCTCTTAGAGCGGGGTCAACCCTTAAGAATCCTAAATCATGATTATCCTCTCCTTTAATGTTAGAGGGTTGGTGGGTGCCTAAAAAATTCTTACCCTCAACTGCCTAATAAAATCTCACTGTCTATATATTTTACTCATTTGTTCACCATCCATCTTGGTTCTTTAAAAGTGAAAAAGGTTGAGGAATCAACTCATAGGACCATTTTTATTAGCGAGACCCAATTTTGTATATTAGGGTCTAAAACATTTTGATAGAATTTTAAGGCATCAAATGGTAGTTTTGGGGGGCTAGAAAGTTTGTCGCTTTCATGAAACACATCGTTTTCGTATTCTACATATGGAGACTTTTCCAACAACACAAGAATCTCTTCAATTGAAGTCCATATGCAAAAGTTATCACTTGGAAGTTGATCTTCGTGTTTGGCAACCATAATTCGAAACGATGTCATATAAACCCCTATTATTCATGGAAACATGGCTAGCCATGTGATCATGATGAATAAGACTCTAGAAGATTCCATATTATAATTTTGGTTAAGAGTTGAAGGAGTCAAACCTAACCACTAGTAGGTTATCGAGCTATGTTATAACTGGGCCATTAAGAGGAAAACATGTTCCATTCTTCTTTAATGCATTTGTTCTATAGATGAGCAAACTAGCCAAGAGGGATAGAGAGAGAACATAGAGAGTATTTTTTCATTGTAGTATCCCACAAGCCATAGCCTTATTCTTTGTACTTGCAGCCATTTTCTATTTACTAGAGAAAGAGAGTAGATTAGCCTCATCTTCCAGTTAGGTTTTCTCCCGAAAGGGTCTCCCAAGTTATATCTTATGCCATTTTTGGTTTGTGAGTTTTTATTTAGTTATTCTCTATTTTCTTCATAATCATAATTGGCATGCATACGCAATAAATAGTAATTTACAAATACAAAAATATAAAGAGAAATAAACACTCATAGTGTATATTTCAGATTTTTAAATACAATAGTATGAGATTTGTTGTGACAAATATTCTAGTGGGATATCCATGGCAATTTATGAATCGGGTGGTGATGGTAGAAGGGTTTTGAGCATGGTCTGTAGTAGATTCCTGACTTAGGAATTTGCCTTTTTCTACAATTGAAATAAAGGGTCACTCAAATGGTCTTCTCATTGGTTGGAGCCTAGATTCAAGGTTGTGTGCTTCTATTGTGCAGATTTTGACTATTTATGTCCATATGGAGACGAAATATCTTAGAATTGAAATTATAGTTCTCAAAACTTACGGTTTGTATTCAAATAGGACCCCTTTCTAGGAAATTATAGCATCTTATAGAGCTCTCTCAAGTCCAACTTTTATTTTAGGTGGGGATTTGAATCTCACACCATCCCTTTGAGAGATTTGGGGAGTGAATTCAAGTATGAATCCCCTAGGTGGTTTTTTCTCAAGGATTTTTGAATGACTTTAACTAATGGATCCTTAGCCTCTAATCTCTCATACATGGAAACATTTTTGTTGATGATTAAGCTTTGTCAAAACAACTAGATAGATTCTTGATTTTTGTAGATCTATTTTCCTCCCATCTCATTACCCAATCATGGGTCTCCAAAGGAGGCCTATCCAACTATCTCCCCATTATTATTTTTATGGTCCAGGATAAGAGTAAATATCTTGTGCCTTTTCATTGCAATCACTCATGGTTTTAGGAAGATGACTTAAAAAAAATGGTTGTGGAATAATGGGTCCATTTTTTTACCCTAATTCTGTCTTTTATATGGCCTAACTTGCAAAGAACATTGCTCAATTTAACCGATCTATTCAAAACCAGCCTTTTCAATATATGAAGAACCATTTGGCTCATCTAAAGACAATTGAACAATATATAAAGTCATTTTATGAAGAAAAATCTAGTGGCATTTTTTATTTCGAGGACTTAGCCTCCCTCTGCTCCATGGAATAAGAAAGCCAATCTACTTTGGAAAAGGAGTAAACCAAAAGGTAGTTGAAAAATAGACCTATTTGGATAAAGGAGGGAGATAATAACACCAAGTTGCTCCATCATATTTCTCCATATAGGAGGACTAAGAATTCCATAAGGCAAATTAGAAGGGATGGTGGTTCTCTAGCTCACTCCTATGAGGAAATTGTTAAGGAATGTGTCAGATACTTCGAAAATATATTTCAAGAGCCCATAGGATGTCCCATTTACGAAATTCTGGAGAAAATCTATAAATTTCCCTCTAGTGAAGAAATGAATCCAGCCATAGAGGAGGAAGTAAACAAGAATGAGTTAAGGAAAACCATTTTCTCTATGCAGAAAGGAAAAATCCCAAGTCTTGATGGTTTTCCAATTGATTTTTTATAGATTTTATGATTTCCTAAAGGATGACATATATAAGGTAGTGCTGGAATCAGAATGAGATAGAAAGGTATTAGGGGCCTTTAACTCAACTTTTCTTCTGCTCATTCCCAAAAGACAAGATGGGTCTTCTTTTGAAGTTTTCTGAACGATATCTTGTTCCAATGATACAAATTTACTTCCAAAATTATTGTTCGTGGAATCAAAACTATATTTAGTAACATTATGTAGAAGAATAAGTTGGATTTTTGAATGGTAGCAAAATTCATAATCTTGTATCTTTAGCTCAGGAATATTTACATTCTATTAAGGCTTAAAACGTGTTCGTAGTGAGCCTTATGCTATATTTATGTAAATCATATGATAGGGTAAGTTGGAATTTTATCTATTTAGTGTTGTTTAAGATGGGCATGGAGCTACCTTCTATAAATTGGAGAATGGGATTCTTATAGTCATCATCTTTCCGTGTCCTTCTAAATGGGGCCCCATCCCCTTTTTGCAAAGCCTCTCATGGATTGATATAGGGGTGCCCACTCTCCCCCCTTCTCATTTTACTAGTAGCAAAAGCACTCAACTTAATTATTCATGGGGCTATGTCTAGGGGAATTTTCAAAGGAATTAAGGTGGTGGGAAGCTAATTCCTTTCTCGCCTCTTATTTGTTAATGCCATTCTTATTCTTTCAACAAGTAATTCGGGTGATCTTTCTCATCTAAAATCTATCATTGATCTATATTTTTAAGCTACTGAGATAATGATAGACGTTACGAAGTCATGCTTTATTCCATGTCCGCTTCCCAATTAGATAAGTGCTCAAGTAAGTCACAACTTCCCTTTCTCTCAATTGCCACTAGAAAAACATTTTAAGCATCTAGGTTTTATCCTGAAACTAAATAGATATAGAAACTATGACTATGTTTGGCTCTATAGAAGATTAAATGAAGGATATCCTTTTTCACTAATAGATTCTTATCAAGAGGTGGATAATTGATTCTTCTGAAGGATTTTTTGGATAGCATTCTTGTTTGTTGGTGCTCCATATCACATTTTCTGAAAGGAATTGTCACTAAAATTCAGAGATAATTTTCATTTTTTATGGCTAGAGGCCAAAAAATTAGGTAGTGTTTCCTTGGTGAAATTAGATAAAATCACCCTCCCAAATAAGCATAATATCCCCAACTTTCATGGAGTGTTGGTTGGAATTCCTCTATATATCTTAGTCTCTCCAAATAGGTGGTAGAGGAGTGGGAAGGTTATATAGGGTCTTTTGGTATCCATTTTTATAAGAATGAATGATGACAATGAGGAATAACTCATATGGATCAAGAACCTGTTGATGTTGTTGGAAATCCATCAATCAAGGGGATCTCCCCAATATGAAGTCCCAATTAGACCTCACACCATTTGGTGTAAGAGTCCCATCCAGTATAAAGGCTCGGTTTCCAAATCCTCAAAGATTTGTCTTGGCTCTAGTTGTTATAAAATGAGAGTGATGCAATGGTGTCTTTGAACAACAAGGTGGGTGTACCTGGTGACTGTGCAGTGCAACTGTGTCTAGATTCTCGTACTGCAAAAGGGGGAGAAAAGTGAGCCTCTAAGTGAGAGGTAATAGTACCACCCAAGAAGAGACACACATGGACTAGAAATACATGTCCAACATCTAACGAAATAGTCCACAGCAGATGTGACAATAGTTACAACCAATGAATAAGGGAAGATATGTCTAACATCCAACGAAATAGTCCACAACGGATGTGACGGGAGTTATAGCCGATAAGTAAATAAAGGTTTCTCTAGTGTCCCGCAGAATAGTCCATAAGGATGAGACAACAGTAACAACCACACAACACATTTTGAACTAGATAAGCACTAAAATAACCGAAATAGTTCAAATATCTTAGTGCATGTGAAAGCAAACATGAAATATGAACATTCACATAATAGTCTTACAAACATTCATAAGTATTCCATGAAGAACGTGATGGCCTTAAACGGCTTCTGTAATCAAGAAAAATTTCCAAGACACATATTTACATTGTACATCACTAGCCCTAGCAGTGGGACTTTGGAGCCACTCCTTGCTCCTCAAAGAACTAGTTGATCTCTCTAATTCCTTGCGAGAGGATCCAAGGTGAAAAGTCCTTTTCTCATACAATGAGGGGTTATATATATCCAAGGGGTGATTATTACCCCCTTGTGACTCTTTGACTACCCTCATGACTTTTCAACTTCCTATGACTTTTCAGCTTACATGAATCTTCATATTCATGTGTGTTCATTGGACTTCCACTTTACAATACATTTGATTTAAAATATACATGGCCTACAATAGTGATGTCGCATATGATAACTCATGACACAACTTGAAATGACACTGTTAACATGGACTGGCTTGATGATGTGGCAATGTCAAGTCAATATTGTTGTTGAGTGATAGATGTGTTCTTGGATATGCTTTCTCTTTTCCTCTACATAGCTTGATGATGTAGGGTATTCAATCATCTTTGGTCTTGGAAGGTGGTTGAACACTTGTGTTCATTTTTCTTTCTCTTGGTAGGTCCACTCATTCATTTAGCTAGAAGTGAGTCTTTAGGCATGCTTATCTTCTTCTTCTCCTTCTTCATCATCTCACCATGACTTGATAGTGTACCTCTTCTTGCAATTCACTCATGACAGGACGACATCAATATGAAAAATTCCTATCCTAAGATGATACATTATTATCCATGAAGTGAGCCCAGGATAGGTGATAGGGTAGGAGAGGGGGCCCTGTAACTGCGCATTACTTAGTTCCAGGTGATAGGGAGAGGGGCTTGATCACTGAGATTGCACAGAGTGCAACTTAGGCTTGACTGAGGAACTTTTAAGCACAGTCCCCACTGGGGAAAGAAATTGTGTAGTGGCAACTGGGAGTCAGGATTGCATAGTTCAAGCCAACAGTGGGTGATGTGGGATGATGCCTTGGATGTTAGTTCTGTGCAATTTTCAGAGGCAAGGGGGCACTGGGAAATAGAGGTACCTGTAGGACAAATATGCGCAGTTCTTGAGGTCAGTGAGATTCGGCTAAGGGAGGACACTGGAGGACACCTTTGCATAATTTTGGAGGCCAAGGGAAGCTGAGTTCTCTACGCATTGCGGGGTTCCAGTACGCAAGGGGAAAATCTTGAGGAATGATAGTGAAAAGTGTGTAGTTCAAGTCAGACTGGGAGGAATTGCTACGTAGTTCTAGGGTTCAAGGAAGGCTGTTGAGATCTGGAATTGCGTAGTGCAACTACCCTGATGACAATGAATGCACACTACAGTTCCAGGTGGCAAGATCACAACAATGAGGTCTGATACTGTACAGTGTGTAGTTTAGTCAGGGCTTAGTGAAGCTGAGTTGCCCGGTCAGGAAGATTTTCGGAAAAATCACTAAGTGTGGGAGGAAGATAGACTTGTGATGAACTTTAACTTGTGATCACACACTTGACATGATTCGTAGAAACTACAACATAGACAATCGCAACAACAAGACAAAGTGTTACCTTCTGTGTGATTGTCTACATAACAAGAAGTGATAAGTGTGACACTTGAGACAGACTTTAGGACAACCGTGACGACACTTGTGCGACAATGCTCAAAACTGTGTGTATGATTGCGACAAGTGTTCACATGGCTAGGGAAACTCATATACATAAAGACCAACCTTTGAAACTGTTAGAAAAAGGTTCACAAACATGGCAAAAGACAACAACTAATCCAACAAGCGAAAGGGGTCAAATAACTTTGGGAAAGCTCATGAAATGAGCTTAAGTGTTTGAAACAATCAAGGGAAAGACCAAGTAAGGCTCCGAAATTTGAATGCAAGCTAATATTTTGGAGGGTGTTTCATTTTCTACAACGGAACCCTAGGAATGAAGCATTTATTATTAAGGTTGGCTATGACACCTTCTTATATTCTTAATTCAGTGGTGGTGAGGTACTGTTTGGAAACTTCATGCCCCTCTTAAAAGTAAAAGAACCTTTTGGTTAGATTTGAAAAAAAAAATATCGATTGTGAAGTATTACAAAAATAAGTTGGGAAAGCCTTAGTAGATGTTCCCTATGAATATTTTCATATGAATCCATCTCACATCCCTTCATTACTTGTCCTGATACAGTGTAAGACATATTCAACAATTCCAAAGAGTTAGGTCTATAATTTACAAGGGCTCAGGTGGGCCTAGTTGAGTGTTCCAATCTATAGTATAAGGACTCATCAAATCCACAATTTGAAGCCTTGCCTTGCATTCTTATAAACAACATATGTTGTTCTAGGAATTATAGTATTTTCTCTTATACAGATTTTTTGGTGGATATAATATTGGGTCCGATAGCCATATTGTTCAAAGAATACATAGTTGAACCAAAATCAAGGAAGATCAGAGTTCTGATAATGCCACCATTGGTACAATCCATTCCTTGTGGTTTTTTTGATATAACCATTTAGGGTCATCCCACTAGATGTGTAGTGGGCATGATTTTATTCCTTAATTCTTCACATTTTGTGCAAGTTAGATATTCTCACAGACATGGTTTAAATAATCAAGTATAATTTATTGCTCTTGAAACTCTTCTTTCTATAACATTTCTAAAAGTGTTTACAAAACTTCAAGTATTGGGGGATTCCAAGATGGAAATTAAATGGGAAAACATCAAGATAATTATAGAAAATATTTATTTACAACCTATTCTATAATACATTTAGAAGGATTTGACTGTGTTCTAATGGACTTCTTTCACACACATTTTCAGATAATTAAACAAAAAATCACACACTCTATCCAAAGAAGAACTAGAAATTCCATTAGGATCCATGGGCATTTCAGAATACATTGACAGAGAATGGTGTGATAGCCTGGTCACCTTGCACCTTTATAAATGTTGAAAATATTTTCAAAGAAAAAGATATAGGCACATCGGTTGAGTCAAAGGGGAAACAAATTCAAGGGTTGAGGATGATTTTTCATGGGGCATATTTTGGGTTCTTGCAACAACCATGAGGATTGAAAAATGGAAAGCAAGCGGGAAGGTGGAATTGTAGTTATTAGCTTGCTAGAATTGATAGGAAAATACAAAACGAACCAATACTGACAAGGCCAACTAACTCAAAAAATTCGAACTGCATGGTTAGATGGACAACATTTGATTGGGTCACTAGTTTTGGCTTGTATGAAAATACTACAAGAAGTAGAATTCGAGCTGCTATAGGGATGATCTAATTGGATGGTGCATTTTTCCAATGATATATGTTGGCCCGTACATATTTCCCAGGAGAGCAAAAGTGTTGTACAAAGTTGAGGGTGAAGTTTTTATGAAAACAAAGAGGAGGTTGGATTGTTGAAACGATCATTGTTCTACTTGAGGCATTGCAAGCAGTATGTAGGGACAAGAGCGAAGGGGTGGTTCAAATTTACTATGCAAACTCTTTGGCATCTGGAACCCCCTAATCCAACTCACAAAATTGTTTTGGCCCTTAACCAACCTCCTAAAGCCTTGGAATCTGGTTCAGGGAAGATAGTTACACATGAAGTTGAATTGCAGTTAGTCTATGGTTAGGAGGTGAGTCATTATCCCTAACTCAATTTCTTTTCTTCTATTGAGGTAAGTGTTTCTATCATGTTAATCACTTAATGAATTACCATATTAGAGTGATCCAAGTGGATATTGGTGGCCACCCGCTAATTCCACTTGGACCCCCACCATTGTTTCTTTCAGTTTTTAATTTTCCTTAATTATAGCACAGTTCAATATTTTTAGCAATTTTTCGTGTCCTGAACTTCCGAAGCCGTTTTGAGGTCCTAAATGACATTTTTTGGGAAAACTGGGAGCAACATTGGTCCATGGACCGATGTTTCTCACTTAAAAGTTGTACTCCTTGGATAGAACTTTTTAACGAGGTATTGTGTGCGTCAAACAGAGATCGTATGCCAAAGTTACGACCCAAGGAAGTTGATGTACCAATTTACCCAAACAGGGACCATAGTTTGGCGATTCATCTCCTAGGGTTAGGTTTTTGGATGTTTAGGGTTTTCCATTGTTTCTCAACAATAAATAGGCCTTCGAGCCTCATTGTAAGACAGTTCAGAGGCATGTAGCCGCCACATGTCTTCTCAGGGATAAGCTACCATCGCCCGAGCTAGTTTATTTCCATTTCTGTTTCTAGGCATATTTCAGTATTTTACATTAATAAAATGAAGTATTATTTCTTCTGCATCTCTATATTTATGGTTATATCTGTAATTTTTTGTGTTCCTATTTAAATCCAGATCAGTGGTATCAGAGCGGTCTACTCTTTTTTTGTTTTTCTTTGCATGTCCGCAACGAGGTCGGGATATAAGGAGTTAGGGCTTGAACTGTTCGAACCTTTGCGAGACCAAGCCTCGCAAATCTCGACGACCTCACATGGTAGATGAAGAGAAAGACGATGGGGCAGGAAATCCTATCAAAATATTGCTCGAAGAGGGCCTCGAGCGACAAAGGAACGTCATGATGGAAAACTTTGCCTAGATCCTTCAGCGGCTACCCAGGGGCAACACATCTACTTCCAGCAGCTACTATGGAAGCGCCACACCCTTTTAAGGTACAGGTTACCTTTGACATTCCCACATTTGAGGGTCAGATAGATGCAAATGTTGTAGATAAATGGTTAAATATGCTAGAAGGGTATTTTTTTGTTCATGATTTTTCCAGATGGGAAAAGATTACTTTCTCTTTGCTCAAAGCTGCCCCCATGTCAAGGATTGGTGGGAAACCTACTACGAGCATAAGGATGAAAGTACGACCTCACTGTTTTCAGCTGCACCCACTTGGAATTCATTCCGGGATGCCATCAAGGAGCAGTACTACCCTATCGGAGCTATGAAGATAAATACATAAAGTGGACCATGCTGCTGCAGCATTTGGTACTCAAATACACCGGTACATCCAGGACGAGATGGAGTTCTGGGACATCTCCTCGCTTGGCACGACGTACCGATACATTATCAAGATCACGCAGAAGTTTAAACAGAAGAAGAGAGACTTTGGATCTGTGAATCCAAAGCAAGGGAAAGATTCCCCCAAATCGCAGGAAAAAGGACAAAGCCAAGTTGGGGTGGCCTAGGACAACCCGCCAAAGCCGCAAGAAATGAAACAACAACGCGAAGCCGAAGAAGGACATGGGAAAGTGGTGTGAGTTCCATAACAGCTCCACTCACAACACAAGTGAGTGTCGGGCCAGGCAGTCACTGGTGGTCGAGCTAAAGGCTTCGGAATCAAATGCATGTTCTGACTCCGAGTTAGAACCCGACAAGGGGAAGGACAAATGGAAGCAGATTATCGATGCGAAGCCCAACGCCACTGTTGCCCATATGAAGTTCCACAAGGAGGAACCCGAAGATCCAGAGGAGGAGGAGTGCCTCTTCCACTCCCAGATGTGGGTAAAGGGTTCCCCACTATAGTTCATTGTCGACAGTGGGAGCCAAAATAACATCATTTCAATAGAGGTCGTGAAGCGGCTAGGCTTACCAACCACAACACATCCACAACCGTACACCATCAGGTGGCTTCACCAAGGACGAGATCTTCACGTGAGCCAACAGTGTCACCTTCCATACAACATCAAGCCCTTCACGGATGAGGTATTATGTGATGTTGCTCCCCTTGATGTTTGTGATGTATTATTAGGCCAACCATACTTGTGGAAGTGACATGTTATGTATGAATCAAGGCCTCGTGCTGTTATTTTTACTTTAGGAAATAAGTTGTACAGTATACCGGAGGTAGCAGAACCTACTGCCATCTCTTTTGTTACTGCAAAACAATGCAGTAAGCTCATTTCCAAAATAAGGAAATTTTTTTCATGATGATATGCCCTCAGGGAAATAATAAGACGGTGGCCATGACCTACAGATAGGGCCCCTCCGCACGGCAACTACAGATGGACAAGGTCGTGGAGGAGTATGATGACATCTTCACCTCCCCCACAGGGGTTCCTCTGCACTGTCAGGTCAAGCACTCCATCGATCTGACCCCAGGTTTGCTGCTTCCCAATGGGCCAATCTATTGGTGCTCCGTCTGGAGAACGATGAAATCAAGGGGCAAATTCAGGAGCCGCTACAGAAAGATCACATCCGACTGAGTTCATCACCCTGTGGGAGCCCGATCGTGTTGGTACAGAAGACAGATGGGACTTGGAGAATCTGTATTGACTATTGGGCGCTGAACAAGATCATTGTCTAGAATAGGTACCCAATTCCACGGATTGATGATCTTCTGGACCAACTAAAGGGGTAAAATATTTTAGCAAGATCAATTTGAAGTCAGGATATCACCAGGTACCAATCGAACCCTCTGATGTGTGGAAGACTACCTTCAAAGCCAAGGAGGGCCTCTCCTGAAACCTTCATGAGGCTAATGGATGACATCTTGTGGCCATTCACTAACTCATTTGTAGTGGTATACTTGGATGACATCCTGATCTTCAGCTAGAGTTTGGAAGAGCACCTCCACCACATCTGACAGATTCTCCAAACATTGCGGCATAATAAGTTATGTGATAATTTGGAGAAATGCACTTTTGGCATGACCCAAGTTTAGTATCTGGGATGCATTATTAATGAACGGGGGGTGAATGTGGATCCAACCAAGATCCAATTCATTCAGTATTGGCCATCTCCTACCTCTCTGACAGAGCTTCGCAGCTTTCTGGGTCTTGCCAACTTCTACCGCAGGCACGTGTTGGGATTTTCTCATGTCACTTGACCCTTGAGTCAAGTCACCAAGGGAGGAGCGAAAGAAAAATTATTTTGGTTTGAATATCAATAGAAGGAATTCATAGATTTGAAACATCGCCTCTTCTCGGCACCTATGCTCGCATTACCAGAATTACAACAACCATTTGGGATCGAGACAGATGCCTCTGACTATGCTATTGGGGAAGTCCTTACTCAACATGGGCATCCAGTGGCATATTACAGTGAGACACTTTCAGACACAGTCCGGAAGTATCTGACTTATGACAAAGAAATGTATTCCATTGTGCAGGCCTGCCGACAATGGAAGCATTACATTTTGGGGAAGGAAACCGTCATCCACACAGACCACTAGACCCTACAGTTCATACAAACGCAAGGGAAGTTGTAGAATGATCACCATCAGATGTGGTCCACATACCTACAACAGTTCCATTTGAATATCAAGTATAAGAAGAGTAGCACCAATAATGTTGCAGATTGCCTCAGTCGACCACTGATCATGGCATTAACCACCGTGCTCAACTCTTGTGGGAACGAGACTTCTGATTGGCCACTTCTCTACAAAAGCAACCCATAATTTGGCCACACATACCAGGCACTCTTGGAGGGTCAGCATGTTCCAGATTTTCACCTTTGGGATGCCCTATTATGCCACCTGGGTCACCTTTGTGTTCCTTCAAGCGAGTGTGCCAAGATGATTTGGGAAGCACACTACAGTCGGGCTACTGGGCATTTCAGGGTCAAGAAAATGGTGGCAGTATTGCAGAAGTATTTCTATTGGCTGAATCTTTGACAGGATGTCGGGAAGTACATTAGAGCTTGCACTGCCTACGCCATTGCAAAATCGACCACCAAGAAGTACGGTCTCTATACTTCGCTACCTACCCCTAGTCGACCTTGGGAATCCATCTCCATGGATTACATGTCGAGCCTTCCTTCTACTAAGCATGGAAACAACTGTGTTTTTGTGGTGGTCGAAAGGTTCTCGAAGATGGCCATTGTGGCAGCTTGTAAGAATAATATCACAGTAGAAGCCACTGCTAAACTCTTCTTTGAACGAGTGTGGGTACACTTTGGGATCCCACAATCTATCATCTCAGATCGGGACAACAGGTTCCTCAGTACATTTTGGTCTAGTCTCTGGTCGATGCTGGACACCAAAATCACTAAGTCCACAGCCTTCCATCCCCAAACTGATGGCCAGACAGAGGTTTTCAACAGGATGATCGTACACATTCTGCGCATGTACAACTCAAATCATCCATGCACATGGGATGAGAGCCTCCCCTATGTTCAGCACAGCTATAATCAAGCTCTCCACAACTCGACTAGCCACATCCCTTTTAAGGTGGGCTTGGGATTCCAGCCACTGTGTCCCATTGATGTGGCCATGCCATTTGCAGCTACTCACACAGATTTGAATCATGTCCAGTCCTAAACAGATAAGGAAAACAACTTCATTGAGCACATCCAACATATCCACCAGCAGGTCCACGACATTATGGAGAAATGAAATGCCAAGTACAAGCAGCGACATGATCAACATCATGTGCCACACAAGTTTTAGGTGGGCGACAAAGTATGGTTGCATTTGCAAAAGGAACACCTTACCGAAGCCTAACAGAAACTTAGACCACTCTGATATGGTCCTTACACCATTACCAAGGTTGTGGGAGACAATGCATTTGAGCTCAACATTCCCCCATTCCTTGGCCTGCACCCAATGTTCAATGTGGACAACCTTCGGCCATACTTTCCACCATTACTAGACACATTCGACATTGCAGAACAACTCACGCCAACAGAGTTAAATCTAAATTGCATGGAACAAGCTAAAACTGATCAGATCATAGACACGCAGATCAAGCACACTCACCAGCAGAAGATCCAACTGTATCGAGTTGTCAAATCAGGCCAACTCCTTCACCAGTGTGAGTGGCTCACCAGGTACCAAGTTCAACAAAAGTTTCCTTATATCATGGAGGAACTCAATGCAATGGGGACCACTGCTTCCTAAGGGGGGAGGAATGATCCAGGTAGATATTGGTGGCCACCTGCCAATTCCACTTGGACCCCCACCATTGCTTCTTTCATTTTTTCAGTTTCCTTAATTGGAGCATAGTCTACAATTTTTAGTAGTTTTTCGGGTCCTGAACTTTTGGAGCCGTTTTAAGGCCCTAAACGATGTTTTTCGAGAAAACTAGGAGTAACATGGGTCCATGGATCGATATTTCTCACTCAAAAGTTTTAGTCCTCCTATAGATCTTTCTAACAAGGTATTGTATGCATCAAACAAAGATCGTATGCCAAAGTTACGACCCCAGGAAGTTGATGTACCAATTTACCGAAATGGGGCCCATAGTTTAGCGCTTCATCTCCTAGGGTTAGGTTTTTGGATGTTTAGGATTTTCCATTGTTTCTCAAGAATAAATAGGCCTTCAAGCCTAATTGTAAGATAGTTCCAAGGCATGTAGCCACCACATCTCTTCTCAGGGATAAGCTACCATCGCCCGAGCTAGTTTATTTCCATTTCTGTTTCTAGGCATATTTCAGTATTTTACATTAATGAAATGAAGTATTATTTATGCTGCATCTTTGTATTTATGCTTATATCTATAATTTGTTGCGTTCTTTTTTAAATCCAGACCATAGAGTACCAAACCAAAGGTGCTTTGTAACTACTTTTGTGCTTTGAAATAGGGATATGCAGTTACTTATGTATGTATGGTATGTATATACCTGTTTACAATGTGCTAGGTGAAAAATATGTCATGCAAAAAAATTTCATACACAATATCCCTCGGTATCAATATTGCAGTTAATATATCCTAACCTAAAACTCCTGTAGGAATGAGAGATTTAGATAGATTTCCTTTGGATCTACATGGAACATCACATCGTAATTCATGACGTTGCAATTCAACACAACAACAAATAACTAATACCTTAACTGCATCCCTTGCTTTAGAATAAGAAAATAAAGTACACAATTTCAGAGCTACAGATTAATTTCTCTACCACGCCTATAATCTTGCAAATATTGTAGAAATAAATCGTCGGAATGTGGATATTCCCATAAGCTCCACATTTGCACAAAAGAACCCATCAGACTCTTCGAAGTTTCGAATCACGTTTGGCTCTAAATGCTATCCATGCCGACATAGAAGGTTCATTTGCCGCCTTATCATGGAGTCGAAAATGTTTTGGAAGGTAGAGGTAGACAAGTGGCACATTGGCCAAGACCACCACTTGAATGTGTTAGTCTCTAACTTTAGGAAATTTTGTAAAATTGATCATATATACCTGGAAAATCAACTCTAGATTATAAATGGTTAGAATTTACTTACAAGATAGAGAAATTACAACCAAATTGCATGTTTCTCACATGTGTTATCATGGGAAAAATGGTGAACCCTATAGTATGAATCTCATTGACACTCCTAGTCATGTGGACTTCTCCTATGAGTTGGAAAAGTCACTCATATTCCCAAAATACAAATAATGGAAGGAAATGTACTCTTAGAAAGAATCGTTAGGCCTAGTACTCTTAGAAAGAATCATGCATGGAAATTCAATGATTACCACACAAAGCAAGTTCACAATAGCCTTTCTTGTTCTAAGAACAACAAGGATTAGGTCAACTCCTTTACATTGGTAATGATAGCCAGGTTTGAGGAGATAGAGTGTTGTTGTAACAATTTTGTCTTAAATGGGCTAAGACCCATGAATATATTATATGATGATAATGGAAATGATCAATCAAGCTCATTTAAGAAGAAGAAAAAATAGCTCTCTTATCTCATATTATGAATAACTTCCACGATTCCATGACCTACTTCCCCATGTAAATCATATGTTCTCATAGCTAGAAGATTGTTAAGGGGGTTAGGTGTTAGCATTGCATTAATCCTTGCTCTTGTCTATGTTGTAGAATCTTATCTGGGGACTTCAAATAAACTAATTATTATTGATGGTCAGTTGCGACACTATGTTGATAATCTAGCATTGATGTTGTTCTTCATAGAGTCTCCATATTTGGATCTTTCGAAATAGTAATAAAATTAAAGGTGTCGTAGTTCTAGAAAATCTCTTTTGACCTAGATCATATAGGGGGTAATATTAAACATTTATTTTCTATTTTGGAAGAGTGCATTCAAAGGAGGGATTATAATGGATATATATCTATTGACTGTGGTGGAAATCCATCAACCAAGGGGTCTCCCTAATGTGAAGCCCCAATTAAACCTCACACTGTTTGGAGTAGGAACCCCATGTGGAATATGGGCCCGGTTGCCATGTATTATTATATATTTTCCTCGGATGTAACTATCAACAAGAGAGCATAAGGCGTGGTGCCTTTGAAAAGCAAGGGGGGTGTGCATGGATTCTTCACATTGTGTGCAAGTTAGATATTCTCATAGATGTGGTTTAAATAGTCAAATATAATTTATTTCTCTTGAAACTCTTCTTTCTATAGCATTTCTAAAAGTGTTTACAAAACTACAAGTATTGGGGGATTCCAAGATGGTATTGAATGGGAAAATATCAAGATAATTACATAAAATATTTCTTTACAACCTATTCTATAATACATTTATAAGGATTTGATTGTGTTCTAATGGACTTATTTCACACACATTTCCAAATAATTAAACTCAAAATCACATAATCTATCCAAAGAAGAACTATAAATTCCATTAGGATCCATGGCCATTTCAGAATACATTGACAAATAATAGTGTGATATCCCGGTCACCTTGCACCTTTATGAATGTTGCAAATATTTTCAAAGAAAAAGATATAGGCACATGGGTTGAGTCAAAGGGACAACTGATTCAAGGGTTGAGGATGATTTTTCTTGGGGCACATTTTGGGTTCTTATTACAAACATGAGGACTGAAAAATGGAAAGAAAGCGGGAAGGTGGAATTATAGTGATTAGCTTGTAAGAATTGATAGAAAAATACAAAACCAACTGTTAGCTACCTATACCAATAGGTTTCATTTTTCATGATTGGCAGGGGAAGTGCCAATATGATCTACTTTGATGATGCAAAGATCTCATATTCTTGTGGAAGACACATATCTACAGTTGGTTGATGTTGTCCTACTTCTGAATGGGTGATCCAACAGTCTAGGCTAGGTCATCCCATGTTTCAATTTTTTGTTGTAGATTAGAGAAAGAAATCTGTCCAAACAGTTTAATCTTGGCAGATAAAGTAGTTAGGTAGAGAGTGAAGGTTCCCAACTATTTAATCTGGGGCCTTGGAAGCAATAAGGGTAGCCTTAGATAGAAAATCAAAAGAAAAATCCAAAGGAAAAGAAAAGGCACATAAGGGTTTGCAAGTCCAAATGCACCCTCCTTGAAGTAACAAAAAATGCTAGGCAATAGAGTGGGTAGGTAGATGGGGTTGCAGAAGCATGATTTCTTTCATATCCCTGGCCCAAGCAAAGGAAATACATGGTGCCAGTGCAGATCTCTTATTCAGCAGTTTTACAGCAATACAATGAAGCATGTCTAACTTCCTGATTATCCCCCATCACATTCCTTGCTAACATCCCAATACCACCTATGTTCATGAAAGAAAGTCAAAGTCTTTTGTTGATTCTTGTTTCATTAAGAGCCACATTTCTTGTGTAAAATTCTTTTCATTTTGATCTACTTCCTAACTAAGTTTGTTTCCTAAGAACTTAGTATCTATCACTTCCCATTCCTATTCCCCTCCAAAACTAACTACTAACTCTATCTACACTTAATTCCCTATGTTTCCCTTTCCCTATTACTATAACACCATGGTGTATAAAACCCCAAAAAATGTATATTCCCTCCCCTTTGGCATTATAGCCCTATGCCCAAATATTGGACAATCATGCAAAATTCAAGTCTGGATCAAGATTCCTTGTGCAAAATCAGGGATTAAACTAACCCCACATTGGTTTAATAACCTAAGCTCTACCCCATTTTCCCTTTACAACCCTTTGAAATCATTTACCCACTTTTCTTACAAAAAAGCCTTGTAAAAACCCACTATTACCCCTAACCCGCGCTATTTGCAATTAACACTAAAAACCCATTTTTCCCGCTTTATCCAAAGTTTATTTGCAATGCGCATTTGGATACAAAAATACATTGAAAAACCTGTTTTTCCGCCAATGTTTAAATTCCGCCTAGGGGCGCATTTCAAGGAATACAATAAAATATTCCCCACCCCGCTGCCGTATCATACTTCCATCTTACCGACCCGTCAACCGTCGGATCTGGGCTTTCCCATCTGATGGCCCGTATCCATATCGAGCGGCCCCCGATGACCAGACGTTACCTCCCGAAAAGCGTCAGAGGGTGACGTCAGGCCTTTGCCACACGTCACTCCCAAATCTTATCGGGAGGCCACCTGCCAATACCACCACCGTACCATAAGCGGTCCGATGGAACCGCTTACCGCCCTCCGTATACCGCCTACCAACGATACGTCCACGTCATGCCAACTCATCATCGCATCGCTGCCCGGCCCGCCACTGCTCCGACCTGTCCTCCACCTCACCAGTCCCCGTGGACCACTCACAGGCCACCACGTCACCCTTTCGTACCCGACCCCACCCGATGACGTCATGCTGATGTCATCCAAAAAAAAGCGCCAATAACCCAAAAAGTCCATATTTTCGCCAAAATTCATGGTTTTTGTCACTTTTACCATAAGAACTGTTTTGCTCTCCTATATGCATATTACGACCATTTCGCCGCCAACCTGCAAAAAGCGACCTGAAGACCGTGGGTGCCTGCAAATCCGCCTGTATTGATTACCATTGCCAAAGTTTTACCAGGTATTTATCCGAGTTTCCCCTCCGCGCCTGGTTTGTGCATAATTCTCCAAAGCTAGCGTAAAAAGAGTAACAAACAATGTAATTACCGGCAAATCCCTGGTGACCAGCGTTTATTTTCAATTGTTGGGTCGAAATTCACCTGCAGAGCCCACATTTAGCCAAGTTTCCACCAATTAACAGTCAGTTCGCGCATTCGTGAACTTAAAACCTTTGCTGCACTAAATTCACCGGGAAAGCCACCTGTGATATCTCAAATGTCCGCTCAGTGAACCTCTTTCAGGGGCATTGTGACCTGTTTTCACTATAATTCCCCTGTTTTCCTCTGCAAATCGCCCTGTTCTTGCAAATTCACTGCCCTGTGTTGCTGTGCCTACAAAATCAAGCTCAAATCCATTTCCGGGTGCTAGTGGAACATGGAGACCCCAGTTGCACTGAATGTTGCGCCTCTTAATGCCCCACATAGAGAGCTGGAATGGCAGGCCTTGGGTGATGTAGATTACCAGATGATGGAGATAGTTTTCATGCAAGCCAAATATAATATTCATATGCTCAATGAGCTGAAGGCCCAGCACCTCAATGGGACCGATATTCTAAGGATTTTGGACTCCAATTTGCCCACTTACAACCTCCCTCAAGTCAATGTCCTCCCAGAGTTAATTCACAGATGCAGTGCCAACTATGACCCATGTCAAAGAGCTGTTCTCAATACCTCAGGTGCAATCCTATTCCATGTCACCGCTGAGGCTATAAATCAGATGTTGAACTTTCATTCTACAAGGCCATTGACTCCCCTTTCCATGAAGGACTTGCTAAAGAAAGGAGGCAGGCTGTCTAGTGCCCAAATTTTAAAGATTAATCAACTATTCATCGAATCAGGCTCTGAAACTCTGAGAACCCCTCCTATAGGAAATGTATATTTCAATGAGTTGGGCAAGTTGCTTGTAGATTTGATCAGTTATGTCTTGGGTTACAGATCAGCTGAGGATGCTGATGAAACCATTCTGGCAATGATGTTTATCTTCTCCCCTGGAATGCCTCCTGTTGTGCACTATGACTATGCTTCATACATTGCTGATAAGATTCATGAACAATTAATGAATCTAGAAAGGGAAAGGGTGTTTAGATACACTTCATACATCTATCACTTGTTACTATTTTATCAACCTGATGGCTTCCCTATTCCTCTCAAGAAGTTTGATGCTCAAGGGAACCCAAGGTCTGTGGTATTTTGGACTTCAGTTTTTCACCACACATCTTATTCACCATACAGCTACTATGAGTTCATAGACCTCTTTATCCATCCAGCCATGTCCTTGCTGTTGGGTACCCCTCCTCCAAGATTGACAGATGAGATGCAAAGGATTCTCCAGCTCTCAAAGGCCTACAACATTGGGGATTGGTACTTCTACCAAAACCATACAGTAATCAGAATATATGGTTGTGAATTGGCCCCATATAGACTGCCAAGATATGTCCCTATGAGACTCTTTGCCTTAGAATATTTCAGGCAGTTTGGAAATGCAGACATGGTCCATTTCCACAGCAAAAACAAGAAAGTACAGCTCAAAATCAGAAACCAGCTAGGCCCATTCCTTTATAATAAAAGAGAAGAAGGATGGAAAGAAGCAGATAGGATCCTAGAGGGCCTCCAATTAAAAACCAGTTTCCACTGGTCACCCTATGACCCCAATCATTTCATTAGTCTTAGAAGGGTCAAGCATAAATTGGCTAGTTATAATCATATAAGGCTGCCTCACATTGAAAAATATGCTAATCAGTTAGGATGGAAAGAGGGCACTTTAGAGGAAGCAAGTTCTGGAGAAGAAATACTACAAAGAGAAGCTAAGAATCTTGAGAAAGAAGCTGACTTGGAAACTTGTGGGCAGGTTTCCTCTTCTTGTCAAAGGCAACTTGGAGCAGCTGCCTCATCCTCTACAGCCCACCAACAAGCAGTTAAAACTACTCATCAGGCAGCTAGCAAGGGTAAAGAAAAGGAGATGGAACAGGAACAGCCGCCCCCTGTTGGGTGTGGAGCCTGATTATCTTCTATAGTACCGGCATATTGGACCCCAGTTCAAAATGGGGCGGCAACGCTGCCCGTAAAATAACCGCTGCCGTGGGGGGTCCAGGGGGGGCGGCAACGACTTTATGGAGCCCCCCCCTGGCGGGGGGTTTCGGGGGCAGCGCCCCCGAAGCTAAAAACAGCTGTAAAATTTCCTTGTAAAAGTATAGTAATTTCTAGTCAATCTGGGCCGTTCATTAGGCGGATGATCTGACGGTAGAACTTATGTTTAGTTTAGGGTTTTTTGCCCTAGAAGGTAACCCCTCTCTTTATATGAGGGCATTGTATTTGAGGCTGTGATATAGATGTGTATTCGGTGAGCGAGAAACATAGAGGTGAGACTGTGAGAGAAAACAGAGGATATTACAGCGGTTTTGCTGTAGGTTGTATCTCTTCATTTTGTTGGATAATAGAAAGGAAGGACTGGCTGTTCGGGGTGGACGTAGCCCAAACTGGGTGAACCACGTATATCTGTGTCTCTCTTGTTTTGTGCATTTTCTGTGTTTATATTTCTGCAATATTTTATCTGTTCCATTGCTCCGTAATATATAATCTTCTAACAACTGGTATCAGAGCCGAAGGTCTATTTGGCTGATAAACTCGCAGGAAAGAAGGGTTCCTGGTTCGAGTGGGAGCAATGGCGGAAGATGGTAAGTTTAGGGTCGAGAAATTTAACGGCCAAAACTTCTCGCTGTGGAAGATGCAGATGGAAGATTATCTGTATCAGAAAGATCTATACCTACCATTGGGCAGAAAAACAAAGATGCCGATGGGTATGAAAGACGAAGAATGGAACCTTCTCGATAGAAAGGGACTCGGAATAATACGGTTGTGCCTTGCTGCGTCAGTCGCCTTCAACATTTCGAAGGAAACCACGACAGAGGGTTTGATGCAGACGTTGTCGAAACTATATGAAAAACCCTCGGCCTCAAACAAGGTATTTCTTATGAAACAGTTATTTAATATGAATATGTCGGAAGGTGGATCTGTTGCAAACCATTTAAATGATTTTAATACAGTTACAAGCCAGTTAAGTTCTGTAGGGGTAAACTTTGATGATGAAGTTAGAGCTCTGTTATTCTTGTGCTCATTACCAGAAAGTTGGAATGGTTTGGTAATGGCCATTAGTAACTCCGTTTCTGGATCTAGTACTTTAAATTTTGATGATGTTGTCGGTGCTATCCTTAGCGAGGAAATGCGACGGAAAAGCTCCGGTGAGACATATGGAAATGCTTTGAGTGCAAAGTCTAGAGGAAGAAAAATGGAAAGAGGAAAGAGCTCAGGATATCGCAGTAAATCAAGGAAAGGCAGATCCAAGTCCAGATCGAGGATAGTGCGCTGGAAATGTGGAAAGAAAGGACACCTAAAGAAAGACTGTAGATCTTGGAAGGGAAAAGAAGGAGATGCACAACAAGAAAACAATCATGAAGCAAATGTGACAGGTGAGGTGTTACAAGATGCTTTGATTCTTTCTTTCGAAAATATTACTGATTCCTGGGTGGTAGATTCAGGGGCCTCATTCCATGCCACACCTGAAAAGAAATACTTTTATGACTATGTTTAAGGAGATTTTGGACAAGTTCATCTGGGTGATGACAAACCCTATAAAATTGTTGGAATGGGTAAGGTTCTTGTAAAACAGCAGAATGGAAACCAATGGCTACTAAAGGAGGTAAGGCATGTTCCAGATCTAAAGAAAAATCTGATTTCAACAGGGCAGTTAGGCAGTGAAGGTAGTGTGACAACTTTCACAGATAAAGCTTGGAAGGTCACAAAGGGAGCCCTGGTAATAGCAAAAGGTGAAAAGGTTGGTACATTGTATTTATGCAATGGTATTTCTAACTCTGTTAATGCTTTGACTTCCAAAGGAGCAGATGCAGCATTATGGCATCATAGGCTCGGACACATGAGTGAAAAAGGGATGAAGATTCTTCACTCAAGGAATTTGTTGCCAGGTTTCAAGAATGTTGATTTGGACTTCTGTGAGAACTGCATTTATGGAAAACAGAAGAGAGTCAGATTTCTCAGAGTTGGGAAAGAAAAGAAGAACGAAAAATTAGAGCTTGTGCATACAGACGTATGGGGACCTGCTCAGGTATCATCTCTTGGTGGCTCTCGTTATTATGTTACTTTTATTGATGATGCAACTAGAAAAACTTGGATTTATTGTATTAAGAATAAATATGATGTATTTGATACTTTCAAGAAATGGAAAGCTTTGGTTGAGATTGAGACAGGAAAGAAATTGAAGTGTCTTAGATCAGACAATGGAGGTGAATATTGCAGCAAAGAGTTTGATAGGTACTTTTCAGAGCATGGAATTCGCAGAGAGAAGACAGTTCCATGAACACCACAAGAAAATGGTGTGTCAGAAAGGATGAACAGAACAATCATGGAGCGTGCAAGGTGCATGAGATTGCATGCAGGATTGCCTTTACAGTTTTGGGCAGATGCTGTAGATATTGTTGTTTATCTAATAAACAGAGGGCCTTCAAGTTCCTTGGATGGTGGTGTTCCAGAGGAAGCATGGATGGGTAAAAAGGTAAACTACTCTATTTTAAAACCTTTTGGTTGTGAGGCCTTTGTCCATATTGATAAAGAAAATAGAACAAAGCTTGAGGCAAAGTCAAAGAAATGTACCTTTATTGGATATGGTGTTAATGATTTTGGTTATCGCTTATATGATTATGAAAATCACAAAATCATTAGGAGCAGAGATGTAATATTCAATGAAAAGGTCTTGTATAAGAATCAGTTGCAAGAAAAGAAACAAGAAAAAGAAAACAAGGAATACGCAGTTCTTGATGAAATTACTGAAAAAGTAAAGGTGCCTGAAAATAATAATAATCAACAACCACAACATTAGCAACCATCACAACAACAACAGGCACCCCAAACACCTGAAAGTGGTGTTAGAAGATCTACCAGGACAAGTATACCTCCTGAACGATACTCTCCTTCATTATATTATTTATTGTTGACTGATTCTGGTGAACCCGAATGTTATGAAGAAGCAATGCAGGTTGAAAGCAAGAAGAAGTGGGAGGTAGCCATGGAAGAAGAGATGGACTCCTTAATGCATAACCAGACTTGGGATTTAGTCAGGTTGCCTGCAGGAAAAACTACATTGAAGAATAAATGGGTTTACAGGCTGAAGGAAGAAGATGGAGGAAAGCAAAGGTACAAAGCTAGACTTGTGGTGAAGGGGTTTGCACAGAAGAAAGGTATTGATTTTGATGAAATATTTTCTCCTGTTGTTAAAATGACTTCAATCAGAACTATTTTAAGTATTGTAGCAGCTGAAGATTTGCATCTTGAGCAGTTAGATGTAAAGACAGCCTTTCTCCATGGGGATTTGGAGGAAGAGATATATATGCAGCAGCCACAAGGATATGAGGTGAAAGGGAAGGAGAAACTTGTGTGCAGGTTGAAGAAGAGCTTGTATGGTTTAAAACAGGCTCCAAGGCAGTGGTATCTAAAATTTGACAAGTTTATGTCTGAACAAGGTTATACTAGATGTCACTCTGATCATTGTGTTTATCTGAAAAAGCAAAATGATGGCAGCTATATTATATTGTTATTGTATGTAGATGACATGCTTGTTGCAGGATCTAACATGCAGGAAATAAATGTGCTCAAAAGAAAATTGGCAAATTCATTTGAAATGAAGGATTTGGGTGCTGCAAAACAAATCCTTGGTATGAGAATAACTAGAGACAGGAAAAATAGAAAATTAACATTGTCTCAGAATGAGTACATACAAAAGGTGTTGAAAAGATTTAACATGCAAAATGCAAAACCAGTTAGTACACCTTTTGCTAGCCATTTCAAACTTAGCAAAGAAATGTGCCCAAAGACCCAAGAAGACATGGATTATATGTCTAAAGTTCCATATGCATCAGTAGTTGGAAGTTTAATGTATGCAATGGTCTGCACAAGGCCTGATATTGCACATGCAGTGGGAGTTGTAAGCAGGTACATGAACAATCCAGGAAAGGAACATTGGATGGCAGTGAAATGGATTCTCAGATATTTGAGAGGTACCACAAATCAGGCATTATGCTTTGGTGGTTCAAACATATCCCTACAAGGATATGTTGATGCAGATATGGCAGGTGACAGAGATAATAGGAGGAGCACTACAGGATATGTATTTACTGTCGGAGGAACAGCTGTCAGTTGGGTTTCAAAAATCCAAAGTGTTGTTGCACTTTCAACAACAGAAGCAGAGTATGTTGCTGCTACAGAGGCTAGTAAAGAAATGATTTGGTTACAAAGGTTTATGGGTGAATTGGGTAAGGAGCATGATATGGGCACGTTATACAGTGATAGTCAAAGTGCCATTCATCTTGCAAAGAACTCAGCATTTCATTCCAGGACAAAACACATACAACTCAAGTACCATTTCATACGATCAGTGTTGGAAGATGGAGAGTTGAAGCTGGAAAAGATACACACTAGCCAGAAGCCTGCAGATATGCTAACAAAAGTTGTAACCAGGGAGAAACTGAGAATATGCTCAGTTTCAGTTGGTCTTCAAGGATGACGACGAAGATGAGAAACAGCCAGGTCCAAAGAGGAGTCATTGTCCAGAAAATGGAGCAGCGGTGGAGTTGCTACAATCAGTCTCCAAGTGGGAGATTGTTGGGTGTGGAGCCTGATTATCTTCTATAGTACCGGCATATTGGACCCCAGTTCAAAATGGGGCGGCAACGCCGCCCGTAAAATAATCGCTGCCGTGGGGGGTCCAGGGGGGGCGACAGCGACTTTATGGAGCCCCCCCCTGGCGGGGGGTTTCGGGGGCAACGCCCCCGAAGCTAAAAACAACTGTAAAATTGTCTTGTAAAAGTATAGTAATTTCTAGTCAATCTGGGCCGTTCATTAGGCGGATGATCTGATGGTAGAACTTATGTTTAGTTTAGGGTTTTTTGCCCTAGAAGGAAACCCCTCTCTTTATATGAGGGCATTGTATTTGAGGCTGTGATATAGATGTGTATTCGGTGAGCGAGAAACATAGAGGATATTACAGCGGTTTTGCTGTAGGTTGTATCTCTTCATTTTGCTGGATAATAGAAAGGAAGGACTGGCTGTTCGGGGTGGACGTAGCCCAAACTGGGTGAACCACGTATATCTGTGTCTCTCTTGTTTTGTACGTTTTCTGTGTTTATATTTTTGCAATATTTTATCTGTTCCATTGCTCTGTAATATATAATCTTCTAACACCCCCTACAGCAGAACATCAAAAAGAGCAGCCAAAACAGCAAGAACAAGTGGCTGAAGCTCCCATTTCTACAGAGCAACAGGCTCAACAAAGTGTGCCTCCCAGGCAGGAAACAATAGTGGAGACCTCAGTGCTCCAAACACCAGCAAATGAAGAAAGAGGCAAGAAGAGGAACAGAGAGCAAGAGACTCCCCTCACCGCATCCACAACTCAAGGGGAGAAAAGGCAGAGATTAAATCCCCTTTCTGAAGAAGAAATGCCTATTGGGCAATCCTTGGGCATGGGCCCTCCTAGCATGGAGGCATCTGCCAGTTCCTTTCAGCAGGAACAAGAAAGAACCCTTGGAGGAGAGGTCAGCTCCTCAAGTCAACAAAGGAGAGCTGAATCAGGCATTAAGCAACAATTCATTGACATCAAGAAGAGAAATGAGCCAGTCAGGCTCCAGCTCTATAATCAATTGCTTAAGATGGCCCCTACAAACCAGCAAAGGCTTATGTCAGCATATGACATAACGGAAGGGAAAATGACCATGAGTCATTTCATGCCCACCATGCTGCAGCCACAGTCAGCTGCAGACTATATAAGGACCAACCTTGAGGTCCTTGCAAAAGACATCCACCCTATGGACCAGATAGAACTTCACAAGCAAACGGGTGAGATGGTCTATTCAACACTTGCAGACAAGACCTTCTTGGCACATAAGTTGGAAAACAGTCTGCACAATACGACTGCTCAACTTGAGTTGGAGAAAGCATCCTCTCAGGCCAAAGACAACAGGATCAGGTCTTTGGAAGACATCATTATAGAGCTTGGACATGACCCAAAGGATCCCAAAGCTATAAAGGAGCTGCTAAAGATAAGAGATTCAGACATTGCAGCTTTAAGAAAGATGGTGAAAATCCCAGCAACCATTCACCCTCAAACGGAAGAGGTTGCTCAACAGAGAAAAGACCAGGATGTAGTAGCCATGCTGCTAACACTACATAAGCAACTGGTGCAAACAGAAGGAAAGCTGGTACAGACAGAGGCTGCATTACAGGAAGCACTAAAGCAGAAAGAGGGTGGCCAGACATCTCAGCCCCCTCAGCAAGTCATAAACCTTGAGGAGTCCCCTCAAACTATCATTCCTCCCACAGGGCAGACAGCTGAAACAGCCCCATCAACAACAACACCAGCAACGACACCAGAACCGGACCAAAGCCTTGACATGCAGAAGATGATGAAAGAAATTCAGGTTCTAGAGGCACAGATGGCAGAGCTGAATGAAGCCAAGGAGAAATTGGCCACACTCAATGAGAAATATGACAAATCAAAGCAAAGTGTAGCTGAAAAGGCAAGAGAGGTGAAAGCTCTTAAGGAGAAAATAAAAGAGCTAGAGAAAGAACTCACCCTTGAGAAAGTAGTGGCCGAGATCAAGAAAGTCCTATGGGCCAATATTGGCCAATCAATAACAGATCAATGGTAGTACATAGAAACCATTCATGAGCATATGGAGCTCATAAACAAAGCACACAAGGAAAGCCAAAGAGCAAGGGAATCTCTAGGCAATATGCCTGAGATAGCCAACAGAATGATAAATGTCCTTAATAATCGCACAGGCCCTCAGCTGGCAGCAATAGGAATCACTAATAGAACTGACACCATCCTGATGATAAAGAGGGTCCTAACTTTGAGAAATCTGGTGCAGACATTGGATAGAAGGTGCCAGGAGATGCAAACATAAGTAAATAAGTTTACAGTTAAATTCACAGCATTGCATAGCAGAGGCCTTCCCAGCTTACTGAACAGCGCAGGAAGGCTCCTATCACATGAAAATTATGCTAAAAGGGTAAACACATTTGCCGCCAATCAAATAACTGTAGGATCAAGTATCCCAGAGGAAGCAGGGCCTGCGTCTGGGCAGAGCCTCTATGAGAAAGTGGAAAACTTGTTTTTTATTATGAATGAAATCAGACATTTGTTCGAAGTACCTCCAAATTACTTCAAATATACAGAGGCAGATGAAACATTAGGCTCAATTTTGAGGCATCAATTGCCTACACAGGAATGGTGGACCAACACGATACAACTATTGCTGTGAACCAACAGGTATCCATCAAATTTTTGCATAAAAATATATAATCAGCAGGTTCAGAAAGTTAATGCATCCAGTATGACTGAAAAGAGTGGACTGAGCCAACTCAGCAAACCAATTCGGCCACTAAAGCAACACAGATAGCTACATACAACAGGGTCGAGAAAGCTACAGCACGACAAAGCCATAAAGAAATATCTTTCAGCATTAATGCAGAAACGCTCAACCGACTCAGTTGCCTCCAAAGGTCAAAAAGACTTCTTACATAATTAAAGAGTATTCATTTTCGTATTTAGAGCATCAATAACTTCCTTATCTGCTATTCTGAAAGTTGGCGAATGTATTTATTGATCAAATGACTCAGCGGTTCAGATATTTTTGTAAAACTGATTGTATATATTCCCCCTCGCATAAGCTTGCAGGGGTTGTTGTTTTTCTCTTCAGAAGAGCCTATGTTGTAAATTTCAGAAGTCTAATACAAGGAAGCTAATGGAATTTCCAAAGTTCTATGTTGTTTGATGCGTTGTGATGTGTTTGCTAACTGCTCCAGGATTCCTGCATATTTCGTGGCACAATAAGTTTTCTTTAACTTTCTTGTTATGTATGTCATTCTTTCATAATCTGTTCATGCTCTATGTTTCACAGTTTGATAGCACAGAAAAAGAATAGTTTCAGGATTTATTCACTGAGTACCCTGAACTCAATCTATGCTGTTATGAGTGTTTTTCTCCAGGTTATAGTTGTAAAAGTGCAATTCTTAATTGCTGCACCTTCAGACTAAGACTTTTCACAGAGACTATTATTCAGGAATTCAAATCCGCTCCTGGGTGATACGTTTCTTTCTCATGTCATCAGTTTAGTGAAAAACTCTTAATTGCCTTTCACTGGCTGTTCATATTTCACCACCACAACCTTAAGTTTGTTCCATGACATATCCAAAGGCCCTGCAGTTTCTGAGCAATCTCACTCAACACCTCAAGCAACCCAGAATTACCGACTCCATTGCCCAATGGACTGAAACTATCTGAAGATCTCACCTTAGGCACTGAAAGACATCATTCAACCAAAATTTAACTCAAAACCCGTACCTCATAACTAGCCTAAGATCCTCAAGAAATACCATCAAAAGAGAGAGCCCTCTTTGATTACAGGTCGGCTAGAACCTGTAATCCAAAGCTTGGTTAGTGGTTACCCCGACCGTATTCCCTCAGGAGTCAAAGGGAACAACCTGGGTGATAACACCAACTAGTAATGACAAGGTCAAGTAACGAGAAAATCTCTAATTGGATGAATATATGGACAACATTTGATTGGGTCACTAGTTTTGGGCTAGTCTGAAAACGCAACAATAGGAAGTATAATTCCAGTTGTTATAGGGCAGGCTGGGAGAAAGTAACTAGGGTTTGATTGGGTGTGCAGAGAGGAAGAAGATGATCTAACTGGATGGTGAATTTTTCCAATGATATATGTTGGCCTTTACATCTTTCCTAGGAGAGCGAAAGCGTTGTGCAAAGTCGAGGGTTAAGGTTTCATGCAAACAAAGAGGAGGTTAGATCGTTGAAATGATCATTTCTCTACTTCAGGCAATGCAGGAAGTATGTAGAGGAAAGAGTGAAGGGGTGGTTCAAGTTTCCTATGCAAACTCTTTGGTATCTGGAACCCCCTAATCCAATTGACAACATTGTTTTAGCCCTTAAGCAACCTTCTAAAGCCCTGGAATCTGGCTCAGGGGAGATAGTTGCACATGAATTTGAATTGCAATTAGTCTATGGTTAGGAGGTGAGTCATTGTCCCTAAATCAACTTCTTTTCTTCCATTGAGGTAAGTTTTTCTCACATGATAATCACTTCATGAATTACCATGGCTATTAGAGCACTAAACCAAAGGTGATTTGTAACTACTTTTGTGCATTGAAATACAGATATTCACTTACTTGTGTATGTACGGTGTGTATATATCTTTTTACAATGTGCTAGGTGAAAAATATGTCATGTAAAAAACTTTTATATACAATAAACTTGGGTATCAATATCACAATTAATATATCCTAACCTAAAAATCCAGTAGGAACGAGAGCCTTAGATAGATTTCCTTTGGAATCTACATGGAACATAACATTGTAATTCACAATGTTGCAATTCAACACAACACTTAAAAACTAATACCTTAACTACATTACTTGCTTGAGAATAAGAAAATAAAGCACACAATTTCAAAGCCACATATTAATGCTCTACACTCCTATAATCTTGAAAAATATTGTAGAAATAAATCATCGAAATGTCGATATTCCCATAAGATTTTCATTTTCACAAAAGAACCATCAGACTCTTGAAAGTTTGGAATCCCTTTGGGCTCTAAATTCTATCCATGTCGACATAGAAGATTCATTTTCCACCCTATCATGGAGTCGAAAATGTCTTGGAAGATAGAGGTAGAAAAGTGGCACATTGGCCAAGACCACCTCTTGAAGGTGTTAATCTCTAATTTCAGGAAATTTTGTGTAATTGCTCATATAGACCATGGAAAATTAACTCTAGATAATAAATTGTTAGAATTTACTTACAATATAGAGAAATTACAACCAAATTGCAGGTTGCTCACATGTGTTGTCCTGGGAAAAATGGTGAACCCTGTAGTATGAATCTCATTGACACTCCTAGTCATGTGGACTTCTCATATGAGTTGGAAAATACACTCATATTCACAAAATACAAATAACAAAAGGAGATTTTTCCAACACATATATAGGCCTAGTACTCTTGTAAAGAATCACGCGTGGCACTTCTATGATTATTACACAAAGAAAGTTCACAATAGCTTTTCTTGTTCTAATAACAACAAGGATTAGGTCAAATCCTTTACATGGAAGAAGTTTGAGCTAACAAAAAAGTTGGGGATATTTGTGGGGTACACTGATACACCTCACAACTATCGGGTGTACTTGTTGACCAAGAGGATGACAGTGGTTCGCAGGGATGTCAGATTCAATGAGGAGAAGGCCATGCGAGTTTCCATTGAGAGGGAGCTTGAGATACGTGTAGTTGAGGATATTTTAGCTCCTAAGGTTGAGGAGCCTTAGATTGATGTGGAGTAGCCACATGCAGAGGATTTGGGGGTGGAGACATCCACTTAGGCCGAGTCTTCCAGAGATGGGAGAAAGCGCACTAGAGAGGCTAACAGGTTATTGCATGATGCACAGGAGAATGTGGGAGCACCCGCATCTTAATGCAAGAAGAGGAGGTCACCTGAGAGGTACACTAGATACAACTCTCTTATGAGTGGATGTGTTGAGACATATCCATATTCCTTTGAGGAGGCAGTGCAGCAACCCGTTTGGGTTGATGCCACGATGGAGGAGTATGACTCCATAGTTCATAACAGTTTTTGGGATGTCGTTCCGAGACTGGAGGGCAAGTCATTGGTGAGCTCTCGGTGGCTTTACAAGGTAAAGAAAGCTTCATATGGTAGTGTGGAGAAGCATAATTGTGACCCATGGCTTTTCACAATTAGAGGGGATTGACTATGATGAGACCTTTTCTCCTGTTGCAAGGTACTCATCGATCAGATCTATATTGGCACTATTAGCATAGATGGGTTGGAAGATACATCAGATGGATGTAAATACATCCTTCCTTAATGGCACAATTGAGGAAGAGGTGTACATAGAGCAGCCTGAAGGTTTTGAGACCTTCAACTGTGAGTCGCATGTGTGTTGGCTCAAGAGGGCGTTGTATGGGCTGAAGCAAGCACCCTGTGCTTGGTACACCAGGATTGATAGCTACTTCACCGGGTTGGGCTTCACCAAGAGTGAAGTAGATGCGAACCTATACCACATAGTGGTGGAAGTTAAATTTTTGTATCATTGTGTTATATGTTGACGATTTTATTTTGACATGTGATGATCAGTTGATTGAGTCTTGCAAGGAGGACCTTGCAAGAGAGTTTGAGATGAAGGTCATGGGGTTCATGCATTACTTTCTAGGCATGGAAGTATGGTAGGGTGATGGGGAATTATTTGTGTCTCAGGGAAAGTATGCCAACGAGATACTCAGGAAGTTCTGCATGGAGAGCAACAAACCCTTGTAGACTCCTCTAGCAAGTAATTGGAGGAAGGAGGATGCTACTTCAGGGGAAGTAGTGGAAGCTATTGTTTACAGGTAGCTTTTGGGTTCACTCATGTATTTGGAAAACACACGACCGGATATGTGTTATGCAGTTAACCAACTTAGTCAAGTGATGGTTAGGCCTACCAAGATGTATTGGAAGGCAGAAAAGCATGTGTTGAGATACCTCAAGGGCACTACTAAGTATGGATTGTTGTACAAGAAGATAGAGGGAGTGAAGCTTCAAGGCTTCACCGATGCAAATTGGGTAGGGAGTGCATCTGACAGGAAGAGAACATCAATAGGGATCTTCAATATTGGGTTAAAAATAGTTTCTTGGTTCAACAGGAAACAAAGATCGGCTGCACTTAGTTCGACATGTAGGTTTCAACCCGGTACAAAAAATACCTGCATATGAATTCGAAAAACAGAAATTAAACAATGGCGGGAGCATAAAACATAAAATAGATATACACATAGATTATCTGATGGATCCCAAAACCGGGACTACCAAATTGATTTTTCATTTTTGTTCATTTCAATGTTACAATACATATATATACATGCCGAAGCATCCATAAACCCCAATCCATTAACCATGGATTAGAATATAACTGTAGCTCCCTTGATAGTATCTACAAAATACCATGGATAGAAAACTATCATGCCCAAAACCATGTGCGAAATCCATGCACAAAACCGTAGGTAGGTCCGCCCACCTAATATAGGGTCCAAAACAATTTTCCCGAGCCACTGCCCCGGACCCCTGAACCGCATACTTCCCTGTGACCCCCCAGCAACACCCATTGCAACGTACAACAATGGTTTTTTCTCCCCCATGAACCCCCCCCGTATGTGGGGTAGTTGTGGAAAGAATATAACACAACCCAACACTACAAAGGCAAAGTACATTGCTGCAAGTTAGGCAACATGTGAGGCCATCTGGATGAGAAAGATTATAGTTGGTTTGTTTGGTTAGTAGATGGATCTAACTGTGATTTACCATGATAATTAGAGTTGTATCAATCTCTCTAAAAATCCAATTTTTCATGATCGGTCCAAGCATATAGATATCCGATATCATCATCTCAGAGATTGTGTATTGAGGAAGATTATGTTGTTGGAGTACATTCCCACAAAGGAGCAAGATGCTAACATTTTGACAAAGGCATTATCAAAATGCAAATTCGAGTTTCACGGAGATAGGATCAGGGTAGCTGATAATATCCTGCTTGTTGAGAGGGAGTGTTGAGAAATGGAAACAAGAAATTCCAATTTAATTTGTCCTTGAATTAAACTGGGAATTAAAATCGAATTATATTCTCATAGAAACTTGTAAATAGTGTAATTCCCCACTTAAATATTATCCTGGAAATTTTATTAATGTTTACATTATCTGAAAATATTGAGAAATATTGGTCTAATATAAAATCCATGGTTTCTATTATTTAAATTCCGAAATTACTTTCTCAAATTGAATCTTAGGTAGGATGTGGTCTCCTTCCATTATTTAAAATAATATATGTATTCATATCACATTCCCCAATGTACCCTCACATTTACTAGGGAGAAGACATGGTCCTCTCCATGTAAGTACATCTCACATTCCCCAATGTACCCTCACATTTACTAGGGAGAAGACATGGTCCTCTCCAACTAATTATTAATATATATATTCATTTCACATCCCCCAATGTACCCTCACATTTACTAGGGTGAAGACATGGTCCTCTCCATGTAATTACATCTCACATTCCCCAATGTACCCTCACATTTACTTGGGAGAAGACATAGTCCTCTCCATTTAATCATCAATATATATATTCATCTCACATTCCCAAATGTACTTTTCAGATTTACTTGGGAAAAGACATGGTCCTTTCCCATTAAATTCCAAATTTTATATTCATGTCACATTTCCAAATGTACTCCCAGCTTTACTTGGGAGAAGAGAAGTCAACTGTAAGGATGGATGAGAAGTTAATGACATTAATGAGAGGTGGTTGAGGAGGAGAAGGGAAGGAGGGTATAAAAAGGGAAGGGGGGGTCTTGCTTAGGGGGGGGGGTTGGTTGTGATTGTTTGGACTTGTTGTGTTTTTGGAGACCTTAGGAACCTGTGGAGGTTTCTCGGGTTGTTGAGAGGAGGGAAGTATTATTATCTTGGTCTGAATCTTTCATCTTGGACACACACAATGCATCTGGTTGGACTTGGGCTCAGAGGGCTAGGGAACCTGTGGAGGTTTCCTGGGCTAGGGATTATTTCATAGTTGACTGGGAGATAAATCTAGTTGGGTCTGTCAAGAGGAGTGTTGAGCAGGAGCAACAGGACAAAGGTATCTACATCAGCCACCGGTACAGGTATTCCTCCATAGACTACTCTTGTAAAGTTTATTAGAATGAAATATTCACCTTAATTTATGTTGATTATAATGTAAATGATAAAATTTTATTTGTTTAAAAGCCATGTAAGTAAGTAAGTTATCTCCTCTTATCACATTTAATTTCAGAAGAAATTAGATCTGTTAGTAGACCCTAGAATAGGGCTCTTACACATGGTATCAGAGCTTTGGTTCAAAATCTGGACCCAAAGCCCACTAAAACCCAAATGCCGCTAGAAGGAGGACTTGAACCTCCGACCTTATAGCTGTTAAGCTGTTGTCGTTAACAGCCTTTACCCATGAGAGCATCTAAATTTTGGTGCTCCGCAACCCAATTAGAGCATCTTAATTCTGGCGCATGTAATATTAAAGAAATGAAATAAAGAGCCAACTTATTGATCCCCTAATAATTGTCATAATGTTCAAAAGCAAAAACATGAAAAGTCATATTTTATTAAACAACAACAATCTTAACCTTAGTCTGTTTTATGGATCCACCTTAATACTGTTTAATGAAAAAAAAACAAAACAAAAACCCCACCGCCCCACTCTCGAAATCCAAAGCTTGTCGACTGAGCCAGCTGTGAAGAAGCAGAGCCTAGTATACAAAGCAAGGGCTGCCACGGCTGGCCTACAGGAGAATTGGGTCGATGTGGAGACAGATGAGGAAACCCATTTAAGCGGGAGCTCAGATAGGAACGACGAGAAGGAGTTGGAGGAGGTTTCGGAGGAATGGAGGAGGAGGGAGATTTCCTGGCTCTGCGAGGAATTGCCTGCACATGACCCAGCTATCATGATCAGAATCCTCAACCGACAACAGAAATGGATTCAGCAGGAGGATGTCAAATATATCATCATGCATCTTCTTCGAATACGCGAAAGCAATATCGGTCATAGAGTGTATAAATGGCTGATCTAGCAAGATCGGTTTGAATTTGACCCTGAACTTGCTAGTAAACTAGCAGACATTCTGGCCAAGGACCTCAAGTTGTAAGATGTCGTGATGTGTTTGATGATATCATTAACAAAGGCTATGTGCCTTGTGAATCTACATTCAATTTCTCATTTTAGGCTTACAAATAAATTAAGTGCCCTTCAATCTTCTATATCCAACGCATTCAGATCATCTACTTGTGTCACACATCCATCATTGAATCCCATCATTCTTAATTGATCATGAACTGGAAGAAATGGCATGCTCTTTCATGTCAGAATGTTCAATTCTCATCACTGTAGAGAGTATTCTCATGTCCTTGCAGCAAATGCAATCTGCATGCTAAGTTGTGTAGCCAAAAAGGTTCATTCTCTCTGTGCTTACTGTGTTAAAATTTTCGACTCTGTTTCAGTCTCTTTAATCCCTTCCCGAGAGTCAGAATCACTCATGGACTCAGAACTCCCCTCATTAAACTCGTCCTCTGAATAAAAATTAGTGTCTTCATTTCCTGCTCCATTTTCAATAACTCTAGCTTTAGGTTTCAAAAACTCTTTCAATGGATCCAATATGTAAGGCTCCATCAACTCCCAAACCAAGATTGCATCCTTACCTTGACATCGTATCTGAAACTACTTTCCCTTCCTTTTTATGACACAATTTATTGACTTCATTCTCAAGGCTTTCCCAACACATTCAACATCTTCAACTTTATAGTTTGGTGCTTAAAATATAACATCTCCAGAGGTGCTCTTACGTCCACCATACATATACCAGCATGCTATAACACTGGGGAGATAGCCACCGATGTATAAGCCGTGGCATTACCATCTGTCCCCCTGGTCTAAATTGATTTGCATAAAATCGAAAACTACCATGACTCATAGTAGAAAAATGAGGCAGTATGTCTTCAGCTTGAATTTTCAATCGATCAACTGGTTTCAACCATTCATAAAATGTGTCGTATATGTGTGCTTTCAATACATCCTGTACCTCAAATTTTTCATTTAACTCAAAATGAACTTCAAAGTCTTGTTCTCATCATAGGATTCTACCTTAGCACCAAACAAAAATATAGCAATTAAAATCTCACGCTGCTCTGCAACAAGTTTCAAGCTGAGACGCTTATTAACATTTTTGTCGCCCAAATTGAGCAATGGTTTTATTTGTAGCATCAATGTGGGCTCAACGTCATATTTCTTATGACACATTTCATCATACAATTGTTTGATCCTTTCTTCTTGACTAGCATTGAGATATCCCTCTAGCATTATGTTGCACATCTTGATTTAATACCAATTGCACCATCCCTTTGCAACTCTACAAAAAACCCCTCAGCCCTCTCCAGCATGCCACATTTAATCAAGGATTCAAGATATATTTCATAAGCTGCCCGATTAGGTCGACACTTTGCCATACATTGAGAAAATGTGGATTCTACTTCACCATACATAGACAGACACATATACATTTGCATCAAGTCCACATAGGATGGCTGCAGTGGCTTCAAACCACTATCCTCAAATTGCTTCATAAAATTTTCCGCATGTTCTTTTTCTTGGGCTTTTGACATTATCTCAATAATTTTCAGATAAGAAATCACACTCATGGAGACTCCTTCCTCCTACATTTTTGTGAATATCTCCAAAGACTTCATAGGTTGTCCAACCTTGGCATAAACTTCCATTTGATACACATAAGCCTGAGAAGTGAGATCTACAGCAGTGTCAACTAACTTTGCCCAAGTTCTTTCAGCCTCTTTTACATCTGCATGTCTTGAACAAACCCTGAGTATTGAGACAAGTAAGTCTCTACTTTCCTTAAATCCTGCTTGCTTCATCTCATTTCTTAGATAAACTATTCTTTCATGATCTATACAATCTTGGTAGCTGTGAAGCCATATTAAACCTTCATAAATATCCTCCTTTATCCTATGCCCTGCTGTTTTCAAATTCTGAAACACAGCTTCTGTTGGTCTTAAATGATGTTTCGCAGTCCCTCCTGTGCCACGTAATAGGGCCTTAAAAAGAGAATTTTGTAAGCTGAGACTTGGCTGATACCCTCCAAGTTGAATCATGCGATTGTATATGTCACAGGCTTCATCAACAAAACCTTTAACCGGTGCTTCAATGTAAGCCACAATGAGAAGAATGAATGCTAGTGAGCACACCTACAATCTTCAGTGAGAAATTATTTAATGATGATGGCAAGAACAAAGTTGATCCTATAGTGTAGAAGAGATCAAAGAATGAAGTTGATCCTATAGTGTTGAGGTCAATAATGAGGTTGATCCTATAGTGTAGAAGAGGTCAAGAACGAAATTGATGCTACAGTGTAGAAGAGATCAGTGGACAGTAATACATACCTCACCACCACTGCCTTGATGCAATGTATGCTATGAGTTTAGTTCAAGGTTTAAGCAGGATCCAAGTATATATATATTATAACAAAGAGTACACTGTGGTAAACCAATGGTACATGCAATTTTAGTATTTGTACATTCGTGAGCGCTCTGGCTTTGTTGGATACATGGATAACGATTGAGCAAGCTCCATTGCATAATATAATAGGAGCCAATATATCAACGTGAAAAGCACACAATGCACATCTCCCAGAACGATTAGGGCCTTTGTTTCCTTCACTGTTATATTTGTGTATCTTAGTACACCCAAAAGCAATGCATACCCACTAAATATAAAGGATATTTGTGGCAAAGGTGGCCTCATAATATTCTTGGAATACATAACCAGGGGTGCCCATCTTCACCTTAAAATTGTTTACAAGGGGCCCAGTTTTCATGCTTCCAAAGCTAGAGATAATGGTCGAGTCCCTATGAAAATATGTCTTCTATGTACGCATGAGACATGTTTCAAACCCATCATCAATTTTAACAGCAGGTTTCATCTCCCCTCCTTGGAAGCAACCTTCCCTAATCTTGCAAAATCCTCAATATACCCAATAAACAATACTCATAGCATGTCTCCACAATAATGAGAACCATCTTGATAAGCATGAGAACCATCCTGATAAGCATGGCATCTCTATTATTGAGGAATTTGGGTTGTTCTCAAAATTTTCACTAGATAGTCTGTCTGCCCCCTGCAAATTTAATGTGGTAGGTGAACAAACCAACGCAGGAGCATAGCCATATGCATTTGGAGTGGCTCAACCAATTTGCATAAAAATGGAAGCTGATCTGCCCAAGTGCATGTGATTATTTCTAGCATGTTCTCATGCATACGAGCCTTTGTTAGCATGATAAACTAAATGTTGGTCAAATAATGCATTTGACGAAGCGTTGAAATTCTGACATAGGTTGATTACATATATCCTTCATTTTGGATGGCAATTGCAATAATGTACATGAGTACGAATGCATACCAAATGTCAGCCCAAGGAGTTGATGGCTTTATGAATCAATCCTTCTCTTCCAAACTTTTCTTCGCAAAATAGTATCTAAATGCAATAATGTTGATCAATTGTAAATTCAACAGTGTTGATCCATTGTAAAAACGGCCAAGGTAACTTGTTTCTCCAACACCACAACCCTTTGCCTACTCTACTGTGCCATTAAAATCAATGTGCTCTAATAGGCAGCACTTTACCCCAGAAAATCTGATAGCCAGCTTCAATCTGCATACTCTCTGTACGCAACCTAAAGTTGTTAAGATTCTTTCATCTTGAGCATAGTTTGAATTGGCTAGTTGAGGCCCAAATTCAAGGTTACAGCCTTGCAGACTCAATGCTTTCTGGGTAAAGTGTTTGCCAACAACATTGCATCAGATCAGTGCTTCAAACCCAGAATATCAGCAATAGTGCATATCACTATCACTTGGCAGAATAAAATGACAGAGCAGTGTTGAGCCCTAAACTTTACTAACTCAAGATCAAAACAAAAATCGTGGCCTAACTCATTTCCATAACTGGTGAAATGGTTTTTAGTATCTGTTGGTTTATTTGTAATTAAAATTTCATATCATAGTATTTATCATCAGTTGTGATCTCTGTTTTAGAAACAGGTTTCAATTTTGTGGCTTTGTTGGTAATAGGATGGAGATGTAGTCACAATTACTATGATGTTGTTTCCTAATGGCGGAAAAACTATTGTCTGACCCATATCCATTAGTCAGACATGCTCATGAAGATGTGTAGTGTGGTAGCAAGTTCTGGTTTAATTGTTATGATCATCAATGGATACAGTGGTCATGGCAAAACCTTTTTTTCTTAAGCCCAGAAACTTGCAGAAAGCATCACTTTAGACAAACTGAATCCAGATTTCCTAATGGCAGAAAAACTATTGTCTGACCCATATCCCTTAGTCAGACATGCTCATGAAGATGTGTAGTGTGGTAGCAAGTTCTGGTTTAATTGTTATGATCATCAATGGATACAGTGGTCATGGCAAAACCTTTTTTTTCTTAAGCCCAGAAACTTGCAGAAAGCATCACTTTAGACATTATTTCCCTGCGTGGTCTGTGTCTGTTTATGACTACCTGCATAAATATCAGGTTACTGTATTTTAATCTTTGGTTGATGTCCATCCTCTGCCTCCGAAACGCCAATAATGTGTGTCCTACTTATGGTGTTGTAGGTTGTTGTTCTCTGCAGCCTTCTTGATCTGTATTGGTGTATGGTTTTGGACCCTTTACCTGATCTTTTTCGTATGCTTCAGAGCCTCTGATGATTTACTTTACACTGATGTCTGTGTAGATCCTTTCCCTCTTTCATCTGCTTATCCTTGAAGGTTATTGTTTCTGAGCCTTTAACTGAGATCCATCCTTTGCTTCGGGGACAATGATGATGTACATTCTACTTGATATGTAGATTGTTGCCCTCTGCAATCTTCTTATCCTTATCAGGTTATAGTTTCTGAGCCATTTTTTGATATCCTTATCCTTTTGATGTGCAGTCCAATCACGAGTTTGTAACTTTGTGGAACGTTTCCCTCTGCAATATGCTTATCCTTTGCTGAAGAACTGCCGAGATTTAGAGTGGGAGCACAGTTCTATCCTTTTTCCTTGGCCTGTTATCAAGCTCAGGGGGCCACATTTGTTCCTCTTTATAGTCCCTTTTTGCAACTTTCTGACATGAGGGATATCAGTGATCATTCATATAGATAGTTCATTACCTCCTTTTATGTTTAAGATTAAATCATATTGCAGTAGCGACTGTAAAGTGTGCCTTGTTAGTGAAAGGGATTCAGACACAAACAATTTTCTAGTTTTCTAGAGCAAGAAGAAACTTAATATGCAAAATAGCACTTGGAAACTTGCACGTGATAGACCATAAAAGCTAAATAAAGAACCTGAGTACAGCCAAAGCTACATACAAATTGGATGGATATGTAGAGATTCATTGCCAAGCATTTTACTCCAGGCAACATTATTAGCTGACATAGTGTTTGGCCTCCCTAGTTAACGGATGGGACTTCATTCTGTTTCTGCTGTCAGGTCTATGTTGCTAGTAATAGTCCATGACAGAAAATAAATTGTTTCTTTGGGTCCAATCGTGCTTTCCAGACTCTAGAGTCTCTCGGTTCTTCTTTCTCTAAGGGAACTGGAGCTAAAAGTAGTTCAATTTCTACTGAACTCTGTTAAGTGTTACTATCTATAGGAGCTTGCTCGCATTCTTGCAATTTTGAATATTATTGATTTTTATTGATTGTTTTTGACAAATTCTAGTTCAAACCTCCATCACCATGGGAGCAGTTGTCTTCCAGTTAATTAATCTCATCATTGGACAGTTCTTGCATGGTGACAATATCCTTACAAGATTATATTTATCTTCAAGTTGTTCTCCAAACAACCATCTTCAAGTGATTAACTGTCTTCATGTCATGAAAATAATTTGGTCTTTTGTTGGCTAGACTGAGACGACTACAGTTAGGGGATATCACCTAGGCTTGGACACATCTTCGGATCCGAGGAGTCTCCTGTAAATGGTATGTTATATTGACCCAATCGTCTAAGGCCGATCTTCAAAGAAGTTAGGGAGTCTTTTGTAGTTTTTCCAGCTTCTTTACATTTAAAAGCTCCCATATATAGTATGACTTGTTGACCCAACGCGCTTAGGCTCATCTCCAAAAAAGCTAGGAGTCTTTTGTGATTATCCCAGCGTCATTACATTTGAAGATTGTTTCCCTCGTACCTTCATGGCTTCAAAAGTGAGAAAGAGGATTTATTTTAAAACAGATCTTCAACATACTTCTACTACAAGCTGGTTCTATGTTGATGTTATGACTGTGTCAAATACATTTTACAAACAGAGCTAGATTCTCCCTTTGAATAATAATAATAATAATAATAAGTTCATGGCCAAGCCAGACATGAAATTGGTTTATGAGACCCCTTGTTTCTGGGACAAGGGATCCGCCTCCTTGCAGTGATTTGACTACTAAAGTCTGTGGAGGTTTACCTTCTCTACGCCGCTCTAGATTTGAATCTATGACCTCTTACAAAGAAATACATGTTATTAACTATTAAGCCCACCAAGGTCATTATAAGCTTTATCTTTGTACAAATTTTAATCTTAACATTGCATGCTTTCTGTAGATGAATGATTATAGAAATAAGCAGATGAGGTTGTTAAGCTTCTTGGAACCTATAAATGGAGACACCATATCTGCAATATAGTGAGGATGTCACAACGAAGACCTAAATTTAGTTTATGGTTGTAATGCTCATGACTTCTGTTGACTAGCACCTGTCATTTAAATACCCTCTACTTTAAACATGGGGATATAGTATAGAGTGGCTTGAGTTACTACGAAGCCCAAAACATGCCAAGAGTTTTCCCTAAGTGATATAGTACTATACTTACCATTAGATAGTTTTTTTTAAGGCATGGTTAATTGGTTAAAGTGTTCTTAATTGAATTGAACTTGTCCAAAAATAGATTTTCGCTAGAATGCATCAATCTAGCATGGTGAGATTCAATGTAATGGTTTCTTCTAATACATACATATTAAGCCTAGTCTTGTAACTAAGTATGCTTTGTCATGTTGTTTGTTTATTAAGACAAAGAAATCTAGAAAGTAATCAAGAAATTAGTTAATAATGAATAGGTATAGGTAACAAGGAAAAACAATAAAACTAGCAGGCAAACAATCCAAAGAAAAATGGGCTGACATGATGTAACCTAAGGTTGAGGAAAAGAGGATGCCAACAATTATTGCATGGTGCATAACAGATGGAGGCCTGACAAAGATGGTCTAGTGGGGTAGAATTTTCTAGTGAAAACATAGATTGAATACTATGGACTTGTGTAAGGCTTACTGTGATAGTTATTTTTAATGATCTTAAATTAAATGAGAAGATCAATTCGTAGAGAATTTGGGATTTTAGAATGGAAGCAAAAATAATCTTAAATTAAATGAGAAGATCATTTCATAGAGAATTTGGGATTTTAGAATGGAAGCTTATTTAGTCAATAAAAGACCAGTGAAAATATTAGGATACACTTTTACCCTTATTCTAGTGTTGAATAAAAATGTCGTGAAAAATAATGTGTCTCTAGTTTTGGATAAAAGGACCCTCAACTTTCTTCGCAACTTTTGTGGTCACTGGCCACTTATGAAAGGAGTAGGCATCTTTAGAAATGCGGTGCCATTTAGAGGGGAAATACTAATAGCAGCAGGGCAAAGGCAATTATTCCATTCGTTTAATTATTTCTCATTTGTCTGGTCATATTGTGAGCTGCAGTATATATCATGAAATTGTTTTGGTACTAGTAAACAATGATTAAATATATAATAAATTTGAACCTTTTGACATTTAGAGGACATTTCTCTCAATTTACAAAAAAAAATAAAGTATGAAAATCATGTTGGAAACAATTTTTGAAGTTTTGAGTCTTTTATTTTCAAGATTAACTAAATGGGTTTGGAAGATGAAAAACCATCAAATTGGAAGAGTGGGAATTTTATATTCACTAAGGTTTTAAAGAAATTATATGCATAAAACTTATACTAGCACCTTCTAGTGGAATTGATAGTGCACTAATCCGTTGCTTGCCATTATTTTGGTTTTGGTACCACCTTATAGCATATTCGGGTTCAAATGCTATTTTCCATGACAGACAGTTGAATCTGTTTCAACTCTAATTGTTATTGAGGGGTTCCACAAGGATGTCACATGAGCGTTTATGATGCCCATTTTAACGTAGATAGCCACCTATGTTAAGGTTCTATTTTGCAGTTCCATGTTGTTATTTATGAACATTATATACATTTGGTTGGACACGTGAAAATCAATTGATGGATTTGGTATTAATGATGGAAATGTTGGATGTATGACCAAATGTATGACTTACTTGGTTACAATTTATCTAGCGCATGACTTGTCAGAGTTATTGTTGCATCGTATAGGCTTATATAGATATGATTTATCTAATCGATGACTTAGAGAAACTATGATATATCTGATGTAAGATTTATTTCCAGTATGAACAACAAAAAATGACACGTGGACACTAGGCTTAATAAACATGATGTTTAAGATCATGTATCTATATCTATTTTGTGGTTATATATATGCATGGATGAGAACTAAACTACAGATTGGAAAGAACCGTATGATAACCAAGATCTACTATTCCATTGGGTAAGGTCGAGATGACCAACGAGGAAAGGTACGATGTACATTGTCTATTACATTTGGTATCTACTTGATATGCACTCTTATGACATGAACATTGTCTATAACATTTGGTATCTACTTGATATGCACTCTTATGACATGAGTAAAATGCAAATGACAGGTGGCAAGACGACCTGACTGGATTATTTGATGACAAGTCCAACCAGCTCTGTAGTGTGGTCCGTGTTAGGGCGTTGACCCTAGTTCTAAAGGAGGGGTGGAGGCATTTCCCACCGTGTATCCTCCGAAACCTGGAATCGTGGGAGGGCAGTGGTGGACACGCTCCCCTAGACATGTGATGACGATTGCCAGTTGCCTGTTGGGGAAGTTAGGTCGATATATTCAACGCTTCCACCATGTCAGTTTTATCAGTGGTTAGTATGGCCGTTGCCACTGATAAAGCAGCAGAGGACGGATAGGGTGGGGACGGAAGTAGGTCAAGATGGATAGGAGGATATAGATCAGTTGGAGACTCTTGATGGGAAGTAATGTCATTGTCTGACTTATCAAATTTTATTGCTATAACTCTCTCTGATTTGCTACGCTTTCGAACTCCTTGTATCTTTTCATTCTAACTTCGAGACGAAGTTTTCTAAAGGAGGGGTATGTAACGCCCCACTTAAATCTTATCCTGGAAATTTTATTAATGTTTACATTATCTGAAAATATTGAGAAATATTGGTCTAATATAAAATCCATGGTTTCTATTAGTCAAATTCCGAAATTACTTTCTCAAGTTGAATCTTAGGTAGGATATGATCTCCTTCCATTATTTCAAATAATATATGTATTCATCTCACATTCCCCAATGTACCCTCACATTTACTAGGGAGAAGACATGGTCCTCTCCATGTAAGTACATCTCACATTCCCCAATGTACCCTCACATTTACTAGGGAGAAGACATGGTCCTCTCCAACTCATTATTAATATATATATTCATTTCACATCCCCCAATGTACCCTCACATTTACTAGGGTGAAGACATGGTCCTCTCCATGTAATTACATCTCACATTCCCCAATGTACCCTCACATTTACTTGGGAGAAGACATAGTCCTCTCCATTTAATCATCAATATATATATTCATCTCACATTCCCAAATGTACTTTTCAGATTTACTTGGGAGAAGACATGGTCCTTTCCCATTAAATTCCCAATTTTATATTCATGTCACATTTCCAAATGTACTCCCAGCTTTACTTGGGAGAAGATAAGTCAACTGTAAGGATGGATTAGAAGTTAATGACATTAATGAGAGGTGGTTGAGGAGGAGAAGGGAAGGAGGGTATAAAAAGGGAAGGGGGGGTCTTGCTTGGGGGGGGTGTTGGTTGTGATTGTTTGGACTTGTTGTGTTTTTGGAGACCTTAGGAACCTGTGGAGGTTTCTCGGGTTGTTGAGAGGAGGGAAGTATTATTATCTTGGTCTAAATCTTTCATATTGGACACACACACTACATCTGGTTGGACTTGGGCTCGGAGGGCTAGGGAACCTGTTGAGGTTTCCTGGGCTAGGGATTATTTCCTAGTTGGCTGGAGGTAAATCTAGTTGGGTCCGTCAAGAGGAGCATTCAGCAGAAGCAACAGGACAAAGGTATCTCCATCAGCCACCGGTACAAGTATTCCTCCATAGACTACTCTTGTAAAGTTTATTAGAATGAAATATTCACCTTAATTTATGTTGATTATAATGTAAATGATAAAATTTTATTTGTTTAAAAGCCGTGTAAGTAAGTTATCTCCTCTTATCGCATTTAATTTCAGAAGAAATTAGATCTGTTAGTAGACCCTAGAATAGGGCTCTTACAAATAGTGAATTAAGTTTAATTAACTTAATTAGCTTAGGAATTTTGAGTTGGAAGTCTTTATGTAGTAATGTATATGTTCTCTCTAAATTTTAGGGGTCTAGGATGAGTTTATTTGAGTTGTAATTAGATAACTCAGTTTGAATGAGTTATAGACAATTAAACTAGTTATAATTGTTTATGGAACTAGTAGAAGTCTAGTAGTGAGTTGGTGCACCGGTGCATCATCTGTGCTACTTCAGCTATCTAGAGATTCACTCAAGAGAAACGCATGCATGTCAGTTCAAAGAAAGACCCAGTTGAGACTAGAGTGCAAGGACAATGTATTACCATTTGTATAATGATTCGAGTTGTATAGATCATGCATGCAATCAGAAGAGGACCTGGATTTGGATTGCATAGTTATGGAAGAAGGAATTCCCAATTAAATATGGGCTATTCCTAACAGGAATTGTGCAAGGAGATAGGGGCTCAGTGGGCAGCAAAAATTGGCTAAGTATTGGTTAGTGCAAGCTTGTGAAGTGAACAGTGGATCATACTTGTCCGGAATCGTTCTTGTGAGAACAATATTTGTATAATCACTCAGATTTCTGATTAATAAAATAGATAGTCGGGGTTTTGAGCAGTGGCTTTCCCTAGAGAAACAATTGTGTTATGTGTCTTTGATTATCTTCCTCTTGTTGATTATTGTTTTCATCGATCAATGGTTTCCATTGTTTAAAGAGTAGATTAGATTCTTGTCTTGTGTGTTAGTACATTACATAAGCTGTGAATCTATAGGAAAATCTACATATGTAGGTACCTCAATATTGGAAGGAATGGGTGGTTATTAAGAAATGGCATACTTGTAAAACTAGAACATACTTTAGGAGAATTGGGAAACTCTACAATTGAATTTTCATTAGAGAATAATTCACATCAATGAGAGAATTGGCATGTTACGATGGGGTTATACTCCAGTTGGTAAATTCTTAGTGCAGGGACCAACTATATATATATATATATATATATATATATATCTATTAGTATTTTTAGTATTCCCAAATTGGAGTGGGCACCGCTATTATAATATTTCTGAAAACAAACATCACTTATCCTTCCACTAGCACTTTCAAAGCAAAGTGACAAAAAAACAAGAGAGCCCAAGCAGATTTTAGAGTGGGTCATGAAATGAGCGTGGCACAAAAGGAAGTGGCAGAGGGTCTGGCAGGCGCAGGTCCCATCGGGCAGGGAGCAGTTTTTCTTAAGTATCAAAGTGATGGGGCCATGCTACATGGTGATATTCAGAATTGGTATTTAGAAACCAGATTCCAACAATTAAAATAGAATGCATAATGGTGTTTTGCGACTCTAGGTAGACTGGGACGTAGCAGGTAGAATTTCTAACAATATAGCAATCAAGCTCATGTGTTTGGTAGGATCGCCCTTTATTGACTAGCGTTCCCAGCACGAGAAGATAGAAAAACCACAGACTTATAAAATGGTGAAGTGTAATCCTTTTCCTCAGTGTTGACATTATTATTTACCAAGCGAAATGTGGGCAGTTGGTTTCCCTCCAAACCTTGAGGGTAGTTATAAAATTTACACAAGATTTTGATTAGGCTTTACATTTATTTCCTTCCTAAATTTAAAAATAATTAGTGCCTATGCACCCAGTCAATTTCAAAAGTAACCTTAATCATTGCAAAAGAGAAATTTTTTAACCCTTCATAATTGAACACAATATTGAAATTTTAACCTGAAACCCATCTCAATTGTTGCAAAAGGACTTTGAGCCTTTCACAAATAAACACATTACTACACCTTTCACAAGAGAAAAACACATTCGAGATTTGAAAACAATGTTGAAATTTTAACCGAAAAACTGCCTCGTTAACTCACAAGGAAAATCAATCATTTCAAAAATAAACGTAATATTGCCCTTTTCATAGAAAAAAACAAATACAAGAGTTTAACTTTTCTTCGCTGCTAAATACTAAATAACTTCAAGCCTACTATATAATGCGATACAGTGAGACAATATTAAATACTATTCACTCTACACACAATATTTCACGAAAAAGACAAACGAGACATTCCAAACACCTATGCATCCCTACACAAATATTGTAATTGAAGATTAAACGCTATTAAAAAGAGACAACATTAGCATACCTTCGTCCAAAATTCCAACGGAAACACAAAAGAAAAACAAACACAACAATTTTATTTCTCCAGGATGCATTGAGGAGGCCTTTGCCCTTTTTTTACATACACTCCCCAATTGGATTTGTTGGATTCTTCCCATGTGTTTTACCATCTTACAGCCTCTCCTATTTATAGTGTCTCTCTTCAAGAATGGGAAAACTATTTATAACTGTTAGAGAAGACAAGTATCTGTTGAATCGACGAACGGTAAACTTTCTCAATAGGTTCCTATTCGAAATCCCTTCAAACAGTTGAATCTGCACTGTGGACAATTGTAAAGACCCACAACAATTAAGCTCCAACCTCGATATAGGGTGAAAACATTGTATTTCGATACGCATCAGTTGTGTGCAGTTTTTTGAATAATTCCCATAGTGTTTTGTAAAGAAATACTGTTGGGTATTTTTTTATTAAACATAAATTCATTTAGTTCGTCATCAGATTTATCTCTTTGTGTCTAGATTGAATCCCCAACTTGTCAAGTGTTTCAATCTAGTATTTATTTTAAATAGGAAACCCTTGTGTATATCCATATATAAATTCTTGCTGCATAGATTGTTTTGTGCATATCCGCAGAGAACTTTCTGTTGGTTTTATTGATCCGCTGACACCCAAAGAAATCCCCACTGGGTTCATTGTTTTGTGCATACCCACGTTTGAATCCCCGCTTGATTAAAATCTGTTTATACTGTTTTGATCAGTTATTGTGGTTTTTAACTGGATTCGGATAAATCCTTGCTATTTTTAGTAGATTTTGTTTTGTGATTCTCGAAATTTAGCAATCATGTCTTTAGGAATTCCTCATCAAATTGGCTCATTGGTATTCCCCGATAAGCTTTCGTATTCCGAGACGTCTTCTGATTGCTGCCTAGATGAGGCTGGAAAGCATATATCAGCTCAATGGAGGCCTTCTTCAGGTCTTAATTGCAAAACCCAGAGACCTAAAGTAGATTTTGATATGCACTTATTGCAAGTTTCTTCTCCCCCTGTAAGTCCATGTAGTTCTTCTCCGTCTGTCGAGGAATGGTGGAGGAGGACTGTTCATAGCCCAAGAGGACAAAATGTCGGGCTTCAGCCAGATTTGTCAGTGGCGTGCCAGGCATTTGAGGTTCAAACTCAAGTTGTCACTGCCACAGATGTGAAAGCCAGAGTTGGTGCCCAAATTGAGCAGAGTTTTGAAGAAAAGTTGCATGATTTGCCTCTGGATGCTGTGAAAAAGCATGGAGCGGGTGGGGTCCCTGTGTTTGTTATGCTCCCTCTAGATAGCATAAACCATAACGATACGGTCAATAGACGGAAGGCTATGAATGCCAGTCTTCAAGCCTTGAAGAGTGCTGGTGTTGAGGGAGTTATGGTGGATGTTTGGTGGGGTCTTATTGAATGAGAGGCTACAGGGTAGTATAATTGGTCTAGGTATAGAGAGTTGTTGGAAATGGTCAAGAAACGTGGATTGAAAGTCAAGGCTATAATGTCATTCCACTAGTGTGGAGGAAATTTTGGGGATTCTGCCAATATTCCATTGCCAAAATGGGTTGTTGAAGAAATAAACCATGATAATGATCTAGCCTACATAGACCAGTGAGGAGAAACTATGAGTATATTTCGATGGGATGTGATAATCTTCCAGTTTTGAAGGGAAGGACACCTGTTCAATGCAATGTTGATTACATGCGGAGTCTCAAGGAGAATTTTAAGGGTCTTTTGGGGGAAACCATTGTGGAAACTCAAGTGGGAATGCGTCCTGCAGGACAGTTATGGTATCCATCTTATCCTGAGAGTATCGGTACATGGAGATTCCCAAGGATTGGAGCATTTCAGTGCTATGATAAGTATATGATCTCTAACCTTAGATCCACGGCCAAAGCTACTGGAAAGTATGAGTGAGGTAAACTGATCCACAGATATCGCCATTTGCGTGAAAGAAAAGAACAACGGATTGCTTACGGTAAAGATAGCTTAGAAAGAATATGAGATCAGAGTAGGTTATCATCCAAAGCACTCAATCTGTCAGTTTCCATTGTCAACTATCCACTTTTCATACATGCAATGTGTTTACAGTAGGATATGAATTCCGCCACAAAACCTTTCTGCCCTTTTAAAATTTCTTAAACTCCATTTGCAGATTATAATTGAATATACATTTTCCCTATTATAAACTAAATACATACTCTTGCGAAACTTTCAATTCAGCTATGTGATTGCACAATGACATAATCTCATTGAAACTAATTGTTTGTTTCTTTAAATATAAATTAAGAAGATTATTTAACAAACTAGTCATGCATGCATGGGCCCATAGGTCTCAAGGGTTCAACATAGCTCTAATACCAAGTGTAGGTACCAACCTCTTCCCTAAGACCAACTTCCCTCCAAGATAACCAACAATGTTGCCATGTTGTTTTCCTATTCCATTTATCAATTTTCTTGAGTGTATAGAAACCCCCATCTCTTAGATCATGAATCAATTGAGGATGTAACCTATGGAAGCCCCTACTCTTGATTCATGGATCTATCCCAATTTGGGTTTGTCTCCTTTTCTTACAGGTCACACCAACCAATGTTCATGAAATACGAAGTTTCATGGGCATGGTAGGGTATTATCGTAGATTTGTCGAATGGTTTTCGAAGATAACAAGCCCCATTACCGAGCTCCAAAGAAAGATCAAGAAATTCATTTGGACTGAAAAATGTGAAGAGGCATTCCAAAGGTTAAAGGTGTTATTAACAACAACACCAATTTTGAAGGTGTCGGATATGTAACAAGAATTTTCCGTTTGCACTGATGCCTCCAAGGAAGGGTTGGGTTGTGTATTGATGTAGAAGGAAGAGTAATAGCTTATGCATCAAGGAAACTTAGAACCCACGAAGAAAACTACGAAACCCATGATCTAGAAATGGTAGCAATTGTTTATGCACTAAATATTTGGAGACACTACCTTCTAGGAAGGAAGTTTGATCTTAGGACTGACCATTGCGGGCTACAACACATATTCACTCAAGACCACTTAAATGCAAGACAAAGACGATGGTATGATCTAATTAGTGAATATCATTTTGATATCACTTACATAAAAGGAACGATAAATAGGGTGGTTGATGCTTTAAGTAGGAGGCCTTAGATATTTTCAGTGATTCCCTTAAAGACAAATTTGAGGGAGAAACTGCTTGATTTACAATTTAAAGCCACCTGGCATCAGGAGGTTAGCAAAACTTTGAGGGAGGATGAAATGAGGGTCCCAAAATATGAAGAATACTCCCTTGATAATTATGGGCTACTACAATTTCTGGGAAGGATATATGTACCACCGAATGAAGATAAACTCCAGTTAATCTTGAATGAAGCACATTGTGTAGTATACATGGCACACCTTGGGGTTAAGAAGATGAGTTTGGACTTGAAACCACTCTTATTTGGGAAAGGGATGTGGAAGGACATCGTAAACTTGGTAGCAAGATGCTTAGAGTGTCAACATGTAAAATTTGAACACAGGCATCCAGCAGGGTTATTGCAACCCCATGAGATACCAAAATCTAAATGGGAAGTTAAATCAATGGAATTCTTGTGGGACTACCAATGACCTCAAAAAGACATGATTCCATATTTGTATTGGTGGACACTTTGACCAAGAGATCCCATTTCATACCGGTTAAGACTACATATAAGGCACCCAAAATAGCTAGAGTTTTTATTAATGAGATTATGAGATTGCATGGAGTGCTTAAGAATATCATATCAGATAGAGGAGTAGTGTTTATAGGAAGGTTTTGGACTAGTTTCCAAGAAGCCTTGAGATCCCAGCTAAACTTCAACACTACTTATCACCTTGAGACAGATGGGCAGATAGAGAGGACTAATCAAATCCTAAAGACATGCTTCAGATGTATGTGATGGAACAACAAAGGAGATGGGAGGAGTTTATACTTCTCATGGAATTTTCTTACAATAATAGTTATCGGAGTTCCATCAAGATGGCACCATTTTATTTCTTGTATGGAAGATCTTGCAGAACACCTCTTAGTTGGGCCGACTAGAGGACTGAATATTAATAGGACCAGAAGTGGTGCAAGAGATGGAAGAACAAATGACTATGATTAGGGGAAAGCTAAAAGAAGCACAAGATTGACAAAAGAGCTATGCTGATGCTCATCAGGTAGACCGAAGTTATGAAGTAGGAGATAGGGTATTCCTAAGAGTAAGGTCCCAAAAAAAAGCTCTATAAGATTTGGAAAGGGAGAAAAATTGTCTCCACGGTTTGTGGAACCTTTTGAAATCTTAGAAAAGAAAGGGATGGTGGCATTTAAGCTTACCTTACCTCCATCTTTAGTGTGTATGCATGATGTGTTTCATGTATCTGTTTTGCGTCATTATATTTTAGAGCCTTTGCATGTTATTGAATTCGGTCATTTGCAAGTTTCGAACGAGCGAATAGTGATGGCCGAACCAGTTCGCATGCTGGACCAATAAACTTTGCAGCTTAGACGACAATTAATGGACTAGGTTAAGGTCCAGTGGGACAATTATAGTCCCAACTCATTTACTTGGGAGGACGTCGAGGAGATGCGTCATCGTTTTCCTTACCTATTCCAAGGACTTCGAGATGAAGTATAATATTAAGAGGGGGTGTATGTAGTGCCCCGCTCTAGTTGACCGACAGTGATATGACATTAACATTTATTTAGCCTTAAGGCCCACACATTATTCTTTGAAGACCTCAGATTGAGGATCCGGACACATGACTCTATTATTAGTGGTTGAGATATTAGTGGTTGTGATGTTTATGTATGTTCTCCATTGATATTATGATGAAGATATCATTAATGGTTATGTATGTTAACTATTGGTATTATGATGATTGTAGCATTAATGGTTATGCATGTTCTAATTGATATTATGATGATTGTAGCATAAATGGTTATGTTTGGGCTCTATTGAGTTTATGATGATGATAGATTTGAAGGATAGGTATGTTTTCTATTGATGTTACGATGTTGATAGCTTTGATGGATATGTATGTTTCCATTGATGTTATGATGATGATAGCCATGTTGGGTGTGTCCCCTATGTTACCTACTTGCATTAGTTCTGGTTCACAATGAACAATGATACGAATAACTAGGTGATGTTGATGATGCTATTATGACAATGACTAACAACGAGAAATCTTCTTACTCATGATTATTGAGTATGGAAGGAAACCACCAGAGGCACTCACATATGATGAGTTGATGACCCCTGGTTTGATGAAAATTTATATTTTGTCTTTGAAATTCTAAGTCAATTTTGAAACCCGCTATATATGTTTATCTATATTCTGATGATATGTTAGTGGTTATAGGCATGAATAGTTGCTTGGCCGAATGACTCCCATATGGGTGATGGGGTTGTACAATTGGATCGAACTACATGGGAGGGGTGGGGCAGTGTCCCTGATCTCACCCACTAGCACTCCCGCCGCAACTTGGGCTGGAAATGTTGAAACAACTTCGCCTTGAAGATAACGATGTCACTAGGGCAGGTCCCAAAGTTGGGTCGCTCATGGGGATTTTACCGGGGCGGCACGCATCAAGGCAGATTCCTTGATCCCCGACACCATTAGTCTCACTATATCAGGCAACATAAGAGATGATAGCGGTCTTTGTCTTTGCACCTATACCTTCCCCTTGTAGCCACTAAATGCTTGAAGGGAAAGTGGCATGACACCCTTGGAACTTCAAGGGAATTTCTTGAAGGGCACGACCAACTTGGCACCCTTGGCATCACAAATAAATTTTTAGGCATTGCACCCTTGGAACTTCAAGAGAATTTCTTGAAGGGCATGACCAACTTGGCACCCTTGGCATCCCAAATAAATTGTTAGGCATGACACCCTTGGAACTTCAAGGGAAGTTCTTGAAGGGCATGACCAAACTTGGCACCCTTGGAATCATTAAAAATAAATAAATTAATAAATATAATCAAGATATGAAAACCATGTAAATTCACATCAAGTGGTAAATGATGATTAGAACCGAGGTAATTAAATCCATAATAAAACTTGGGTTAAGGGGATCATAGGAAGAAATAAAATATTTTACCTTAAAAATTCAACCCTTCCCATGTTGGAAAATTTTAGGTAGATAATGTAACTTAATTAGGTAGAAAGGGGAAAAAGGAACATAAATGTAAGGATAAATATTAATCCGAAAATAGTTAAATCTAATTAAGAGAAGAGGATGGTGAATTAAAATAAGATTAATAAAATAAATTTTAGAGAAATTTAGAGAACCTCCATGTGGCAACAACCAACATAAGAATATCCATATAAGAGATAACTTGAGTTAAATTAGGGAGTAGATAGGGGATCAAATATTGACTTATCAATTGACTTTAGTAATGAACACAAATTAAGGAGTAAAAAGGGGGATCAAGAGACAACTAGGAGAAGAAATAGGAACCTTGTTGAGGGGAGGAAAAATATTAGCTTTAAATTAAAATTTAAGTAAATAATTTTAGAGACCCTTGATGAGAGAGTGACACATGGGTATAGATAGCTTGAGTTAAATTAGGGAGTAGATAGGGGATCAAATCTTGAATTATCAATTGACTTTAGTAATGAACACAAATTAAGGAGTAAAAAAGGAGATTAAGAGACAACTAGGAGAAGAAATAGGAATCTTGTTGAGGTGAGGAAAAATATTATCTTTAAATTAAAATTAAAGTAAATAATTTTGGAGATCCTTGATGAGAGAGTGACACAAGGGTGGGTGAATAATCAAAATATTGGATTAACAAAAATAATTAATGTTGGGTTGTGTTATATTCTTTCCACGACTAACCAACGTAGTTAAACGGGGGGTTAGAGGGGGGCTGTATTAGGTTGGGTGAACCTACCTATGGTTTTGTGCATGATTTTCGCACATGGTATTGGACGCGATGGTTTTTTCGGTTCATGGTATTGGATGCTTCGGCATGTATAAATATGTATTGTAACATTGAAAGGAACATAATGAAAAATCAAGCTGGTAGTTCCGGTTTTTGGGATCCAGGGAAAAATCTCTGTGCATATGTGTTTTATGGGTTATGCTCTCGCATTATTTATTTTCTTTGTTTAAGAATTCGTATGCAGGTAATTTCTGTACAGGGTTAAAACCTACATTTGGTATCAGAGCTGTTTTGGCTTTAAGGGGACGCCTTTGTTGCTGAGGGGTTTCGCTCGGGCCTGTGGTAGACCCTGTTCAGTGGGAGATCTGCGAGATCGATTCTGGTGGTGAAAGAAGATGGCGAGCAGTGGAAAGATCGAGATTGAGAATTTCAATGGTCAGAGTTTTGAGTTGTGGAAATTCAAGATGGAGGATCTGTTGGTTGATAAAGATCAGTGGATCGCGGTAGATCCGGGTACTAAACCATCGGGAGTGACCGATGAAGAATGGAAGAAATTGGATCGGAAGGCAAAGAGCACAATACGATTGTGTGTCTCAGATTCAGTATTGCTGAATGTATCAGGGGAAGCTACGGCAAAGGCTTTGTAGGTCAAGTTAGGGACTTTGTACCAATCTAAGTCTCTGGTGAATAAACTGTTCCTACGGAAAAAGTTGTATAACCTGAGGATGAAAGATGGAGACTCAGTGACAGAGCATCTGAATGCGTTAAATACTGTGGTAAGTCAATTATTATCTGTTGATATTAAAATTTCAGATGAAGATAAGTGCATCAGTCTATTGTGTTCTCTACCAGATTCGTGGGATAGTCTGGTTATTGCAATAGGTAGCAATGCAACTGCTTTGCAGTTTGATGAAATAGTCTCAGCCTTGCTGACGGAGGAGATGCGACGGAAGAATATGGACAACCAGAATGGTGATGCCTTGTCTGTACGAGGACGGTCCCAGAACAGAAACAAAAATAAGTCATCGAGTGGGAGATCTAAATCTAGAGGGAGATCTAAATCTCCAGGAAAACCTACAAAGGTGGTGTGCTGGAAATGCGGAAAGGAAGGACACTTCAGAAGGGATTGTAAATCTAAAGCTCCTGATAAAGGAAAGGGATCTGATGATTCTCCTTCTGCAGAGGCGAAAACCACCTCAGATGAAGGTGGGGATGTGTACTTGGCTTCTTCAAGTACACATGTAGATCATGAGGCATGGTTGATTGACTCAGGTGCATCCTTTCACTTCACTCCCCATAGAGAGTGGTTCTGCGAGTATGAGAAATACGATGGTGGTGATGTCTTCTTAGGAGATGATAGGAAGGCTAGAATCATTGGTCGGGGAAAAGTAAAGTTGAAGTTGCAAGGTGGAAGGGTTAGAACACTTCCAGGTGTTCTACATATTCCTGCATTGGCCAGAAATCTGATTTCTGTAAGCAAGTTGGATGATGCAGGTGTAAAGACGGTGTTCGAGAAAGATACCTGCAAGATGGTTCGAGGAGCACTGATATTGATGCGGGGAGTTTGGACTGGAACTCTGTACAAGCTGCAAGGTAGCACTGTTGTTGATGGGTGCAATAGTTCTATGGTTCCTGAAAATGGAGTAGAAAATCTAGTGGTCTCTGGAGAGAAGACCATGTTGTGGCATCAAAGGCTTGGACATATTGGAGAGAAGGGCCTTCTAATACTTCATGGTAAAGGTATGGTAGAAGGTATGAATGATAGCTCTCTGGATTTTGATTTCTGTGAAAATTGTGTGTATGGGAAGCAGAATCGAGTGAGTTTCCCCTCCGGTGGTAAGAGGACGAAACAGATATTAGAGCTTGTGCACAGTGATGTGTTTGGACCTGTGAAGGTTCCATCACTGGGTAAGTCTGTGTACTATGTATCATTCATAGATGACTTCTCAAGGAATACATGGATATATTTTCTTAAGAAGAAATCTGAAGTCTTTGACAGGTTTAAAGAATTTAAGGCTCTGGTGGAAAATCAGACAGAGAAGAAGATAAAGGTGCTGAGGACAGATAATGGTGGAGAATTTTGCAGCAAGGAATTTGAAGAATTTTGTAAGAAGTGTGGTATAGCACGGCAGAAGACTACTCCATATACACCTCAGCAAAATGGAGTCGCAGAAAGAATGAACAAGACGTTGATGGAAAGGGCAAGAAGCATGCTCAGTGGTGCCAGGTTAGGACAGGAATTCTGGGCAGAGGCGGTGGATACTGCACATTACCTGATCAACAGATCACCCTCATCAGCGTTGGAGGATAAGACTCCACAAGAAGTATGGACTGGTAAGAAACCCTCTCTTTCACATCTGAGGGTATTTGGATGTGATGCATATGTACATGTTCCAAAGGAGAAACGAACCAAGTTGGATAGTAAATCTAAAAAGTGCATCTTTATTGGGTATAAGGATGGTTTAAAGGGTTATAAGCTTTGTAACCCAGTCACACGGAAGGTTGTGTATAGCCGAGATGTGGTGTTCAGAGAGGTAAAAGATGTTATTCAATCTGAAGTCCAACCAAAGGAACCTGAGAAGATAGAGTTTGATCCAAAGGAGGAAGAATCAAACTCTGCAGCATAGGAGGAATCAGAAGATGAAGAGCCACAAACTCCAGCTGTGAGAAGATCAGGTCGAGAAAGAAGGCAGCCAGAAAGGTATAGTCCATCTGCTTTCAGTTCAAATTTTGCTTTGTCTGTTACTGATGATGATCCCAGAACTGTGAAGGAAGCAGTGGATTCAGAGGATGGAAAACTCTGGAAAGAGGCCATGGTTGATGAAATGGCATCTTTGCACAAAAATGAGGCTTGGGATCTGGTAGAGTTGCCGGCTGGAAGGAAACCCATTGGCAGCAAATGGGTGTTCAAGAAGAAGACTAATGCAGAAGGAAAGGTGGAGAAATACAAAGCTCGGTTGGTAGCAAAAGGTTATTCCCAGGTGTCGGGAATTGATTTTGGTGATATTTTTTCTCCTGTTGCCAAGGTAGCTTCTATTAGATTACTTTTATCTGTTGCTGCTGCTTTTGATTTTGAGGTAGAACAGATGGATGTGAAGACAACATTTCTTCACGGGGATTTGGAAGAGGAAATCTACATGAGGCAACCTGAAGGTTTTGCGGTGAAGGGTAAGAAAGAACTGGTATGCAAGTTAAAGAAGTCTCTGTATGGGTTAAAACAGTCACCAAGGATGTGGTATCAGAAATTTGATACATTTATACGGGGACTTGGCTTCACCAGAAGCAAAGCAAATCATTGTGTGTATTTTAAATTAATTGGTGACCGTGTTATTTATCTGGTCTTTTATGTGGATGATATGTTGCTGGTTGGAAATGACAAAGAAATTATCCAGGATTTGAAGACCCAATTGTCCTCCAAATTTGACATGAAAGATCTTGGTGCTGCAAACTATATTTTGGGCATGGAAATTAAAAGAGATCGGGCAAAGAGGAAGCTCTGGTTAAACCAGAGGAAGTATGTCGAGACAATACTGCAGAGGTTTAATATGAAGGATAGTAAACCGGTGAAGGTTCCTATTCCTGTAGGTGTGAGGTTATCTGCTGAACAGTGTCCCAAGACACAAGAAGAGGAAGAGGACATGTCCCGTGTTCCATATGCAAGTGCAGTCGGTAGCCTGATGTATGCAATGGTCTGTACTAGACCAGACATTGCACATGCAGTGGGAGTATTGAGCAGGTTTATGTCAAAACCTGGGAAGGAGCACTGGACAGCAGTGAAGCGGGTTTTCAGGTATTTGCGTGGCACTAGTGATTATGGTTTGTGCTACCAAGGAAGACCAGGATTGGACAGAGTGTTGGATATTCATGGTTTTGTTGATGCAGACTGGGCTGGAGATATGGATCAGAGAAGATCTACAAGTGGGTATGTGTTTAACCTATTTGGAGGTGCAGTCAGTTGGATGAGTAAGAAACAATCTGTAGTGGCACTATCAACTACAGAGGCAGAATACATGGCAGCCACTCATTCAAGCAAGGAAGCAGTTTGGTTGCAGAGATTGTGTTCAAGTATGGGGTTAGTACAGGGAGCTATAAGAATAGATTGTGACAGCCAAAGTGCAATTTTCTTGGCAAAGAACCCTGCTTATCATTCAAAGACAAAGCACATTGATGTTCAGTATCACTTTGTGAGGGATATGATAGAAGACAAAAAGGTGTTGTTGGTAAAGGTGGACACTTTGAAGAATACTGCAGATGCATTGACAAAATCTGTGAGCTCTGAGAAGTTCTCTTGGTGTAGAGAAACAATGGGTGTTTCAGGGCTGGAAAAATGACTAAGCTCTCCTGTGCCCCCCTGTGGAAAGAAAACAAAAAGTGGGAGATTGTTGGGTTGTGTTATATTTTTTTGGACCCTATATTAGGTTGGGTGAACCTACCTATGGTTTTGTGCATGATTTTCGCACATGGTATTGGACGCGATGGTTTTTTCGGTTCATGGTATTGGATGCTTCGGCGTGTATAAATATGTATTGTAACATTGAAAGGAACATAATGAAAAATCAAGCTGGTAGTCCCGGTTTTTGGGATCCAGGGAAAAATCTCTGTGCATATGTGTTTTATGGGTTATGCTCTTGCATTGTTTATTTTCTTTGTTTAAGAATTCGTATGCAGGTAATTTCTGTACAGGGTTAAAACCTACAATTAATTATACATGAAATGCCAAGTGTCACCTATCAGGACTCCTATAAAAGAAGGGGCAGGCCATGGGAGAATGGAATTTTTATTTACCCTATTGTTGGATGGATGAGACTATGTTAGAGTAGTGACTATGATCTATACTGAGTTTGGTGAGGTAGAGGACTTTAGAGAGGGGACTCTTGAGCCAAGGAGTGCTCTCCTCTACCAACTAATACATTCCTCGATTGTACAACCCCATTGCAGCTCGGGCTTCCGTGGGGAAGGAGAGTACCCAAGGAGTAGGCTGGGAGGTTAACCGGTGGATCATTATTTAGATTAAGCACGTTGACATTCACACTTGGAGGCAACTAACAACAAAGGAGGGAAAATAGCAGCAAGTCAAGTTTGAATCCCGTCTCCTGGTGAACAGTACCTATGTTGTTATAATATTATTTTGTATGAATTCATTATGGTTTTAGTTAATAACATGTAAATTAGATGATATGTTCAATAAAGTGAAATTTAGGAAAGTTTTATATAATGCTTAATAATTTTTGAGTCCCAATGTTATTTTCTTATGGTTGTATTTTTAGTTTGTTTTAAATATAATATATATATATATATATATATATATATATATATATATATAGTTGGTCCCTACACTTAGTTCAAGAGGCCTATAATGTTGCCTCAAGCTTCAATTAGCACCCTAAGAAGGAGGTATGGACTCGTCTATGGATGAAAAGGATTTGGCCTAAAGTTTCTTTCTTCCTTTATCTCCTTGCTCATAGAAGAAATTTAACATGGGATAAGATTCAAGAAAGAGGCTATGAAGGGCCTTCTTGATGCCTCCTTTTTCATAGTTAATTAGAAATTTCCAATAATATATTCAACAATTTCCCATTTGTGGAGGAAATCTAGACATCAACAACTATGATCTTTCGACATTCTCATTGTACCCAACAGGTTGATGTTGTTGACCTATTAACTATGTGGTGTCTCTCAACCTTTAAAAGCCCCATCATAAATAGAGCTTAGATCATTTTTCTAGGTGTTATCCTTTGGACAATATGGAATGAGAGAAATGCCAAAATATTCAAAGGATTAGCAAAATAAGTTTAAATAGTCAAACAATTGATTCTAAAAACATATGGGAAACAATCCTGGTTAATAAATGGTTGACTAATGATTGGGTTGCTTCTCTCAAAGAGTCCTACATTTTCAAGGCTCTTTCCCTATCCTCCCATATGCCTTTCCCCAGGGGGCCTCAAATGCAAGGACTCCCTCATCTTGGAATTCTTGGTTACCCCCTTCAAATAGCTTCCTCATGTACCACTTTGATGGATCCTCAAATGGAAATCTAGGTAAATTTGGATATTGGGGCATCTTTAGAGATCAAGAAGGAAACCCCAAATTTATAGTGACAGGTTCATTGGGACTTAGCATAAACAATGTTGAAAAATTGTATGTTGTGGAAGTAGGTTTGCATAGGGAAGTAGTGAAAGGACTCGATCAACTAATAGTTAAAGGGGATTCCAACATTGTCATTAACATCCTAAAAAATCTCTCGAATGGTTCAAGTCTGGAAAAGATGTCAACCAACTAGAAACTGGAATCCTTCATAGTTATAATCAATCTAATTCTCCCAAACAATCCAATAGTCCTTCCAAGTCATGTAAAAATATTTGCTAATAAAGTAGCATATCATCTTGCTAACAATGAGTGTGAAACCAACTATGTACGCATTACGTCTAGTTGGGAGTCATTAACTGCCCTAGAGTTAGTGGAGGATTGTATAAATTTGATTGAAAAGGATTGGTAGAGCTAGGAAAGGGTGAATGCATGAAGATTGGTTACACTTTTGGGCCAAATGTGGCGATGAAATTTCAAGTTTTTCCTCTTTTATCGAATGCAAGCCCTCAAAATTCATATAAGCATTGTGAATTTTGATTCGGAGTAAAAAGACAATATGTGCAGAAATATATTTTTGTCCTAATTATATTTTTTTTCAAAAAAGTTTAGTTTCATATAATCTCTCAATTTTCTGCTAAATGCAATTCTTTTCCTTGCAATTTTTTGCACATATTGTCCATCTTAATGATGGACAATATTTAGTAGCATGTGATTCTGCATGGATAACACAAATATCAACATCTTCTTTTTCCTCATTTTTTATTCTTAACATTTCTACTTATTCACTTAGATTGTTAAGAATTTATTTTTTTAAGTCATCAAACAAATTTCCATGTTCAACATGATTTACTTATCTTGATGTTGATTTACTGATCTTGATGTTGATTTACTAATCTTGATGTTGATTTACTTACTCTTGCCCTTCCTCTTGATATGTCCTTTCATGTTTCACAAATTTATTCAAATGGTAATTGGTATACATCACCTCTACTCATGAGATCAAGGAGATCACTCCACTCATATCTAATTATTCTAAGTAAGAGAGTTTTTAGTGTTTCATATCCTAATGATGTAATTTTTCCCTCTTAAAATTATACATAAATATGTCTATTAGATCCTCAAGGCTCTCATCTTATTTTTTATTCATTCTAAATATTTCTCCTTTAATATCATGATCTTTATATTTTTCTAGAAATATCTTTTGCATATCATTCCATGATATTATTGAATTAGTCCCTAAAGTCATGAACCATTTAAGAGCTTGTTGATGACCCAAAATGACCATTCAACATTATAAGGGAGACAACCCGGTTGGGAACTTAAATCAACTCCTTTTCCATTTTGAATGGTGGTTTCAACTGGTGAAGCTGGGTCTAGTTACCCTTTCTCTATCTATACTGGCTTAAAGTATGTCTATTACTTACCAGTAGAGAAGAGACATCAAATAAGCCCTCTTGTTGAGCTCTTGCAAGAAAGTGATCCTTAATATGAATTAATGGCTTAGCCATGCCACTCTAAAGTTTGCGCCTTGTGTAAGAGGACTTCTAAAGTGAAATAATTAAAACTAAATGTAAATCTACTCTAAGTAACATAAAATAATTCCTAAATATATCTTGATTGAAAGAAATATTAGTCACTTTCTCAACCAAGAGCAAGGTAAAAGGGGATCTCGACCAAATTTGAATTTGGAATAAAAATGAAGTCAATTATCTAGGGAAATAGTTCTAAGACTTATTACTAGTTCAAGTAAGTATATGTATTCAGTTATCTGATGAATAGTCATCAGACCTCTAGTGCACATACATCCAAATTCAATTAAAATGAATTCAAATTAAAAAATATATGATTTCATTAAGGAAATAGTCAACCCCAAGGGTTAGCTCAATTGGTCAAGACGGGGCCTCGCCAGATGGGAGGTCACAGGATCAATTCCCGAAAGCTCTTGGGGTCAGGTCTTGCAGTAGTCCGAGGGGTGTCAGCCCAGATTTTTCCAGTGGACATAGCGGCACCCGTTGACCGAAGGTGTTCGTGAACCACGCGCGCGAAAAAAAATAAAATAAATAAAAAATAAAAAATAAAAAAATCATTAAGGAAATAGTTCTCATAAAACATTCATTATTAAAACCAAGATAAACTTGAAATTAATTTTGTTGAATAGTTAACAAGTATGTCCTGTTTATCTATTCGAATTCATAATCTAACTTGATAGCAATTAGATCCATCATTAAAAGATAACTTTCAAATGATTATGACAAGCATGTAATTAAACGAATTCAAAATAGTGCAATAGTTCAAGAACACATACTTATCTGGATCAAGAATTGCCTCAAATTTTATTAAATGCAGGCCACTAATCAACCTCTATCTCTGACAATAATGTATAAGAATTAAAAATTTGATCATAGCCTTTGAGTACATGAAATTATTAGAAAAATTCATGATAACATGAAATTTTCAGAGCTGACATACATCTCTTTTAATCTCCACAAGTGTGGTCCTTACTAGCTAATTCTCTACAAATATATTGCTCCCTACAGTAGTGAAAAAATCCCTCTCTTTGCAAAAAATTTCCTCCCCAAGTCTCAGATCTGAAACTTCCCAATCTTATACTGTAAAAGCTATATTTATAATTACAAGATCAAAACCAAAATGAGAGAGCGGTGAGAGAAATAAATTTGCTCCCACAAATTTGATTGGCCATAATTCTTTTTCCTCTCTTGCTGGATCAATTTCATTGTTTCAAATCTTCTCTTCCTCATCCTCCCAATTGCTCTCCTGCAAAAACCAATCAAAATTAAATTAATATGCAAATCAAAATAAAAATTACCAAATTGGAGAAAACAGACATCTCCAATAAAAAATTAATTAAATAAATAAATAAAAAGAGATATGAGCTTCTCATTGATCCTTATGAATATATTTTTGATCAAAGAGAACATTATCGAATGGATCTGCAATTGTTAGAATCTTTGGGCAAATGAAAATGCAAAAACGAAACTCGGAAAATTAGTTTTGGTTACAAATTCAAAGCTTAATTTTCTGATACATGTTAGACTCAATTAATGACTGAATCTGGTCATGCAACCACTTCATAGATATTCTCCATTATTTTATCTATCTAATGAGCCATCCTGAGCCTCACTTGGCCAAGTAAAACTCAACTTATGAGATTCCAAAGTTGAAGTGCCGAAATTATCATAGTTCTGGAAAAAAATTTGCCTGGGTTAAAATTAGGAAATTTTAAATAGCTTACTTGCTTTCCATTTTTTGATGCATCTTCGCTCGTGTGTTCCCTTCCAAGCCACATGCTTCCACAGGTTTCCAAGGGGTGCACTCACCTCACTTTATGTGTGTTAGAACCATTCATGCATGTTCCTTGGCTTGTTGCGCATGTCACACCCTTGCTACCAACAAGGACATCTTACTTACCTCTGCGCGCAACTGTGGTCAAGGCGATATCGTACGACCCACTACTGGGACTCCTACAGCAAATGGTCTAAGATCTAGTTGGGACTTCTTACTGGGGACATCCCTTGACATGTTGGCGGGTCCAAAACTATCAACATTTTGGCGCTAGAAGGAGGGCCAGATGACAAGCTGAGTCCTCACAATTTGCTTTTAATATTTGCATATCTATCATGAACAACTACAAAATTCGTCTTCCACAGTGTATGTCTTATGGAAACGATTTAAAAATCTCAAAAAAGCTTTGGGATAACTTGTCGCATAAAACATACGATGGTGGAGGCTACGTAGCCTTGGTTAGGCATGCGGTCGGCGTTGTAGGCTCATGTGAAAGACATGGAATCTTTGAAGAATACATGACTTGCGCGTTGTTCATCTACACGCTTCGAGGGCACCCAATGCACTAGTGTGCCACACTGCCTAAAAAATCTATTCATTTTCTTTCTCATATGGTCATAGAGATAGACCATGCTTTCAATCATTTTGACTGCAAAGCACTCAAGAAAGAAATTTTGGAATTACGAAAAGCACCCGATGAATCTGTTGAACAGTTTCACACATGCTTTTGTAATATTGCATATCGATTTCCTGAAGATGAAATTGATTGGGAATTAGTCGATGGAATATTTGAGTATCTTATTAACATATCCGAAAATCCACAATTCTTGAAATCATCTGAACCCCGCTCAACACACTTCGGTGATGGAGCTACACAATCACAGGAAAGCACAAATCATCAAAAGACTCCACCACTGAGAGTGATGTGGGAGATCATGCACACACATTTGTTGAACTGTCACATGCTCCCACCCCACCTACTCTTGATAACTACGCAGATTTGGCTTACAAGCCTGTTGGTTGTCACGTGGATTTGTTCCCTCAACCTCTGTCCCCGCGTTTTGTTGATCCTTTGGATTGTATTTTCTTGTGCTCTTTCGTTTCAGACTCCACACTTGTTGTGAATGAGGATCAAGCTGTTGAAATAGTTGGTGTTGTGTATTCAACCTGCGCCATCATTCATGATGAGTGTGTGCGGGAATATAAAGGAGAACCCGCAGTGAAGGATGACTCCTTTCCATCCGTGCCTCACCCTCTCTATTTGACATCCCTTGTTATTCTGCCACTGTTGATTTCTCCTATGAAAACTCATTTATGAATGTTTCTACTTCCGATCGTTCACAGGACACGTCGAATTTCAATCTGTCATTACATTGTGGAGAGGACACATATTCCTTTGAAAATTCGTCCAATCTGTCATCTGTCATTTCTGAAAACACAAGGGGTGAACATCTTTGCTTCTCATCTACCCCTCTGCACAATTCATCAAATCATGAGGATGCCGACAAACATCCCGAATTTTCTAATCTTGGTTGTCATGATCTCTCTACTTCTTCATCCGATCACGATGTTGATTCAATCATTGTTAATCTGTCTAAGACACTGGTCTATGATGATCTATCTATCGATGAAGTCAAAATTCCATAGACTATCGAGGCACTTCATCCCGAGTTGATGGTTATGTTAGGCCCTCGCTGTCCTAAGGTTGGTTTCACTTCCGATCAGGAAATTGTTGAAACACGCAAGAATCCTCATCACTCTCTTCTTTGCATTGAAGATCAATCTCACACACAGATTATACTTCCTCCACTCGAACTACATGATCCCTTCACTCATGTATTGGAGGAATCTTACACACCAAGCACACTTGTGCAACGTAAGTGGTCTACTTTTCTCACGTTTTCTTGCATGTCATAGTCAAGAGAATGCATACACTTAACATCAACACGCAGTGTAGCACAACACCATGGTAAGTCCACAGAGTGCATATCATGCACTTTCACTCACTTATATTCTATGGATGTTTTTAAACTCAGAGTGTGTTTGTCTTCATTGTTATATATTTCTTGTTTGCTGGTTCACACAATTGTCTTGTTTGTGAACCATACCTTCACCAACATGGGTTGACCAATGCGTTGGTGGCTACATTGGAGTATCACTTCACGTGACCAGACCCATGCACTGTTAGCTCAGGAGTAGGAGTAGTGTTTTCTTTTGGTTTGTTTGCTTGCAGGTATGTTTCTTCTTATCTTGCATGTTTGTTTGCTTGCATGCTTGTTTTCTTATTTGATTTGCTTATGCATTCACTTCTTCTTTTGTTTTGTTTTGTTGTGTGTATGCTTGTTTCCTTCCGTAGGTTAGTTTCGCATGAAACTGTGTGCGACTCTTGAAACAAGTTGGGTAAAGTACAAGAGGACTTGCGCAGTTACCAATACTTGGTTATCTGTCATCTTGCCTCTATATGAAGAACTTGTTATCTTCAATCCATGATACATCGATGGAAAATACATACCGTTCGAAGTGAACCTTGGTGAAAACACAATTATTGTGCGCTAACTAGTATCATCTACTCTAGTCAATTGTTTTTGGGTTAATCCTTGTCAGCTCAGTCAAGTAGAGTAAGGTGAGGGGGAAACCTTAACAAGCATGTCAGAGGTATATATAAACTACTTCTCTGAAGGAACAACCTCTTCTGCTCTCAATAAGTTGGGATCCCTCTTTCGCTTATGAAATGAATAAGTGCTATGCACAGTTACGAAAAATGAAAAATGAAAAGATGAAAATGTGAAAATTTTTCGAAAAATGAAAAATGAATAAGGTGAAAGAAGAGAAAGGCTTCCTGTGCAGAGAGGTGATGCAAGTAACTCTGCTGGGGTACTGACCAAGCTTGTTGGAAATGGAGCGATGCTTGTGTTCCTGCGTGACTTTGTTGGTGTACTGTCCAAGCTTGTTGGCAGTGGAGCAACACCAGAGACGAAACAAAAAATTTTACAACCATATGGCTTGTGCACTAATATACCCCGTATCCCCAATTGAAACAATTGTGTTGGCTTGGCTTGGAATGTGTGTTGATTGACCAAGAGCTTGGCAGATGCTACATCTTACAATTTAGAAAGAGTGGAAACCAATATTAACAGAGAGTTGAACAATACTTCTAGAGGTGTTAGACTTTCTTTTCATGAATAAGGTTGATTCAGAGAGCTAGAGTTCTACCAGCGTGTCGCTAAGTGTTGTAGTGGCTACAACCACTCTCCAAAATTTTTCCTTAGCTTCATTTTAGAGCCTCCCAACCAACCATCCTAGCAGCATGTCTTGCATTGTCAAGTACATAGGATTCATTTCTTTTTCAGCAACTTGCCAGCCTGTGCATGTTAGTTTGCTTCACTCCCCTCATAGAATTCCACTCCGGACTTGGGCTAGTTGGTGGCTGAGCAACTCCCTCAGAAAATTGCACAATTTTGGAGGGGAACCAACCTTCCCTCCAGAAATTGTGTAAATATGTTAGGTAGCCTACTGGGCTCAGAAACTGTGCAATGTAGTCAGATAGTATTCCTTGGGAAAATTACACAATATGGCCTAGCACTGCAGCTCAGCCCAGAAATTGTGAAAATCAGTTGGCCAGACCGCTGAGATACAAATTTTCATAAAGCAGTCAAACAGGCTTCCCTGGAAAAATTGCGCAATCTGGTTAGCACTACAGCTCAGCCCAGAAATTGCACAATTTTGGGTAGTAGTCACTTGCTCCTCCCAAAAATTGTGCAATCTCTCTGGGATAGCCAATCCAACTCCTCCTAGAAATTGCACAATTCTAGGTAGCAATCACTTGCTCCTCTGAAAAATTGTGCAATCCCTCTAGGACAGCCAACTTAGTTCCTCTAAGAAATTGTGCAAAACCCTCTCTCAGTTAAGCAGGTTGTCGCATGTGCCTTCAGGTTGTCTGGTTCCCTCCGGGACTGAGAAAAACTGATTTGCATGCATGGGTTGCTATTCTCGAAATAGAAAAAGGCATCATGCAAAAGGCATCCCTAGATCTAGGGATCTATTCTTATCAGCTAGAGGTTACATGCAAATCCCATTTTAGAAACCTCTCACCAATTGTCACTTTTTCCTAGATTTGTGGCATGCACATCATAATCTCGATCTTGTCAAAACTTATGACCCAGACGTTGTAGATATCATTCCTCACATCGATCTTGCAGCTCTGATATCCCACATTGCATCTAGGAGTCTTCGGTGCTTTCAACTTAGCAGTTTCAAGGTAAGTCTGCTTTTCATGTCTTACGCTGCATTTCTAACGCTTTTTGTGTTTCGCTTTGTGTGAGTGTTGTCTACTTGATTTCAATGAGTGCTTGTTGTCATTTTGATATATGTTAGCTTGTAGAAGCATTGTTTCAGTTTTCGTTCACATCTCACTACTATCGCATACATGATAGTGTTTTTGCACCGACGGTCACCGTTGCGGAGACTCGCTTCACACACATGCATGCTTTCCAATTTTTTGAATCATGCACTTATTATTTGCATGCATGATCATTCACTCTTGTTTACACTTAGTATCACCATGCAGTCAGACTTTTGATGTTTTCAGTCACCCTTCGGTAGATCTGAGTTGCCTTGGTTCAGACCTTGCCTTGTCGCGCTAGCATTGTGCATTTCTAGAAGTGAAGGCTCTGCCTTCCCTCCAGAAATTGTGCAAGTCTAGCCCAACACTAACCTATAGGCTTTCATTGCGCAATTCTGGGAGGCAGTGCCTTGCTAGCGTAGAAACTGCACAATGTAGTTTGCTGGTTTGCATGTCACTGCTGACTGAAATTGCGCATTGTGTAGTTTCAATCCTCTGTAGGCTAGGATAGACTATGCATTACGTAGCTCCAACAGTCATTCAACCCCCAACAAATCGGATTATTCCTTGCGCAGTTTTGATAGTCAGTCTCCTAGCCTCCCATTGAAAATTGTGCAATCTTCACAGAAAATCACATAGGTATGTTGCGTGTCAATCCTTCAACTTGTTTTGGTTTTCTATTGAAATATTGCTTGTCATGAGTGTTTCTATGTCTCCAAGTATCACAGGTGTTCGTCTACATCTCAGTAGCACAGGTACAATGACTTCCAGGAGAGAAAAGTCGAAGACACCATTCAGAGCACAACTGGGGATGCAGTCGATCAAGTGTTTATGAACTTGCCTATCTATGAAGACATCAAGTTGTTCATGGACAAGGATATCAAGATGAAATGGTAGTGACATCACAACAAGTAGCACCATCAGTAGCAGTAGAAGGTAGCACACCTACATGCGACAAATGCAAGAGGAAGGTTTTTGACAGCGCAGAGGCGGAACAAAGTTGCAAGCTCAAGCAAATCCACCTGTGATGAAAGAAGCTTTGGAGATTGAGGCTATGAGGCAACGGTGTGATGAGAGGATTACGCAAAGGCAGAGAGAGAAACAGAGAAGGAGTTGCAGGTGCTGAAGTGACAACTCAAAGAAGGAAAGGATTTGCACCGATAAGAGAATAAGTTATAGTGGGAACAGGTACAGCAGGATGCACAACATGCACAGGCTGATGAACTGTGCCCATACACTTTATGAACCCATCCAGCAGCTGGCATGAAGTAGATAGGGTGATCAGTGTTGTCGAACGCATGCAAGGGTATTCAGGATCACGTATGTCATTATGCGCACACATGCGATCCCACCCATTTGGAACACTCACCGAGGCAAAGAAAAGAAGCAATTCCGATTGGAGCTGAACATGTATTTCGACAAGTTGAGGTGCATGGTCACTAGCACACACTTGTAGATTAGAACAGACATCATGCATCAGTATGTTTTTGGTCCAGCTGCACTCAAGACAATGTTGCGCATGTTATCAGATGAGTTGGATAGAGGAGCCATATCAGTGTACCCAAATGCAACAAAGGAAAGAGTTCACTTTTAGCAGGATGTCACCATTGAAGTGTACGAATACCATCATGGACGACCAATCTTGGCATTAGTTCACCACCGTCGATCATCGCAAGGATTTCAAAGAGTTGGTCTTACCACAATTGTCTGAGTGTTAGTGATGTATTGCATGGCTTGCTCAAGCCTATTTTGTCTCACATGGGTACATGTGCAGATTGTATGTAACATCTTGTCAAGTGGAAGCTCAAGTGTCTATAGTTGAATGTAACAGTCATAGAGTATTTGAAGAGTCATGAGGGTAGGTAAATAGTCACAAAGGGGAATGTCAAGGGTCACCCCACCTTTTGCTATATATAGTACCTCATAACTCATTGTAAAGGCTTTTAGTCAGCCAAGCTTCCGATAGGAGTATCTTAGAGAAATCTTGGAGAGTATTGTAACAAGCCTTGGCTTCTCCATAGTGCAGAGGTAGTACATCTCTTTTGAGGAGAGGCGACAGTGACTCTAACGTTCCGCTATCCATACTAGTGGTTGGTCATGGTTGTACTATATGATTGGAACTTTCACTTCTTAATATAATAGAGCCAGCATGTTTCATGCATATGTTGTTATTGTATTTCAGCTATCTTGGTTACTCTAATGATATGTGTATCTGCTTACTTGCGCATGCATGTATGGACTCTTTATGTATAAGTATGTATGAATCTTACTGAAATTTGTTGTTGGTTTAACCATCACTTTGGATTATTATCTTACTTTCTTTCTAGTTTGTGATGCATCTTTGCTCATGTGTTCCCTTCCAAGTCGCATGCTTCCACAAGTTTCCAAGGGGCACACTAAGCTCACTTTTTGTGTGTTAGAACCTTTCATGCACCTTCCTTGGATTGTTGCGCATGTCACAACCTTGCTACCAACAAGGACATCTTATTTTCATCTACACGCAACCGTGGTCAAGGCGATACCACACAACCCACTGTTGGGACTCCTACAACAAACAATCTGAGGTCTAGTTGGGACTTCTTACCGGGGAGATCCCCTGACATGTTGGCAGGTCCAACACCGTCAACACCTTCTTTCGGATGCTCCCTATATGGAAATTTTGTCCCTTCTTGGATTGACCATTTGTCTACCAGTTTGGTTGTTTTCAACCTCGGTGGTTTCAAGTGTCCAAGCTGCTTTTCAATCGAGTTCTCCTCCACCTGAAGAACATCAACCTCATATTGATCCTAAATTTGACCCCTCACCTTCTTCGCCTATTTCTTCACCCTGTTCTTCCTCTTCACCTGGTGAAATTATGGATTCTAGTAACCAGGAAGCTAAGAAGAAGAAGAAGAGGATGAAGAAGAAGAAGCAAAATAAGCAAGGGGGCAACCAAGCAGCCATTGCTACTGATGAAACTAATGAAGAAAAATCTTCCAACCAACCCCAGAAAGTAAAATTCCCTTGCATGTTATGTAAGGGTGACCACCTTCTTCGAAATTGTCCTGGTATTCCCAAGGTCTTAGAAGTGTGGTCCACAGGTTCACATCGACCTTTTCCATCAACCTCTAGTGATCATGTTGATGATAAACTCTCAACTAGTAACAGTAAAGCTCACGGGAAAAAGGGAAAAGTCAAATTTCCTTGTAATTTGTACTGAGTATCGAAAGCTTTCCCCTGATCCTTCACTAGTTGATCCAATGATTGATCAAAAGTCATCTTTGGTCAACCCCACTCTCTCTGAAAGTGGACCTCATGAGCCCATTCTTGATGAACCATTGGGTGATAAAATGGTAGGCTTGACTTCACCTTCAGTTAACTGTACCTTTCCAGTAGAGAGTGAACCTCATACTGCTCAGGTTCTTCTGGTTTCTTCAGTTTCGAATGAACTGGAGGGAAATCCTCCCATTCCTGAGGTGCATGAGAGTAGTTCTCTTGTTCCCATAGAGCAAGAGAGTAGCTCTCACATTCCTATGATGCCCCCTCCAAGTAGTTTAGTCACTTCTTTTAATTGGAGTCGACTAGCAGGATATTGCCTTCCGTCTTATGTGCCTTTTTAGATTACCGTACAGGCTTACCATATGGTCGTACCTAGCACAATCATAGATGAGGGCGCATTTGTTAACATCTTGTCCTCAACTGCTTGAAAAGATTTAGGTTCTCCTCATCTTTCCCCGTTACTTAGAATCTGTTAGCATTTAACAGAGGAACCAGTCAACTGTTAGGGATCCTTCCAAAGTTTCCTATTACTTTGGGAGGAAAGACTATCTATATAGACGTGATGGTTGTCCAAGGCCCTTTAGATTTTAATCTACTCCTTGGTCGTGACTATGTTTATGTCATGGGAGCCCTTATTTCTTCCCTCTTTCGAGTGATATGTTTCACACATGAAGGAAGCATTGTGATCATTGATCAGTTTACATTCATTGGTCTTGAATCAACTTCCCATCAATCATCATCCCTAAATGGTTCTCATATGAAAGTGGTATCACCCCCGCCATAGGTTAATTACATGGTCACCTATTCCATGCCCACATCTACTGATGATCTAGTAGGTGATGTAGTACACCATGTACTAGGGGCATTGGAGCCCGATTTTTTGTTTGGATCCCTGGACGTGTATCCCTTCTAGATTTTTGTTCTCCCATATGATCAGAACCTCTTGGAAGCCATGGACTCTTTTGGTATGTGATGAAAGATCATGGAGTAGAGTTCCTTTTCTTGTGTCAAGCTCGTTAAAAAATGAAATAAGGACCATGGAGCAGAGTTCCTTGTCTTGTGTCAAGCTCGTCAAAAAATGAAACAAGGGCCATGGAGCAAAGTTCCTTGTCTTGTGTCAAGCTCGTTAAGAAATGAAACAAGGATGATGGAGCAGAGTTCCTTGTCTTGTGTCAAGCTCCTCAAAAAATGAAACAAGGGATAGGAGAAGAGTTCCATGTCCTGTGTCAAGCTCCTTAAAAATGAAAAAAGGGATCTGGAGCAAAGTTCCTTGTCTTGTGTAAAGCTTGTTAAAAAATGAAACAAGGATCATGGAGCAGGGTTCCTTGTCTTATGTCAAGCTCGTTAAAAAATGAAACAAGGACCATGAGGATAGTTCTTTTACTACGTCAACCTCGCTAAAAAATAAAATAGGTTCCCGTGGAGTAGAGTTATTTTTCTTGTGTCAATCTCCTTAAAAAATGAAACAAGGACCATGGCACAGAGTTCTTTGTCTTATGTCAAGCTCCTTAAAAAATGAAACAATGGATTTGGAGCAGAGTTCCCTGTCTTGTGTGAAGCTCGTTAAAAAATGAAACCATGACCAGGAGGATAGTTCTTTTACTATCTCAACCTTGTTAAAAAATGAAATAGGTCTCCATGAGCAGAGTTATTTTACTTGTGTAAAGCTCATTAAAAAATGAAACAAGGTGTCATGAGCATAGTTATTTTCTTGTGTCAAGCTCATTAAAAAATGAAACAAACCCCTTCCAATTTGAGTCTTTGATTAGATCTCGTAAAATCCCAGTCAATTATTTCCCTTGTTCTTGTAAGTGAACCTTCATTCCATCCACTTAGGTGAATTAAATGAAGCTTGGGGGGCATGTACCTCAACTTGAGTCATTATGCTGGGGGCATGAAAACTTATTTCAAGCATAGTTTATCTTTGTTTCAAGCTTGTGTAAAAATGAAACAAAATCCAAGCATCGTTGTTTCTCATGCTTCAAGCTTCTACAAAAAGAAATGAAACCATTTTCACAGTATACTCAAGCATAGGTTTTCATGTTTCAAGATTGTGTAAAAATCAAAACCATTCCTACTTTACATCTCGTGACTGTTGTTTTTATCAGCTCATTTTTTCTAGATGAACCTTGGTTTTTTCCTTTCCATCGTCACCATCTCTTTGGCTGATCATACACTTTCACTTGGTTTTTTTACCCTTTCCTGAGGAACATCTGCGATGAGTGGTCTTATTATCCAGCCTCTTGACCATTACATGTTTTGAGCAGTTCCATCATTATCGGAACCAGTTGCTATCCTTTTATACCACTCGTTCCTCCACGAAGAGTCATCTTTCATCTCTTTTCAGACTCCAAAAATATGAAAAGATTTTCGAGTACTTGTTCTTTCGAACTCGTTAAATTAAATGAATTGATGTTGTTTCAGTATACGTTTACCCCTTTTTCGGGTTGAGATTGACTTTTTACGAAAAAAGTTACACCTTGGTCGATATGGTCAAGAGGTTCTCTCAAATATTGTTTTCTACCTTTTCGGGTTCGAGAGACAAATTACAAAAAGGGAACTGATGGAGTTTTATTTTTTGTCTCTTTTTTAAACTCACTAAATATGAAAAATACACTGAGTTAATATTCCATTAGACTCATTAAAAATTAAATGACAGAATACTTGTCACCATGACGAGCCCGAGTTTCTCCTTCCTAGGACTCGTAAAACTTACTGGGATGGATTCATCTTAAGGATGAACTTATACGACAAGCATATGGTATCCTCTTCAATATTGTGTAAAAATAAAGAGGTACTCACTAGAAATAGTGGGGAAAAAGTGAAAGTGAAACATCTCTTGTATAGGTAGCATGTCACTCTTAAACATGACACTGATCTGTTTCTCGAGTTTGGGATATCCTTACTCAATCACTTGTCCTTCCGGGTTTGGATGATCCATTTTGCCTCTCATCTGACTATTCCACTTCGTCATTATGACCCTTGGTCCTATGTTGAGTCTAATGCTGCCACACTCCGGAGTCGTGTCACCAATATGTTCAAGAGAAGTCCTATCTGCAGTCTATTACCTATACATTGTTTGACTCTTTGCTACAGTCTTGGATCCTACTCATTTCATTCCACTTTATTCCTTGTTTCGTGTCGATGATGGGGGACTCATTATGACCCTCCTTCGATGGGTCACTTCCTGTCGACTTCAGCTCATTATCCAGGAAGATGACTTAGAAACTCCCTTTCAGTACCTTAGAGTTTGCATGCCTTAATGGAAAGTTATTCACATTCGACGGCAGGTTTTCACTATTGACCTTCGATCGAGTGATTCCTCGAGTGTTCGATATTAGCTTTATTTTCACATTCACAAATTGTATTGTCGTACCTTGAGAGCCATTTTCATTATGGGTGGTTTCTCTCATTCCTGTTAATGGTCCACATCATTGGTTGGTAATCAGGTGGTTTTCTAGCATCTTCGACTTCGACACGTTCATTCACATGTTAGAATTTGTACTTTGATCGGGTTGGGATGGAGTGCTAGACCCTGAGTCATGTCTGATATGACTCAGGTTACGTGGAGTTATGTGTTATTCATGATTATGCACATGCTTTTGCTATACGGATGGTTGTGACCATACTGTGGAACTTTATATTTATGATGATGATCCTTCTATATTGGATGGCTACGTCCATGCCTTGGATCTTAGATTATAGATGATCCTTCTATATTGTATGGTTGCACCCATACCATGGATATTTTCACATAGTCCTTTCTATTCGGATGGCTGCGTCCATACCTTGGATCCATGTTTTGATATCAGATATGTATATGTATATGCATTCTTGAGTTGCAAGTCTCCTGAAAGTTTTTGTCCTCGTCCTTGCAAAATTCATAAATCATCTCAGCCATCACTCCTTGTTATGCCTTCATGCTTTAGGGGGCATCTGTTACACAGTATTTTGTCATACCTACTACACTTCCATGCGACATACCCTGAAGTGCCATAAACATGACTGTTATGTAGTGTACTCATTCATATATGTAGCTCACATCCTCCCTAAGACACTGATTGGAAAATTCCTTGAGCTTTCCCTGAAAATAAATAGCTCTAAAACCCTAATTTGAGAATCATCGCCTTATGAGGCTAAAAACAAAAATGATCACTTGTTTCACTATACTCAACCCATGATGGCATTGCTCTGTTTGCTTGTATACCCATGATGATCCCAAAAAGGAAATTTTCCCAAAGAGGATGAGGAGCTTCGTGATCTAGAAGCTTCCAGAGCAGCGAGTTAGAGGTTGTTTCGCATAGATGAGGTCAAGTTCTCCCAACTTGACCTCTTGGTCTTATCCCTATGAGCTACCTCCTTGAGATGAGGACCTACTCCTATATTTGGAGAGATCCTAACTCCTTTTCTTAGCCTATATATTAATCCTCTCCCATTCCCAAATGGTTGGTCTAGTTGGTCAGGTTAGAGGCTAGGTTGGTCCATGTCTATTTGCACCCTTATGTTAAGGTTATTCCTATATACCACTCATTTGGCTTGGAGAAGGAGCGCTTGGAGAGCTTAGCTTGGACTTGGATATTCATTTCAAGGAGAGCCTATCAACATCGAGGCTTGGTTGTATGTTTCCCTTTATTTTCTATTAATATACAACTGCTGGTTCATTTTCCCTAAATGTGTATGCTCATGTATCATTTATCTTAGCATTCCTTGATCAGTTAAGTAGGTTTATTTTGAATATGATATTTGTATTTGCATGCCTTGTTGTGTCTTGATCCCTTGTGTAGGTGCATAAACACTAAGAGCAACATGAACAAGCCCGTGACAGAAGTGATTCAAGGACATCAACAAAGGAGATCGAGATAGCATCAGAACAAGGTAGGTCATCTTCTTCGTCTCGATCGTTGATTGCAACTTAGGAAAGTGTCTAGCAGAATGTCACTTCGATTGCTAGACCCACTCATTGGGCTAGAGGGATTGTCTCTGTCCGCAGAGAGGATTTACCTAGATAGCACTAAGCTAATAAGAAATCTTAGCTTCCAAACCATCCGTAAAATGCAGCATGGATAAACTTGGGGGAGGTTTTATATCTGTAGGTATGGCATTGTAAACTTTGTTGAAACGTGTAGAAAAGTCCTAGACTAATTCATGATACTGTCTCTTTAGGTTCTTGTACTCGTCCATGATCTAGAAAGGGTTCACCTTGACCTCCCATCTGTTGAGGAAAACATGTTCAAATTACTAGAAAGAGGAAATACTTCTAGCTGCCAAAATTTTATACCATGTCTTGACTTCTCCCATAAGGCTTTGAGAAAACAACCTTAATTTCACGTCCTCATAATCAACCTCCTCCAAATCCATAAAATCAACAACTCTACTAACATGCTTGGCTATAATCTTACTTATACTATAAAATTTGGGCAGTCTTTGAGCATAACTCTGTGGTAACTTATGCAAAGGGGATGACAATTTTAATGGGGCATATCGAGCAGTAAACATGACTGAGATATGAGAGGGAGTTTTATCAGCTAGGCTATGATTGACGTCAGGATTTTGTTCAGGACAACTAGTACAAACATGAGATACAATTGCATCTTCAAGAGAATAATGTATATCTCTCAAAGAGGACTCGTGTGCCTATTTACAATATACATTTAGATTTAAAAAATAAAAGAAAATCCATTTAATATACTCAGGAAAGAACATGAGGCAATTAATACAGTAGAAGATTATATCCTACAAAAGTTTTAGGTTCAAGTACCTGACTCTCACACGTTGTTTTCCCATCTTTCTTTGATGAAGTTTGTACTGTTGTAAATCTGTTTTGAATTCTTGGAGTCGCCACGTGAATAATTCATCCTTTCTTGTGCCTGATTATTGTTCATTGTCAACAAACAACTCTAATCCTTTTCATTCACACCTAGGGAAAATGTGTCCTTTCGCTTCCCCGACAACGACGCCAAAAATATTATCACTCCTTAGTTTCCCAAGGCTGGGAAAGGAAGCCAAGGAGGTAACGTCAGACAAAATTTTGACTTGGTATCTAGCCCTACCAAATCAGAGAGAGCTCTCTCTAAATAAACCTCACAGTCACTGAAATGACTGGAGAAAATCAGGGTTTTAGGCTAGGTATTCAACTCATTAGGGTTTTGAAATGGGGTTTGTTGGATCAAGGTCATAGATCTAGGAACTAGGTCAGGGTTTCAAATGATCAATTACAGGGATAAAAATGAGGCAAGGTAGGTATGTTTAGTGACATATTTTGGTTTTCATTGTGGTATAGGGTTGAAAAATGAAGGATCAAAATGAGCATATGACTATGAATTCATTCATCAGAAGAAATGGAACACAAACATGAATATCTCATCAAAACAAAGCATAAAACTTATGAATTCTGCTTAAAAACTAATGAGATGATCACATGAAAGAATACATATGGTTTAAAGGAGAAATAAAATTTCAAATTGATGATAAAACTAAGAAGAAACACTGTCAATAAGCATACCACAGGAATCCCAAGATTATAGTTTCAACTTCATATATTTATGCAAAAATGTCTAATACACTAGTCCAAGAGATGAGCTTCAAGAATCCAACCCTTTTTTAATTCAATCGGGCTTCATATAGATGAGAAACCACATTCCACCTCTCAGGGGTCGAATCCATCATCATAGGAACTAATTACATCAAAATATCTAATCATGCCAAAAACTAGGGAGGTTAGAAACCAACTCCCTTTTTACACTAGCTGACTTAGTTGACATTGAAAGCATTGATTATAATGATATTTACTCTTACCAGAACTAGGAAACTTAATTAAATCATGTAAAAATCATTAGAATATTAATTACATCAAGCAAAGTTTACTTTGACCATGAAAACTCAAAAACAGGGTTTTCTCCATAGAAGTGCAGCGAAAACCACAGAAGTGTAGCATGCTTTGAGTGAGTGTTTGGATGACTTTGGTTGATCTCTAAGCTTAGGTGAAGGTTGGTAAAGCTAGCTGAGAATGTCCACTAGAACTATGAAGCTTAAAATCAGAAAAAAAAAAAAAAAAAAAATCACCTCCAAGGCACCTCAAAACTCATTCTACCAAAACTACTCCAGAAGTGCAGTGTGTGCCTCAAAACAGTGGCAGAAGTGTGAAAAACTGATGGTTTTTGACCTTTTCCTACAAATTTGTGAGCTAACATGAGAGACCAAGTGTATTTCTGAGATTTACTGGTCAAGATACACCTATACATACTTTCCATTCATCATTTGAAGCCTTTGAGAAAAAGCGCAGCATGGCCACACTGTGTTTCTGTAGGGTCAAATTTCTGGGTTTTCTGCAAACATAGGGCTCAAAGATGGAGTACAATATATCTAACCATAAAATGTTTTAAAAAACTGAGAGAGGTTTTTGTTTTTAGGTATGTTATGAACAAAAATTTCCTCCAGTTTTCCAAAATACCTTCCCATTTGTTCAGAATCCAAGTTTTAAGTTGGTCACTAAAAATGCAGCGAAAAATTGCAAAAGCGTAGTGTGTGACAGCAGAAGCATAGCGAAAGTTTGGAGAGTGATTTGGAGGTCTTCCTAGAGGATTTTTGGGCTAAAAATGATATGGTTATAAATATTATGATGTATACTACACAATATAGTCATCAAGCACTGCAAATACCTGCTCCAAACCGATGAAAAACTGACTTGAATTCAAGTTATCCAAAATTGCAACAACTCTACTATAGTGACTGTATTTTGGGAATTTCTCTCAAATTAGAAGACTTGTGCATAAACTGAAGGAATATTTTGTTCGTTGGTATATGATTGACAAAAACCGCTTTCACTTTTGTAAAATTCATCTTCATTACCTCAGAAACTTATTTGTAAGTAAGATTATCCCTGTGTGTAGCCAATGGCCTCAAAACCCTAAAAATCATGCCAATCACCTCAATTGATACCAAGATGTGCATCCCTGCTATGGTGGTCTTATTACTGTTGAAATTGGTGGAAAATAAACTAGTTAGCTCATAGTGATAGCCCACCTCTTGTGCCTTCTCACAAAACCCTAGGCAACCTACTTGTTCAAATGATTTCTTGATGAATTGTGAAGCATTAATCTCCTACATATGAGTTGGCTCATATCTGGAGACATGTCCTCCCTTGTTGTACTTCTTCTTTTCACTGGCCATGTTATTGGTTTGCTTGGCAGAAAACCCTAGTTTGATAGGAGGGAAGGGTAGGGTTTAGGATTGGAAAACAGGGGAAAAAGAGCAGCTAGTTTAGGGAAGGGAATGAAGGGGATAGGGATTAGGAAAAATTCTAGCAAAAATTCAGGGGGTAGGGGTAGATGTTAGGGACACATGGGAAGTGAAATCTCACTAAATGGATGAGGGAAGAAGGGGAAAAAGTGCCAAACACAGTCAAAACCCATAAACACAGTAGAAGCGCAGCGTGGGCTAGGTTTTTTGGGGAAAAGTGGTGAGATAGGGAAAACAGGTATGGGAAATGGTTGGGGAGGGCCTAACAAGTGTATACAAGGGTGTTTAGGCAGAAAACATAGGGATTTTCTCTTTGAGATGAAGCAAAAACCAATGAAAACTAAAAGCGCAACGAAACCCTGGGAGAGGGATTGTATTCAGTTTTTGTGAGAAATGACATGATGAGGTGATTGTTCTGCAGCATAATTTCTTCACAAGGAAATGGTACCTTGATTCTTTTTGTCCCTAAGTTGCTAACTCCCATGATGGTGACCCAAATTATGAACATGACTCTCTTTTTTCTTTTGATGACTGATATAATGATGACAATCAAAGGTGAATCCTAGACCATGACCTATATGATGATACACTAACTCTTTTGATGACCTAGGACACCTAAATGATGACATTACCATGATGAGTGATGATGATGTTGAGCAAGTGGAGGGAGTAACAATGATCTAGATAGTAACCAATGACCATTTAACAACCAAGAGGTATCAAATTTTATTTGAACATATAACAGTTTGACCTAATGACCCTATCAACCACATGGAAAGAGTACATTTGATCACTAATGACTCATAGACACTAACAAACACCATGGTGTGAATGACTGCTACAAGAACATTTTCCTCCTCTGATATGCTATCACATCCCACTCCTAGATGCTCTACATAACTATGGAACAATTCTAATGATAAAGAATGAAACCATTTCTCCTCCTAGTGATTGAATATTTAGCATAACTTGATAGTATTGTAGCATTAGGGTTTTTGCATGTCCCAACTATCAATTAGTTTTAGGTTTTGGACCTTCTAAAATTTTCTTGAAATTCCAATCATGGCTAGACCCATAAATGTGAGTAGTGGGTTTTGGCCTATAATCCACTTGATGTTGTGGTGGTCAAAAGTTAGGTGAACTTGTAGGGAAAATAAATTCTACATAGAAGTTTTGATTAATGTGATTTCTACACAATTGGAAGGGCATCAATGTGTAAAACAATATCAAGGGGCTATGAACTATAGTCACAAAGCTTTTAACCAAAAAAATGTTGTTTGGTGCCTCAAAATTAATCTATAAATTTCTAGACCCCAAATCTCCAAATTATAACTTGCCCCTAAAATAGGCCTTCCCAACGAATCACTTTAATTTTTCCAGCCAAAAATACTAAAATAAATAACAAATTATATAATAATCAAATCTTTAATTTTTCCAGCCAAAAATACTAAAATAAATAGCAAATTATATAATAATCAAATCTTAACATGTATTTATACAGTATAAATTTTTTATCAACATCTAATTATGACATTATCTTATATTTGATGTAGATATTTCTATAAATAATTGCACCTTAAAATTATTTTATCCCTTTGTGATTATGGAGAGGAAATTGTAAAATTTGACATAATGAGAAAACTACCTACCTATCGTTTTCTCCTTACAAGTATAAAATAGATAGTACTAAGTGCAAAAGAGATAGTTTAAATTTCAAGGGTGTATTTTATTGTTACATTGTAATATCTCTATTTTCGCATGCAAACTAATAAACATTTTCATATGCAAACTAATAAACGTAAAAAATGTATTTGTTGTAAGGGAGGTGAAGACATGGTCTCGTGCAAACGGACTATGTTCAAGTAAGTTTTTATTAATTAGTTGACTTTGTTAGTTTTGAGAACAAAGATATATTTTAAACACTTTTTTTGGGTTACTTTTATGTTAATTCCAAAATTTATTGGCAAATTGAGCTTATTCACCAAGAAAGTATCAAGAATTTGTATAACCTACAATTTTTTTTAGGGATTAGATAATTTATCACGGACGATAGTGTGGTTAAGTTGTACACTACATCATGTTATATTAAAAAATAATAAAATAATATTTATATCAAAAAATTACTTTATTTTTCTTTATTTATAAAGTTGATACAAAATTGTGTTATTTAAGTTGGATAATGAAGTATTTTATTTATAGTTATAATGAAAGATTTTTTTGCTATTTAATATTTTGGTTGATATTGAGAGATATTTTCGGTATTAGTTTTTTTAATATAATTATCATATTTTTTTTTGAATGTAACATTATAGGACATCTATCTCATACTATGTTTTAAAGTAATTCTAGACAAAACAAACTTGGACTAAGAGTGACAACATGCTTTACAATCAATTACGAGGAGACATTTTCATCTAATTGTTGGAAATACTAAGGGGGGTGAATCCATATTTCTTTTTTCAATTGTTATTTTACCAACTAAGATCAAAAAATGAACAATTACAAGGATGCATGATTTTATTAACAAGAAATTGGCGAAGACTCCAATCCTTTTTACAACGAATCAAGCCCCAACTTGCACAACAATTTTTTATAGGACTCTAACCCTAGGGACACCAATCCCAAGGCCAAATCAGTAAAGAAAAATTGTAGAGCTCCAACCCTAGATGAAGAATCCAATATTCAATCCCCCAAGCTCCAACCTATACAGTGCCAAGCACCAACTTGGTTTTCTTGGCAACACCAATCCTATAGGGCTCCAACTCTATCTTCTGGCTCAGGCTCAAACCTGGTCTTTATGAGCCTCCAACCTCTAGGGATACAACCCTCTCTTCTGGTTCAGGCTCCAACCTAGTCTTTATGAGGCTACAACCTCTAGGGCTTCAACCCTCTCTTCTGGTCCAGGGCTCAACATGATATTTATGAGGCTCCAACATCTAGGTCTCCAACCCTTAGCTTCAGATCTTCAATATAGGTACAAATAGTTTTTTAAGGCTTCCCAAACTCTTCTTCAACAAGCCTTGACAATTTCTTCAATAAAACCCTCAAATAATATTCAAGATACTTTGTTCATCAATGACAAATTTAGTAAGTGTCACCAGTACTCTACATGAACCAAATCAGTTTTTTTAAGGTTAATCCATGAGGGCTTCAATCATGTATCAATGTCTCCAAGAATGCCTCCAAAACTACCTGCTCTAAATGTCTTCAATAGGTCTTCAATGGGTCTCCAAGGCTGCCTTCAATAAGGGGTTTTCCACAATCCTAGATATTCAACAAGTCTCACTTATGTTGCTATTTGAATTTATTCAATAGTATTAAGTCTTTAAGGTTTCTCTTTAGGTTTTCCAATTGGTTTCTCAACAAAACAAGTCTTCAAGTGCTTCAAGATATCTTTAATAGGTTACTCAACCAATGTCACCAAGTTCAGCTATGTCCAAACATATCCCTTCAACATGTCTGAGTCTACAATAGGCACATAAGAGATGCCTTCAATGCTTGTAGAGATGCTCCAAAAGTGCACAATGGTTTTCTTCAAGACTTCAAGATTGTTTTCTACAAGAGAAGTTCCAAAATGTGCACCAAAATGCACACTTCATCCCAACACTTAGCCTCTAGAAAACTTGTACACAATACTCCATAGATTAACTCATCATCTAGTTTTCAACAATATATTCTAGCTTCACAAATCTCTGATCTTCAAGGGTTACCAGCCGCAACTCCACAACTTGATGTTACACACTGACAATTCACAAATCTTCAATTTTTGTTCTACACAATTCTGAAGGTTCTCTACGACTGTAAACAATTTTGTTATTATTTTTCCTTTCACAAATTCAAAAATATCCCACAAAAGGATCGCTGATAAATCCGTCAGTCATAGGTCTACAAGGATGATTGTTTCCAGTATTATATTTTCACAAAATTACAAAGAGACACTTCGCAATTTTATGCAATAGATTTTCATGGGTTTGCAAGAGAGGGGTCTCAACTAGTATATAGTTCAGATCACAGAATAATTAATGATCCGCAGGTCTGGTTAATGGTCTGCACTAGTGGAGTTCATACTTATTTTTAGATAATTCAAAAGATATATAGTTCACAAATTTTCATGTATGATCCTCCTTGCAAGTTCACGAGGTGTGAACTGTTTTCCCACGTCCTTGGTTTTCTCCTTCTTCTTGTGATGTTCTACGATTTCTTCTACTACGCTTGCTCCCTTTTAATTTTCAATTTATCTTAATACCTCCTCTGTGGTATCTATGCATATCATCTTTGCTATCAAATATATATATGTGTGTGTGTGTCAAAGGTTAGTAGATGAGGGGCCGACTAAGAAAAGAGTCGACTTGTGGCATAAGTCTAAATTTTAAAATATCAACTTGTGTATAGTTTGCAATTAAAACTTTGGTTTATTACTCCAGACTTAAGGTGGATGCAAGGTATGCTTATCACTTTAATGAGTCACCATGCATTAAGAGGAGAAAATACTAGGAATAGGGTTTTTTTTTTTTTTAAATATGTATTTAAGGTATCATGGCATAGGGTTTCATGCTGGGTCAATGCATATTTAGGGTTTGCACATCAACCTTGCAAGGGTTTCCTTCAAAGCACCTAGGGTTTGCAACACTTATGGTTTCATCTAGAGAATTCTTCAATGATGCGCCTATATTTCCTTCTTATTGATATCAATGAGAATTTTAACAACCAATCTCCCCCTTTGTCATTGATGGAAATATTCTCCCCCTTTCAACAATCTCTCCGCCTTTGACATAAATAGCAAATGGGGTACCTTTTGTTTGATAATTCCTTTCCATCAAGTGCTCCCACTATCATGCTTCATTCTTGTCATAATACTCTCCTTGTTATCATGTTGGAATTCATGTGATAAGTCTGCTTCTGCTGACCTGTGCTCCCCAAGTCATGGTGCTACTCTAGTCATCAGGTTTCTCCCCCTATCTTCATCAAAGGAAAATTCCCTTCTCTTAATTAAACATCTCATCATCAAAAATTATTTTTTTGTGTCACATAGAGTGGTTAGAAATTCACATATGACTCTCCCAAGGATAACATCAGAAATTATGAGCTCCCCCTAACTTAAGCTTGTGTTTTTCATGCCATATAATTCCAATCTGAAATAGCATTTTTATGAAATTATTCTTTATCCCTTGCATCTACTTAACTTTTCTCATTGCTTTCAGCCTTTTCATTTTCAAATGCAACCCTTCTATGTTGAGTCTCTCGCTTTAAGCCATCAATCTGTTATTCACATATATGTTGGTTTGGTGATATTTATTTTCAGTGATATATCTATATATATATATATATATATATATATATATATATATATATATATATATATATGTATATATATATCATACAACATCAAATTTTGGCGTCTTTATTCATCATTATGCTCTGCATAGTGCGTTGGACAATATTATCCTAGAGTAACTTCAGATCCTCCATAGTCATCAATAGGTACCACACCATAGGTTACATCATTTTCAAGTGTATCCAATGCTATATTTATTTTTGTGACATTATCAGTGAAAAGTGTTTGCTTGTCTACTGTAAAAACTTGAAATTACTAGAGAAGTGTTAACACAGTTAGGATGTGCAACAATTGAGCTTCCATTATAGGTACAAGAATAAATCACTACCTCGTGATCTTCATTGTCTTCACACCCACATATACAACAAACTTTCTCTTTCATAACCATGTTTCTATGTTTTGAGTCATTTCACATGTCTTTAAGTAACATTTTGCTATATAATCCTTTGAGGCAATTGATTAACAAGGCCTAGACCATGTTTCTCAATTAAAATCTATGTTGTTGAAGCATTTAGGTAGATATATAGATACAATTTGATGAAATAAACATCAAGGAAATCTAATATAGATAACCTCATACCTTTAATTTACTGCTCCTTTTGCCTTATTTTGCCAAGGCACGGCCCTTGCATTTTTACTTCCATGAAAGTTTGAAATAGTTCCCATAGTGGATGAAATATTTTTCTACTTCTTCCCATTATTAATTTTGGAAATATGACCAAAATTCATGCCTTTTTGTTTATAAAATCCTTTTTCTTGGGAATCTCTTTCAAAAATATTTTCATTTTCAACAATTGTTCCATACAATCTAGCAGTTAAGTAGTGCTACTTTCCAACTCCATGAGGACCTCAACAGTTTTGTTGGCATCACAGTTTTTATAAAATTGCTCCATATTTTAAAGGGACGACTCTATTGATTTGTATTTCATGACCTATGTAAAACCTTAGTGTTTTTATCTTGAGAGGCAATCCATAAGCCTCTACTTCCCCTAACAGTATGCATCGTCTTCCTCTTCCTAATGGGCATAACCTTATTGGTCTTTGCCTATGGTGTTTGGATATGATCAACAACAAGAGTATATGCTTTCAAGGTCATTTAAGGCACACTCAGGATCTTCCTTTACTGATTCAACATGTTTCTTTCTCCATTTTTTTTTTGTTGCGCTGGAGATTCTTCAAATTGTCTAGATGCCCAATTTAAATTACAATTTCAAGCCATATGTCCAAAATTATGGCACTTGAAACATTCAGTCTCAAACATGAAAGAGGGGGCATATTTATTTTTTGTAAATCTTCTTCTGGAGAACTGATAGGGATATTTATGTGCTCTAGATTTCTTGGCCATCTGTCCAAAATTTGAACAATAATAACAATAACCATGAAATAAAGTTTGGTACCTAGAAAATGACTATTGTCCTAGTGTTCTCCTAAATTTGTTGTTCCTTGAAGGTCCTTGATGGAATTTGTTGCTATTAGTATCATCATGTCTTTTTAGAGTATAGATCTTTCCAATGTATTCATGACTTCCTTTTTCACTTATGATGGAATTGTGGGTATTTGCACAACTATTAAGCTGCTTCTTATCCTCATTCTTTGATGTTTCAAGGGTTGCATTATCTTGGCTAGAAATCTCACCTGTATATCCAAGACTTAATTTTTCCAATGGCGATCTCTAATGGCTGAGTATGTCATCCAAGGCTTGAGAACTCTTCAAGTTATTGTTCATCAAATCAAATTTCTTTCTTAGAGAGAAAATCTCCTCTTTTAGCTTCTCATAGTCTTCATCCTTTTTCTTTTTTGGTTCTCCATTTATTTCTACATCCTTGTTTCTTTATTTGCTTCGATTTTAAGAGTGATGACATCTGATTTAAGTAGGAAAATATATTCTTCTTTTTCTTTTAGTTGACATGCCATAGTTTTATTTTCCTTCTTTGCTTCATCTACTTTCCCTTTGAGGAGGACCAATTGTTCCATCAAATTTTTAACTTGAGCTCCTTGCATTTGTTTCTTTTATCTTTCTAATTGTTTTTTAAGAAGGTGACTTCTTCATTTGTATAATCAACATATTGTACTTGCTGGTTGAGTTTCTAATTTTCCTTTTTCAAAGTACTTATCTCTTCTAGAGCGGCCACAAGTTTTTCCTTGAGATCTTCATTGAGGTCTTCTTCATTTTATTCATCTTTTAAGTCTTCCTTGTTCTTAGTGTCTTCAATTTTAGTTATCTTCTCTAGTTCTAGATTATATTTGAGCTCTTTGCTATCATCCTCTTTATCAGAGGTCATGATCAATGGTCCTTTTGAGTGAATATCTTGAAGATTCTCGCAAATCTCTTTTACAGATGAACATTTCTCCATTTTGATATTTAAAGGATTTGGTAGGCTACTCAAGATTGCCTTAATTTCACTTGCATTAGATTCCTTGGACTCATCTTCCATTGTGCTTCCAGTAACCAAACATTCCCATACTTCAAAACCTTGAGCCATCAAAAAGTATTTCATCCTACCCTTCCATACTTCAAAATTTGTTATATTCAACATGGGTGGGTTGTCAACCTAGTTTTCACAAGAATTATTAATTGAGGAAGAGACATTTTTAGAAGGATTGGAGGCTTTCTTCCTTGGATTTTCCATTTGTGTTCTAAGGATCTACCTTCTAGTTGTTAGGTTGTGAGTGAAGGTATTGGCTCTGAAAATATTTTTTGGAAATATTGAGAGGGGTGGTGAATCAATATTTCTTTTGACAAATGTTATTTTACCAGTTAAGATCACAAAATGAAAAAATACAAAGATAATTGATTTTATTAACAAGAAATTGGCAAGGAACCCAAACCTATTTACAACAAATCAAGCTCCAACTTGTACAACAATTTTTTCTAGGACTCGAACCCTAGGGACACCAATCCCAAGGCTAAATCAACAAAGAAAAGTTGTAGGGATAAAAGCCTAGATGAAGACACCAATATTTAATCCACCAAGCTCCAAAATGTACTTTTCCAAGCACCAACTTGGTCTACTTGAGGACACCAATCCTCTAGAGCTCCAAGACTCTCTTCTAGCTCAGGCTCCAACTTGGTATTTATGAGGCTCCAACTTCTAGGGTTGCACTTCAACCTTGCAAGGGTTTCCTTCAAAACACCTAGGGTTTTCAACACCTATGGTTTTTTCTAGAGCATGCTTCAATGATGCACCTAGATTTCCCTCTTATTGACATCAATGACAAACTTATCCAAGAACAATGTTACATTAAAAAATATAAAAAAATAAGTAATTACATATGTACATATATATGTAACAAAATTTTGAAAAAATTAAACCATCCTAGATCTATCATAAACCTAGATATCAAGCACCTAGATGAATCAAATTTCTTAATACATGAAATAGAAGTAAAAAAATATAAAAAATTAGAAAGCCTTTATTAACAACAGTGTAAGGAATTCTTAATATTTTAAACATATTTACTTAGAGTGGCAAGTTCAGGTGGGTTTTTTTCTTGCCTTGGAGGAATTGGTGTTTATTCATTTTCTTGGGGCCTAGGGCACACATCCAACAATTGAGTTGAATTGTATTCCCTCTTGCAAGGAGTTAAGTTGAAATCTTCGTTGAATCCTCACTATATCATCATAGATGATTCTTACTTAGTTATCAATCATATTTGTTTAGGATCCTTGCCTTTATAGAACAAATTGGCTTCTCTTTTTCAAAATAATAAAAGAGAAACTCATAGCCTTCTTTGTAGTTCAATATTATCATGTTTTCAGAGTCTTAAACTCAAGGGTCGACGAGTTGGCTAATCAAGTAGCATCAATACCAGAGTGTGCCTTTGATTCAATAAACAAGTTTCAAGATAACCCCTCCCATGAGAATGTTGAGGTAAACAATATCATGCAATGTCGGCAGCAGGTGGTGATGAGATGTAAACTTGGTGCAACAAGGTCTACATGATTAGGTTTTAGCACTCACACCCTTAACATCATTATTTCTTCATGTTTTTAGATCTATCTAGAAGGGGAGTTCATTCACAAAAAATTCAAGGGAATGGTTTCATTTATGAATGTGCAAATGGAGACCTTCACGATAGTTGAGGTTATGCTTATTCATGGTGTTTTATAATTCCACCTTCTTCATTGGTTTCATTGGTAATTGACTTGCCCCCTTACAATATGGCTCTCCTTCCCTTTTCATTAGGGCATAAATCACCCTTCAAATATGAATTGAGCTAAATGACATATAGGATGTGTTGCACCATTTAAAAGTTATAATGGATCAATAACACAAGTGGCGTCTTCAAAGATAAGATTGATCAAACCACTCTGAGAATTTGAATTTTGACCTCTGTAATTGCTCCTTCGCATCAACAAACAAAATCTTGGCTTTTTTGCTTCACTCTAGATTCTCAGTCACCAAGCCTGACAATTCTAGAAGGAATATCCTTAGGCCCTGGAAATAATCGAATGGAATTTTCATTCAGTGACCTTGTTTGTGGATGGTGGAAGAAGATAAAATCATCACAGTCAACCTCAAAAAATGCGAGTAAAGTTGATAACGCTCCAATAATGGAGCTTCCTTAAAAAAAATTCTATGTCAAAACCATTACTCTTACTGAAAGAGGATTGATAGATAGTTTCATAGGTATGCGGCCCTCTACAACAACTGTTGAAGATTGGATAGAGAGAACTTGGGATAGGTTTGTCTCTAGTCCCATAAGTCAGTTTTGTTAGTGAAAAACGATATTCCTTTTCCTTTTTAGCTCCAAAGAAGACCAGGACTTGATATTCAAAAATGGTTTGTATTTTATGGGCTCAAGGTGCGCCTATTTAAACAAATAGACCCTTGATTTTGATCTAGAATCTAAAATTCCATACGTTTTTCCTATTTGGGTCCACCTTCCTCATCTTCCTCTTCCTTTTTGGGGGGCCGACAATCTCATATCCATAGGAAATTCTCTTTGAAAATACCTGTAAATTTATGAGCCTAAGGGTAAGCAATATTCTTATGCTCGTATCTATGTTGAAGTTTATCTTGAAAAAGGTCTATTAGAGAAAATAATCCTTAAAATGGAGACTATATTCATGAGAAGATTATGGATTATGAACATATCCCTTATAAGTGCAAACTTTGTCACAAATATGGGAATTTAGTTAAAGATTTAAAGTCAAAATCTTATCTTATAAATGAGTCTCAACCTTAAGGAGAATGGAAAACCCCTAAAAAAACTTCTACAAGATATGTAAAAGCTATTTCTTCATCCAGGAAAGCTATATGTAAAAGCTATATCTTCATCCAGAGAAATATTTCAAACCTCTATCTATCCTACCTGAGCCAGGTATCCTCTTAGCAGACTCTTAATGCTCTGAACCTGATGACCCTCCTACCGATTTTTCTAGCCTTCATCTCTCTCCTGTCATACCTTCCTCTACATTAAAAGAGATAAAATCTATTGTGAATAAAAAAGTCTCCCCCCTCTCTTTGACCTTGCTTACTCCCCTACAATTGAATTTTCTTCCCTCACTCAAGCTTCCACCCTTCAACCTTCATAGACTCTACTCAAGGACTTTGAGAAGCCCTCCCTTTATGAACCTCTTAATAATGAAGGGTATCTTATTCCTCATTCTAACAAGAACATCAACTCTTTCTGCAAGAAGAAAAAATCAAACTCCTGGGTTGATGGAGAAGATTTGAAGCAACTTTAAAAGGGGTACAAATCAAAAGAAAATCTAAAAAGGAGATTCAATGAGATGAATCCATTTACATGGAGAAAATATTAGGCAAGTAGAAATATCTAGAACAAAATTACAAGGATTAAGAAAATTAAAGAAAAGAATAAAAAAAATATAATGATAGCGAGGGTTAGGAAGCATATTTTCACACCTCCCAATGAAAATAATGTCTTGGAATATAAGAGGTGGTGACACTAATGAACTCCACTAGTGCTACTATAGTTAACTGAATATTTACTCATTAGAAACTCATTCATGTGGATTCTAAGAAAGACCCGGTTGAGACTAGAGTGCAAGGACAAGGACCTATTTGTTTTAGATTTTTCTGAGTTGCACTGATAGTTCATGAAATCAGCAACTGATCCTTGAGGGATTGTTTTATTTTTAGAGGCTTTATTTCCCTTTAAATACAAGCTATCCTTCATAGGAATTACACATTGGAATAGAGATTTAGAGAGCTTGTGAATTGGCTAAGATTTGGCGTTGAGCTTGCTTATGAGTTGGAGATTGAATTTGCTAAGTGCTGAGATTGTTCTAGAGAGAACAAGCATTGTAATTTCATCTTGATTTTCTGGATTAATAGAAAACATATAGTGGGGTTTTGAGTTGTGGCTTTCCCCGGATATTTATTGTGTTATGTGCCTTTGATTATCTTCCTCTGTTGATTATTGTTTCCTCGATTTTTATGGATTTCCGCTGTAAAGAGTAGAAGTAGATTCTTGTCTCTTGCTTTAGCAAATTGCATTAGCTTGTGAATCTACATGATTTTCTACATGGTATCGGAGCAAGATTGTTTTTTGGGCCGAGAGTTTTCAGAGCATATTTGAGAATTTTTGTGTAAAATTTTTAGAAAAAAATTGTAGATATGGATTCCTTGGGAAAATATACCCAAATTCAAAAAGCAAATCAGCCGAATCGGAGTTTGCATGAGGGAGATATCATTGATTTAAAATCATCTCTCTAGAGGAGATTTCGAAATTTTGAGTTTTTGGGTTACAGGTGAAAGTCGAATTTACAATACATACTTCAAGATCGATAGATGGTGTTCCATGGTTTGAGTCTTGAGGATGCCTTGGAAGGAAGCTCGAATTTCATAGCCAGGAGGGGCATGATGGAGGTTGTGCTAAAGGACAATGGCTTGAAGGAATTTGTTGAACAAGAAATTCCTAAGCTAGCAGCTACTGATGCACAAAACTTGGCCAAGTGGAAGAAGTGTGTGGTGAAGGCAAGGTGGATAATCCTTGAGGGAGTTTGAGATCATATTGTCTTGAGTCTCCATGGAAAGGAAACCCCGCATGCTATGTGGAAAAAATTGACAAACTTGTATCAGAATAACAGTGATCAAAGGAAGTTGGCATTGAAGGATAAACTTTGTAAAATCAAGATGGAGAAAGGTGAGACAATTCCAAAGTACTTGAACAAGTTCACTCAATGTTGGGATGAACTTGGAAGTGTTGGAATCATGGTTGTCAAGGAGGATATGGTGAGTCTTTCTCTTTTTGGACTCCCAAAGAGTTGGCATAGTTATCAGGACTCTGTCAATGGTCGGGAGAAGCTACCAGATTGGGAACGACTATGGTCGGATTTGATGCAGGATGAGATTAGGAGGAACACCAGGGATGGATCTTCATCAACACTGATGATGAAGAGAACTGTGCCTTAGCAATTAAGGTGAGGAAGGGGAAGTTAAAATTTCCCATTCAAAATCAGATTCTTATGATGTAGGTAAGAAGAAGGACATGACGAAAGTTAAATGATTTCATTGTTACAAGATGGGTCACTTTGCTAAAAAATTTCCATTGAAGAAGTCCAAGGAGAAGTCCTCAAGAGGAGCGGTGGGTGAGAGTTTAGCCTCCCAATTCAAATTGGACTTTTCCCTCATTGCACACATGGTGTCTTCAATGATGGGAAGTGTCTGGTACTTAGACAGTGGAGCTTCTTTCCACATGACTTGCAACAAAGAGTTATTTAGTGAACTGGAGGAGAAAGATCTCAATATGCATATCGAGATGGGTGATGACAGTAAGTGTAGTGTTATTGGTGTGGGCACTATTACTTTTCAGAGGGAGCATGCAGCTCCACCCACCTTGAAGAATGTTATGCATGTACCCGGACTGACGAAGAACTTGGTATCTATTGCCATGCTTGAGGATAGAGGCTATGATGTGATATTTTTTAAAGGAAAGGTGTCCCTTCGACACATAGCCACAGGTCAAGTAAATAAGATAGGGATTCATGTTCAGAATCTCTATAAGATAGAGGTAGAGGATTGTGCTGCTTTGAGTTCAAAAGCGAAAAATATGTTGAGCTGAGACGTCAGCGAGTTGTGGCATAGGCGATTGGGCCACTTGCATCATGGGGATTTGAAGATATTGTATCAAATTTGTACTCGTCTTCCCAAAGGTACGCTTGAGAATGTTGATACATGCAAGGGTTGTACTTTGGGAAAATACACCAAGTCTTCCTTTGGAGACAGTGACAGTCGAGCAAATTCTATTCTAGAGAGACTCCATTCAAATGTGTGTGGACCATTCTCGATAGCATCCATGGCCAAACACAAGTATTATGTTATATTTGTTGATGACTATTCTTGTAAATGTTGGGTATTTTTTATGCAGAAAAAGGATCAAACTTTCACAAAGTTTTGTGAGTTCAAAGCATTGGTAGAGAAAGAGTTTGGCAAGAAGGTTAAAGCTCTACAGAGTGATAATGGTGGTGAGTATGTCTCCAATGAGTTTAAGAACTTTTGTACAGTGAAAGGGATTAAACAAGATTTGACGACACCCCCTAACCCTCAACAAATGGGGTTGTCGAGAGGAATAACAGGAGAATAGTAGGGGCAACAAGGGCGATGTTGCATGATTAGTGCCTACCACTATACTTGTGGGCCGAGGCATGAAACACAACAGTTTATGTTCAAAACCATAACTCACATTGGATACTTGAGATGAAGACACCAGAGGAGGCTCATTCCAGTAAGAGGCTAGATGTTGGTCACTTCAGGATTTTTGGGTCATCGGTTTATTTCCATGTGACCAAAGATGCATGGCATAAGCTTGAGCCAACATCAGAGTTGGGGATTTTTGTGGGGTACACTGATATATCCCACAACTATCAAGTGTACATGCCGACCAATCAGATGATAGTGGTTCGTAGGGATATCAAGTTTGATGAGGAGAAGGTCATGCGAGTATCCCTTGAGAGGGAGCTTGAGCTACATGTGGATGAGGAGATTTTAGCTCCTAAGGTTGAGGGGCCTCAGATTGATGTGGAGCAACCACATGCAGAGGTTCAGAGAATGGAGACATCCACTCAGGCAGAGTCTTCCAGAGAGGGAAGAAAGTGCACTAGAGAGGCTGAAAAATTGTTGGATGATGCATGGGAGAATGTGGGAGCGCCCTTTTCTTAGCACAGATAGAGAAGGTCACCAGAGAGGTATGCTGGATACATGGAACTTATGGGTGCATGTGTTGTGACAGAGCCATCTTCCTTTCAGGAAGCATTGCAGCTATCGGTTTGGGTTGATGCAATGGTGGAGGAGTATGACTCCATAGTTCGAAACAATGTTTGGGATGTGGTCCCGAGATCGGAGGACAAATCAGTTGTGAGCTCCCATTGGCTTTACAAGGTAAATAAAGCTACAAATGGTAGTGTGGAGAAGCATAAGGCCATATTTTTTGCCTGTGGCTTTTCACAGGTAGAGGGGATTGACTATGATGAGACCTTTTCTCCTGTTGCAAGGTACTCATCAATCATATCTATTTTTGCACTATCAGCACAGATGGGTTGGAAGACCCATCAAATGGATGTGAAGACTCTCTTCCTCAATGGTGTGATTGAGGAAGAGGTGTACATAGAGCAGCCCGAAGGTTTTGAAACCTTGGACGTGGGTCACATGTGTTCCGGCTCAAGAGAGTGTTGTATGGGCTGAAGCAAGCACCTCGTGCTTGGTACACCAGGATAGATAGCTACTTCACTGGGTTGGGTTTCACAAAGATTAAAGCAGATGTAAACCTGTATCACATAGTGGTGGAAGGTAATTTGTTGATCATTTTAATTTATGTAGATGATCTTATACTGACAGGTGATGAGAATCTTGTTGAGCCTCAAAACTACTCTTTCCCTAGCAACTCTTCTCATCCCTTTTCTTTGTTTTTCCATGAAGAAAATGCATTCTTATCATCAATAACCAATATATATTGCCTTAAGGATGATATTTAGTGATTTACATGTTATGCTTTTATGTTTTGCTGTTTGAATAAGTTTTTGCATATTAGCTACGGAACGTAGCCTATTCTACAGCTAATCAGCTGTTCGGCAGCTACCTCCATGCTTTGACAGGTTCCAGTGTTAGAAGGAGAAACTAACTACATGGGCAACTCATTGTGACATGGACCATGTCCTATTCACCTAGGCCAGGTCGACAAGGAAGATGGTACAAGACTATGGTCAATGGAGAAGTCAAACGTAGAGACCAAAGGTAACAAGACTCTGTTTCATGGATAACCAACACGTTTCACAGTAATGGGAAGCGTTATCTGAAACAACTTCCTGAGCCTAAGGACTCCAACAGCCATTTGTGCAACTGAATCCAACAACCACCATCTTGGATTTATATCTCCAACAGCTGAGGAAGAAATTATGTGTACCTGTCTTCTATGTGTTTTTGGCTGTAGCTTATTTTTCTCCACAAACAGTTGCATGATTTTCTTATAAATACCTGTGTAAAGAACTCGGAAGGAGTTCGAATTTCCTCATGTATTAAGCATAGACTTACCGCTTTGTAATTTTGAAACTTATTTCCCTGTTTTTAATATGAAGACCGTGTGTTTTATGGATATCTGAAAGAGTTTCTTGGAGATTGATTGAGCACTCATAACCTGATCAGTTGCAGAGGGCCCCTACGCTGAATGAGGTTTTATTTCATTTTGTTTTGTCTTTTATAGTTAAACTGTAAATTCATCATTTCCTCCCACAGTGTTCATAATCATTTTCATACTAACCTTGTTTATAATAAAAATTTTATCATTTCCTTACTAGTGCAGAATAGCTTCTTTTTGTTTAATTTCTTTCTAGTTTTTATCAGTAGTTAGAAGTTGAAATTCAGTAGTGTAATTTAGTTTGTTTCATTTACTGTTTTACTAGTCTTTCAATCTTCTAATAGACTGATCAGTGCCATTACTATTCTTGTCATTTTATTGCTAGTTTATTGACTCATGGTGTTAATGAATGTTTCTGAAGAGCCCTTCTAGTTGATATCTCATCTTAAACTAAGTGGTTGAATCCTTCATTCATGCAATGAGTCTTTTTTGCATTCCTGCATTTATCTTCTCTTAGAATAATGAAGGACAAAATTTCTCAAATGTCATCACAAGGAGTTTTTTCTCCCAAAATTGAGAGGCATGGTAACTAAGTATTTCATTTATTTTTGTTTTTGTAATTGATTAGACAGTAGTTGCAATTTCACTTTCAGTTTTTAGGTCATGATTTGGAAATAATGATAAGAATAGGAATGGAAACTATGCTTTCGCTTCTTGATTAAACTTTGATTCCAAATCTTCCTTAAAGCTCTTTTAGTTCTCATTTCTTTAGATTTTTAGCAGTCTTTATAGAAGTTAGATTTAAAATTTTGATAGTTACATTGTGCATCATTAGGGATTAAGGACCCAAAAACCCCCAAAACAACATAAAACATAAAAACAACAAAGTAAGAAGGGTCATCTAGCACAAACAGTGCACTACACTTCATCAGTTTACAATACTCGGATTGATAATTTATGTAGAGAAATTTGGGACACTAAATTGACCAAACATTTTGGTGCCGTTGTCGGGGAAGTGTAACTAGGTAGCCTTATCTCTTACATTCAAAAAAAAATGACATGCATAGAGAAAGAGACTCTAGGGGTAGATTTATAGCTAGGGATAGAAGTTCAATTCTTACAACACCATCCACTCCACCGAGAGCAAGAAAAGGCACACCTCCATCCAAAACTCATACTCCCAGCCATAGGACTCCTGAAATTCCAAGGGAAGAATTCCAATCAGAAGAATCTCCTACTTCTTCTACCAAGATTGTTCTAGGGAGAAAAATTTTGAATCTCCAATAGCAGGAATAGTTTTTCTTACCTCCACAGGATAGCCCGTTATAGTTGAAGAATCAGGAGTACCTGGTGGAGAAGAAGAATTAGAACCTCTCTCCCATAGTCCATTAATAGAAGAACCAGAGGAAGAGGGAATAACCTTACAAGTTGAACCCTATACTGACTCTGAAGAAACTATAATGGCAGAAGAGGAACAAGATTGAGAATTCTCACTGTTTGGAGGAGGAGGTAGAGGGAGAGCTAGAGGAAATGATGGAGGAGGTATAGGAAACAATGGAGGAGGTAGAGGAAATAGGGAAATAGATAATTCTTTTGGATTCCCTATAGTGGATGAGGAAACAAATGCCACAATGAAAAACATCTCACCTTCTGTCCTCCCTAACTTCCATGGGTTGAGAAGTGAGGATCCTGAAACATTCTTATTTGAGTTTGAAGTCTTATGCAGAACCTATGATTATCTAGAGGACTCTCAAAAACTCAAATTGTTTCCTTCAACACTAAAAGGAGCTGCTTTGAAATGGTTTATGGGGTTAGTTACTCAGTCCATTAGAACTTGGAATGACATGAAAAAAATGTTTTTGGATAGGTACTTGGATTATTGCATGCCTACCAATCATAAAGATGAGGTGTTCAAAATGATGCAAAGAGAGGATGAAAACTTAGAAGATTTGATTGAGAGGTTCAACTATAATTTGAAAAGAGCAAAAATGAATGATTTAGATGAAGAAACCTTGAAAGCTCTTTTATTAAAGGCCATTAGAGATGAGTGGATAGATATCCTTAACATGATGGGGAAGGGAGATATTTCTCAACTCCCATTGAATGATATAGGAGAATTGTGTGTTCATCTCTCAAGAAGGAAATCTAAAACAGGGAAAGGGCCAAGAGATCCTTCTCTTGTTAGAGTAAAAAAATCTGCAACAGGATCTGTAAGTAGGGCAGAAATTGGTAATATGCTTGATGAATTTAAAACTGACATTCTAGGGAGCCTTAGTGAGCAACTAGACACCCTTAAAATTAAAAAAAAAACAGAAAATAGAGGCTGATACTTTAGCCATTTTTTGTCCAAAATGCAGAAAAAAAAATGCTCTAAGGGAATGCCCTTTAGATGCAAAAATTGTAGAAACTTGTGTGATTTGTTCAAAAAGTCATGAGACCAAGGGTTGTCCCTCAATCCCAGGTCTTAAGGTTGTCTTTCAAGAGGAAATCGTCCCAAATTATGCAGAACCTCTTTGTTTTGTTGCTAGATGACCTTGGTAGGGGCCACAAAATCAGGGATTCAACAATCAAATGTATCTTTAGCCCCCACCAAACAGGAATCCTTGGCAGCAACCTTGGCCTGAACCTCAATCTCAGTTTCAATCTCAACTGTGGGCACAAGGAGTACAAAATCCTTATGGGAGATTTTCTCAATATTATCAATATCCTCCATCCTATCAGAATTTTTCTCCCCCACATAATCAACAACAAAATCAGCAGCCACAACTTCAAAATCAGAACCCTCAACTTTCATTACCATTTCCACAACAACCTCCACAACAAAACCAAAATCCCCAACTCTTACTACCATTTCAACAGAAACCAAATCAGCTACCTACCCAACCATTACCAAACCCCAACAATAAAAACCCTTAGAATGCTTACATGGTAGAAGGACAACAATTTCCAACTTACATGATTACTCCTCTAGATCTTAATGATGTGCAACTAAGATTTAGAAGGATATTAGAAAAGGAAATACCTTCTGTAGTTATTCAAGAACAAGATATTTCTGAGGAGGATTCTCTAAAATTCAATAAACGTTTTGAGGGAACATCTCCCCAAAACCAAAACATTGGAAAAGAAAAACAAAAAGAACCAGTGAACACAACTCCTATCATTGAGCAACTAGCATCTACTTCTACACCTCATTTTCCTGAAAGACTACAAAGTGATAGTGGGGTAGAAAAATAGATCTTGTTGCCCAACTATGATTTCCTAGATGAATTGAAGAATGTTTGTATCAAAATTCCTTTGCTACAAGCCATTAGAGAAATTCCCATTCTAGCCAGAGCAATAAAGGAGTTGAGCATAAAAAGACCAGGAAGAAAAGCAAAAGAAATAAAAAGAATTCACCTGGTGGGAAAAATAACAGACATAATGATGGGAAGAATTGCCTTACAAAAATATGTGGATCGAGGAAGTCCAATTGTCAAGGCACATATAAATGGAATTGAAATTCCAAATACATTGATTGCCTTATGGGCTACAATAAACATCATGAGTAGACAAACTATGGAGCAGCTTAAACTTCCTAATCTTCTTTACACACCTACTTTATTGCAACTTGCAGATAGATCAGTAATCAAACGAGATGGTGTATTAGAAGATATTTCAGTATCCTTAGATTCTTGGGAATATCTTGTTGATTTCATGATCTTAACTCCCAAGAATAATTTAGGAGGTCACCCACTCATACTAGGAAGACCTTGGTTGGCCACAGCTGATGCTTTTATTAGTTGTAGATATGGTGACATGTATATTTCTAATGGTAATTCAACAAAGAAATTTACTCTATATCCTCCAGCAAAAGCAATCACAGAAATAGATGACAAGGAATGGATTGATGATGAAGATGATATTTAGCATCTCTTTACTATTTCAGAAATTAGTGAAGATAGTCAAATTTTGAATACATTGGAAAATTTGAAACATCTTCAAAATATGATCATGCACAATTCCAAGAAAAATATAATGTTGAATACTTGTCATCTAGGCAGATGTCTCTCTATTCTATGGAAGAGTTTGGTAGCTATACAATTGAAATTTTTCCAGGTAGGACATTGAACATAAACAAAAACTTGGAGAAACTACAACAAGAAGAGCTAACCAAAACATTACAAAAACATTCTGTTGCATTTGCATGGGAATACACTGACATGAAAGGCATTAATCCTAAGACTTGTATCCATCATATCTATATTGAGGAAGACCGTAGACCTATCAAACAACATCAGAGAAGGATGAATCCAAATCTTAGGAAGATTATAAAAGAAGAGCTCCAAAAATTACTGAATGTAAACTTCATTTACCCAATATCAGATAGCCAATGGGTTTCTCCTTTGGTAATTGTGCCTAAAAAGAATGGTAAATGGAGGGTGTGCATTGATTACCGAGAATTGAATAAAGAAACCCTTAAAGATCATTTTCCTTTGCCCTTTATAGGTCAAGTATTAGATACATTAGAAAGCAAAAAGTATTTCTCATTCTTGGATGGGTTTAGTGGTTATAATCAAATTCAGGTAGCACCTGAGGATCAGGATAAAACCATATTTACTTGTCCATGGGGAACTTTTGCCTATTGAGTACTTCCTTTTGGATTATGTTATGCACCTGCAACATTCCAAAGAGCAGTACTAGGAATTTTTTTTGATCTGATACATGATTGTATAGAGGTATATATGGATGATTTTACAATCTATGGAAACACATTTGAGGAAGCTTTGGAAAATCTGGAAAAAGTTCTTAAAAGATGTAAAGAAACAAACCTTTCACTAAGCCATGAAAAATGTTTTATGATGTTTACAGAAGGTATTGTTTTAGGACATCACATTTCAGGAGATGGGATTAAAGTTGACAAATCTAAAGTTGAAGTCATCTCTAAGTTATCAATTCCAAATTTCCAAAAGGATGTTAGAAGTTTTCTAGGATTTACAGGATACTATAGAAGATTTATAGAAAATTTACTAAAATAGCATCTCCACTCTTCAAATTGCTTACAAAAGATTGTGAATTCAGTTGGAATACTGATTGTCAATTAGCATTTGAAACCTTGAAAGCAAAAATTTCTGAAGCACCTATTTTAAGAGGTCCAAATTGGAAACTCCCTTTCCATATTTCCACAGATGCTTCAGATACAGCTTTGGGAGCTGTATTGGGACAAAAAGATTTGATTCCTTATGCCATTTACTATAAAAGTAAGAATTTGACTCCCACTGAGTTGAATTACACTGTGACTGAAAAGGAATTTTTAGCTGTTGTTCATGCAATTAACAAGTTCATACACTATATAACAGGCTATGAAACCTTTGTTCATACATATCACTTTGCAATTAGATATTTGATGAATAAACCTATTACTAATGGCAGAGTTACAAGATGGCTTTTACTTTTGCAAGAATTCAACATTACTGTGCTAGATAGACCTGGAAAACAAAACACAATTGTTGATTTCTTGTCCAGGATTTAGAATATCAAAGAATATTCTCCGGTTGAAGATAAGTTTCCTGATGAACATCTTTTTGTAGTAACTACTCAAGCTCCTTGGTTTGCGGATGTTGCTAATTACTTGGTCACAAGAAAGCTACCTTCACATTTATTTCCTAGAGAGAAAAGAAAAATTATTCAGGAAAGTGCAAGATATTCATGGATCACTAACGAATTGTATAAAACAGGCCATATCTTATGATCAGAAGATGTGTCAGGGAAGATGAAATGCCTGAGATTCTCAAAGCATGTCATGATGAGTCGTGTGGTGGACACTTTGCTGACAAAAGGACAGCCTATAAAATCCTTTCTTTAGGATATTATTGGCCATCCATCTTCAAGGATGCTAAAAAATATGTCAAGAGATGTGACCGCTGCCAAAGGGTAGGGAAACCTGCTCCCTCAAATGAAATGTCATTACAAACCCAGGTACTTATCGAACCCTTTGAAAAATGGGCTTTAGACTTTATTGGACCAATTAATCCTTCATCTAACTAGAAAAAGTATATATTGGTATGCACTGATTATGTCACCAAATGGATAGAATCCAAAGCATTACCTTTTGCTAATGAAAAATTTGTAGTTAATTTTCTTTTTGAGGACATCTTTACTCATTTTGGTGTTCCAAGAGAAATTGTGACAGATCAGGGATCTCAATTCACATCCAACATGGTGGAAAGGCTTGTGGAGGAATACAAGATCAAGCATAGGAAATCTACTCCCTATCATCCACAAGAAAATGGTCAAGTGGAGTCTACAAATAAAGTGATTGAAGGAATCCTCACCAAGACTGTGCATCTACATAGAATAGATTGGGCAGAAAGGCTTATTGAAGCCTTATGGGTCTATAGAACTACATGGAGGAACACAATGGGACATACACCCTATGAACTTGTTTATGGGAAACAAGTCCTGTTCCATATAGAGTTCCAAATCAGAACTTTCAAGATGGCAGTCCAATTGGGGTTGGATTTATCAGAAGCTCAAAAGCATAGACTGGAGCAATTAAATGAACTTGATGAAATTAGACAAGAGACAGTTCAAAGGACTGGTCTAGTCCAACAATAGAGGGCTAAATGGCATGACAAATATATCAAGGACAAGAGGTTTCAAGAGGGAGATTGGGCACTGTTATTTGATTCAAAGTTTAAATATTTTCAAGGAAAGTTTCAAACTCATTGGCTTGGGCCATATGAGATTGAAAAAGTCTTTAGTAATGGAGCAGTGAGGATCAGAACAATAGATGAAAATCAAACTCCTCTTCTTGTGAATGGTCATAGATTAAAAATATATCAAAAACCAATTTCAAAGGAGGAGTTCATCAATATTTTCCAGAACAATTCTGAAATGAAGTCAGTGAAGAAGAATCCTTCTTCTTAACCAACTTAGTCTTTATTTTTTTCTATCTAAAAAAAATAAAAAATAAAAATAAAATAACTAAATAAATAAATTGTATAAGGTTGAAAACCAATCATTGATTGGCATGCTTATACAGAAAATATAGGGTGAAAATCAGAGGTTTCTGACACCCTATATTTTCCATTTCCTTTCTGTAATAAGTGGTGACAAAAAGCCACAGTCACTCTGTATTCTGTAAAATTCATTATCTCATCTCACTTCACTCTGTTTTATTTTTACAGTTTCACTTCACTCCATTGCCATGTTTCACCAATAGATTTTGCCTTTTTCAGTATTTCTTCCATATCCATTTTCATTTATCATCTTGGCTTACATCTCATTTTATTTTCACTTACACATCCATTTCCATTTCATTCATTCATAAGCCATATTTTACTTTCTGTTTCAGGTTCTGCAGCAGATTTTGTTCTACAGCTAATCTGATTTTGCAACAACAATTTGTTTATTAGTTCAGGCACAAGTGTACAGTTCATAATAAGATTATGTATGCATGGAATTGAAGAAGAATCAATTTTGAAGACCAATCATGCCTAAAGTACCTGTAGATCAACATCAAAATATTAGCAAGTGGAAGGTAAAGGTTCCAAAGGTAAATGCAAAAATTTATTTCAAAAAGCAATTTGAAAACATAAGCTTGTATAATATGTATGATCACATGTCTCCTTAACCAACCATCATTTGATTTGACCGCCACGATGTCTCCGCCATATCTTCCGTCTTTAATGACAAATGGTCCCAATGATTCTCTCATAATCAATCTCCACTCCAAACTTCATAACTTGTACTCAAACAATCCTCTACAACTACACCTATTAATGGTCAAGATGACGAGGTGACCTACCTATCTACGACTCTCTAAAACCTTACCGTCTATTTATTACATTCCAACTCTTAAGTTTTTCTCTCCTATTCACGCAACCATTTCATATACACAACCATTCTGTTTCCATATCCACCGTCATTCTGTTTCCATATACATACAACCTTTCCATCCTCATATTTACACAGTCATTCCGTTTCTATACACACAACACTCATTTTATAAACAGTGAGAGTAATTTTGAAGAGTAACCGAAAACGGAGGATATGGGACTTATTGTCAGAACAGAGCCCGTAGGAGTAAAATATATGGAGGGCTATCCACAGCTTAAAGGAATGCTAGAGAAGGCCGGATGGTTACATTTTATTGAAAAATTTGATGGCTACTACAAGGAAATTACTAAATCTTTTGCAAGATCATTTGATGGCACAGAAGTGGAGATAGGGGATATCAAGTTTGAAGTCATAGAATCCTTCGTAGCAGAAGCAACAAAACTCCCGAGACTAGGAGAAAGATGGTTTAAAAACAAGGAATTTCATGATGAATCTTGGAAGGTGATCCTTAAAAACCCAAGTATGGATGTTACAATATTTAGAAAGGGGATTCCTATTTCAGCTCTCAAGAATAAATGGAGTAACATGTTGTTAATATTGCAAAAATTCATTACATGTGAAGGAAGATTTGGGTCTATGTATGTTTACCATATACGCCTGTTAATGAATTTTTTAGAGAATGGAACCATCAATCTTCCCTTTTTCCTTCTGAACAGTCTGAGAAGGATGGCAACAAATGTTCAAAAGAAAATTGAATCAATAGAAACAACTCTGTATCATCATGGATTAGTGAAGATTCTAGTAGAATTCCATTTAAGAAGTATAGGGGATACATGGGAAGATTTCTTGGTAAGAAATTTCTTCCAGGATGCTCCAGATGCATCTGAGGGAAGTCATGTTAAGAGAAGTAGAAAGAGAAAGACCAGCATTCATATTCAAAGCTCCTCACAAAAAGATGATGCAGAGATAGCTCCTAAACCAGAGGTTAGGAAGCAGACTAAACAAAAGAGAAAAATGAAAGAGAGGGCTGAAGAAATCAATGAGGACATTCCTGAACCTTCATCACCTCAAGAAGATGAACAACTACTCTCTGAAAGACTGACCAAGATCAAGGAGCAAATCAAGAAAAATAAGGAGAAAGGAAAGAAGAAGGACACAAAGGAAGAAACCATAAGCTTTCAAAACTTGAGGAGGAGCTCTAGACTCCAAGGTAAGGTGAAGAGGGTGACATCAAAAGAAACCCAGTTTATAAACTTAGAAGAAGAAACCCCAGCTCAATCTCCTGATAGTATTCCATTTGAACACAGTCCACAGAACTCTCCCCCACAGAATTTTGAAGGCAGCCCAAGTAGAGCTTCTCCTGGCATAGATCCAGTACAACAACAAATCTATGACTACATAGAGTCATTAGAGAAAAAGAATACCTTGATAGATCTAGGAACTTTAGCTAATCTAGATCAGCCTGTCACCCCACAAGAAACTCTAACTAGCTCTTTCAAACAATAAATATTTGAGCTAGAAATTCTGAACAGGCACATCCAAAAAGAAAATGAAACCTTGAGGGAACAGAACAAGTTGGATAGAGCTATTCATGACAACACAATGCTACACTTGGGATTATGGTACAAGAAAAACAGGAAGTTGAAAAGGAAAAATAAGAAGCTGAGCAGAACACTTATTAACCTCAAGTACAGACTTCTTATGAGGAAGCCAAGGATGGCAGTCAATGCAAAGAAAAGTAAGAAGAGGAAGTTGGATGTGTTGGTAGAAGTGTCAGAACAAATGCAGTAGGAGGGAGAAGTTCACATTTTTGATTGCATGGGGACATGCAACAGTTTTGCAGTGGGGGTATGTTGAGCCTCAAAACTACTCTTTCCCTAGCAACTCTTCTCATCCCTTTTCTTTGTTTTTCCATGAAGAAAATGCATTCTTATCATCAATAACTAGTATATATTTCCTTAAGGATGACATTTAGTGATTTACATGTTATGCTTTTATGTTTTGCTGTTTGAATAATTTTTTGCATATTAGCTACGGAACGTAGCCTATTCTGCAGCTAATCGGTTGTTCCACAGCTACCTCCATGCTTTGACAGGTTCCAGGTGTCAGAAGGAGAAACTAACTACATGGGCAGCTTGGAAATCATCGTGACATGGACCATGTCCTATTCACCTAGGCCAGGTCAACAAGGAATATGGTACAAGACTATGGTCAATGGATAAGTCAAATGTAGAGACCGAAGGTAACATGACTCTGTTTCGTGGATAACCAACACATTTCACAGTAATGGGAAGCGTTATATGAAACAACTTCTTGAGCCTACAGACTCCAACAACCATCTGTGTAACCGAATCCAACAACCACCATCTTGGATTTATATCTCCAGCAGCCGAGGAAGAAATTCCGTGTACCTGTCTTCTATGTGTTTTTGGTTGTAGCTTATTTTTCTCCACAAACAGTTGCATGATTTTCTTATAAATACCTCTGTAAATAACTCGGAAGGAGTTCGAATTTCCTCATGTATTAAGCACAAACTTACTGCTTTGTAATTTTGAAACTTATTTCCCTATTTTTAATATGAAGACCGTGTGTTTTATGGATATCTGAAAGAGTTTCTTGGAGATTGATTGAGAACTCATAACCTGATCAGTTGCAAAGGGCCCGTGCAATGAGTGAGGTTTTATTTCATTTTGTTTTGTCTTTTATAGTTAAATTGTAAATTCATCATTTCCTCCCATAGTGTTCATAATCATTTTTGTACTAACTTTGTTTATAATGCAATTTTTATCATTTCCTTACTAATGCAAAACAGCTTCTTTTAGTGCAGAATAGCTTCTTGTTTAATTTCTTTCTAGTTTTTATCAATAGTTAGAAGTTGAAATTCAGTAGTGTAATTTAGTTTGTTTCATTTACTATTTTACTAGTCTTTCAATTTTCTAATAGACTGATCAGTGTCATTACTATTCCTGTCATTTTATTGCTAGTTTATAGACTCATGGTGTTAATGAATGTTTCTGAAGAGCCCTTCTAGTTGATATCTCATCTTAAACTAAGTGGTTTAATCCTTCATTCATGCAATGAGTCTTTCTGCATTCCTACATTTATCTTCTCTTAGAATAATGAAGTACATAATTCCTCAAATGTCATCACAAGGAAATTTTTCTCCCAAAATTGAGAGGCATGGTAACTAAGTATTTCATTTAGTTTTGTTTATGTAATTGATTAGACAGTAGTTGCAATTTCACTTTCAGTTTTTAGGTCATGATTTGGAAATAATGATAAGAATAGGAATAGAAACTCTGTTTTCGTTTCTTGATTAAACTTTTATTCCAAATCTTCCTTAAATCTCTTTTAGTTCTCATTTCTTTAGATTTTTAGCAGTCTTTACAGAAGTTAGATTTAAGATTTTGATAGTTACATTGTGCATCAGTAGGGATTAAAGGACCCAAAAACCCCCAAAACAACATAAAACATATAAACAACGAAGTAAGAAGGGTCATCTAGCACAAACAGTGCTCTACACTTCATCAGTTTACGATACCCGGATTGATAATTTATGTAGAGCAACTTAGGACACTAAATTGAAAAAACAAATCTCATCAAATCTTACAAGGAGGACCTTGTAAGAGAGTTTGAGATGAAGGACATGGGGCTCATGCATTAATTTGTTGGCATGGAGGTATGGCAGGGAGATGGGGAGTTGTTTGTATCTCAGGGCAAGTATGCCAATGAGATACTTAAGAGATTTTGCATGGAGAGCAGTAAACCCATGGAGACTCCTCTAGATGGTAATTAGAGGAAGGAGGATGCTACTTCAGGGGAAGTAGTGGAAGCTACTGTTTACAGGCAGCTTGTGGGTTCACTCATGTACTTGGTGAACACATGACTAGATATGTGCTATGCAGTTAACTAGCTTAGTCAAGCGATGGTTAGGCCTACCAAGTTGTATTGGAAGGTGGCAAAGCATGTATTGAGATACCTTAGAGGCACTACTCAGTTTGGATTATGGTACAAACAGACAGAGGGAGTGAAGCTTCAAGGCTTCACCGATGCAGATTGGGCAGGGAGTCCATTCGACAGGAAGAGCACATCAGGAGGGATATTTACTATTGGGTCAGTGGTAGTTTCTTGGTACAACAGGAAATGGAGATCGATTTCACTTAGTTCGGTAGAGGCAGAATACATGGCTGCAAGTCAGGTAGTATGTGAGGTTATTGTCACACGGAATCAGTCAAGGGTGCGGACACAGCTGACCTTCCTAGAAGTCAAAGACATTCTAATGACAAACAAAACAAACTGGAGCTATCCTTCTCTAAACATACATTATGATATGAGAAATCAAGTGTTTCGTTCTTACCTCTGTCCAAACGCTGTTGTAGAAGTCCAAGCTTTGTTGATCCGGATGAGCTCCTCCCGTTCTCCAAAACCTGCAATCACCAACAGTCAAACAATTAAATAGCACCTGATTATAACATAAAACAAAGCATATTCAACATATAGACCAAGGAGTACATGAAATAACCCATTAACAACAAGCTATTGAGAAGAATGGACCAATTTGCATTAAAGGTAATCAAAAGGAACCATTACAACCTGAGCCTTGGTGTTGTGCAAGCTCCTTCCAGGGTCCACAAGAGTCTTCCTCTACTTTGACAAAGCTCACCCACTTCCAAATAGAACAAGTAAGGGTGAAAATCTCTCCTCACAAGCTTCTAAATGGGAGTCCTAATTCCTGCAGCATTTACCCTTAGAAATCTATAGCTTTCAACCTTTTTCCTTCTGGCTCAATGCCTCTTTTTATAGTTCTCAAGAGGAAGTTAATCAGGTCCACCATCAATGGGATAGTCCCCTCTTTGGATGGGATCACTCCCTTATTGATGGGATAAGTTCCTCTTTGATAGGAGTGCATGAACCATCTGGAGGCGCTCAATACACATCAAACAACCTTCTAGAATGCTCTAGAAATGACCACAAGTAAGTTTTTGAAGATAAAACTTGTGCATTTTAACCTTTTCAGAGGGACGCACCTGCCCCTTTAGATACAGAGCGTCCTTGGATGCAGACCTTGTGAACAAAAGGTGCATACCCGCAGGCAAGGCTTGAGAGAACCTGCGTACCCAGAGATAAACATATTTTATAAGGACTTTCTCTCTTTCTTGGATTTTGACATGAATAGCAGAGGCATAAGACTTGCTCAAAAGGGTAGTATGATTGTTGATTGAGCCATACCGACTGTAAATAGCCATGGTGACATTTTTTAGTGTAACAGATTGCCCCCTAAAGTGCGAAGCCTGGAATAGATTAGGGTTTTGTATTATCTAGGAAGGGTGAAGCGCTTTATCATTTCGAGGATTATATCGTGGAGAACCTGGTTGGAACCTGCAATTTTCAACACAAAATACATGGATACGATTATATCATCACTGAGGTAGGCATTCCCATACTCAGATAAAAAATTTTAACTAACAGACTAACTACTCTGATACAGAAATGATCTTGTAGTACATCATAATCATAGACTTTTGTAGAAACAGTATGGGCACAACCATCTATTTATGATTAGTCTACTTAGATAATGAATACAAAACTCCTCGCAGCCTGGACGGTAAAGATTTGATCCAGGGTCTTCATTCCTACTTCTCGAATTGGTACGATTGTAGCCATGCGAATAAATGAGTTGATGTCGAACATGGTAGAAACCACTTGATTACCAGTCGATGATGTGAACTGTTAACAAGCATGAGAGAGACCACCAGTAATGTCAATGGTTCTCAAAGTACCCAGTACAATCCATGAGATGTGAATGAATGAGTTGATGTCGAACATTTCACGGAATCCTTCGATCGAAAGTCAATGATGTAAACTGACGTCAAAGGCGAGAAACCTGCCATTGATGCATGCAGACTTCAAGGTACTGACGATTTCTAAGTCATCTCTCTAGATAATGTGCTGATGTCGATAGAAAGCGACCCATTGCAGGCAAGCCTGCAACATGAAATCGTTGTTCAAGTTGAAGAAATGTTGCTGTAAGGACTGACTCAGGGATGGTCAAATGGATGACAAGTATTTTGCAGATGAAAGTTTTGCTTGTAGACTTCTTGAACACATAACGACACGACAGATGGCTTGGTGCTGAATAACTCAAAGTTAATCCCCGGAACCCGGCTGAAGACTTTCAAAGTGGTTTGATCAACTGTGAGGTAAAGGATTTCCCAACCCAGGTGAATGAAAAGTGTCGTGTCCAAGAGTGGTAATAAAGTTTCTTCTGAGACAAAAGGTAACAAATAGGCTCATTCTTCTCTCTTTTCCCCCACCATTTCTGGCGAGTACCTCTTTATTTTTAACAAGCTTGAGGAGGATAACATATGCTTGATTATAAGCTCATCCTTCGGATGAGTCCAACCCAGTTTTGATTCGAACCCTAGGAAGGAGTGGTTCGTTCTTGTTTGTAATTGAACAGGTCCTTTACTGTGAAATGTTTAACGAGCCCAGTATAGGAGAAACTCGGCGTTTTTCAATTTTAGAGAGTCTGAAAAACTTAAGAAGACTCCAAGTTGAACTTTTTCGTAGATTTGTGTCCCTCAAGCCCGAAAAAGTATAAAATAATACCTGGGGGAACCGCTTGATCTTGCGACCAAGGAGTACTTTCATAATTAGTGCCACTGACCTGAAAAGTAAAAAGCGATCAAGGACACGTCGTTTTATTTCTGTATCGAGTTTGAAACGACAAAAACCCGGCAATCTTTTCCTGATTTTACGGTCAGAAAAGAGCTATAAGGGGACCGTCTTTTAATTCTGTTTTAACGAGTGTAAAAGAAACGCTCGGCAATATTTTCATGTTTTAGGAGTCAGAAAAGGGCTTAAAAGATGACTCTGAGGTTTCACTTTTTCGTAAGTTTTAACGAGTTCGAAAAAGGGATAAAAATGTACTCATGGTTTTCACTTTTTCATAAGCTTTAATGAGTTCGAAAAAATGATAAAAATGTACTCATATGGCCGACTTTCAATTTTAATTTACGAGCAGGAAAAGATGGAAAGAACTCGGCATTTTCATTTGTTTTACGAGAATGAAAGATAGCAAAATAATCTCGGGATTTTCATGAGTTTAACGAGTCTTGAAAATAACTGAAATTGACTCGGGATAGGTTTCATTTTTACAAAAGCTTGAAACAGAGAAAAACTATGCTTTCAAAGTAGTTTTCATTTTTTTACAAGCTTGAAACAGAGATAAAACTGTGCTTGATGCCCCCTAAGGATAACTATTAGAGCGCATGCCCCCCAGCTTCATTCATTCAACTACGGATGAAATGAAGGTTTGAGTTACGAGATCATTTGAAAGACTCGACCTAAAACTGTAAGAAAATTATGCAAAAAACTAACCTAAATATACAACTTAACATTTACGAGGTCTAGTCAAACTCTCGACTCAAGTAGAGGAGGATTTGTTTCATTTTTTAACGAGCTTGACACAGGAAAAGAACTATGCTCGGATTCAGTTTCATTTTTACGCAAGCTTGAAACAGAGAAAAACTATGCTTGGTATAAGTTCACATGCCCCCAGCACAATGACGCCAATCAAGGTACATGCCCCCCAAGCTTCATTGCATTCAATGAGGTGGATGGAATGAAGCTTTGCTTTCAAGATCTTGGAAAGACTTGTGGGAGTTGTTTCATTTTTTAGTGAGGTTGACACAGGAAAAGAACTATCCTCAAAACTCTTGTTTCATGTTTTAAACGAGCTTGACACAAGATAAGGAACTATGCTCGTAACTACTCTCTACAATCTACCTAACAAAAACTCTACTCTATAAACCTTGATTCATTTTTTTACGAGCTTGACACAAGGCAAGGAACTATGCTCTTAAATCCTTGATTCATTTTTTAATGAGCTTGACACAAGACAAGGAACTATGCTCTAAAATCCTACTTTCTACAACCTATCTACATATCTTAAAATCTAGCTGATTCATTTTTTTAATGAGGTTGACTCAGTAAAAGAATTATCCTCATCAACTGATTCATTTTTTAACGAGGTTGACACAGTAAAAGGAACTTTCCTCGGATAGCCTATTTCATTTTTTAACGAGGTTGAGACAGGAAAAAAACCATCCTCGTAGACACCTGTTTCATTTTTTAACGAGGTTGGCACAGGAAAAGAACTATCCTCGCACACACTGATTCATTTTTTAACGAGGTTGACACAGTAAAAGGAACTTTCCTCGTGCTCCTTGTTTCATTTTTTAACGAGGTTGATACAGGAAAAAACTATCCTCGTACTCACTGATTCATTTTTTAACGAGGTTGACACAGTAAAAGGAACTTTCCTCGTCCCTGATTCATTTTTTAATGAGGTTGACTCAGTAAAAAGAACTTTCCTCACAACTCCTTGTTTCATTTTTTAATGAGCTTGACACAAGACAAGGAACTATGCTCATAACCCTTGATCATGACTTCCAACTGGAGGAATGACATGTCAATGGACACACCTTGATCATGGCTTCCAAAAGGTCTTCATCAGAAGGAAGAATAGTTCTTGGAAAGGAACACATGTCAAGAGACTCAAAAGGGATAAGAACATCGTGTTCAAGTAATCCCATAGAGTTCTCCATGTCAATTACTGGATCTAAATCAATAGTGAGAGGCTCACTTACATCGGTAACTGAAAACATGGGACCAGTTGCCACATAATTAACCCGTGGCAGGGTAGATACCACTTTAGAATCAAGAACATTTAGGGGTGATATATTATTGGTAGTCGAAACAAGACTAGGGAATGAAAGCTGGTCTACAGTCACAATACTGCCATTGTGAGGGAAAGACATCACACGAAAGAGTGTCGATACGACAGCTTTCATTGCATAAACATAGTCTCGCCCAAGGAGTAAATTGAAATCCAAGGGACCTCGAACTACCATAAGATCAATACAGACAGTTTTACCTTCCAAGGTGATAGAAAACTTACGAAGGATCCCTAAAGGTTCACTAATGGTTATGTTAAAAGCTTTCAGATTCTGCGTAATAGGCGCAAGCTGAGGGGAACCCAAAGCTTTCCAAACAGTTGAGGATAAAATACTAACAGAAGCACCCTCATCTACCTGAGTACGATGTATGTCCCTACCACCAACCTTGACAATGATTTGGAAAGGGATGGAGGAAGGAAGACGAGGTTCTGTCAGTCTATTCCAATCAAAGGAAAAGACCTCAGTGCTTGGAGGGGGTTTTATAGAAACAGGTGAAATGCCCCCCGGCATAGAAGAATCTAATGTAACAAGAAGAACCTGAGCGGTATGAAATTCACTCTCTAGATGGAAAGTGGGATCGACCGAACGTGAAATTGAATCGACCACTTGATCAACTAATTGATCATCAACCTGAGTGACATGAGTTTCACTCCCCAATGGGAGAGTGTGATCGACTATACTTGAATTTAGATCAATCACTCCGTCAGTTGACGGTAGGTTGGGAGAAAGCTTACGGTAACCAGTTGGAAATTCTTGCTGTGGAACAGGAAGGTTTTCCAACAATGTTGAGGCTTCATCCATGTGAGGGCAAATGTGAGTTTGATGACTCCCTTTGCATAACTTACAAGGAAACCTAACTTTACCCTTTTTCCCAGGAACCTGACTATCACTGGTTGATGGATCAACGGAAAGTTGATGAGATTTTTCTGACCATACTTCCAAGACCTTTGGAATACCAGGACAATTGACAAGGAAGTGGTCACCCTTACAAAGCCTGCAAGGGTATTTGGGTTTACGATGCATGTCGGAATTTTCCTCAACACAACTAACACTTACAGCCATGGTTGGTTGGTTGACTTCTTTCTTATCTTGCTTCTTCTTCTTTTTCTTCTTCTTCCCTTTCTTCTTCTTCTTAACCTCCTGGTTACTAGCATCAAGGCTTTTACCAGGCGGAGAGGAAGAAATGGAGGAAGAAAAATTAGGCGAAGAAGGTAAAGGGTCAACAGAAGGTTGTTGATGTTGAGATGGTGAACTCTGTTGAGGTGAAGCATCCGGTTGAGATGGAACAATTGGAGTACTTTGGGCCAACGAAGTTGAAAATAACCATATCGGTAATCCTACTGTAAATCCAGGTAATGACAAAGTAGCCATATAAGGAGGACCAACATTTCCAAAGTAAGGAAAAGTACTAGGATTCTCATTAGGAGGGGTTCCTAGGTTGATAAATTCCGGAACATTTGCCATTATATTCAACTTCAGTGAATTTTATTAACAATTTATAACTAAAACTAAAATTAACAATTCACAATTCACACTTAACAATTAAAATTCACAATTCACACCTATGGTCGCTAAAAGTAAAAACAAACAAATTAACACGCGCTATCAAATCTAGGAGTCAAACCACACACAAATAGTAGCCTTCCGGACCGAAAACACTAGTTGGTGATGAAATCCAACATCGCCGAATTCAGTACAGAAGTGGAGGGTGGAACAGTTACCTCGGCAACCTGCTTAATGAATAGACCGGCACAACTTCCTCCACTTTAACCGTCTCGAAGTGAAGCGAACCCCCCGGAAAATCCAAGTGAGTATAACCGACGTCTGCTCCAGGTACAGTGGGATCTTCCCTCCACCGTCACCTTGGGTAGAATCCTAAAGATTATGGTCACTAAGGTTACCAACGGCCACAAGTACACCTGGGGGAACAATCTAAACTCCGACAGCACGCAAGGGCAGAGTAGCAAGCTCAATCCCCTTACCGGCTCCTTGACAGTAATCCAAGGTTTACCGATAAGTGACCCCTGGCTCCTCGACAATGGTTAATCCGAGGTTTACCGTTTGTAATACGTACTGTCTGGCGTCGTTCCCAACGAGGGAGGATGGATCCCCTCACTGGTTTGGACACGAGCTCGTGCTTCTCCTTTAAGAGGAGCTTTCCCAGAGTGTAAATGTAACAATTGGATTTGATTCTATCACAAGATCAGCTACTTGTTTGGTTTTACTGTCTTGGAGAGTTAAGTACTCACCTACTCCAAGATGCTAGCCTAAGCTATGTTGGTGTTTCAGAGCCCTAGAAATGTAAAAATTACTAGATGAATTTTAATTAAGTGTTGTGTTATTAAGGCTGTTATTACTCAAATGGGTAAATGGAGATGAAACCAATGGTGTTATGACCCGACTCAACTGAATGCAATCGAATATGATAATGTAATCGTTTCAATTCGATGAATCCTAACTAAAGTAAGGAGAGAGTTTCCATTCACTTCCAACAATGCAAAAAATTGATCACTAAGAGAAAGTATAACAAATTCTCTAATGCACTAATTTTATCAAGAAAAACTAATGCAAATCAATTCCAAACCATTTTTTATTTTTATTTTTTGTGTAAATTCAAATCCAAGAAAGCTGATCTAAATCTGCTATTGATTTTCCAGAATGTAAACTATGCAATTGTAATCTATGCACAATTCACTCGAAAAATATGCAAATGTAATCTATGCACATTTTTCATTCATATTCTAAAAATGAGAATTCTAATTATGCAAATGTGATCTATGCAAGAGAATTCTCAAGCACAAGATGATTCTAATGTAATCTAAGAACCAATCAAGTGCAAGTCAAGAAAATTGGGTGAGAGTTCCAAAGATCATAAAATAAAAACACTCAAAGGCGATTAACACTCATATGCAAAAACAGAAGCAAAAAGATGCAAAATTGTGAAAGGACTGAGACAAACCTCTAAGTAATGACCAAAGGAAATCAAATTAAGAATTTCTCAAAAAAGAGACTCAAAACACCCAATTGATGAAATCCTAAAGCAGGAATGCTAATGAAACAAGCTTAGGTGAAGATCTTTGACAGGAGACTAATGGATCTGGGCAGTAAAAACTAAGAAAAAACAAAATCTAAGAGCAAAAAGTGTAAAAAAAGGAATTTCCTTAAATTTTGGCAGGGGACGCAGGCAACCCGTTAGAACAGGTGCGGGCCCGCACTGTGCACACAGCGACAGTGCGTCCAGGGACGCACTGTGCAATACTCAGAGGGTGCGTCCTACTGGAAAATTCAAGAAAAACTCAAATGAATCTAACCCTAAGCTAACCCACCCAGAGACAAAGTCACAGAGCCAAAACCAGAAAAATAAACCAATTTTCTCAAAGCAAAGTTCACACAAAGGAAAAGACTTTTCTCATCAATGGAATCTATCCCCAGCGGAGTCGCCAATTTGTCACACGGAATCAGTCAAGGGTGCGGACACAGCTGACCTTCCTAGAAGTCAAAGACATTCTAATGAAAAACAAAACAAACTGGAGCTATCCTTCTCTAAACATACATTATGATATGAGAAATCAAGTGTTTCGTTCTTACCTCTGTCCAAACGCTGTTGTAGAAGTCCAAGCTTTGTTGATCCGGATGAGCTCCTCCCGTTCTCCAAAACCTGCAATCACCAACAGTCAAACAATTAAATAGCACCTGATTATAACATAAAACAAAGCATATTCAACATATAGACCAAGGAGTACATGAAATAACCCATTAACAACAAGCTATTGAGAAGAATGGACCAATTTGCATTAAAGGTAATCAAAAGGAACCATTACAACCTGAGCCTTGGTGTTGTGCAAGCTCCTTCCAGGGTCCACAAGAGTCTTCCTCTACTTTGACAAAGCTCACCCACTTCCAAATAGAACAAGTAAGGGTGACAATCTCTCCTCACAAGCTTCTAAATGGGAGTCCTAATTCCTGTAGCATTTACCCTTAGAAATCTATAGCTTTCAATCTTTTTCCTTCTGGCTCAATGCCTCTTTTTATAGTGCTCAAGAGGAAGTTAATCAGGTCCACCATCAATGGGATAGTCCCCTCTTTGGATGGGATCACTCCCTTATTGATGGGATAAGTTCCTCTTTGATAGGAGTGCATGAACCATCTGGAGGCGCTCAATACACATCAAACAACCTTCTAGAATGCTCTAGAAATGACCACAAGTAAGTTTTTGAAGATAAAACTTGCGCATTTTAACCTTTTCAGAGGGACGCACCTGCCCCTTTAGATACAGAGCGTCCTTGGACGCAGACCTTGTGAACAAAAGGTGCATACCCGTAGGCAAGGCTTGAGAGAACCTGCGTACCCAGAGATAAACATATTTTATAAGGACTTTCTCTCTTTCTTGGATTTTGACATGAATAGCAGAGGCATAAGACTTGCTCAAAAGGGTAGTATGATTGTTGACTGAGCCATACCGACTGTAAATAGCCATGGTGACATTTTTTAGTGTAACAGTTATCTGGATGAGGAAGATCCTAGTTGGTTTGTTTGGTCAACATGTGGATCAAACAGTGATTTATTGTGATAATCAGAGTTGTATCAAACTCTCTCAAAATCCAATCTTTCATGATCGGTCCAAGCATATTGATATCTGGTATCATCATCTCATAGATAGTGTATTGAGGTGGATCATGTTGTTAGATTACATTCCCACGAAGGAGTAAGATGCTGACATCTTGAAAAAGGCATTATCAAGAAGAAAATTCGAGTTTCACAGAGATAGGATCTGGGTAGTTGATAATCCCTTTCTTGTTGAGAGGGAGTGTTGAGAAATGGAAACAAGAAATTCCAGTTTATTTTTTCCTTGAATTAAACAATGAATTAAATTCGAATTCTATTCTCATAGCAACTTCAAATAGTTAAATTAAGCTTATTAGACTTACTTAACTTAGGAAATTCGAGTTTGAAGTATTTTTGAAGTCATGTATATGTTATCCCTACTTTGTAGGAGTCCAGTGTGAGTTAATTGTGAGTTGTAAAATAGAAGACTCAGTTTCATGAGCCAGTTCAGTTAAATTAGTTCTCAAACTGATTGAGAGAACTAATAGTGAGTTAACAATCAATGGTGACACTAATGAACTCCACTGGTGCTACTCTAGTTAACTAAATATTTACTCATCGGAAACTCATGCATGTCGATTCTGACAAAGGCCCAGTTGAGACTAGAGTGCAGGGACATTGTACTATTTTTTTATATTTTTCTGCGTTGCATTGATAGTGCAAGCAATCAAGAACCGATCCTTGAGGGATTGTGCTATTTTTAGAGGCTTTATTTCCCTTTAAATAAAAGCTATCCTTCATAGGAATTACACATTGGAATAGATACTTGGAGAGCTTGTGAATTGGCTAAGCTTTGGCCTTGAGCTTTCTTATGAGTTGGAGATTGAATTTGTTGAGTGCTGGGATTGTTCTAGAGAGAACAAGCATTGTAATTTCATCTTGATTTTCCAGATTAATACAAAACAGATAGTGGGGTTTTGAGTTGTGGCTTTCCCTGGATATTTATTGTGTTATGTGCCTTTTATTTTCTTCCTCTATTGATTATTGTTTGCTCGATGTTTATGGGCTTCCGCTATAAAGAGTAGAAGTAGATTCTTGTCTCTTACTTTATAAAATTGCATTACCTTGTGAATCTACACGATTTTATATATGGAAGCTGAGTGGAGGCTTAACCTAAGCTTGGATGATCATTTCTTCTTAATTCAAGCTTTAAACAGGCTGCTACAGGGTTTCCTGTAGTACTACAAGATGTCCCGTTTTTAGTATAGGATGTCCTGGTTTACTACAGGAAACATGTTGAAAGCTAGAGGAGGGTAGGAGAGGTGGAATAAAGTGTGGGAAAGGTGTCTGATGGTGGGATAAGACATAAAGTAGGTGTATATTTCCCAAGGCTTAGCCTAACTTTTCAATATGGTTGGATTTTCTCAAGGGAGATGTCCACTTTGCTACAAAATAGAATTTGGATTCGGGGTTGGTAGAATTGGGTAGTATGGGTGAAGAAGACTTGGATGAGGTTAGTGAAATGAGTTCTCCCTACAGATTAGAAACTCCTTCAAAAACATACATTATTTCCTTCATTTATGCATAACTTCATTTACATATGGAAACGATGAGTTGAATTTAGGAAAAACAGAGTTATTGATGGCTAATGGTGAAATCTATGAAATGCAATGCTTTCTAAACTATGACAGCTTAAAAACAAAAACGACAATTGCAAGTACTTATAAGGAATTATAAATAGTAATCTACTCAATCAAGAACCTTAGCCATGCAATGATCTAAAGAGACAAATATGTTTATGGGGCTCTAAGAGTGGGGCCCTCAAACCATGATCCCATGAGGGAGATGAGGAAGAGGCCACTATAACAAATTTTTTTGAAGTATTCCCCTTCACTATTGTACCAATAATCTACCTTTTCAACTGATGGGAGAAAAACTAAACAATCATTCAAGTACTTGCAAATGGGATAAAACATAAATGACTTTAGCAACTAACTGTGAATGTAATCTAAGCATACATATACAAAAGGAAGAGGAACATTTGCTGCTACGCTTGGGCCCTAACCCAAGAGCTTCAGCCATCTAAGTCAACTCAATGTTGGATCAAAGAAACCCTTTCTATTATCACCAAAATGTCGAAAATAACATGAGAATAATAGTCACAATATCTTATGCTCAAAATTTCCTCTTGGCTATAATAAAAAGTTGAATCCTATCCAGGCCCTAGGCCTTCTTATTTATACAACTAAAACTACCAACAAATTCCTTAAAATTAGGGAGGCTTGGCTCCCAAACTCGAGATTAACTTGTATTCAACTATCACTGGCTTGGCTTCCAATGAACTCAGTGGCCTTGGCTACTTGTAACTCCAAGCTGATGAGATCTGGTGGAGGAATCTTTGAGTGATTGAGGAGCGAAGGAGGGAGATCCAGTCTCCTAAAATCCCTCTTGCTTGTCTAATTTGAGTTCCTACACTTAAATTATCCAAACACTACTCCAAATCCTGCAACTAATGCACATTAGGCCACATGACATAGCATCTCACCTTTACCCTTCTTACTAAGTAAAATATAATAAAATATGCAAAGAAATGTGAGAAAAGTTGATTTTAATAAGTTGGAGAGTGGCATTGAGGTCCATATAATTTACCTATTGATGAGCCTCGTCATCACCCCCCTACTAAAAGTGTTTCTCATCCTCTAAGAAACTTAATCTATGTCCATGTCTTTCATTGCTCTTGTGGCCTCTCTCACATCCCAGACCTATGTTGATGTAGTCTCCTCTTGTGGATAAAATCCTACATGCTTCTTTATTTCCTCCCACTTATTTCTTTCCTCTTCCTCCTTTCTTCCTTCTAACATACCCAATAGCAATGGTGGATTGAGTTTCAAACCAATCCAATTGATTTTGAGTCTTTGTAGTGCCTTCTTATATAGTGGGGTCCTTTCTAGTGCATCTCTCATTCTTTGAGGGGAATGAAACTCCCTAATCCTTAGGTTGTATGGTAGGGTGACCCATCTCCCTTGGCATGCTTGTTGGCTTTCATCTCCTAGCAATCTCAATATTTCTTCAAAATGAGTGACTGCTTTGTCTTGTGTAGCTATGTATCTTGGTGCAATATGGGGATCATTGGTGATGATGTTGTGGGTGATAATGACAACCATAGAATTGATATGTTCTGCTTTGATGTAAACGGGCTCTTTCTCTTCTCTTTCCAACACCCTCTTCACTTCCTTATCCCTGGCCTCCTCATGACTCATCCATGATGCAAGGGGCATTAGCTATAAGTCCCCCATGTTTTCATTGGGGTCCCACACATTCAAGTCTGTTAAGACCAAGTTGTGTAAGTAGAATTAAGATATCTTAGTTGTATCCTCTAGGGTGCTTTGGTCACATAGCTCAATGAACTACCCGTAGTCTTGGAAAGGCATAGTCCCCTGTTGTGCTAGTGTCTTTATCTAAAATTGCAGCCATTAATCTTTGAGGTACAAGGCATATGACTTTGGTGGCATCCTTCACTAGAGTGCCTCCATAGAGAGGCTTTACATAGTGGTCAATTGGTTCTATTTTTCCTGTAACTGCCTCCTCAGCCATGTGTTTTCGGCCTCTAGTTGATATTTCATAATTCATTACTTGTCTCTTATCCTACTCAACTCTCTTCCCATATCTAGTAGCTTCTCTTGATCCAAATGGATCTAACATAGACTTATAAGTCTAAAAATGTTCCTCAGAATGGAAAATGAAAGTAAAAGGATGCTCTTGGAAATAGTCTCATTGCGTAGATATTTTCAATCGAACGCAATGTGAATGGGCTAAAACGGACTTCGAATGAAGAAGTTATTGTAAAAAGAAGATTGCCCATTATCCTTATAAAATGAGGCATTTCTTATAAAAATGGACTTAAAGGCTCATTGAAGAAAATCACATCGGAAAGGTTTAAAGGGCAGCGCAGCAGGCCTTAAGGGCTCCCCGATAGCGATCTCTAATATATCGCATCAGAGGAAGGCTTTCGCGCGATATCGGAACTCGGGCGAGCCGATAGAGCGGTTGCGTTCGGCGGATTAGCGATCGACACAGTCAAAAGAAAGAACCCCCGGGCCGTTGCGATAGCGATATGCGATGCACCGATATCGGCGATTGGTGAATCACATCGAAACAATATAAAGGGCCAATGCACAAGCGACTTGCGACCTACCGATAAAGCGACTTGCGATAGTGCGATGAGCGATGATGCGATCGCATCCTGACCGTTGAATCGCAAGCTCGATCGGGCGATGGAGATTTAACGGGGAATATTGCATCGCTATTATGTTCTGTCCATGAACTGGCGATCCTGCTTGTTGCGATTGCGATATGCAATCAGAGCCCGGACCCAATAGGATTATAAACACGATTTCATATTATTTGAAATCTGGAATTACGAGATTTGCTTTGTATTCCTGTGTAATTGGGTTTTAAGCATTTTGCCCTTGTGATTGCGATATGTGACCAAAGGTGAACCCAATCAGATTATAAGCACGATTTCATAAATTTTGAAATTCGAATTTTCGGATTTTCAATGTTTTCCTGCGTAAATCCGAATATCTCTGTGTATTGGAAATATGGTTTACTTCGCGGATTTTATCCTGGGAAAAGGTCGCCGATTCCTTTGTAAATTGGCCCTGTTCTTGAATCATTTGTGCCACACTGTAAGAGGGCGTTTTGTAACAATGAAGCGTTGTGACAGGAATGTGTTATACGCAGAGAGCCACTGAGCCAGATGGCCAGTCGCAGAGCCACAGAGCCAGAGAGCTAGAGGGCCAGTTGAAGAGACACAGAGGCAGAGGAATGATTACACAGAGAGAAATGGTTGTGGAAGCCGCAGACTCAAAGGATTCTTCAAAGGCCAGAGAGCCAAGCGAAGAAGCTAGTCTCCCTTGAGAAGTTTTCCCTTCAGGGAGCTCACTGCAAAGCAAGAGCCAAGAGCTAGAGATAGAGCCAAGAGCCAGAGTTGAGAGCCAGAGCCGAGAGCTAGAGCAGAGAGCCAAAGCCGAGAGCAGAGACAGAAGCCACCAGAGGTTGGAGGAAAAACAACAAAGAGATTAAATGATCAAGCTATTGCTGATGTCCAAAATGTGCTGAAGACAAAAGAAGGAATTCCAAAGACAGCAAAAAAATTCTGAGGGAGTTGGTGTAAGCTAGAGCTCAAGATAGCTCAGAGCGCTGATTGAAGGAGTCTAGTCCAGAGAAGCCTAGATCTGTCTGTAGAGTATGGACAACCAGGGGTAAGATGGTATTTCTAAACCCATAGGTTCAGTTTAAACCAATGGAGTTGAGTGTGGAACTTCTAAAAGAAAGATTATCATAATCCCAGAGAGCCTAGTTGAGTTGAATAGAGCTCACGGAGACGTAGCCTAAGAGGTTTGGGTGAACTCCTAATTATATTGTTGTCTTATGTGTTTGCTGATTTGCTGCTTTATTTACTGTTATGTATGTTTTACATCAGCATAAGCAAATATACATAAGCGCTTGAACAGTCTAAAAACAAACACAAGCATATACCTATTTCAAGTTCTTTTAATTGCATACATTGTCATTCATAAGCATAGATATTGGGAATATATAAGTTTTGGAGTGGGAGAGGTTCTTGTAAGCTTGACAATAAAATTTTAGTGCCCCATTTCAAATCAGGTGGTATCAGAGTGGTTATATCAGAGCATCAAGTTAATTAACCCCACCTTCAAAGAAGGTAATATCAGAGTTAAGTTATAGCAGAGTAGGTTGTATCATGATGTAGGTGATATTAGATCAGGATGCTTGATTGACAAAGAAATCTATATGCTTGTTTGACTTGAAAGGTGTTCAAATAGTAGAAAGAATTTAGCTGTTTGATTGTTTGTAAATTGACTATTGTTTGAAGCTATTGATAGCTAAGTCCAAGAGACGACAAAAAGGAATAAGGGATGAAGGCATTCTTCTTATCCTAAAGGACCTCAAGGCAATCCTTGAAGCACAAGAGGTTTGTTGCAAAAGGTTGCTTGAATAAGCTCTTTGATTAATCTTGTTTGAAGTTATTTTGTTCATTTTGATAATGACAAATTCTACAAGTAAGTCCTCGAATTCTTCCTCGATCACAAGATTTTGTGATATGAAGAAAAACTTTTTCACCATGATGGATATGGTGAGAGAAATGAGTGTTGGACTTCGAGAGCAGTTGAATTCCATGAAGGAAGAGCAGCAGTTTCTTTCTAACAAATTGCAGGAAGTGGAAGGCCAATAATGGTTGAGGAAAGGCCTAAGTATTTGGGTCTTGGCTATGGATAGTCTTATGGAGAAAGTTCCAAAGCTGCCATGAAGGCCATTGAAACAGTTCCAAGAAGGAGTTTCATTTCAGGTCTTATACTTCAACAGTGTAAAGATTGTATTCGTGGAGAATGAAATAGATTGAAACATCATTTGCAAGATGCAGGTGTTCATAAGCATGCACTTGAGAGAGTTGTGGAAAATCTAACAGCCCTGAAGAGATTTATGGTGTTCCAAAGGGAGCTACTTCTTCATTCAATTCACCTCCTCATGAAGGCAATAAAGGTGAAAAAGAAAGGTATAAATCTGGTTCTAAACATATTCCTTTTGATTGTGTTAAGCATGATAAATTTCCACAAAAGTATTGGAAAAGAATTGCTTGTTCCTTTTGTGGTTTGGATAACCATATTGTTTCTAGATGTTGGAAGAGAATGGCCACATGCAGGAAACTTTGGAAGGAAAAGAAGCAAGAAGCCAAAGGTCCATTGGACAAGTCAAATCATGTTGTTGAGGAGATGCACATTTGTTGCACTTACTGCCATGAGCAAGGACATATTGCTGCAAAATGTTGGACTCTGAATCCAACAATGCTTCCACGAAACTTGAAGAAGGTGGAAAGAGAAAATGGCAGAAATGGAAAGGAAGATTCCATGATTGATGTGTTTCAGGATGATTCACATGTTGATGCTGATGTTGCAGACAAAGGAAGGACCTTTGAAATGGATCGATAAGAAGTGGTTAGAATTCTTATCCAATTAATATTGCATGTCTATTGATGTATCGCATCTATTTGCATTTCTTTGTTAATGAGATGCATGTTGCAGGTTTTTACCAAGAAGGTGAATGGAAAAGTTGAGTAGGAGACTCACTTTATTGCTGCAACATTATATTCATTTCAGCTTCGAAAGCATGGTGTGCTTAAGCAAAATTTGAAGGATGAAAAATTATATTTCATTTCAGCTTCGAAAGTATAGTGTACTTAAGCGAAAGTTGAAGGATGAAATGCATGCATAAGCTTGATATGCATGAACACAGGGATGTTGATGATTTCCTTTTATTTGAACATGTATGTGTAATTAACTTCAAGGGTTGATTGCTTTGTTTTTAAGCATGCATATAATGTTAATGTTGACTTGGGAAAAGTTGATTTGGTCTCCAAGATGGAGATAATGATGAAGTGTTTCATCTTTGAAAATGAATTTTGAAGTTCCTTTTTCTACATGCTTGACTTGAAGGGTCAATTGTTGTAAAGTCATGTTTTGTTGGCTTGTTATCTAGTCCATCATTTGTATGCAGATGTAAAGACATGGAGGTTTTCACAAGATGTGAAATCTATTTCTTTTGTTGAAGCAGGAGTTTAGGCCATCTAGTTGTTATCTTTAATCATGTTGTTGTTAATAGTTGTTGTTGACAGTATGTCAAACTGATACAAATGAAAATTTTGTGAAGCAGAGTAACTTCACATTGGTTTTAGCCACCTTGGATCAATGATCAAGGCTGAGAAGTTCAAACTACCTTCTGTGACCTTCTCAGTAGGAGTTCTGCAGGAAGTCAAGGAGGAAGACCGTTCTTGCCAGGAGGACAAGCACATCCAGGAAGGAAGTGTTCAAAGGCTTTGGTTCAGAAGAACTATACAAGGCAAGTGTATGGAGGCTGAAAGAAGAGGGTGAGGTACTCTCATTTACTGTTCAGATCAATATATCAGTCTTTTGGAGTCCAAAAGCTTTTTAGTGGGAAGGTGTGATCCAAAATGGATCTAACATAGACTTCTAAGTCTAAAAATGTTCCTCACAGAGGAAAATGAAAGTCAAAGGATGCTCTTGAAAATAGTCTCATTGCATAGATCTTTTCAATCTGAATCTAATGCAATTTGTATGGGCTAAAACGGACTTCGGATGAAGAAGTTATTGTAAAAAGAAGATTGTCCATTATCTTTAGAAAAGGAGGCATTTCTTATAAAAATGGACTTAAAGGCTTATTGAAGAAAATCGCATCGGAAAGGTTTAAAGGGCGGAGAAGTAGGCCTTAAGGGCTCCCCGATAGCGATCTCCGGTATATCGCATCGGAGGAAGGCCTTTGCGCGATATTGGAACCCAGGCAAGCCGATAGAACGATTGCGATCGGCGGATCGGTGATTGGCACAGTCAAAAGAAAGAACCCTCGGGCCGTTGCGATAGAGATATGCGATGCGCCGATATCGGCGATTGGTGAATTGCATCACAACAATATAAAGGGCCAATGCACAAGCAACTTGCGACCTGCCGATAAAACGACTTGCGATAGTGCAATGAGCGATGACGCAATCGCATCCTAACCATTGGATCGCGAGCTCGATCGGACGGTGGATATTTAATGGGGAATATCGCATCGCTATTATGTTAAGTCCATGAATCGGAGCTCCTGCTTGTTGCAATTGCGATATGCAATCAGAGCCCAGACCTGATAGGATTATAAACATGATTTCATATTGTTTGAAGTCCGGAATTATGGGATTTTCTTTGTATTCCTGTGTAATTGGGCTTTAAGCATTCTACCTATTGCAATTGCGATATGTGACCAAAGGTGGACCCGATGGGATTATAAGTGCGATTTCATAAATTTTGAAATCTAGATTTTCGGATTTTCAATGTTTTCCTGTGTAAATCCAAATATCTTTGTGTATTGGAAATATGGTCGATTTCACAGATTTTGTCCTAGCAACAGGCCATCGATTCCTTTGTAAACTGTCCATGTTCCTGAATCATTTTTGCCACGCTGTAAGCGGGAGTTTTGTAACAATGATGCATTGTAACAGGAATGTGTTATACACAGAGAGCCAAAGAGACAGATGGCCAGTCGCATAGCCACAGAGCCAGAGAGCCAGAGGGCCAGTCAAAGAGACACAGAGGCAGAGGAATGACTGCACAGAGAGAAACGACTATGGAAGCCACAGAGTTAGAGTATTCTTCAAAGGCCAGAGAGCTAAGCGAAGAAGCTAGTCTCCCTTGAGAATTTTTCCCTTCAGGGAGTTCACTGCAGAGCAAGAGCCAAGAGTTAGAGCCAGAGCCAAGAGCTAGAGCAAAGAGCCAGAGCCGAGAGCCAGAGCCAAGAGCTAGAGCCAAGAGCCAGAGCCGAGAGCCAGAGCCAAGAGCAAGAGTTGAGAGCAGAGGAAGAAGCCACCGGAGGTTGGAGGCAAAACAAAAAAGAGATCAAATGATCAAGCTATTGTTGATGTCTAAAATGTATTGAAGACAGAAGAAGGAATTCCAGAGACAATAAAAGAATTATGAGGGAGTTGATGCAAGCTAGAGCTCAAGATAGCTCAGAGCGCTGATTGAAGGAGTCTAGTCTAGAGAAGCCTAGATCTGTCTGTAGAGTATGGACAACTAGGGGTAAGATGGTATTCTAAACCCATAGGTTCAGTGTAAACCAATGGAGTTGAGTGTGGAACTTGTAAAAGAAAGATTACCATAATCCCAGAGATCCTAATTGAGCAGACTAGGGCTCACAGAGACGTAGCCCAAGAGGTTTGGGTGAACTCCTAATTATATTGTTGTCTTATGTGTTTGCTGATTTGCTGCTTTATTTACTGTTATGTGTGTTTTACATCAGCATAAGCAAATATACATAAGCACTTGAACAATCTCAAAACAAGCATAAGCATACACCTATTTTAAGTTCTTCTAATTACGCAAATTGTCATTCATAAGCATAGATATTGGGAATATATAAGCTTTGGAGTGGGAGAGTTTCTTGTAAGCTTGACAAGAAGCCTTTAGTGCCCCATTTCAGATCAGGTGGTATCAAAGTGGTTATATTAGAGCATCAGGTTAATTAACTCCACCTTCAAAGAAGGTGATATCAGAGTTAAGTTATACTAGAGCAGGTTATATCATGATGTAGGTGATATCAGATCAGGATGCTTGATTAACAGAGCAATCTATATGCTTGTTTGACTTGAAAGGTGTTCAAACAGTAGAAAGAATTTAGTTGTTTGATTGTTTGTAAACTGGCTGTTGTTTGAAGCTATTGATAGCTAAGTCCAGGAGATGACAAAAAGGAAGAATGGTTGAAGGCATTCTTCTTATCCTAAAGGACCTTAAGGCAATCCTTGAAGCACAAGAGGTTTGTTGCAAAAAGTTGCTTGAATAAGCTCTTTGATTAATCTCGTTTGAAGTTCTTTTGTTAATTTTGATAATGACACTTCTACAAGTAAGTCCTCAAATTCTTCCTCCATCACAAGATTCTGTGATATGAAGCAAAACTTGTTCACCATGATGGATATGGTGAGAGAAATGAGTGTTGGACTTCGAGAGCAGTTGAATTCCATGAAGGAAGAGCAACAATTGCTTTCTAACAAATTGCAAGAAGTGGAAGGCCAACTTCATATTGCAAATATGAACTTGGAAAGGATGCATGAGTTGGAGATACCAAGGAAGCCTTCGACAAGTATCAGCTTGAAGAATAGGTAAACAATTTCAGCTTGTCTTCAAATTCTTCTAAGAATGTTTATATTGGTTCTTTTGAAAAACATACTAGAGGCATAGGTTCCAAGTAAATGTCCCAGATGGGCTATGAAGGAAAAGACTTGGGAAAACATGCACAAGGTATTGTTGAGCCAATAATGGTTGAGGAAAGGCCTAAGTATTTGGGTCTTGGCTATGGGCAGTCTTATGGAGAAAGTTCCAAAGCTGCCATGAAGGCCATTGAAACAGTTCCAAGAAGGAGTTTCATTTCAGGTCTTCTACCTCAAGAGTGTAAAGATTGTATTCGTGGATAATGCAAAAGCTTGAAACATCATTTGCAAGATGAAAGTGTTCATAAGCATGCACTTGAGAGAGTTGTGGAAACTCTGACAGCCTTGAAGAGATTGATGGTGTTCCAAAGGGAGCTACTTCTTCATTCAATTCACCTCCTCATGAAGGAAATAAAGGTGAAAAGCAAAGGTATAAATCTGGTTATAACATATTCCTTTTGATTGTGTTAAGCATGATAAATTTCCACATAAGTATTGGAAAAGAATTGCTTGTTCCTTTTGTGGTTTGGATAGCCATATTGTTTCTAGATGTTGGAAGAGAATGGCCACATGTAGGAAACTTTGGAAGGAAAAGAAGCAAGAAGCCAAAGGTCCATTGGACAAGTCAAATCATGTTGTTGAGGAGATGCACATTTGTTGCACTTACTGCCATAAGCAAGGACATATTGCTGCAAAATGTTGGACTCTGAATCCAACAATGCTTCCACGAAACTTGAAGAAGGTGGAAAGAGAAAATTGCGGAAATGGAAAGGAAGATTCCATGATTGATGTGTTTTAGGATGATTCACATGTTGATGTTGATGTGCAGACAAAGGAAGGACCTTTGAAATGGATCGATAAGAAATGGTTAGAATTCTTATCCAATTAAGATTGCATGTCTATTGATGTATCGCATCTATTTGCATTTCTTTGTTAATGAGATGCAAGTTGCAGGTTTTTACCAAGAAGGTGAATGGAAAAGTTGAGTAGGAGACTCACTTTATTGCTGCAACATTATATTCATTTCAGCTTCGAAAGCTCAATGTGCTTAAGTGAAAGTTGAAGGATGAAACATTATATTTCATTTTAGCTTCGAAATTACAGTGTACTTAAGTGAAAGTTGAAGGATGAAATGCATGCATAAGCTTGATATGCATGAACACAGGGATGTTGATGATTTCCTTTTATTTGAACATGTATGTGTAATTAACTTCAAGGGTTGATTGCTTTGTTTTTAAACATGCATGTAATGTTAATGTTGACTTGGAAAAAGTTGATTTGGTCTCCAAGATGGAGATAATGATGAAGTGTTTCATCTTTGAAAAAGAATTCCGAAGTTCCTTTTTCTACATGCTTGACTTGAAGGGTCAATTTTTGTAAAGTCATGTTTTGTTGGCTTGTTATCTAGTCAATCATTTGTATGCATATGTAAAGACATGGAGGTGTTCACAAGATGTGAAATCTGTTTCTTTTGTTGAAGCATGAGTTTAGGCCATCCAGTTGTTGTCTGTAATCCTGTTGTTGTTAACAGTTGTTGTTGACAGTATGTCAAACAGGTGCAAATGAAAATTTTGTGAAGCAAATGTAACTTCGCATTGGTTTGAGCCACCTTGGATCAATGATCAAGGAAGAGAAGTTCAAACTACCTTCTGTGACCTTCTCACTAGGAGTTCTGCAGGAAGTCAAGGAGGAAGATTGTTCTTCCCAAGAGGACAAGCACATCCAGGAAGGAAGTGTTCAAAGGATTTGGTTCAGAGGCACTATGCAAGGCAAGTGCATGGAGGCTGAAAGAAGAGGGTTAGGTACTCTCATTTACTATTCAAATCAGTATAAGAGTCTTTTGGAGTCCAAAAGCTTTTTAGTGGGAAGGCGTGATCCAAAATAGATCTAACATAGACTTCTAAGTCTAAAAATGTTCCTCACAGAGGAAAATGAAAGTCAAAGGATGCTCTTGGAAATAGTCTCATTGCGTAGATCTTTTCAATTTGAATCTAACACAATTTGAATGGGCTAAAATGAACTTCGGATGAAGAAGCTATTGTAAAAAGAACATTTCCCATTATCCTTAGAAAATGAGGCATTTCTTATAAAAATGGACTTAAAGGCTCATTGAATAAAATTACATCGGAAAGGTTTAAAGGGCAGAGCAGCAGGCCTTAATGGCTCCTCGATAGCGATCTTCGAAATATCGCATCGGAGGAAGGCATTCGTGTGATATTGGAACCCGGGCGAGCTGATATAGGGATTGTGATCAGCAGATCGGTGGATCAGCGATCGACACAGTCAAAAGAAAGAACCCCCGAGCCGTTGCGATAGCGATACGCGATGCGCCAATATCAGTGATCAACGAATTGCATCACAACAATATAAAAGGGCCAATGCACAAGCGACTTGCGACCTGCCAATAAAGCAATTTGCGATAGTGCGATGAGCGATGACACGATCGCATCCTAATCGTTGTATCGTGAGCTCGATCGGATAGTGGAGATTTAATAGGGCATATCGCATCGCTATTATGTTAAGTCCATGAACCGAAGCTCCTGCTTGTTGCGATTGCGATATGCGATTAGAGCCCAGACCCGATAGGATTATAAACACAATTTCAGATTATTTGAAATCTGGAATTACGGAATTTTCTTTGTATTTCTGTGTAATTGGGTTTTAAGCATTCCACCTGTTGCAATTGTGATATGTGACCAAAGGCGGACCTGATGGTATTATAAGCACGATTTCATAAATTTTGAAATCTGGATTTTCGGATTTTCAATGTTTTCCTGTGTAAATATGAATGTCTCTGTGTATTGGAAATATGGTCGATTTCATGGATTTTGTCCTGGGAAGAGGCCGCCGATTCCTTTGTAAACTGTCCCTATTCCTGAATCATTTGTGCCACGTTGTAAGCAGGCATTTTGTAACAATGATGTGTTGTAATAGGAATGCGTTATATGCAGAGAGCCATAGAGACACGGAGCTAGATGGCCAGTCGCAGAGCCACAGAGCCAGAGAGCTAGAGGGCCAGTTGAAGAGACACAGAGGCAGAGGAATGATTACACAAAGAGAAACGACTATGGAAGCCACAGAGTTAGAGGATTCTTCAAGGGCCAGGGAGCCAAGCGAAGAAGCTAGTCTCCCTTGAGAAGTTTTCCCTTCAGGGAGCTCACTGCAGAGCAAGAGCCAAGAGCCAGAGCCAGAGCCAAGAGCCAGAGCCAGAGCCAAGAGCCAGAGCTGAGAGCCAGAGCCAAGAGCCAAAGCCAAGAGCAGAGGCAGAAGCCACCAGATGTTGGAGGCAAAACAACAAAGAGATCAAATGATCAAGGTATCGTTGATGTCCAAAATGTGCTGAAGACAAAAGAAGGAATTCTAGAGACAGTAAAATAATTCTGAGGGAGTTGGCATAAGCTAGAGCTCAAGATAGCTCAAAGCATTGATTGAAGGAGTCTAGTCTAGAGAAGCCTAGATCTATCTGCAGAGTATGGAAAGTCAGGGGTAAGATGGTATTCTAAACCCATAGGTTCAGTGTAAACCAATGGAGATGAGTGTGGAACTTGTAAAAGATTACCATAATCCCAGAGAGCCTAGTTGAGTTGACTAAAGCTCACGGAGACATAGCCCAAGAGGTTTGGGTGAACTCCTAATTATATTGTTGTCTTATGTGTTTGCTGATTTGCTGCTTTATTTACTGTTCTGTGTGTTTTACATCAGCATAAGCAAATATACATAAGCACTTGAACAGTCTAAAAACAAACAAAAGCATACACCTATTTCAAGTTCTTTTAACTCCGCAAATTGTCATTCATAAGCATAGATCTTGGGAATATATAAGCTTTGGAGTGGGATAGGTTCTTGTAAGCTTGACAAGAAGCCTTTAGTGCCCCATTTCAGATCATCTCTTCTATATGGCCCACATCCTCTACATTCTTTGATATAGCAATTTCCATCCAACGATGTGTCCTTCCTCTCTCCTTCTCAAGCTCAAACAAGAAAGGGATGGAAAATTTATGTGGTATTACTCTACCTCCCTCAATGAATTTATAATAAGATCTTAGATTGGGTTATGGGATAGGTTCCTACAGCTCTTGGGATTCTCCCTTTGATGTCTTTGGAGCATCTGTCTCTTCCTGTACCTGTGTTGTTTCTTCCTTGCCTTTCCTCTATCCTTTTTGTCCTTCCTACTACTTTTTTTGTGCTTCTTGTAGGGCTGACAGAGTTTCCTGTAGGATTGTCTGTGTTTCTTGTAGGAGGCTTTTTCCTTTCTGAAATGGGGTCAAAGGTTCTTTGATTTTCTTTGTTGATTCTAACCTAGTGACAGGCCTCCTAACATAGGTGATTGGCGACTTTGGGGAAGCCTGTTTTGATGTGCCTTCTTCACCTTTCATTTCCGGGGAGACTAGTTTTTCTTGTTCTTTTGGTGAGTCCTCAATAATGATAGGAGTCTTGGTGGGTGTTTGTGGTCTCCCCTATTTGATCCTAGTGCTCCTCCTTGTTTTGAAATATAGGGGAGTTTTCCTCTGCCTTTTTCCTATTGACTTTATGGGTGTGCTTAGGGAAGTCAAGGTAACAACTGCCTCCCTCTCTGTGGGTTCAGGGGACACTCTTGGAGATTCCTCCCCTTCCTTGGTATGTTTTCTAGGGCTTGCCTCATCATTAATATTTTAGGTATAAGGCATATGACTTTGGTGGCATTCTACACTGGAGTGCCTCCATAGAGAGGCTTGCCATAGTGGCCAATTGGCTCTCTTTTTCCTGTACCTGCCTCCTCAGCCATGTGTTTTCAGCCTCTAGTTGAGATTTCATAATTCATTCCTTGTCTCTTATCCTACTCAACTCTCTTCCCATCTCCAGTAGCTTCTCTTCCATATGGCCCACATCCTCTACATTCTTTGATTTAGCAATTTGCATCCAGCAATGTTTCCTTCCTCTCTCCTTCTCAAGCTCAAACAAGAAAGGGATGGAAAATTTATGTGGTATTACTATGCCTCCCTCAATGAATCTATAATAAGAGCTTAGATTGGGTTGTGGGTTAGGTTCCTGCAGCTCTTGGGATTCTCCCTTTGATGTATTTGGAGCATCTGCCTCCTCCTGTACTTGTGTTGTTACTTCCTTGCCTTTCCTCTGTCCTTGTTGTCCTTCTTGCTGCTTTTTCTGTGTTTCCTATAGTGCTAACAGAGTTTCCTGTAGGACTGTCTATGTTTCTTGTAGGAGGATTTTTCCTTTTTGAAATGGGGTCAAAGGTTCTTTGATTTTCTTTGTTGATTCTGACTTGGTGACAGGCCTCCTAACATAGGTGATTTGCGACTTTGGGGAATCCTGTTTTGATGTGCCCTCTTCAACTTTCATTTCTAGGGAGACTAGTTTTTCTTGTTCTTTTTGTGAGTCCTCAATAATGATAGGAGTCTTGGTGGGTGTTTTTGGTCTCGCATATTTGACCCTAGTGCTCCTACTTGTTTTTAAATATAAGGGAGTCTTCCTTTGCCTTTTTCATGTTAACTTTATGAGTGTGCTTAGGGCAGTCAAGGCAGTAGCTGCCTCCCTCTCTGTGGGTTCAGGAGACACTCTTGGAGATCCCTCCCCTTCCTTGGTATGTTTTTCAGGTCTTGCCTCATCCTTCTGTTCTTCCTCCCCACTATTCTCTCCTCCTTCTTATTCTTCTGTTTTATTTGTCTCTAACTCCTCTTCTTCCTCTTCTTCTTCAGGTTCCTCTTCTTCTTTCTCAAGTCATTATTCTTCCTCCTCAGCACTAAAGGTTGGGTCCTTCTCATATTCAATGGCTTCAATTACAGCCTCCCTGTCCATGTTTCTAAATGTGGACCATAGAATAGGGACTCTTAACTGGCTCAAGGCATCTTCTAGTATGAGCTTGATGAGTCTATGATGTGTTAGCTACTGATGCTTTCATTCCTATACCTTTAGGCTCATGTATATTATTGATTGCAAGAAGAAGTAGGGTACACTAAGTCTTTTGTCAAGGGGTGACTCCTCTCCAAATCTCAGCTCATGGAGGAGTCTAAATCGGTAACCATAGATTTTAATGAGCATCCCTTCATAAGAAATATATTTGAGAATGTGACAGCTTACTTCATCCCAAGGATAGGGAAGGCTCTCCCTTATAATCCCATTTTTGTCCTTATTTGGCTCTTCATCTATCAAGAAAAAGTTCTTCTTATCAAAAGCGTTGCTAGCTTTATCCTCCTTTCTCCATTACATGCCTAGAGGAAGTGTAGTGATTCTGCTAATGATTCCAGGGGTAATTGTTATTGAAAATCCTCTTACCACATAAGTAGCACTGATTTTAGCATGAGGGGTGAGTGACATGGAAAATTCTCAAGACACATCATCATCATAAACTCTAAGAAGCTCAAGGAATCACAATCGTTGATGCCTTCTAAATATCTCTACCATAGGGGGATGGAGGTTTATTCTGGATGTCCTTGTGGGCTCCCTTCTGTTGAAACCTCCTGTCATTTTCTCCTCCCTTACAAGCTAAATGTAGGGATTTTGGTAGCCTAGCTCTAGAGATTTCCAAGGTGACTGAGGATTTATAGTTTAGGAGGGTGACTGCAATTCTCTCTTTATCCCCACACAATTTTGTCTATCTCTAGGTCCACTGTAATTAATAAATAAAAATGCAGATTTTCATTTTTTCTTTCCTAGCTATCAAGTCAAAACATAGAGGATATGAGCCACCTACCTTTCAGTGTGATGCCCTGGGTGAGGAGAATTTCTGAATATCTGGGCCCTAGGCACCCCCTTGCAGAGTTTTTTGACAATTCCCATTGTTTCCTGTAGGTTAGCCCTATCATGTTGTTTCCTGTAGGATGGATGAAACTGGTTTGCTTCTTTTATGCCTCTTCCAGGTGGTCCCATTTGTCTTGATCTTGAAATGAATGATGTGTGCATGAAAGTTAGGATTTTTTTCTATTTATGGTTAATTCCTTGGAACATTGTGTTGGCTAGCAGTGTACATGATTTCACCTTTTGGACCGTTTCCCCACCATTAGTTATCATGCAACCTTACCTCGTATTCATCACCCACTCCTGTACAACTTAACTCGACCACCTTTTCATCTCATTTACTTTGATGTGACCTTGCCACGTGGCTTGCTGACTAAGAGTTTACTTTCTGTTTTTGAGCTGAGGGTGGCCAAGTTAACAGGACACCTCCAGCTTATAAAACTAACGTTTTCATATTTCTACACTTTTATCATATTCGTACTTAGGAAAGAGTGTGGATGAGGTGCCATACCTGTGCCTTCCTTCACTTGGTCGATGCATGTTGGAGGGTGGCTCTGTTGTGCTTCTTCTTGTTCAAGTACATGTTTTTCCTTGGCTCTTATTTTGTTGATTTCACCCAGCTGATATATTTGTCTTATTTGTTGTGGTGAGCAGGTGCTTGGCCTCCTATGCTGTTGTTGAGCTCTAGATAGGTGCCATAGTGCTTATAGGGGTGTTGAAACTCTTTTTCTGCATGGATGCTAAAGGAGGAGGCATGGAGAATTGTCATTGTCATAACAAAGGGTGCTACAGGGTTTCCTATAGTACTACAAGAAATCCTGTAGCTGCCTCTTTCATCATTTTTTTGGTTTTTTTTTTCACTTAGAGGAGGGATGGTTGGTGATGAAGGAGTGTAGGAGATAGAGTGGTACATGAGTGAGGCCAATGACTTGGACCTCTTTTTCTTTTAGTGGTTTTTTTTTTATGGACACAGAATTTGGTATGGTTATGAAATGGTGTTGGGTGAGAGGTGTAGGTTTTTTTAACATTAGAATAGGCATGCATCACTTAGAATAGGACTACATCATCTTTTTTTCAATCAAGACTTCTTTCCTACATTTTTTTGGACATCTTGTAGTTCTGATAACTAAAGGAAACTCTATAGTAGTCACAAAAATGCCTAGAAATTGATTTTTGATGCTTGGAAGTGAGGATGGATGATGGAGACATGGTAGGTATGGAGTATATGAAGTGAATGGAGGAAGAATAGGTGTGATGCTTGGCTTATTGTCCCTTGAGCTTTGATTCCTTTGTAGGCTTTGAAAACCTGCAAAAATCATGGAATTTTATTAGTGGGCAGGTTTGAGGTCCCTGCAATAGCATTTTCTTTTTTTCTTTTTTTTCTCTCTCCTTTTTTTTGAAAGATACACAGGTCACCTCAAAGGATGTTTTCAACCTATTAACCTGTCATAGTTGCCTCAAGGAAGGTTTTCACCCAGGGATCTTTTATTTTCCTTTTTTCACTCTTGGGTTGGCTCAAGGAGGTTTTCAACCTAAAAGTTGGCCATAGGTGCCTCATGGAGGTTTTCACCTAGGTCCCTTATTGTTTTTTTCTCTTTTTTTTCAATTTTTTTCTTCAAAAATAAAACAATCTTCAAGAATTCGGTGAGTTGGAAGCTGAGACACTTCAAATCACATTCAATTCCTTACTGATAGTACTGATAAACTCTTCCTTTGACAGAGGTATTTTTTATGCTTTCAATATGTATCCATTGACAAGCAAGGGGATACCTTCTTCATCAACCCCATTGTCATGGCACTTTTCTATAACATATGGGCACAACCATCTGGTCATCAAATTTCCTTTGAAGTCCTTGAACCTGAAGTCATATAGCAAAGCCCAATCAACCTCTTGAAAAACTTTGTCTTTGATGTTTTTGTCATGCCAAACCTTTCTTTGTACTTGAGTCACCTATGTGTGTAGGAGGGCCTGCATCCCGAATTCATCCAAACCATTGAGCTAGAGAAACCTCTCTTGTTGTGCTCTTATAACATCCAAATCCAATTGTGCTTCCATTCTCAAAGTGTTTTACTCAAAATAAATGGAGAGAAGAGCCTTCTTCCAATAGACCAAATCATAAGGGGTGAAGCAAGTGGTTGTCTTCCAAGTTGTATTATAGGCCCAAGTGGCCTCCACTAGTCTGTCAGCCCAATCTTTCTTGTTTTTTCTCACAACCTTTGTGAGAACGCTTTCCAATGTTGTGTTGGTAACCTCTACTTATCCATTTTCCTAAGGATGGTAAGAAGTTGAATTCTTGTGCTTGATCTTATGTTGACTCAATAGATTCTCAATCAGGTGTGAGGTGAATTGAGCGCCCTGATCAGTGACTAGCTCTCTAGGGTACCCAAAATTGTAAAACAGATTCTCCCTTAAGAATTCAACCAATTTCTCTTATGTTGCTACCTTGACAACATTGGTTTCAACCCAATTTGTTAAGTAATCAGTGCACACAATTATGTACGTTTCTACCTTAATGGTGGATCAATGGGCCAAATGAAATCCATGCCTCACTTGTCAAATGGCTCAAGATTCACTTAAGGTTGCAAAGGCATTTCATCCCTGGGAGTAGGTTTCCCCATTCTTTGGCATTTGTCACATCGACTGGTATATCTTCTTGCATATTGGTGGAGATTGGGCCAATAGTAGCCAACTTGTAGTACCTTGAAGGTTGTCCTCTTGGTTGCAAAGTGACCTCCACGAGGCCCGTCATGACAGGCCAAAAGGATGTCAAAAACTTCATCCTCCCTGACACATCTCCTCAAAATTTAATCTGGGCCTAGCTTGAAGAGATTTCCCCTAATCCAAGTGAATAATGCGCTTTTTCTTATAATTCTGCTCTTTTCCTTGGAGGACAGATTTGGAGGGAAATTTGCAGCCACTAAGTAGTTGGCTATGTTAGCAAACCATGGAGAGAGAACTGAAATAGCGAATAAATTTTCATCTGGCAGTTGATCATCAACCATTCCTTCCTCACATGCAGGCAAAGCAAGTCTAGACAAAAAATCTGCAACTACATTTTCTCTACCAAGCTTATCTATGATAGTTAGATCAAACTGTTGTAACAAAAGCAACCAGCGAATAATTTTGGCATTCACATCAGGCTTGTTCATCAAATATTTAATAGCAGCATGGTCAGTATGTACAAAGGTCTGGTAATCAATGATGTAATGTCTAAATTTATTCAAGGAATGGACAACATCTAGGAGCTTTTTTTCAGTCGAAGTTTAGTTCAATTCAGCCTTGGATAGATTTTTGTTGATGAAGCAAATGGCATAAAGTAACTTGTCATCTATCTGGCCTAGAGATTCTCCTATAGATTTGTTAGAAGAATCAACATGGATGTGGAAAGGAAGAGCCCAATATGGGCCTCAGAGTATAGGTGCAATAGTCAACTTGTCCTTTAGGGTTTCTAGGGCCTCTTGGAAGCTTTATGACCATAAAAATTTGGAGTCCTTGGCCAATAGTGAAAACAAAGGTGAGGCTACTTTGCTGAAGTCCTTTATGAATCTCTTATAGTATCCAGCTAGGCCCAATAAACTTCTGACATCCCTCTACTTCTAAGGAGTAGGGACCCTCTTTATGATAACGATTTTATTTGGGTCCACTTGCAGTCCTTCCTGGGATACTGAGTGACCTAGAACAATCCCTACATTCATCAAGAACTCACACTTCTCAGGACTAAGGGATAATTTCATTTCAATGCATTTGTTTAAAAATTGCCCCAATTTAGAGAGAGCCTCCATGAAATCACACCCATAAGGGGTGAAATCATCCACATAAATTTCCATAGAGTCATGGACTAGATCTACAAAGATGCTTAGGACTGCCCTCTGAAAAGTGGCAGGGGCATTTCATAATCCAAAAGGAAGTACCCTATAAGCAAAGGTATGCTAACAACAATTGAAGGTTGTTTTATCTTAGTCATCTAGGCTGACCTAGATCTAATTGTAACCACTGAATCCATCTAGGAAAGAGAAGAACTTCTTTCCTGCAAGACCATCTAATACTTGGTCAACGAAAGGTAGAGGGAAATGGTCTTTTTTTGTGGCTTTTTTTAGTTCTATGTAGTCCACACAGATCCTCCATTTCCCATTATTCTTTGGGACCAAAAACAGAGGAGAAACCCACTCACTATCTGAGATGGGGTAAATGAACCTTGCATCCAACAACTTTTGCAGTTCTTGTTTAAATATATCTTTGAGGGCTGGGTTCATTCTCCTCTAAGGTTCGCACACTAGCTTGCAGCCTTCCTTGATGTAATTGTGGTGAGTACACACCGAACGGTGCACTCCCTTCATTTCCTTATAACTCTAGACAAAGGAATCCAGATGCTCTCTAAGCATGTCACATAACTCCTTTTCCTATTGTGTAGAGAGGGGTTGATTTTAAATGTTCTTTCTGGACCAAATTCTATCATCTTGACATGAGTAGGACTTGAGTCAGCTAGGCACAAATCAGTCCAAGGGTTATATTCAACTTTCTTTACTAAATCCTCAAGAGACATGGTGTTGGGGGGATGATTTTGGAGGATTTGATTAATCAAGTCATCTTCATCAGGTTGCCCCATCCTATAGTAGCATCTAAGATACATATTAGGTAAGAGGTGGCAGAGTAGACTTCATCTTCCTCCTCCGCTTCCAACCATAAAGGTAAGTTGTGCTCTAGAGATGGTTGAGTAGGAGGGTACAAGACCAATTTTTTGGACAAATGCCCATTTTAATGGTCATATTCCCAGCCCTGCAACTTATGTAAGAATCAAAAGTGGCTAACCATGGCCTTCCAAGGATGAGATGATAACCATTGAACTTGGTCTTAGGTTGGAGAACTAAGAATTCAGCAGGGTATTCCCAGGAATCAATGGAGACCATCACATCCTCAACAATTCCCTTAGGAGCTACTGTGGATATGTATTCAAGCAGAAAGACTGTTGTGGTATTCCTTAATGATCCTTGGAGAATCAGTTTAAGCACAGTCTCCTTAGTCATCACATTGATGGTAGCCCCAATATTGGTCAACATATGGGGGGAAATGATACCATCGATGTGTGCATCTACCACAGAACTTCCAGGATCTAGATACTTTGGGAAAATCACTCACCCCAACATTAATTCAAACAATTATCCAATGACATTAATGGTAGGAGTGTCTTTCTTTTTCCTCCCAGGATGTTTGAAGCATTTCTCCTTGATTAAATTGTTGTAGATGGGAACATCCTTGATAGCTTGGAGGAGTGGGATTTTAGCACACAAGTTTTTCAATTCACCCAGAAGTTTAATCTCTTCTCGGATGTGTTGTATAGGATGGATTAATATCTCAGGAAAAGGAGGTGGATTGGCTTGAGGAACACTCTCCACCTTTTCCTCTTCAAGCTCCTCAGGTGGTTATGGAGGTTCATTATCTAGAAGCACTTTTCCAGACTTGAGGTTGATTTCTTGAATTTCCACAACATATGCAGGGTAAGATGTTTCCCCACTATAGACCTGTTGTGCATATTTGTTGTTCGGGTTCGGATTTGGTTGAGAAGGAATCTGAGGTTGCTTAGGTGGAGCAGGGTGAAGGAGTTGTGGTTGAGATGGAGGTGGAGGCAATAAGTATGGAGATTGGTTTTACGGGGGGCTCCACCCTTGGGATGGTGTATTCCACTGAGGTTGTGGGGGAGAATATGCTTGAAATGATTGATTGGAAAGTTGGGAATGGTATGGAGGTGCAAACGACCAGGGAGAAGGTGTGGACCATGAAGGATGAGCAAGAGGACACCAAGGAGGAATGGTGTTGTAATATGAAATGGATGCCCCTTGCATGCCTTGCTGGTATGGTCGAGGTCCTTGAGGCCTCCTTTGGTTGATATAACAGAGTTGTTCAGTCACACCTTCAGTTCCTTGATACACAACTTTCAATCTAGATAGAGAAGGGCACTTGTCTATGGAGTGGTTCTCCTCACAGACCGAGCAGATGTCTATAAGATTCAATGGACATTTGTTTCTAGGGTTTCTTCTGGTACATTTAGGGTAAAAGATAGTTAAGGCTCTTTCTGCTTCCTCCTAATTCCTCTTGATTTGCATGGTGTCCATTTGTGGAGCAAAGGTATGCAACATTTCGCTCTTGGAGTCTTCCAACATGTTCCCAATTTCATGTTTGATGGATGTGTTGGAGGAAGATGAACTAGCCAAATCTTGACTAGCCCTACCCTTATTTTTGTCTGCCTAGAATGATTTTTGAAAATTGTCTTTATATCATCATAGGATAACTGGTAGATGTCCCCGCTCGACAACATGTTTATGGTTTATAGGAGATCTTCCCTGATCCCTCTAAGAAGGACTAGCTTGAGTCATTCAAGATCAAAGGTGCATCTAGCCCTTTTGTAGCTGAGTTGGAACCTTTCCTCATAATCTTCCAAAGACTCATCATGTCCTAAGGTCATTCTAAAGATTTCATTGTTGGTACCTTTAGACCTGCAATAATCCTTGTACTTATTGTTAAAGGCTTGTTGCATTTGAGCCTAGGTAGTGATGTTATCCCTAGGTAAACCCATGAACCAGCACAAGGATGCATCTTTAAGGGTGGATGGGAACAATTCCAACTTTTGGACGTAAGAGGTACAATCATAAGTTTTGCATATGACAACAAACTCAAACAAAAAGGTATCAGGGTCCTCTGAGGTTAAGCCATGGAAGTGAGGAAGGGTAGAGGGGCTTATGTTTTTCATCCCAACATCTCCATTAGTTTCTTTGATGGGAAAATCACCCTCAGTTCTGTTTTCAGCTCCATTTTTGTTTTCAATCCCATTTCTATTTTCACCCATGTTGTAGGTTGGTGGAATGGTTTCTTATTCTTCTTCCGCAATAGGCTCTTCGAATATCTCTGGTTGTTTGCCTAATGGGTCCTCTAGTTCACAGCCACTGAAGAAGAGGGAAGGTTAGCTGTTAGACGCGGTGGCCGTATTTGGCAAAAAAATTCCTAAGTTGTCTCTACTCCTACGAGGCATGAAAGGAATTTGTTTTTTCGTTTCTTAGGGTTTTTTCAGAACTACTTGCAAGCATAAAGAAAGCAGGATTTGCAACTATTTGTTGAATGGAACTACTTGCATAATGGAAAGAAAGCAAAGATTGCAACTATCTATTGAATGCAAAACAAAAAGTAAAGCAGTAATTGCATCTATTTATCGAATGTTAAAAGGAAAGGAAAGAATAAATCACATCTACTTAGACACCTCCCCAGCAACGACACCAAAAAGTGATGAGCTCCAGTATTGCAGTAAGGATGTTGCAACTCCTAGGGCTAACAACTTTAATTCATCAACCCGAAGTTCGTAAAAACTTGGAAGTGACAGTGTTGTATACAAAGTAGATGCAATGGTATACTCTTATCACTTTTCAACCGGGACGATAGACCACTAGGGTTTTTCAAACCAACCTTTTATTGACCAGAAGGGGTCTGACTACTAATAGCAAATGGAAAACTAGTTGTAATGTAAAAAGTAAATGCTTCCTATCTTAGGAAATAAAAAATTTGAATGGGAAAGTTCTATGAAGTGACATAAAATTATCTAGCTAAGAATTTACACATTACTTGAAAAAAAGACCTAATTTAACCTTGCATTCTAACACCTAGTTATTTAGACTAAGTAAGTATGGAAATTAACCTTAAACTACTCTGACTCTTGTATGCATGTACTAATTAGAAATTTCAAAAAAGAGTTTTTTTTTTTTTTTTTTTCAATTTTATAAATGTAAATACTAAGTGAACCAATCTGATCTTGTGCAGGGAAGAAAGGCATTTGGAAATAGGTCCAGAATGGTGTTGATGGTATGGAATCCGAGTGGAGGCCTAACCTAAGCTCAGATGATCATTTCTTCTTAATTTTGGCTTAAAACATGTTGCTACAGGGTTTTCTGTAGTACTACAAGATGTCTTAGTATAATACAAGAAACAGGTTGAAAGCTATAGGAGGGTAGGAGAGGTGGAATAAAGTGTGGGAAAGGTGTATGATGGTGGGATAAGGCATAGACAAGGTGTATACTACCCAAGGATCAACCTAAATTTTCAGTAGAGTTGGATTTTCTCAAGGGAGATGTCCACTTTGCTACAAAACAGAAATTTGGATTAGGGGTTGGTGGACTTGGGTAGTATGGGTGAAGAAGACTTGGATGAGGCTAGTGAAATGAGTTCTGCCTGTAGGTCAAAAACTCATGCAACAACATACATTATTTCCTTCATTTATGCACAACTTCATTTACATATGGAAAAGATGAGTTGAATTTAGGAAAAACAGAATTATTGATGGCTAATGGCGAAATCTGTGAAATGCAATGCTTTTTAAACTACAAAAACTTAAAAATCAAAATGACAATTGCAAGTACTTCTAAGGAAATATAAACAATAATCTTCTCAATCAAGAACCCTAGCCGTGCAATGATCTAAAGAGACAAATCTATTTTTGGGGCTCTGAGAGTGGTGCCCTCAAAACATGATCCCATGAGGGAGATGAGGAAGAGGCCACTATCACAGTCTTTTATGAAGTATTCACCTTTGCTATTGTACCACTGATCTACCTTTTCAACTAATGGGAGAAAAACTACACAATCATTCAAGTACTTGCAAATGGGATAAAACATAAATAACTTCAGCAACTAACTATTAATGTAATATAAGCATACATATACAAAAAGAAGAGGAACCTCTGCTGCTAGGGTTGGGACCTAACCCAAGAGCTTCATCCCTCTGAGTCAACTCAGTTCTGGATCAAATAAACCCTTTCCATTATCACCAAAATGTCAAAAATAACATGAGAATAATAGTCACAATATCTTATGCTCAAAATTGCGTCTTGGCTATAATAAAAATTCGAATCCTAATGAGGTCCTATGCCTTCCTATTTATACAACTAAATCTACCAAAAACTTCGTTAAAATTATGGAGGCTTGGCTCCCAAACTTGAAATTAACTTGTCTTCAACTATCACTGGCTTGGCTGCCAATCAACTCGGTGGGCTTGGCTACTTGTAACTTCAAGCTGATGAGATCTAGTGGAGGAATCTTCTAGTGATTGAGGAGTTAAGGAGGGAGATCTAATCTCCTAAAATTCCTCTTGTTTGTCTATGTTGGAGTGTCTTCTTCTCGAAGGTGTACGAAAAGAAACCACTTTTGGTTATGGATGAAAAATAACCCTAACAATAAAAATGGTTGTTAAACATTATAGATCTACAACAAATTATAGAAACAAAACCTGCCAAAACCCTGATCTATGCCACAATCATAGTTAAACAACAAAATGGAATAGTAAAATAAGCACAAATAACTCCAATAATCCAATGGAAACCAAATATATAAAGAATATATTTTATTAAACAACGCCTAAGAAGGGAACAAATAATGTTACCAACCCCCCTTTATGGGATGGGTTCTTGGCTATCCTCAAATGTATTCATCTTTTGTAGAGTCTCTCTCCTCTATAACATGTAAAACCCAACAAAAAAAATGTTTGAGTTCAATGAGAACTCAAATAAGAAAGAAGTTGGTGTGTGACAGTGATAATAATTAGAGCTGCAACAGCGAGTGCAACAATGAAAATAATCAAAAGTGAAGAATGAATGGAAAACCCTTCTATTTATAAGAAAATATTAGGTTATCCTTGAATAATGAGCAATAATAAAATATTATTAACCCCATTATAAAATTAACCATTTGGAATATTTTATTATATTTGGTTTGGAGGGAAAAAAATATTTAAACTTTTATTTAGAAATAATAAATAAATAAATGATTTATTTATCATCTCAAGAAATAGGGTCAAGGAATAATAAACAAATAATAATTTATTTAATTATTACTAAGGGATTTGGTCAAACTTGATAGAAAATAATAACTAATTAGTGATTAATTAATTATTCCTAGAGAAAAATAAGATAATTAATGGTTTATCTATTTATTTCTCATAATTGGGTCAAATGTGACAAGGAATATTAATTAAACAATGGTTTAATTAATTATTAATAGAAGATAATTAGATAAATAGTAATTTATTTAATTGTTTTTCATGGGTTTAATTATAAATAACTTAACAAATGTAGTTTATTAAGTAATTTTTCACAGTGAAAACAATTTTACTATGGTAAAATTGGCCCTATATGGTGTACTTCGATCCATCTAGTAAAGCATGGCTAGATGATCAATTTTTTGTGATAATGGTCTACTTCGAGTTCCTGCACTTAAATTAGCCAAAAAATGCTCCAAATCCTGCAATTAATGCACATGCCATATGACATAACATCTCACCTTTACCCTTGTTACTAAGAAAAATATAATCAAATATGTAAAGAAATGTGAGAAATTTTAATTTAATAAGTTGGAGAGTGGCATTGAGGTCCATATAATTTACCTATTGATGAGCCTCATCAATACTCATGAAGATGAGACTATCCAATTAGTCTCCACAGTTGTGAGCACTCAAATACACAGGTGGAAAATAACCTGGTAGAATAAAAACAAACTCTGACATCAGTTCAAACATTCAAATCAGGCGATAAGCATCACCATGCAGTCAATTAAAAGGTGTCTAGTTGGTTTCCTCTAGAAAAAATGAAGTAATCAGTTCCATAATTTTTAGGCATCGAAACTAAATAGTGGTTGAGTTTTTCAAGGCAAAAAATAAATAATAAAAGACCACCTGGCAACAATCCAACAGATTTCCAACAGTGTGAGAAAATCAAGATACATTGCAACCAATTTAGTTTAGGTTTTATCTTTTATGATTTTGATTGATTTTATTTCCAACAAATTACAAAACAGTTTAAAATTTGTATTTGTATATATTCAAGTTTGAAAGTGTAAGGATGGGTGGTTGATAGTGAGGAAAAAGAAGACTTTATTTTTTACTGTAAGCTGTGGAGCTCAAATAGAAGTAAAATTAATTCAGTGATACAGAGGCAGTTTGGTTTCAGGATTCTTGTGTCAAACAAATGGTGATGTTTTTCGTTTTGTAAATAGTTATGCAACCAACTCACAAAATAGAAGAAAAGATAGAGCAACGACTTCAAACTTATCATCTTCGACGGGGAAACCTCCTTTACATTACACAAATGAATACTTTGATGATTCAAATGACAAAACCTATTTTCTATATATAGGACTCTAAGGGGGTCACAATATAATCAGAGTCGACATAACAATAATAATGTGATGCCACAACAATAACAATAAGAGCTACAATGACAATAATAATGGGGGAATACACCAATATTATAGGGACCTAACATGCCCCTCTCCTTCAAAAAAGTGTTGTCCTCAACGCTTGAGTAGTTCTGGATGATTTTGTATAAAATTCTCATCCTCCCATGTGGCATATTCAGTGGGTAAGTTCTTCTACTTGATGAGATACTATGAAATTGATCGATTTCGTGGTTATCATGTTCTTGTTTCTGTGAGAGCTTCGGATTTCAATATGATTTTTCCTTCCTTGTCAAGTTCTTCCAATATTGTTTGAATTGGGAGTTTGTCACCTATAACCTTCTTTAAGCATGAAACATGGAAAATTAGGTGCACTCAGGAAGATGCATCAAGCTCCAATTTGTATGCCATAGTACCAATCTTTTGCAGCACCTTGTACGGACCATAATACTTTGGTGATAATTTACTATCCTTCTTAGCTTTCTTGAGGGACATTTTTTTGTATGGTTGTAGTCGTTCACCTACATCAAAACTTCTTTCGCTGCAATGTTGATATGCTTTTGTTTCATTCTGTTCTGCGCCAAAGTGAGGTTATCCTTTAAGAGTTGAAGAACTTGTTGTTGATGCTCGATGTGATGTTCCACTGCTTGGACCTTAGAATTTTCTCTTAAATATAATGTGATGGACGGTGGATGATATCCATAAAGTGCCATAAATGGGGTCATTTTTGCTGCAGTATGGAAGGAAGTGTTATACCACCATTCAGCCAGAGGCAACCACTTGAATTATTGTGTCTATTTATCAGATACAACGAATATATCCTTCCAAACATTCGTTCACTATCTCAGTTTTCCCATCAGATTGAGGATGATAAGATGAGCTATGAGCTAACTGAGTACCCAGACAAGAAAATAATTTCGTCCAAAAATTTCCAGTGAAATGGAATCTTTGTCACTTAAAATAATCTTTGGGTTTCCATGTAGATTTTGTATTGTTTCCATAAATGCAGTAGCAACTATACTGGCTTTAAATGGATGACATAATGCACAAAAGTGTGCATACTTGGTAATTCTATCAACTACCACCATGATGACACTCTTTCCTTTGGACTTAGGTAAACTTGTGATAAAATCCATTAAAACCTCCTCCCAACATTGACTTGGAATGGAAAAAGGTTGTAACAAACCCGGGGTCTTAATTGTGTCAACTTTATTTTGTTGGCAAACCAAACATTCCGCCACAAATTTTTGAATATCAAATTTAAGGTCATCCCAAAAAAATTCCTTCTTAACCCTGTGGTATGCTTTTAAAAATCCCGAGTGCCCTCCTAATGGAGAGGTGTGTAACTCCAGAAGAATATTTTGTGAGTTGGGAATTCTTACAGAGGTATAAGTGATCTTTGTAGCATAAAAATTTTTTTTTCCAGCTAAATGTGTCAGATGTACTGGGATCTTGCTACAACTTTTGAATGAGTGCCTATACTTCTTCATCATTATTCCATTCATCCCTCAATTTGTTTATCCAATCTGATTGGATAATAGATGTGGCACAAAGAAATGTTTCCACATCCTCCTCCTTTCTTGAGGGTGCATCTGCAACAACATTTTGCTTCCCTTTTTTGTAGATGATTCCAAAGTCATAATCCAACAACCTAGTGACCCATTTTTGTTGCTCTTCTGAAGATAATCTTTGTAAAAAGTATTTAAGACTATCATGATACTTTTTTACCATGAAGTGTCTTCCCATTAGGTAAGGTTGTCATTTCTTAAGTGCATGTAGTATTGTCAACATTTCCTTCTCATAAATAGCTTTATGTAAATACTTTCCTTTGATTGGACGACTTTCAAAAGAAAGGGGTCTTCCTTCTTGCATTAAAACAAAACCAATTCCATTTCCTAGGGCATCACATTTCACAACAAAGGTTTTTGTGAAGTCTGGCATAGCTAATACCGGTGCTTGGCACATTGCCTCTTTAAGATGTTCAAAGGCCTTCATTGTTTCCAAAATCCAAGAAAATGCATCTTTCTTCAGTAATATTGTTAGAGGTGTTGCTATTATCCAATAATTCTTAACAAACTTGCGATAATACCTTGTCAACCCGAGAAATCCTTGTAGATGCTTTATAGATGTGGGAATTTTCCATTCCTTAATGGATTTAATTTTGCTAGGGTCTACCTTAACTCCTTCATGAGATACAATATGACCCAGATATTCCACCTCTTCTACGCCAAAGAAACATTTAGAATTTTTTGCATATAATTATTTCTCCTCCAATAGTTTGAGCACCCTGTCAACATGTTGAACATGATCCTTCCAAGACTTGTTGTAGATTAGTATATCATCAAAAAATACCAACTCAAATTTTCTAAGGAAGGGTTTGAAAATGGAATTCATCAAAACTTGAAATGTAGAAGGTGAATTGGTAAGGCCAAAAGGCATGACCAAGAATTCAAAATACCCTCATGAGTTTTAAATGTTGTTTTCGGAATGCCTTCAGTTTTCATTCTAATTTGATAATATTCTGAACGACGATCCAACTTGGTGAAATAAATTGCTCCATGTAATTCATCCAATAATTCATCAATGACAGGAAAATAATGTAAACTTTGAAATGGGAACTGATACGATTACCCATTTCATTGAGGTAGCAAAAAAGTCAACCGATTTTGAAAAGTGTTGATGCATAATACACCACCTTTTTTTTCGAAGCATATTTTTGACACTTTAAATTTTCTTATGTATTAAATATAAATATTTGTTTTTAAATGTTAGTGATTTTCATGCTGATTTTGAAACATGTTGATGCAACATCACCGCTTTTTTTAGATGATTTATTTTCTACACTTCAAATTTTTTAATGTATTAAGTGTGAATATTTTTTTTAAATGTTACATTTTTTGACACTTTAAAATTTTTTATGTCCAATTTTTTTTGAAATCATGATTACTTAAAAATATTTATAGTTGTCTTATTTTTCTTTTTTTAAATGTTGATTACTTAAAAAAGTAAATATAAAAATATATAAAAAAAAAGGACAAAAAAACATTTAAAAATGTAAAAAAAAAAATAAAAATAAAAATCTCGTAAACCATAAAAAAATTTAGGAAAAAAATAAAAAATAAAAAATATAAATTTAAAAACTATAAAATAAGTAAGTAAAAATAGAAAAAATTAGAAAGCATTCACAAAAAACTAAAAAATAAATAAAACCAAACTAGATTAAAAAACAAAAAATAGAAATGTCGATTCCAACAAACATGAATGAGATGACTTCGGAAGATAACACTACACAAAATATAGATTGCAGAAGCCTCAAATTAATAAAAAATAGAAAATTAACAAAAAAAAAAGAAAAAATTAAAAAACTATTAAAATTAAGATAAAAAAACATTTTAAAAAAACCTAAAAAAAAAAATATTCTTAAAAAAAACTAAAAACAATTATAATTTAAAAAAATATATATTTTTTCAATTTAACAAAAAATAAATAAAAATTGACAAACATTTAAAATTTTAATATATATATATGTTGGATTTAAAAAAAAAAAAACAATTTTTTTTAAATATATATTTTTGATTTAATAAAAATAACATTTAATATATATATATATATATATATATATATATATATATTAAAAACAAAAACATTTAATATTTAAAAAAACACATAATTTTTTATTTTAAAAAAAGACGAAACTTGATTCCCCTGCCGCCGCTTGGTCACCCATGGCGGCGCAGCTCCCTGGGCAGCCAAGCGGCAATAGGGAATCATTATTATTATTTTCTTTTAATTTTTTGTTTATATATATATATATATATATATATATATATATATATATATATATAGATAATTGTTTTTTGGTATTTTTTTTAATTTGAGTATATTTTGGTTTTTTTTTAAACGTTTTTAATCTTAATTTTGATAGTTTTTTTTAATGTTAATTTTCTATTTATTTTTTTTATCTAGTTTGTTTTTAATTTGTTTTTTAGTTTTTTGTTAAAGCTTTTAAAAAAAATTCTATTTTTACATAGTTTTATAGTTTTTTAAAATTTTGTTTTTTCAATCCAAATTTTAGTATTATAGTTTTTTAAAATTTTGTTTTTTTCTTTATCCAATTTTTTTTTATGGTTTACGAGATAATTTTTGTTTTACATTTTTATGATTGATTTTTTTTTTGGTTAATATTTATTATTTATTTTATTTTATGTTTGATTTTTTTTTTTTTTTTGTCTTTTCTATGTATTTGATTTTTGTTGTTTTTCTTTTTAATTTTATGTTTTGTTTTTAATATATATTTTTATTTACTTTTTGTTATTTTTTCTTTTACTCTTTTCTTTTGTTTTTTTTCATTGTTTTTATTTTTAATTTTATGCTTTCATTATTCTTTTGAAATTTTAATGTTTTTCGGAGTGATGATAAAACCTTTTACACCATTATTTCAAAATGTTGAAAATTTACCCTAGAAAAAAAGGTAGTATTCCAACATCAACACTTTTCGTTTTGAGGGTGTTTTTTTGCATAACTTTTGCACAAAAAATTGGTTTTCACTGCCATTTTTAAAACATGTTGAAAATTAACCCTAGAAAAAAGCTGTGTTATTCTAGCATCAACATTTTTCATTTTTAGCACTGTTTTTCATTTTCTTTTGGGGTTTTTTGGCTAGAGTTCTTGTTTTGAGTTTATAGTTCTCATTTCAAAGTTTACATTGTTGGAATGGGAAATTTATCTTTGATAGTGAGCTTGTTGAGCTCCCTATAATCTCGACACATGTGCCATGATCCATCCTTTTTGTGCGCCAATACTACTAGAGTAGAGAAATAAATTTGACTAGGTTGAATTATACCAGCCTCTAGCATTTCTACAACCATACACTCAATTTCACTCTTTTGGGCAAAGACATATCTGTAAGGCCTAGTGGTTGGATGAACACTTTTTGGAATCAAATGAATAGCATGATCATGATCACGAATAGGTGGGAGGCCTTTGGGAGTCTCAAATACCTTGGAATGATTATCCAAGACCTTTTGGAGATATGGATAAATAGATGATTTCGATGTGGGAACCTCTAGTGAACATAATTGTGCAATTACACCTCGTTGTTCTTTCTTTAGAAGCTTTGTCATGTTGTTAGAGCTAATTATCTTTCCCAGTTTCCCTGTGATGCCTCTTAATTCCACTTCCTTTCCTTCCAAAAAAAATTCAAGAAAAGTTCTTGAAAATTAAAAGCTATTGTATCCAAAGATTGTAGCCATTGGACTCCTAGTACAACATCAACACCACCCGTTGGAATGGAAAGCATTGGACTATTCAATACATATTCTCCCATGGATAGCTTGATATTATGTCACTTTTCAGAGCAATTTATTGTTCCTCCATTTGCAATCATCACTTGACACTCTCTTGCTGGATATAAGAAGTAATTCAATTCCTCGGCTATCTTACAATGAATAAAATTATGGGCACTACTCGAATCAATCAACACTATTACCTTTTCTTGATATGTCCTTCTATCTTGAGAGTTTGAGGAGTGGTAATTACTGCTAATGCATTATAAGATATGGTCAGGTTCATTTCTTCTTTCTCTAGGGTTGGTTCCTAGTGTATATCCTCTTCTTTTGACATTTCTTGTTCATTTTCTTCCTCCTCTTCACAATCTATGTAAAATAACTTCTTCTCAGCACACTTATGACCTTTAGTGTATTTGGTATCACAACTATAACAAAGCCCTTTTTCTCTTTTTTCTTCCAATTGTTGTGGTGTCAATTTTGTAGGTTGTGGAAGGATAGGGGCAACAATACTTCCACCTTTATAGTTGTGAGTGGTAGGCTTCCTTATGGCCATAATTTTTCTTTCAATTTTTCTTGCCAACTTGAATGCCTTCTCCATTGAATCAAGGTCCCAAAGGCGAGCCTCATGTTGGATGTTATCCTTTAAATTCCCTACGAACACATAAATCCTATGCTCCTCTGGAATATCATTTATCCTTATATTTAATTTTTGAAAGTCCTCAAAGTGCTCCACCATTGAACCCTTTTGTTTTAGATTCATCAATTGACTAAAGAATGTGTTGCTCTTCGTATCCTCATAATGTGCTATTTGAGTAAACCCAGATTTATGCTCATTTATTTTTTTAAATGTTGTCACATATCATGGCAATCACCGATCAAACTGCACCCCTAGGGACAAAGTTATTTCTTCTTTACTCAATTAATTTAATGTTTAATAATTTTTAATGTAATGTTACTTGACAATGTCCTCCTCAGAGTGGATTGTAAAGTGCCTGTCAATGCAACAAATTTGTGCCTAATAGTAAGTTACTTTATAAACTAGTATGGGGAAGATGTTAAGTAACACTAGAATAGTCATATAGTTTAATGGCTAGTAAACACAAATAAACATCAAAATGTTTAACTCATGATACATCTCACATTTTTAAGATTAAAAAAAAACATAAAAATTAAATAACTTATAACTTTATTTTTATTTTTTTTAAATTGTGTGAGTCTTAAGATGACTGCATGATTAACCTTTGGCTTAAGAAACCACAAATCAAGGGCATCTAAGTTGTCAAAATCACCAAAGGATCGTACCTTTTTTGGGCCACACCAGCCCTTATTATGGCCGAATGTTTGCCCATGGAATTTTGAACCAATGACGTTCACACCATGGAGTACCTTAATAGGATCCCATGGACAACAATTACATGTGGGGCGTAGAATAGACAATGATGGGGGTTCTATTAAGGCACTCCATGGTGTGAACGTCATTGGTTCAAAACTCCATGGGACAAGATTCTTAACTATGGATATTTACCAATTCTTAACTTGTAGATAGGCTTTGTGATAACTCAAGGGCATCTAAGTTGTCAAAATCACCAAGGGATCGTACCCTTTCTGGGCCACACCAGCCCTTAACATGGCCAAATTTTTGCCCATGGAGTTTTGAGCTAATGACGTTCACACCATGGAGTACCTTAATAGGATCCCACAGAGTAACATATATATATATATATATATATATATATATGGGTTGTAGAATAGACAATGATGGGGGTTCTATTAAGGCACTCCATGGTGTGAACATCATTGGTTCAAAACTCCATGCGACAATATTCTTAACTATGGATATTTACTGATTCTTAACTTGTAGATAGGCTTTGTTATAATATAATAAGCCAATATCAAGACTTACGAATACCACATGCCCAAAAAGCGATAACTTGTGTTTATATGACATTTTTTTCAATTAATTGATTTAACTAAAAGAGAGGAAAAAATGCATAACTACTTTTGAGATAAATATCAACCTTTGATTTGTGACTAATAACTAGTACAACCATATAAATGATATGGCTATTAAATGTTAACAACAACAACAAAATTATTCTTTATTATTATTATTGTACAACTCACATTGACTAAAAAAAAATATATTTTTATTTTAAATTATTATTATTACTATGTAGGCATGTCTGTTTTAGAGTTAACCTTGCAAAATTTTAATTTAATTATGAGTAATTAGTAGGTGGATGGCAAAGATTTAACCTCCATGGAATATGATGGAATATATTTATATTCGTATTCACAAATAAAGAGTTAAAATTTATCTCCAAGTTCATTATGTTCTTTTAATTAATTTATCTCAAATTAATTAATTAAAGAAAATGTCATATTGACATCTTGGAATGTGGTGTATTGTAATAGAAGCTATTTACAAGTAAATAATTTCTATGATGAAGTAGGGGTGAATCTCCATGGTTAACAATATTGTTTAAAAAATTGCCTTCAGGATCCATCGCATTAATGTATTAGTTGACAACTCCTTTCAAACCAACTAATGTGGTTCATTATGAGGATCTAGTAAGGGATTCTTAACCATGGATCATATTTTCTCCATATCTTCATCCTAATGATGAACCACATTAGTTGGTTCAAAAAGTATTGGCAAGTAATACCTTCACGTAATGGATCCTAAAGACATTTTTCTAAATAATTCTACTCACAGAAGCTTACGTTAAGATCTTATTGTTTAACTCATATTTTAATTATTTTTATAATTAATAATAGTGATAATTTAAAATAACATTATAATTTAGTTAATTTTTATGATTTTCTTTTTAATCTGGGCAATGTGAGATGTATTTTGGGATAGGTGTTTTGATGATTCTCATGAATTCATGCCTAAGGACATTTACCAACCATTAATTCATATGGCCACAGTAGTGATTAAAATAATTAATATATAAGGGCAAACATATACACATTTTAAAAAACATGTAACAAGAATATTAACTATGGAAATTCACCCCACTTTATCATGAATATTTTTAATTTATAAATGTGTTTCGTTACAATATCATGGACCAATACCATGGCTTATTGATATTACTTACCCTAAAAACCATAATGTATTCAATATTGTTAGAGAATCTAGGGCAAAGTAGTGTTATGATGATTCTTTGAGACTTGATAACAATTTGTGAAGTATTTTTACTTTTTCTTAGTTAGCTCATACTTCTTCTTCTTCTTATTAGTGCATATGTTTGTGCTTCATCAAACTGCTACAAAAACAAAATAACAAGAACACAGTAATATTGTTAGAGGTGTTTCTATTCTCCAATATTTCTTAACAAACTTGCGATAATACTCTGTCAACTCAAGAAATCCTCGTAGATGCTTTATGGATGTGGGATCGGAGTACTCCTTTTGCTCATTTCCGAATGATAAGTTTTGTTCGCCCCGTTCGACCCGATTTGATTCTAGCTCATAACGGTATACCAGTTTGGCTTGTCTCTCATTTTCCATTCCTTATTGGCTTTAATTTTGCTATGGTCTACCTCAACTCCTTCATGAGATACAATATGACCCATATATTCCACCTCCTCTACTCCAAAGAAACATTTGGAAGTTTTTGCATATAACTGTTTCTCCTCCAATAGTTTGAGCATCTTGTCAACATGTTGAACGTGATTCTTTCGAGACTCATTGTAGATTAGTATATCATAAAAAAATACCAACTCAAATTTTCTAAGGAAGGGTTTGAAAATGTAATTCATCAAAACTTGAAATGTAGAAGGTGAATTGGTAAGGCCAAAAGGCATGACCAAGAATTCATAATAACCCTCATGAGTTCTAAATGTTGTTTTCGGAATGCCTTCAGTCTTCATTCTGATTTGATGATATTCTGAATGAAAATCCAACTTGGTGAAGTAAATTGCTCCATGTAATTCATCCAATATTTCATCAATGACAGGAAAACAATGTAAACTTTGAAACGAGAACTGATACGATTACCCGTTTCATTGAGGTAGCAAAAAAGTCAACCGATTTTGAAAAGTGGTGATGCATAATAGACCTTTTTCTTCTTCTAAGCATATTTTTGACACTTTAAATTTTCTTATGTATCAAATATAAATATTTGTTTTTAAATGTTAGTGTTTTTTATGCTGATTTGGAAATGTGTTGATGCAACATCACTTTTTTTTTAGAGGGCTTATTTTTGACATTTTAAATTTTTTAATGCATTAAGTGTGGATTTTTTTTTTAAATGCTACATTTTTTGACACTAAAATTTTTTATGTCCAATTTTTTTTGAAATCATGATTACTTAACAAATTTTATAGTTGTCTTATTTTTATTTTTTTAAATGTTGATTACTTAAAAAAGAAAATATAAAAATATATATAAAAAAAGCATAAAATATATATATATATATCTATATATATATATATATATATATATATCATAAACCATAAATAAACTTGGAAACAAAAAAAACTATAAAATTAAGTACGTAAAAATAGAAAAATTTAAAAAGCATTAACAAAAAACTAAAAAACATAAATTTAAAAATAAATAAAAACAAACTAGATTAAAAAACAAAAAATAGAAACGTCGATTCCAACAAACATGAATGCGATGACTCCGGAAGATAACACTACACATAATATATATTGCAAAAGCCTCAAATCAATAAAAAATAGAAAATAAACCCAAAAACGCAAAAAAATTAAAAAAACTATTAAAATTAAGATTAAAAACATTTAAAAAAAATGAAAATATACTGAAAAAAAATTATAATTTAAAAAAATATATATTTTTTCAATTAAAAAAAAAAACCGACAAACATTTAAAATTTTAATTTGAATATATTTTGGTTTTTTTAGTTTTTTTTTTAAACGCTTTTAATCTTAATTTTGATAGCTTTTAATTTTATTTTTTTGGTTTCTTATGTTAATTTTCTATTTATTTTTCTTATCTAGTTTGTTTTTATTTTATTTTTTTAGTTTTTTGTTAGTGCTTTTAAAAAAAAATCTATTCTTACGTACTTAATTTTATAGTTTTTTTAAATTTTGTTTCTTTTTAATCCAAATTTTTTTATGGTTTACGAGATAATTTTTTTTTTGAAAATATGTTTTTCTTATTATTTATTTCTTTATATTAAAAAAATAAATAAAAAAAAAATAGTTTTCCAATTCTTCTTCTTTTTTTCTTTTTTTTTTACATTTCTATGATTGATTTTTTTTTTGTTCATTTTGTTTTTTTATGTTTGATTTTTTTTTGTCTTTTTTATATATTTGATTTTTTTTGTTTTTGTTTTTTATTTTATGTTTTCTTTTTAATATATATTTTTATTTACATTTTGTTATTTTTTCTTTTACTTTTTTCTTTTGTTTTTTTCATTGCTTTTATTTTTATTTTATGTTTTCATTATTCTTTTGAAATTTTAATGCTTTTCGGAGTAAATGATAAAATCTTTTACCCCATTATTTCAAAATGTTGAAAATTTACCCTAGAAAAAATAGTGTTATTTCAACATCAACACTTTTCGTTTTGAAGGTGTTTTTTTGCACAACTTTTGCACAAAAAAATGGTTTTCACTACCATTTTTAAAACATGTTGAAAATTTACCCTAGAAAAAAAAAGTGTTATTCTAGCATCAACACTTTTCATTTTTAGCGTTGTTTTTCATGTTTTTTGGGGGAGTTTTGGCTAGAGATTCCATTTTGAGTTTATAGTTCTCGTTTCAAAGCTTACATTGTTGGAATGGGAAATTTATCTTTGATAGTGAGCTTGTTGAGCTCCCTATAATCTGGACACATTTGCCATGATCCATCCTTCTTGTGCGCCAATACTACTAGAGCAGAAAAAGAACTTTGACTAGGTTTAATTATACTAGCCTCTAATATTTATGCAACCATGCGCTCAATTTCACTCTTATGGGCAAAGAGATATCTGTAAGGTCTAGTGGTTGGAGGAACACTTCTTGGAATCAAATGAATAGAATGGTCATGATCACGAATAGGTGGGAGGCCTTTGGGGGTCTCAAATACCTTGGAATGATTATCCAAGACCTTTTGGAGATATGGATAAATAGATGATTTCGATGTGGAAACCTCTAGTGAACATAATTGTGCAACTACACCCCATTGTTCTTTCTTTAGAAGCTTTGTCATGTTGTTAGAGTTGATTATCTTTCCCGGTTTCCCTATGATGCCCCTTAATTCCACTTCCCTTCCTTCCCAAAAAAATTCAAGAAAAGTTCTTGAAAATTAAAAGCTATTGTACCCAAAGAATGTAGCCATTGGAATCCTAGTACAACATCAACACCACCCATTGGAATGGAAATCATTGGACTATTCAATACATATTCTCCCATGGATAGCTTGATATTATGTCACTTTCCAGAGCAATTTATGGTTCCTCCATTTGCAATCATCACTTGACACTCTCGTGCTGGATATAAGAAGTAATTCAATTCCTTGGCTATCTTACAATGAATAAAATTATGGGCACTACTCGAATCAATCAACACTATTACCTTTTTATTCTTGATATGTCCTTCTATCTTGAGAATTTGAGGAGAGGTAATTACTGCCAATGCATTATAAGATATGGTCAAGTGCATTTCTTCTTTCTCTAGAGTTGGTTCTTAGTGTATATCCTCTTCTTTTGACATTTCTTGTTCATTTTGTTCATCTTCTTCACAATCTACGTAAAATAATTTCTTCTTAGCACACTTATGACCTTTAGTGTATTTGCTATCACAACTATAACAAATCCCTTTTTCTCTTTTTTCTTCCAATTGTTGTGGTGTCAACGTTGTAGGTTGTGGAAGGCTAGGGGCAGCAACACTTCCACCTTTATATTTGTGAGTGGTAGGCTTCCTTGTGGCCATAATTTTTCTTTCAATTTTTATTGCCAACTTGAATGTCTTCTCCAATGAATTAGGTTCCTAAAGGCAAACCTCATGTTGGATGTTACCCTTAAATTCCCTCTGAACACATCAATCCTATGCTCCTCTAGAATATCATTTATCCTTATATTCAATTTTTGGAAGTTCTCAAAGTGCTTCACCATTGAACCCTTTTGTTTAAGATTCATCAATTGACTAAAGAAGGTGTTGCTCTTCGTATCCTCATAATGTGCTATCATTTCCTCCATAAAAATTGACCAAGTGACAATTTTTTTACAAGAGAAAAGTCATAAATAGCATACAAACTGATTGGGTTCCAAATATTAAGTTGCAATGCATACCTATTGTGTGTTTTTCATATTATGGAGATTGAAATATTACTCCATCTATAGTATCCATGTTACGGGATCCTTGCCATCAAAATTCCTCATATCGATATTTGGAACGTGATAGGTCTTCAATCCAATGTTAGAGTCTATGAAATCATGATTAACATTTCTTTTTTACTCATCATGAGTTTCCTTTACTACCATTTCGCAGCTAAGAAACATTTCTTGTAACAACTTTGTCAAATCTATTTTCAAATCTTCCATGTTTTTTTTCAGCTTTGCTTCCATACCATTCATCTTAGCTTCCATGCCATCGATCTTAGAACCCATGCTATCCATCTTAACTTCCATTCTATTCTTTAAATCATCCATCTTAGCTTCAGTTACTTTTTGTGAGAGCGAAACTTGTTGCACTTGGTCTCATAATTTTGATATATCATGTTGCACTTCTTCCTCTTCTTCATGTGTAATAATAGAGATTTCAGGTTGCTTACTAGGTGTTTCCATTTTCTTTCTTCGGGTCATCAAATAATGATAATTATGCTTCGCAATGCCCTTTGAATCAATTCAAACTACTTTCTTAAACAAAACTTATGCAAATTTTAAAAAAACTACCCACCTTTTTTCTTCACTTTCTAGGATCTCGAGAATGAATTTGATGTAGTCGGAAAAATCAATGTTTAGGCATTTTAAGGCATTTTTTCATGTATTTTTCATTTTTCGTGTAGCAGGGTCCATTGAAAGTATGCAACATGGGTACTCCTTGGATGAGGAATCAATTTCTGCATCCAACGAGTGTTGTCGCCTGAAATTTGAGTAAACCCATGGGGAGATAAGTTTAAAAAAAATAGTTTTTTCCTTTTTCCCTCTAAAATTTGATGATGTAATCTAATCTTATTTTATTATTTCCATTGTTAGTTTATAATTTCCTTAGGAGGCCCATTTTAGACCTCAAAAATCACCTAATGTATGGAAGTAAATATCGCCAGTAAATACATCAATCACATTCCTAATGAACAATGCATCTACACAACTATATTTCCAATGAGCTTATCTATCTAGAATTTGGCTTTAAAGGAAAACATTTAGTGCAAGAACACTACTTTTGAGAAGTCAAGGATGGAATAATTGCTCATTTTTGGGATGATTATTGGCATTAATTTCCCAAACTTTCTTTCCAAGAATAGCTTCAAGATATACACTATGCTATGTAATCTCGGGGAAAAAGTTTGTGTCTAATTACTGGGAAACATCTCCACATAAACTAATTATCATTGATTGCAATCTTCCACCTTTTTCGACATACCCTTATCATCCAAAGCTCTTGAACAGTTCAAAAAAATTTGTCTACATCAGTAAATCTAATTTTTTGAAGATACAAACAAAGTTAGTTAGGAATATTAGCCACAGGTTTCTTTCACCATCAAATAAAATTACTTCCTAGCGGCCAATCACACTCACACTTTGAATCAGTAGGAATGGTATACAATTTAGTGTCAGAAGCTTTTCCCCAAGATAAATTATATTATTTTTCTTCTTCTCCATAGAAAGGATAAGCTTCTCTCTAAGGGTTATAATGGTCGCTCATTATGTTTATTATGTCAAGCAAACAAAGAAATCCGTGAACATCATTTCCACACTTGTCCTGTGGCCTGAGATCTTTGGAATCAAGTCTTCAATCTCTTTAGACAACCTTTCTGACTAGATATTTTCCCCCTAGACTTGATCAATAAGTGTCCTCTTTCTGTATTCCACAATCCCATTCTCAATAGAGATTGGATTCTTGCACTTGGCTATGTCCTCTATATTTTTTGGGAAGAATGCAATCAACGTATCTTTTGCAACTCTGAAGACTCCAACCTCTCTCTTTGTAATCTAAAATAAATCATCCTTATCTCTAATTTGTTATCATCAGACTAGAAAGTTTGAGAATCTGATTTGACCATTCTTGTTGTCCTCAATCTTCCCTCTTCCCCAACCCAACTTTTGTCTAACCTTCCCTCATCAAGTCCCTCCTTCCCCTCGCACTGGTCTTCCCCTCCTATTAATTTAATCAAAATAATCTTGGATGGTGCCTCGAAGGGAAACCCTACTCCTATAGGATACAAGATAGTCTTTCTCTAAGAAACATGAGGCATTATTCATCGATATTTTGGTTACATTAGTTATATTAGTAATAATTCAATGGAACTCAAAGCTCTTGAAATGGGATTGACAATTGTCTCCACCCTCGATTTCTCTCACCTAATCCTCAAAGGTGACTCTCATCTTGTTATTTCCTTGATTACTAAACTCCTATATGGATCCTCCTCTCTCAAAATCACCAAAAATTGGGGACTTGAGAGCTCCCTTAATATCATCGAACAACTATCTTCTCGAACCTTTGTTTCCATCCCCTCACATAAGTGTAGATTAGTTGATTGATTCACATATCAATTAACCAATGAAGGTTGTGCTGCACTCTCTATGTTTAGCCATTCTTCTTGGTATTCATTCCCCCTGTCTTCATTAAAACATGAATGTCAATAAATAATAGCTCAAGATATTAGTACCCCGATGTGGGTGGCAAGCAATGAAATAAATGGAGCTAGGCCATAGTTATGTTTTCTTTTACTTCCATGCTTAGTTTAATTTTCTTGTTAGCACATAATCTATAACTTAACAAGGTTGTTGTTTCTGTTTGTTGTTGCTAATCTCCCCATGAGTGGGGCAGTATATGGTTTTAGTCTCTGTTTTTCATAGACCCTCCTCTAATTTAGCAAGTTCTTGACTCCTTACTTTATTATCTTTGGTTTGGTTTCCAAAATGGTAAGCTATAGACAATAATTTTGCTAAAGTGATGTAAATATTTTTTATTTTAATACAAAAACAACTTACCAAAAAAATAAAATTCTTTATTTGTTTTATTATTTATTTTTATATAGATTTTTTAATTATTGTTTTTTTCTTTTTTCTTTATATTATTTATTTATTAGTTTTTAATTCTTTGTGATTTATTTATTAATTTTTAAAATTTTGTTTTATAAAACTAACTTAATTTTTTGTTTTAATAATTTTTTTATGGATTTTATTTTTTCATTTGAAATTTTAACATTTTAATTATTTAATTTGTTTTAGAAAATCATATTTCTAATTAAATTTTTAAAATTTTTTGGGTTACCATTTTTTAAGGGTATTTTTCATGATTTTGTGTACAAGAATGATAATTTTATAAAGTAGTCCCAAGGGTTAGCCAATTGGTCAAGTTCTCATTTCTAAGTACCTCGTTAATTGGGAGGTCACAAGGTCAATTCTCCTCGACACCCTTGTGATTAGGCCTTGCTAGTTTGGTCGGTGGGGTATGATTCTCGTCGGGGTTGATCTACCCGGATTTTCCCGTGGATGTAGCGGGAACCTAGTGTTTGTGAATCACCATAAAAAGAAATTGATAATTTTATAAACATTACAATTTTAGTGTTCCATTGAAAATGGGCCAAATTGACTTAGGTTAAGATCTCACAAAACATATAATTTAATAGAAAAATACTTTTGGGAGAATTACGCTTTGATTTAGGTGTTGATTTTTAGTCATGATATTTGGTTTATAATCTTATGGTTGAAAAATGTTGAAATTTTAAGGTTTGTTGCACACATAATATTTAGATGTTATTTCATGGTTGATTTTAAGGTTTTTCAGAGTCATGTTATTTGATCTTTAACACCATGTTTGAAAATTGTCAGAATTTTAACATTTTCCATGATCATCATTTTGGTTCTATTGTCATGGTTGAAAATTGTGGGACTTTTCACCCTTAAAAAAGGAGGGTGATGTAGCATCACCACTTTTCCATTTCAGGGTGTTTTTCATGTTTTTTTTCTTCCAAAAATAGGGATATTTTGGGCTAAAGTTCTCTTTTTGAGGTTCTAGTTTTTGTTAAGTTGATAACATTGTTGTTATGCTTCATAAATCCAGGTTTAAGATGGATTTATGCTCATTTATTTTTTAAATGTTGTCACATACATATATAGTTGTTTATATTTATATTTATCTCTAGAGGAATCAACAACTCAACTAGGCTCGTTTCTAAATGACACAGGGTTGATTCCGACCGCTACCACCATAACCTCTAGTTGAACCCATATCGTGCCTCCATGCACAGCTCACACAGTAAATCGAGAGATTCTAATCTCCAACCTCAAATTTGCACATTGTCTTCATATCATGGCAATCATCGATCAAACTACACCCCTGGGGACAGAGTTATTTATTCTTTATTCAATTAATTTAATGTTTAATAATTTTTAATGTAATGTTACTTGACAACGTCTTCCTCAAACTGAATTGTAAAGTGCCTCTCAATCCAACAAATTTGTGCCTAATAGTAAGTTTCTTTATAGACTAGTATGGGGAAGATGTTAAGTAATGCTAGAATAGTCATATAATTTAATGGATAGTAAACACAAATAAACATCAAAATGTTTAACTCATGATACATCTCACATTTTTAAGATTAAAAAAAATCATAAAAATTAAATAACTTATAACTTTATTTTTTATTTTTGTTAAGTTGTGTGAGTCTTAAGATGACTGCATGCTTAACCTTTAGCTTAAGAAGCCACAACTCAAGGGCATCTAAGTTGTCAAAATCACCAAGGGATCGTACCCTGTCTGTCTGGGCCACATCAACCCTTAACATGGTTGAATTTTTTCCCATGGAGTTTTGAACCAATGACGTTCACACCATGGAGTGCCTTAATGGAGGTCCCATTAAGGCACTCCATGATGTGAACGTCATTGGTTCAAAACTCCATGGGACAGGATTCTTAACTATGGATATTTACCGATTCTTAACTTATAGATAGGCTTTGTTATAATATAATAAGCCAATATCAAGACTTACTAATACCACATGCCCAAAAAACGATAACTCGTGTTTATATGACATATTTTTCAATTAATTAATTTAATTAAAAGAGAGAAAAAAAATGCATAACCACTTTTGAGATAAATCTCAACCTTTGATTTGTGACTAATAACTAGTACAACCATATAAATGATATGGCTACTAAATTTTAACAACAACAACAAATACAAAATTATTCTTTATTATTATTATTGTACATCTCAAATTGACTAAAAAAAAGTATAGTTTTATTTTAAATTATTATTATTACTATGTAGGCATGTCTATTTTAGAATTAACCTTGCATAATTTTAATTTAATTATGAGTAATTAGTAGGTGGATGGCAAAGATTTAACCTCCATGGAATATGATGGAATATATTTATATTAGTATTCACAAATAAATAGTTAAAATTTATTTCCAAGTTCATTATGTTCTTTTAATTAATTTATCTCAAATAAATTAATTAAAGAAAATGGCATATTGACATCTTGGAATGTGGTGTATTGTAATAGAAGCTATTTACAAGTAAATAATTTCTATGATGAAGTAGGGGTGAATCTCCATGGTTAACAATATTGTTTAGAAAAATGCCTTCAAGATCCATTGCATTAATGTATTAGTTGACAACTCCTTTCAAACCAACAAATGTGGTTCATTATGAGGATCTAGTAGGGGATTCTTAACCATGGATCATATTTTCTCCATATTTTCATCATAACGATGAACCACATTAGTTGGTTCAAAAAGCGTTGGCAAGTAACACATTCATGTAATGGGTCCTGAAGACATTTTTCTAAATAATTCTACTCACAGAAGCTTACATTAAGATCTTATTGTTTAACTCATATTTTAATTCTTTTTATAATTAATAATAGTGATAATTTAATATAACATTATAATTTAGTTAATTTTTATGATTTTATTTTTAATCTGGGCAATGTGAGATGTATTTTGGGATAGGTGTTTTGATGATTCTCATGAATTCATGCCTAAGGACATTTACCAACCATTAATTCATATGGCCACAATAGTGATTAAAATAATTAATATATAAGGGCAAACATATATATATTTTAAAAAACATGTAACAAGAATATTAACTATGGACATTCACCCCACTTTATCATGAACATTTTTAATTTATAAATACGCTTCGTTACAATATCTTGGGCCAATACCATGGCTTATTGATATTACTTACCCTAAAAACCATAATGTATTCAATATTGTTAGAGAATCTAGGGCGAAGTAGTGTTATGATGATTCTTTGAGACTTGATAACAATTTGTGAAGTACTTTTACTTTTTCTTAGTTCGCTTATACTTCTTCTTCTTCTTCTTCTTATTAGTGCATATGTTTGTGCTTCATCAAATTGCTACCAAAAAAAAATAACAAGAACACAGAATTGGCTCTCTGTCAGGGACAAACCTCTCCACTCTTGAGAGGGAAAGCCTTTGTAAGTTTTCTCTTATTGAAGCTTCTTATGTGAACAACTGCCAAACCGTAGACCCTTGACTAGGATTTCCTCCAAGCATGAGTCAAATCCTTCCTCTTTCTACACTGTCACTTTCATCTCTTCTTTCGACACTTTGTCTTCCAGTAATTTTGTCTTCTAGGTTAGGAAACCCTAGAATATTAGGGCTCCTTTTCTTCGCTATAAGGAAGTCCTTCTTTAATTATCTTGGAAACCGTGTATACCTTTCTCTACATCCAAATGATACCCTTTAATGTCTTGCCTTTAAACTATTGTCAATCTGCAACAACTTACCGCTAAAATCCTCGCATGTGTGGACAATAAGAACCCTAGAAAAATCCTTCTATTCTCGCTGGCTCTTCCTCCCTTCCTTGTTGATGAGAGAGGCCTTGTACGCCTAATTTTTACTCGACAATTGTGAGATATAATGACCTGCACCTTACTGTAGTTATAGCCGCAAGCAGTCCTTACTTCTTCGCACATGTGACTGTTTGTATGCCCTAAAGATAGTCTTTTCTTCTTCGATGTTTCTCCTTCTTTCCTCACTGCCCTTACAACCCTCTTTCTCACCTTTTCTTCGTGTTACTTTGTCCTCCTTGCTTGTGGATTTCAGAGATATGATTGTTGTATGTAACTGAGGAGTGGAAAACCACTAGTTATAGAGGTATGTATCTCCTCTCTCAAGCCGACATGATTGTCCATTAGGCCGACTTGACAGTTGCATTATATTTCACATTTATTCATGATTTTTGTTGCTTGTAGACTTCGTTGGAGCTAGGAGAGGATTTGACCATGCTTGGAGTTATTTCCTTGACCTTGTATGATGAATCACATGATGTAACATGCCCTCAAATGGTCTTTTCATAATTAAATTTTGACTTTGACTCTCTAGAAGAACTTCAAAATGTGTTTAGTCTATTTTCAATGAGAGAGAAACTCATTGACAAATAATACAAAAAAAAAATCTATTTTCTTGAATAAGTACGAATATCAAAATTACATATATGAAGACCGAGCCTGCTACATCTTCTCCAACACTCCCTCTTAACTAGGGAGGTATTCATACAACATTACAAGGTGTTTGGTAATTTTCAATCTTGAATAATTCACATAGGAGAAACCGGATTAACAATCCATTTGTTATAGCATCATATTCATCAGCATTGTCATAAGGCAAGGCCTTAACTAACAGCTCCATCTCTTTACGAGACCATGAGCCACAATGCTGGCGTTACCAATGATTTATAGACACCTTCATCATTGTCTCTCAAGCTACATACCCACCAGGGTGTTCTCGAGTATGAACTTCTAGGACTATTCTTATCTTGGGTTCCCAGCCCTCAAAGAATATCGGTCATCTTGCCTAATCTTGTCTTGGATGCCCTACACATCCTCAAAGAGTACTTGATGCTAGATGATTACCTAATCCTCCCATTATTTCTTCCCAAGTGAAGACAAGAATGTTGTGTCTATCTTGTATCTACATTTCCATTCATGGCCTTCATCTAGAATTATGGTTGTTAGTGCTGCATGACCCATGACATGGAAAAACACAATAGTCACTCCTTTGTAATCAGGGGTGATTCAAAACTCCCTCTTGATCAGGGACTTGTCAGAGATCCCTCTTAACTGGGGACTCTTTGCTTCATGAGAAACTTCTTCTTCGTGGGTCCTTCAGCTGCATGATCTCGTTCCTTTCTTGATGTCATGAAGTCTTCAATCAAACTTCTTCTCAGTAGGACACCATCCATCCATCACTTTCCTTATTGGTTAGTCATGTCATTGCTTCGTGGAAAGTGACTATCAGGTTCTTCTAGTCATCTTGGCTACTCCTTTGTCATCTTGTCCATGCTTCGGAATGCTCTCCTCATGGATGCTCCATCATATTTGCTAGGTTATATTCTTTGATCTGGTAGCCCATCATGACTTCATCCTGATATTGCTTCAACATTGTTTTTCCTTTTGTTGGATGGCTTCTTCATCACGACATCTTCATAGAGTAGAATCATTTTTTTGCACCTTTTATATCTCCAAGGCCTTCACAGGTGTCAAGGATCCTTTCTTCCTTTATGAGAGTTATCCTGCCTTCTTTCGGGAGATATCTTTCAAGGCATTTTGTTAGATAGTGATTCTCAGTGATCATGGTGTTTTTCACATGCTTGATCTTTTCTTTCATTTGCTTCTTCTCAGATAGATTGTTCAAACACCTAATGCTTCTTGTGGAAGCATTCCTTCATCCCTTGCTTTCCAAACTTGTTAGCATTTCTTCTTTCTTCTTAGTTAGCGATCTTATGCTCCTCATGTGAGCATGTTCTTTTGTTGACCTTCATTGCATCGTGGTACATGCCTTCGAGCATGTTCTTGATGAAAGAAATCCTTTCATGCTAGATCATGTTATAGAACTATACCCATGACTCAATAATATACAAATGATTACATGACTTAAACTTTGATGCATACATACCACATCTTGATCCTCCTTGATCATTCTTTGGTGTAGCCCTTCTTGCTTCATCTCAACATGCCTGCATATCATCCCTTTTCTTGAATCCCGTGAGTGGGGTTCCCAATGATACATCTGCCTTTGTTCATGAACCTTCTCTTGATGATTCCATCATAGGATCTTAAATATCCCCGCCTTGGAAATGTTTCCTATCTTTGATGATTTAGTTCTTCTAAGATTCTTATCATGATCAAGTTTTCTTCCATCATATATAAGGTCCTATTCTAGGTATGCTCCTTCTACATGAATATCTTTGAGCTATATTTTCCATGCTCCCATATTCTAGAAGATATTCCTACATATGCATTTTTTTTCTTCTCATAAATGCTACATCTACATGAGTGTCTAGAACTCCATGTACAACATACTGCTAGATCATAGAGGGTGATTCTAGCTATGCAATTTAGTTTATTCTTGCATGCTCCTATTTTACTCAAAACTTTGAAAGAAGTCTAGAAGGAAAGAGCTTGACCTAGTCATAGTAGAGATCCTGAGGATCTTCCTTCTTTTGCTTTTCCTTCCTCTTCCACCTCTTGAGTTATATGAACTTCTTCTCTCTTTCTCTTGTTGTTGTTGTCCTTCTTAATCTTGGGACAATTCCTTTTGTAGTGTCCATATTCTTGGCATCCAAAATGTTGGATCTTGGACATGTCTTTGTTGTTTGTTCTTCGTGGACCAAACTTGCCAAACTTACCCTTTCTTTTGGCCATGGTAGAAAATGCTTTCTCCTTTGATCCCACATCTTCTTTCGTCTTAAGTCTAGTATCCTTTGTTTTGCATAGAAACCACATATCACTGAGAGTGGTTGCTTCCTTTTTGGCATAAATTCTTGATGTGAAGTTTCCCCACTCCTTAGGTATAGCATTGAGTACAACATTTGTCATCTCTTTATTAGACATGACTTCCCCAAGCTCTTGAAGTTGATCTCTCATCTCAGAGATTTTCATGAAGTAGGGAGATATTCCTTCCATTTTTATCTTCATCTTGTATAATTCATTCCTCAGAGATAATACTTGTCCGGTGGTGGATATTGCAAATAGCTCTACTAGCTTATCATAAATTTCTTTTGATATCTCAAACTTGGAGATATAGGGAATGAGAGAGTCCTTGATTGATTCTATTAGAATCCTTTGAGCTCTTGTCTCATCCTTATTGTACTTGGCTAAGGCTTGAGTCTGTTCCTTAGCAGGGACAGTGATGTTCCCCTTGACATATTCTAGGGGCTCATTCTCCTTGAGAAGTAGATCACTCCTCTTCTTCCATGCAAGAAATTTATTTGTGCCTACCAATTTATTGCTTTCCTTGTAGAAAGACATTGATGTATATTCAGAAGGGGACATGCACTTACTTGATATATTTTGAGATTTGATGGATTTGCTTCATCCTTGAAAGCTTGATGAGTTGTCTTCCTTGGATCTTGATGTCCTTCAAGTTCTCTTCTCCAAGTAAATTTTCTTGGTGATGAGGTGTGCTTGAAGACTTGTAGCTTGATGTAGATATGCTCTTCTTTGTAGGTGCCTTTATATAAGGCTCTCCTTCTAGCTTTGTAACCCTCCTTGATGAATGATGGATTGTAGACCCTTCTTGTCCTTGAAGTGGTTGAGACTTCTAGGCTTCATGCTTCAACTTTGTTGATGCTTGAGTGTTCTTGAGTTTCCCTTTCCTTGATGTGTAAGCTTGCTCTGATACCATGTTAGAGAATCAAGGGCAAAGTAGTGTTATGATGATTCTCTGAGACTTGATAACAATTTGTGAAGTCTTTTTACTTTTTCTTAGTTAGCTTATAGTTCTTCTTCTTCTTATTAGTGCATATGTGTGTGCTTCATCAAACTGCTACCAAAACAAAATAACAAGAACATAGAATTGGGCTCTCTACCAGGGACAAACCCTCTCCACTCTTGAGAGGGAAACCCTTTGTAAGTTTTCTCTTATTGAAGCTTCTTATTTGAACAACTGCCAAACCCTAGACCCTTGACTAGGATGTCCTCCAAGCATGAGTCAAATCCTTCCTCTTTCTGCACTGTCACTTCTGGAACATCCTCCGGCTCTTCTTCTGACACTTTGTCTTCTAGTACTTTTGTCTTCTAGGTTAGGAAACCCTAGAATATTAGGGTTCCTTTTCTTTGCTATAAGGAGGTCCTTCTTTACTTATCTTGGAGACCTTGTAGACCTTTCTCTACATCCAAATGATACCCTTCAAAGTGCTGCCTTTAAACTGTTGTCAATCTGCAACAACTTACCTCTGAAATCCTCGCACGTGTGGACAACAAGAACCCTAGAATAGTCCTTCTATTCTCGTTGGCTCTTCCTCCTTTCCTCGTTGATGAGAGAGGCCTTGTAGGCTTAATTTACACTCGAAAATTGTGATATATAATGACCTGCACCTTACTGTAGTCGTAGCTGCAAGAAGTCCTTACTTATTCACATGTGTGACTGTGTGTATGCCCCAAAGAAAGTATTTTCTTCTTCGTTGTTTCTCCTTTCTTCGCTTCCCTTGTAGCCCTCTTTCTCACCTTTTCTTCATGTTACTTCATCTTCCTTGCTTGCGGATTTCATAGATATGATTGTTGTGTGTAAATGAGTGGACAACCTTTATTTATAAAGGTTTGTCCCTCCTCTCTCAAGCTGACATGACTGTCGATTAGGCCGACTTGACAATTGCATTATATTTCATATTTATTCATCGTTTTTGCTGCTTGTAGATTTCGTTGGAGCTAGGAGAGGATTTGACCATGCTTGGAGTTATTTCCTTGACCTTGTATGATGACTTACATGATGTAACATGCCCTCAAAGGGTCTTTTCATAGTTACATTTTGACTTTGACTCTCTAGAAGCACTTCAAAATGTGCTTAACCTATTTTCAATGAGCAAGAAATTCATTGACAAAAAATACAAAAAAATAATTTCTTTTCTTGAATAAGTAAAAATATCAAAATTATATATATGAAGACCAAACCTAGTTACATCTTCTACAACAAATATGACACTTGTCCATATGATATATATTTTTTTAATTAATCAATTTAATCAAAAATAAAGAAAAGACAGTTATTTTGGAGATAAATCTCAACATTTAATTGGTAAAATTAGCAAGAATATTTTAGGATATTTTGTGGAGGGTAAATCCTTACCATCCACCTAATAATTATTAATAGTTAAATTAAATTTTCTAACATGCCTATAGACATAATTATTGATAATTAAATTAAAATTATGCAAGCACTATTCCAAAATAGACATGCCTATTAAATTTAAATAAAAATTAAATAACTATATATGTACATATGTATTTGACAACATTTAAAAATAAATAAATTAAAATAGATAAATCTTAAACCCATGTCTACAAAGCATTAAAATAGATCAAATTTCTTAATACATGACATGGAATTAAAAAATAGTAAAAAAATCAAAACTTTTAATTGTTATTGCACTGGAAAAGGCTCTACTACTCAATAATCATGTAATGTTACATTAAAAAATAATAAAATAATGCTTATGCTTAGAAATTGCTTCATCTCATAATATAAAATGAATGTAAAACTATGTTATTTAAAGTGGACATTGAAATATTTATTTTTAGTTGACATTGAAAAAAATATCTACTATATATTAGTTTCCAAGATATAACAAACTTATGCCAAAAACAATCACAATATTTTTAAAAATTAAATCAATGTAAATCCACCCTAAATCTTATCTATGAAAAATCCAATTTCTTAACTTATGGAATGCAATTTAAAAGTATTGAAAAATTCAAATTTTTTATTAATAATACCATTAGGAATTGCTAATATTTTAAACATATTTACATATATTTCAAAATAAATAAATAAATTCCACATGTCACTAATAATAGTTGAAAAACCTATAATAATTAAATTGTTAATTAATTATTATATGCTATTTACAAAGTCAAACTCATTCATTAGTATTATTCAAGAAAAATTAAGCCACCTGAAATAATTAGGTAATGATTTATATAAAAAAACTTTTACTATTAACTTGTTATTTGTGTAAAAAAACAAACTTTTAATTAAATAAAAACAATTTTAAATTATATTCCAAAACTAAAACATGGTCATTTTTTCTAATAAAATAACTATTTTTTATAAAAATTAATTCTAATAATTATTATTTAATTAAAAAGTAATTATACTACAATTTAATAATAAATTATATTGTCTAGAAATCTTCGGCAAAATCACATAATCAGTCTTTTGTCGACGCGGTTTGAACCAACCAAGTGTGGTTCATCGTCAGGACAAGTTGAAGAACTAATCTGGCTTAGCTTGATTAAATAGAGTGTGCAGAGACTCTAACGGCTTGATTAAATAGAGTGTGCAGAGACTCCAACGGGAATATTGCAACAGCTAATTTTGACCTGAGGATCAAAGTCAAACCACTGATTTTATTATTAATAGAAGTTAATTGAATAATATAATAAATTTATTGTTTTAAATATAATGGTCATTATATCTTCATATTTATTAAATATAGGTTATTTAATAAATATGAAGATATAATGACCATTATATTTAAAACAATAAATTTATTATATTATTCAATTAACTTCTATTAATAATAAAATCAGTGGTTTGACTTTGATCCTCAGGTCATAATTAGCTGTTGCAATATAGCCGTTGGAGTCTCTGCACACTCTATTTAATCAAGCTAAGTCAGATTAGTTCTTCAACTTGTCCTGACGATGAACCACACTGGTTGGTTCGAAAACAAAAGACTGATTATGTGATTTTGCCAAAAAATTCTAGACAATGTTATGGATCACACAAGTCTAAATTCCTTAAAAAATTATATATATTTTTCTTTAACAAAAATTAATTAATTAATGATATGTCGTTGGAGACTTCCAAGAAGTCTCCCATTACTTAAATTATATGTTTCCCTCTCAACGCGAGTTTCAATGGTGGGTTTATGGTTAGAGAAAGGACTATATTAAAGAAATATTGACACTTTCTATTTGTTTATTATTTATTCTATAAATAAATAGGTTCTTCTCACGAAGCCTACCATGTAAGATTATACGCATAGAATATGCAAAATTGAATTCAAGTATATTTGAACATCTTTGAAAATGTTCAACTTCATGTAATATTTAAATTCCAATTAAATTAAAGCATGGAAAAAAAAAATATCAACTGATCAGGAAAGTTCTAATTTTTTTCCCTGTTTATGTAATTCTAAGGCTATAAGCAAGTAGGATTATTTGCAAATTGATTCCAAAAGTTCTAACTTTCTACCGTTTATCTAATTAAAAAAACCACAAATAAAATTACTTTCAAATTTATTCCAAACCCACAGAAATTTAACTTCATGTTATTTCTGTAATTCAATTCATAACACCTGCAAATATGAGAGGCATATGTTTATAACGTTGAAGTTTGTCAAATTCATTTCATAACACCTGCAAAGATGAGGAGCATATGTATCTCTTCACTTGTGTAAATAAATATTAACGGGGTGCAACCCCAGGAATATTTCCACTAAGGAGGTTAGGAAAATTTAACTTCCTGTTGTTTCTGTAATTCAATTCATAACACCTGCAAAGATGAGGGGCATAAGTTTATATAACGTTGAAGTTTGTCAAATTCATTTCATGACACCTGCAAAGACGAGGGGATTGCAGATGAGGGGCATATGTATCTCTTCACTTATATATAAATATTAACGTGGTGCAACCCCAGGAATATTTCCGCTAAGGAGGTTGCTCCCAGAGATATCAGAAGATATATAAGGATTTTCTGTGGATATGTCGATCTCCGTTCTTTCAATGTCCATTGGATAAATATGAGATTCTATCCAATGAGATTCAATAGACAGTGTACGGCCTGCCCTTGGTGGCATTAACTGGAGGATCTTTTCAAGCTCTTGCACAACCTCAGCCACGGCGGGGCGCGCATCTGTCTCATCTCTGCAACAACGCAGTGCCAAACTGGCGAATGGCTCCAAGCACTCTGAACGATACGAACCCATCCGCTTATCAATAATAGATAACATATTTCCAGATTGATACGTCGTCGTCACCTGTAAACCAACACAATTAGCTGCAAGTGCCAGAAAAACAGTAAAACTATAGCTTCCTCCCTCATTCCATTCGAGGACAGAGTTGATAACAAAGTGTTATAAAACAAATTACAGTGGAAAAACGATGTGAGAAAATCTAATATTCTGCTCCAACATATGAATGTCCACAAAAATGGAAGCCCAAAAAAAATGATGCAGTAATTGAAAAAATGGACGAATATCATATTGATCAAAACATGTAGTAATTGAAAAAATGGACGAATATCATATTGATCAAAACATATACCTCCCTGACAATGTTTTTTCCATGTGAAATGGGTTCCATGCCTGTCAAAAGCTCAAGAAGAACCACACCAAAACTATATACATCGCTCTTATCAGTCAGCTGGTGAGTCAAGAAGTACTCTGGATCTAGATAGCCCTGCAAACCAATAAATATACTGTTATCCTTTGCTCGCGAATACAATAAAAAGTTATACAAATCATATGCATATATCATGTCAAGATTTGCATCTTACCGGGGTGCCTTTCACTACAGTTGATACATGATCTGGAGCTGAACCTTCTATATCCGGTAATAAAGCAAGCCTTGACAGTCCGAAATCTGCAACCCTTGCATTGAATTTATCATCTAGTAGGATGTTGGTTGCCTTTATGTCACGGTGGAAGACGGGAGGATTAGCCTCGTTATGGAGATACAAAATGCCTTTCGCTGATCCCAGAGCGATGCGAAGACGTAGGGCAAAGTCCAGAGGTTTTAATTGGAAGTTTCCTGTCAATGATAACATATTTCCCTCATCCTTGACCTACATTTCACACTGAAGCATGTTCATGGAATAATGTATAATATGTGAACAGAGAAATGGCGACAACCTTTACCAGCGAGATGATCGTGTAGTGTTCCGTTTGGCATGTACTCATAAACCAACATCTACATAAGAAACACGTTAAAACCTTCTTCCATTAGATACTATCCATTGACATAATGTTCCATAGTTTGATACAATTTAAACAATTATTTTTCCTGAGTCAAAATGTCTTTACGAACGTTTTATTCTTTGGACTTTCATGAATTGAAATGTTTTTTGAATAATGTTTTATTGGTTAAAAGAACATCCTCTGAAAACTTCAAATTGCAGGGTAGGTAGCATAACACTGTCTTTAACATTAGCATAGATTTATCCAATTTCCATATTTTTTAACATGAAAGAAATAAAAAAAATATCAAAGTAAAAAGCTTTACATTGATTATGTATATATGTTTGGTTATAGATTTTAACTCATTTTTTGAACTTCTAAGATAGAAGTTATACATATCATTCATAAAGGATTATATAAGCTTCTCTCAAAACAATCCTGACATATATCCAAAAATGCATGTGAGCCAACTTTACATTGATTCATGGATATTATCTTGGAAGAATTTGAAGGATATAGATGACTTTTCGAGTTCTAAACTAATAAATATTGGAAATGGTAAGTTGAACACCTTGTTGTGGTATTGTTACCCACCACTAGTGGGTGACCCCTATAAGAGAATTTTTCTCCTAGATTTATTTTCAGCCAGCATTCAACAACTCCTTGCAGCCACCACATAGTCCGATGTGCCACTATTCTCCGCCACCTGAGCCAGCTATTGTGTGCCCTCGCTCATCTATAATGATCGTATTTTTGAAGGTGGGCCTTCCAACTTCAAATGTGTGATTTTTCATTATGTAATAGGTTGATTATGCTTGTTTTTCTTGGGCACATTTAAACATGGATTAGTGGGGGGGTTCAGTGAAAAGAATGGGCTTGGATTGTACTCTTGTTCCCTTGCCTCACTTGGGGGTTACCCTTGTATCCTAGTCCTGTGGGATCTCCTCTCCTGGCTACTAGCTTTGGATGTGGCACTACATGGGAAAATCTAATTTTGGTTGTGTAGTCCCACTTCCCAATACCATATATCTCACTCCCCTATGCTCATTACAAGCTCTTTTCAAATTTTCCCCATCTGGGTCCACATTTGTCCATTGGGTCCACAAGGAGTTAGTCTCCCCCTCCCCTTGTCCACACTTTGGGTCGGGTCTAGAACGATGCTCAGATGGTTGGCACATCTAAAAAGAAAGACAAAAGCGTAATTTGACAACTTACATTAGGAAATGTACCACAAAATGCAAAAGATGGTCGAGACAAAAATTTAGCGCATGGGCAAAAGCCAAACATGAGCTCTACCCCTTATCATTATGGTCATCGCCCTCCTAGGACCTCTGCTAGATTGTGTGGCAACATTTTTGGCGACGTTACTCGAGACACAAGACGTGTCTCTTGTTCCTATATGGCATCATTGATATATAATTTTGGAGACTCCATTGTGAGAGCGAAGCCCTAGTTCTTCATTGAACTTTAATGTCAATGCTTGTAGGGTGAAGCAAGCATCTTTCAAGGCATTTCATGTTCACACTGGCAACTCCGTATCTAGAATCTTGTGAAAATTTTCATGGCAACAAATGAATCATTGGAGATGCCTATTTTATATGTTTCAAGATGATGATCTTCAACCCAATGATCATGATGTCATTAGTAGCCAAGAGGAGTTTGATACCCCTCTTAATGAATCTCTTGGTAACCATGAAATTGAGGAGCCTTCCCAATGCCTTGAAAGGGCGTTGTGGTTCTTCCCAAGATTTTGATGATTGTATTCCACCTCGTTCCTCCCTCAATAATCAAGATGATGTGATTGTGAATGTGTATGAGCCATCTATCTCTTCGTGCCATGAGGAGGATATGCTCAAGCTTTCTATTCATAAAAAAATTATGAGCTTGGTCACGGTTGAGTTCTCCATATTATCGTTGCAAGAAAGGTTACACAAGTTGGGTTCTTCTCTTCCCTCCTCATCCATGACCCTTGATGCATGGTCCTCAAATGTTCCTGCCCCCCACCCTTACCATTCATGAAGCAAATCTTGCAATGGGAAAAGTGATATTTGGGTCCCTTGCCTCATGGTCGTTCATAAGGGAAAATGCTTTTATTTATATTTAATAATATGTTGGTTACATTGGCTATATGATTACACTTAGTATTTGCATAATGTAACATGCATGGTAGAGTAGGATGCATTGCATACCGATTTTTGCATATCTTCTATCATCATATCATGTTCTCATGCTAGATTAGGTACATTTAGATTAAATTTGCATCCTAGAGTAAGTTTTATTTCCTGTTTATTTTTACGGACTAACAAAAGCATGGGTGGTCAAAGTTCACCATAGAAACATGCTGCCCCATTTTCTCTATCTTTGATGTGCAGGTTACATGTTTGTGATCCCAAGAGATTGTTGGTGTTTTCATGACCTCCTTGTTCGAGTACATGGTTTGTGTACTCTGCTAAGAGATCATGTCCTAGTTGGAGCCAAATGTTACCCACCACTAGTGGGTGATCCCTATAAGAGAAATTTTCTCCTAGATTTGTCTTCAACCGATAGCCAACAACACCTTGCAACCACCAGATAGCTCGATATGCCACTATTCTTCGCCACCAAGACCGAATACATAGCTACAAGTATGATCTCGTGTGAAGCCTTTATAAATAACTTGTTAATGTAATAAACAAGTAAGAGAATTTAAACCAGAGGATACAGTAGGGATTTCTAACGGGTTAGACTTAGAAATTTCAACAGTTTCCCTATAGGATCCCTTTTTAGAACCCCTACTAGTTTGAGTAGTAACAAGCCCCACAAGGAACTCATTGTGGGAGAGAGTTTTGGGGCATCCCACCAGTTCAATTTTCATACTCCTCATAGCCACCCTCACATTTACAGTGGACCCACTAGGGCTACTATATCCACATTTGTGGCTATCGGGACTGGGGAGCAGCAAAATCAGGACAAGATGCCCATGGGGAAGTATTTTTGTGAGTGATAGTCCCAAGGGGAAGAGTTTCGAACTGCCTTGAGGTTCAAGGATTATTGGTAGTTGAAGCAAGGCAATAAGGGCAAAGGAGTTGGAGGTTCATATGCATAGGGCTCATATTTGCAGTGCACATTTGGGAGGTTGTACCTTCCTACATTCAATGGCTCTTCCAAGAGCACGACTAGAGCATGGGTGGAGAAACTAAATACATATTTCCAGCTCAACCAAATGACGGAGGTGGAGGCCATTAAGATGGCTACATTGCATCTAGAGGGCAAGACACATGACTGGTGGTTCCATGGGCTGGCCATGCTAGGGCACACCTGATGTGACTTCTTAAGACGACTTCACACAGAGGGTTATGGAGGGCTTTAACCAGAGGGATTTTGAGACCCATTTCAGGGAGATGACCCAACTGAAGTAGATCGACAACGCTAAGCACTACATAGCAGAGTTCTTAAGGAAATTAGTGACAGTGTCAGGCTTGTCAGAGGCTAAGAGGGTCTATACATTTGTAGAGGGCTTGATTGAGCCTCTGCGTGGGTTAGTGAGGTAGAGAAAGCCTGCTACTCTTCTGGAGGTAGTGAATTGCACACGGGATTTGCAAGATGCAATTCCCAGGACAAGAGCACCAGTGCCGCCTCGAGCCCCTTTTCTGTAGAGAGGTCGAGATACTAGACCCCCACCACATAGAGATGCTTAGGGGTGTGGGCAACTGGATGAGGAGACTAGGAGAGACATCCGTAAGAGGAAGTTGTGCTTCACCTGTCAGGAGCCATGGGCACCTAGGCATAGGTGCACCAAGGGCAAGGCCCATTACATAGAGGTGTTCTAAGACAACGAATCAGAGGATGACATTAAGCAGGAGGATGATGTATGAGGTGGTGAGTTGCAGACTATTAGGGGAAGTGGAGGAAGAGGAGCACCACCCCCACCCAATGGAGGCCCTTTTAGACCCACTGGAGGGGTCAAAGCTTCATTGAGGGAACTCACCAAGTACTTGACATTGAGGATCTGAGGCACAGTATAAGGGCAGCACGTAACAATTTTGGTGGAGAATGGGGCTACCCACAATTTCATTAATGCACATATGGTGGAGCGAAGAGGCATACTGATTGAGAGCTTTGAGGGGTTTCCAGTCCTGGTACCCAGAGAATGGACTATGCAATGCACCAGATATGTCACTAGTCTAACAGTGACTATGGGAAATTACTCTGTGACCTATCATTTCTTTGTGGTCGATGTTTTGGACACCAATGTGGTGATGGGTGTCCAGTGGTTCTACTCCTTGGGGTGAGTCACTACAAATTGGAGGAAACTTGAGATGGAGTTCTTGGAGTTCATGGGGACAACTGACAATACCCCTCACCAATCTGACCAAGAAGGGTGTGTTTGAGTGGACTGATGTAGCACAGGAGGCTTTTGAGCACCTTAAATAGGTGATGAGTAGTTTTCTGGTGTTAGCACTACTAGATTTTCCACAACCATTTATACCGAAGTGTGGTGCCTCTACGAAGCGCATTGGGGCAGTTTTGATGCAGGGTGGACATCTTATTGCTTTCGAGAGTCGGAAGCTACAGCCCCATGAGAGGCTACTCTATCTATGACAAGGAGATGTTGGCCATCATACATGCATTGGCCAAGTTCATGTAGTATTTGGTGGGCAACCGGTTCAAGGTAAAGACTGACCATAACAGTCTTAGGTTCTTATGGGAGCAGAAAAAGATGCAAGACAAGCAACAAAAGTGTTGAGCAAGATTCAAGCATACGACTTTTGTGAAAATTCCTACACTCTGAAGGAGCCCCTACTGCAACAAATCTGAATCTAATTCACCTACTTGATTTTTAAATATTCATCAAGTTATTCTTATGAATACTGCAGAAAATTACTTTTGCAGCCTACACTAATTAAATATTTGATCTCATAAAACAAAAAATAGAGCAAAGAATAAGATACATAGGACACACTTATTTTTTAACACAATAATCCCCAGAAAAACCCAATGCGGGAAAAATGGTGCAGCAACTCTGAGGGTTTTATTATTATGCAGGAGAAATATCTGAATACAAATCTAGGATGCTCATCTAGCAATCCTTTACAGAGAAAATACTAGTGGAAAATCTAAGTGAGTTTTACCTCACTTCACCCGTCAGAATTTCGACTGATCCGGCACAAGACTAGCTAACCCCAGTTATTTCTGCGCGAGCTCTGCGTCACCTTCTTTGCCCTCTGCGTCAGCTCTCCCGGCTAGTCTAGCAGTTCTCGACAATTCTGGCAGCTCCGACAGCTCCCAATAGTTTCGGTTGTTCCGGCAGTTCTGGAATCTACGTGACAGGAAGCTTTTATGTGTCAGCTCTCCCGGCTACTGCGTTGCCTCTGCATCAACTCTCCCGGTTGTTCTGACAGTTCCCGTCAGTTCTGGCAGTTTTGGATTATGCGTGACAGCCAATATTTTTGCGTCGGCTCTCCCGGCTATTGCGCTACCTCTCTGCAAGCTCTCTCTGCCTCTCTGTCAGTATTCTCCGGAAAGTCCTTCCGGATTCTCATTGCCCCTTAGCTGCAAGATCTCCCCAATCGATTTTCCTCCTGAGAACTTCTCACCTCAAAAAATCAATTTCCTCAATCTCTCTATGTGTGTTTCCAAATGAACCCCAAGCCTCCATTTTATACTTTTCCTGTTGAGTCTTCAACAACCGAGATTAAGTCTCTAATCAACGGTTAAGATTAAAACATGACTTGATCCACCTTTTAGACCATTCTCACCCCTATTTTGATTAATACCCATTAATATTTTAATTTCCCTAAGTTTAGATTTAGGAACTCCATTAAAAATATTAATTATTTTAATAAAATACAATCCGTGTGGAATTTCACCAAATGGTTTAAGGGTTCTTTAGAACTCATGTGCCTTAGCCTCTCCACCAATTTTCAAGGCTAGAGCACTTCTGGTGCTACCAAAAATTAACACTCCCTCTTAGCGAGGAAAGTGCTCTAGCAACAATGTCCACCTGCATGCTACTCTGTTTCTGAAGCACCACCTTTTTGAACTGCTGCTACCACCAACATTGTGCTACTGTACTGCTACCCATGACACTGCCACTGTCACTGCTGCATCTGCACTACAGCTCCCTCTCAAACGTTGCATCTGCTATGTTGCTAGCACTGCCACTGCTAACACTGCATTCGTACTACAACTCAATTGCTAAGAGAAGCAACTGAAAAACATCCAAAATTAGTTGAACTTAACTGTGTTCAGCATAATACAAGGAATGTTGGAATCTGATTGTTGTTGATTCTGACCCTCTGAATCTTCTACGCTGTTGCTGACTCCTGCACTGCTGCCAACCTTGCTCTGTGCTGATTAGTCTCTGGTCCCAAGCTATTGCATCTGTCCTCCAAATAATCCACTGCATCATTTGACACTAAGTCCATCTCGCTACTGCTAAATCTTGGGCTCTCGTAGCAAGGAATTAATCTAAGAGGTGGATTCATCAAGAATCCTGCCCACATGTAGTTCTCTTGACTACAGCTCAATATCACCCCATCTCCTTTTGGAGATGCATGGGCACTCATGGAAAACTCATCCTCGTCAATCTTTGTTGAAGCAGCCTTAGGATCATGTTTCTCATCCTTATCCTTTCTCTTCAAATGACATTGGGATGCATAATGGCCCATCTTGCCATAACTGAAACATTTCACCTTCGAAATGTCCTTTCTCTTCGGCTTATGTTGTCCCTTTGATGCTAAAGTTGCATTCTCCTCCTCCTCCTTCATCTTTATGCCACTCCCACTGTTGCCACTGAGGTTGGCCTTCACTAAGTCCCTCCTTAACTCCTCCTATTCAAGAGCTGCCCACATCTCCTCCCATGAAGGTAGTTTTTCTCTGCCCAAAATGCTTTGGACAAAAACTTTCCATTCATCCTGGACTCCATTCAGGGCTATCCTCACCATTGCAGTTGGAAAAGTGGACCCCACTATAGCCAACTGGTCTCTAGTGTCCTAAAGACGCTGAAGATAGAGGTTCACACCTTCTCCTTTCTACATCAAATTCCATTGCAACTTTTGTTCTAGGTAAATCTTTCGTTGTTCGGAAGAGCCTTCATACAAAGAAGACAAGGATTCCTACATCTCTCGGGTTGTATCCTTACCCTACAAGTGTGAGACCATATGATCTCGAACTCCATCGAGAATGAGCCTCTTTGCCTTACCCTGCTTGGAATTGTACTTCTTATTTTGATCGTTGTCAGCAGGAACAACTACAACACTATTGACGTAGGCCTCAAGATCATATTCGTCCAGAACAACTAAGATTTTGGTCTTCCATATGACATACTTGGAAGCAACTTCCAACCTGTCCTGGTCTCTGAGCCCATGCGATGCAATCTCACCCAACTATTGAACTGACTTCTCTAGTCACTGCTTAGCACTGCTCAGCTGCTCCACAAGTGAGAAATTCAAACTTTCTAGTGGAAAGTTTTATGAGGAGAAAATTCCCCTTCTACATGTCTTCGTTCTTTTCCAGCAGATTTCTGCCTCGGTAGAAATTGCGCCCTTTAGGCACTGCGCTGAGGCTCTATGTCACTCCCTCTGACTCTGCAAACTCACGAACTGAAAATCGTACCTCTTTGTCGTCTCACTCGGAGAGAGATTTCCTCGGATCTGCTTCCCGACAAGGACTGTGCAATCCCTTCAAGGGGATTCAAATTGCTGCCAAGTGCAGCTTTCGACCTCACTACTCAACGTTGGATCTACTCTTCCTATTTCAAAATCAATGCTCTGATACCATGTGAAAGTTCCTACACTCTGAAGGAACCCCTACTGTAGCAAATCTGAATCTACTTCACCTACTTGATTTTAAATATTCATCAAGTTATTCTTTTGAATGCTGAAGCAAATTACTTCTACAACCTACACTAATTAAATATTCAATCTCATGAAACATAAAACAGAGCAAACAAGATACATAGGACACACTTATTTTGGACACAATAGTCCCCAGAAAAACCCAATGCGGGAAAACCGGTGCAGCAGCTCTGAGGGTTTTATTATTATGCAGGAGAAATATTTGAATACAAATCTAGGATGCTCATCTAGCAATCCTTTACAGAGAAAATACTGGCGGAAAATCTGAGTGAGTTTTACCTCACTTCACCGTGCAAAATTTTGGCTGATCCGACACAAGACTGGCTAACCCCGATTATTTCTGCATTAGCCCTGCATCTCCTTCTCTACCCTCTACATCAGCTCTCCCGGCTGTTCTGGCAGTTCTCGATAGTTTCGGTTGTTTCGACAGTTCTAGAATCTGCGTGATAGGTAGCTTTTCTGCATACACTCTCCCGACTATAGTGTCGCCTCTGCGTCAGCTCTCCCGGCTATTCCAACAGTTCTCAGCAATTCCCAGAACTGTTCCTGACAGTTTTGAATGTTCCGACAGTTCTGGATTCTGCGTGACAGACAACTTTTTTGCGTCATCTCTCCCGGCTACTGTGCTGCCTCTCTGCAAGTTATCTCCACCTCTCTATCAGTATTCTCTGGAAAATCCTTCCGGATTCTCATTGTCCATGCAAGATCTTCACAATCAATTTTCCTCCTGAGAACTTCTCACCTCAGAAAATCGATTTCCTCAATCTCTCTATGTGTGCTTCCAAATGAACCCCAAGCTTACATTTTATACTTTTCCTGTTGAGTCTTCAACGGCCGAGATTAAGTCTCTAATCAATGTATAAGATTAAAGCATAACTTGATCCACCTTCTAGATCATTCTCATCCATATTTTGATTAATACTCATTAATATTTTGATTTCCCTAAGTTTAGACTTAGGGACTCCATTAAAAATATTAATTATTTTAATAAAATACAATCCGGTTGGAATTTCACCAAATGGTTTCTGGTTTCTTTAGAACTCGTGTGCCTTAGCCTCTCAACCAATTTCCAAGGCTAGAGCACTTCCGATGCTACCAAAAACTAACAAATTTGACATAGAGTATGTCAAGGGGCAACAGAACATTGTGGCAAATGCGCTGTCTAGGAGGCCCACCGCTCACTTGCTTATGAGCATCACCCCAGATTGGAAGGCACAACTATTAGTTGAGTACTCCAAGGATCATCATGCATGCGAGATCCTTGATGGTGGGGTAGAGAATGACCGGTTTTGTGTGATGGATGAGATGATTTATTACAAGAATCAGATTTAATTGGTACCTGGTTCGCAGTCGAGGGAGAGGATTATGTAGGTTGTGCATGAATATCCAGTAGTAGGACATTACGGGTTCCTCAAGACATACTGAGCTATCCAAGAGTGTTTCATGTGGAGGGGCCTCAAGAGGGATGTTTTGAGGCACGTGCAAGAGTGTGATACTTGAGAAAGGAACAAGGGAGAGAAGACACGACCCACAAGATTACTACAACCTCTTCCCATTCCTGAGAGAAAATGGGAGAGTATATCCATGGATTTTATTACAGGGTTGCCAACAGCACAGGGGTGGGACTACATATATGTGGTGGTCAATAGGCTGACCAAGTATGCCCATTTCTTCGCCATACCCTCCTGGTCATCAGCTTCACAAGTGACTGAGTTGTTTTTCAAAGAGGCGTTCAGGTTGCGTGGTCTCCCCAAGACCATAGTGAGTGATCGGGACAACCGATTTATGGGGGGATTCTAGTGTTAAAACCTGAAAGTTCTATGCAAAAATTTAAAAATTCTTTGCAAAAACTTCAAAGTTTTATGCAGAACTGAGAAAATCGAATGTGCTTGTAAAAAATTGAATGTATTATGCAAAAAATTGAATGTAACTGAATGTACATTGCAGATAGTTGAATGTACTTTCTAGAAAGTTGAATGTACTTTGCAGAAAACTGAATGTACTTTGGAGAAACTTTGGAGAAAATTGAATGTACTATGTTGTTACAGTTACTTAGCATACAAATTTCTTCTTCACAACTTTTTAGATCAGCAATTGTAGATAGAACATAAACTTAACGATCATATCAAGACAATCAAGCACAAATATGAAACACTGAGAGTTAGGTCCAATGACCAGGGAAAAACCCATAAGGGGAAAACCTAGATGATTCTTCTTCTATTAGATTTCTTCAATTGTTCAACAAAGTACACAGAGAGAGAGAGAGAGAATGAGAATGAATAAATTCACCAATGTTCGATCAACTTGCAGCTGAAGTGCTCTTGCTCTTTGCTTGAATATCTCCTCCTTCTCTTGATTAGATATTGCCCTTCACACTTGCTTCAGCGCTTCCCTTGCTCTTACTCTTCACTTTCTCTCGCACTTCTCTTGCACACACTCAACTCTAGCTCTCCTTCACAATGAACATGCTACTCTCAACTCTCACTTGCTCAAGCTTAAATAGATGAGAAAGGAGAGGAGTTACAAAATGAACTCATTCCTTGAGCTAATAATAGGAGAATTGAATTCCATGAGGGAGGAGTTACTTGAAGAAAAGTGTAATTCATCCAAAGAATAGAGAGAGAGGTACACTTTCCTTGAGGAGTTACAATTCGAATTAGCGAGAGAGGGAAAGTTACATTTAGAAATGACAGGATATTTGGTGAGAATTACAAATCGAATTGATAGAGGGAGTTACAAGTGCATTTAATGAGGAGAAGTTACACTTTTGCCATACATTGAATTAGAGAGGGAGAATTACATTATCTCAAGTGTGGACTTACTATTTTATTCCAAGAGAGAGGTTTGATTTTCCAAGTAAGAGATTCTCAATTTAAATTACTTATTCCATGAGAGAATTCATTTTTATTAATCCATTAAAGGTGAAAGACTTTAGACTATTTTATAAATAATACTATCATAATAATAATAATACTAATAAGGATAAAAATATTAATTCTTGACTTGTATAATCACGATTAATTTGATTTTCAAGAAGATTCCATATGACGGGATTATCATTGATCATTTAGACATTAATTTCTATTTTTGGAAAGTATCTTCCAAATTGAGATGTGACTTACAATTTTTGGAAAGTCATATTAGAATTGTAAGAAATGAAATTTTATTATAGGCAGTTCAAACAGAACTAAAAGATATGATTTCTTCTAGAAGAAATTCATCCCTGAGCTACCAAATTTTAACACTCCCTCTCAGCTAGGGAGGAATTTCTTTTTGCATCAAATATTCTTGCTTCCTTTGATCTCTTTCATTCATCTCAGTTCAACTATGCTCTGTAACATATGTAACAATGAAGTTGCAATATAAAGAAGAATTATCCAATTAACACAAACTTGGAAAGGAAAGAACCATCACATGTCACATAGACAAGGATTACACTCAACCAATTTTCATCTCAAAAATTAGGTGATAGAACACGGACATCACATAGACAAGATTCCAACAAGTCACACAGACAAGACTCACACACACCCAAGTGTCAAGTGGTGGAACACCTGCATCCTAGACAAATCACACAGACAAGTCTCACTACACCTATTGGCCAGATAGGTGGCTCTTACCACATCCCAGACTGTGGGTTGGATGCATATTGAGACCTACTCTTGTGGCACACACTACTCGATGCATGTTTATTTGGGGTAGCATTGGATGTGCTCTAGCCACAAAATTTGGTGGAGAGGTTGGGGCACATAAGATCTCCAATACCCAGAAAAGGTTTGGGCAGATTCTAAACAGATTGTGAGATATTAAAATAATTAATATTTTTAATGGAGTCCCTAAGTCTAAACTTAGGGAAAATAAAATATTAATGTGTATTAATATGAATCTGTGTTAGAAAAGTCCAACAGACATGGATCAAGCCAGATCTAATCTTAGTCATTGATTAGGGACTTAATCTCGGTCGTTGATATGTCAACAGGAAAAGTATAAGAGGAGGCTTGAGGGTCACTTGGAGAATAGACCAGAGTGATCAGTCATTATATTCTCTAGAGTGGCGTTTGTTAAGAGAGATAGAATTAGTGATCGGGAGATGCAGCTGAGGGGAATTTAAGTACAGAGAGACAAAGAGGCAGAGATAGTGTCAAGAGAGTAGCGCAGTAGCCAAGGAGAGTGACACAGAGCCGACCAGGGCTCACGCAAGGCCAGCGTGAGGTAGAGAGGGGCTGACGCAATCCAAAGAGAGGCAGACGTTGGGGTTTCTGGGGCATATTTGTGTTGAGTAGCTACTGGAAGGATTATCTGGGGTTTTAGCCAAGATATTTTTCAGAAACTAAGAGGTATTACTGCCAAGGAAATTCTCTATTGGGTAAGCCATTTTCAGCACCCAGATTGTACTCTAATATTGCTTAATAAGAAAACCCTCAGATAGTTGCACCGATTTTCCTACATTGGGTTTTTTCGAGGACATTAGTCCAAAAATAATGGTGTCGTGTGGCGTGTTTGTTTCTGTTTCTTTTAGTTGCTGATCTGTAATATGTTGAGCATGCACTAGTGTTTATTTTTTAGTATTTACATTGTAAATAACTTGTTAAGGAAAATAACAAGTAGGTAAGAATAAATCAGATAAAGTGCATGGAGGGTTTCTAACTAAGTAAAATTAGAAACTTCAACATGGTATCAGAGCATGATTACAGATCACAGGAGGACTGAAGGACATCAATCGAGCAGACTAATAGCAGCTGAAAACAGTTGTTCTAAGACGACATAAGTTGTTTCTAGCAGAGAAGCAACAAGGAAGGGTGACGCAGTGCTTGCATCATCAAGGGTGAGCCGAGAAGAGGCAACGCAGAGGCGAAGGAAGGCAAGAGAAGCCTCACACAGAGCCATGCGATGGCTGGGAGGGCTGACGCAGTTGGTTGAGGAGGCTGGGTTGCGGTATCAGTATTGCGCAGAGCCTAAGAGCTCTCACCTTTAGGTTGCAGGGGTTTAGAATGCTACGGGAATATTGCAAAGTGGAGCTGGTGAGGTACTGTAATCAGAACAGTACCTGATAGAGCAAGGCTAGAGAAGTTGCTACCGAGGGTTTCTAGCCGAGGAACTCGGATTAGTGGTGCGGTTGCACAAGACGATCAGAGTAGGGGGCATCTCGACAGCGGCAGAAGGATTTCTAGGAGGGAAATCAGGACTCAGAGGGAGTCCAGAAGAGAACTTTCAGACGGGAAGTAAAGACTCATAGGAATCCAACAGAGAACTTCCAGGATGGAAGTAGAGGAGCATCATGGCACTACACAGAGTAAGAGACCAGGATAGGTTGGACGGAGCATCGAACTTCGCAGTCTGGAAGGCCAGAATCTTATCCATACTTGACAGGAATCGTGTCAAGAACTTCGCCTTGAAGGAAATAGCTGTCCCAGTCGACCCCAATGATAATGACAAGTACGAGGAGGTGATGGCAAGGGCCAAGAGCATTATCCTTGACGGGGTCAAGGATCATGTAGTACCACACATAGCCGAGAAGGAAACGACATTTGAGATGTGGGAAGCTCTCAAGAAGTTGTACCAGCATACTTCTGTGGAAAGAAGAATGCTACTTCAGAATCAGTTGAGGTCATATCAGATGAAGAAGGGAGAACTGATTGACACCTTCCTTAGAGGACTGAATGAGATCTGAGATCAATTTACTGCTATAGGGGTGACACCGGATCAGGAGCTAATGGTGAGGACAACCCTGAATGTTGTCTTAGAAGACTGGGAAGTATTTGTCCAAAGTATACTGGGCAGAGGGACACTTCCACCTTGAGACGAGATGTGGGCATCTCTTCACCAGGAAGAGATCAAATGGCAGTCAAAAACGGGTAGCAGCAGCAAGGGGATCAAATTCAAGTAGGAGGAGGAAGATGTGGCCCTAGCATCTGAGGGAAAGCAAGAAAAACGGAAGAAGAAGGATCTCTCCAAGATCAAGTGCTTCCACTGTGGGGAGCTGGGTCATTATGTGACCCAGTGTCCAAGGAAGAGGAGTAAGGGAGAGTCTTCTGAGACTAAGGCAGCGCCAACACAGGGAGAGAAGGAAGTTTTGACAGACGATGAGTGTGTCATGAGTGCACACGCGCCACTTGAGAAGAAGTGGGGAGACATCGAGCTGTAGTCAGGCGGACTACAAGCAATGAGGGGCAGGATCCTCGAGGTACTCAGCCTCCTAGATTAGACCTTGCTATGGGAGCCCCGATGAGGAGTAGCAGAACTAGGTAAGTGGGTAGAGATAGATGCGGATGGAGCAGCAGAGAGAGCTACAGTGCAAGAGTCTTGAGACAGCGCGAGGCTAGCAGGCTGCAGTAGTGCGAGAGGCACAGGAGTGTTGCACTAGTGCAGGATGGCACAGAGAGGTGTGCAACGGTGCGAGATGTAGGGAGTTTTTGCAGTAGCGCGGAGGTCAGAGAGGGAGAACTTGTCAGCGACAGAGGGAGCTTCAACATCAGTGGGTGTCTCTAGCCCAACATGGAGGTCAGATTGGGAGATCAGTTACTTCTCAGTAGCTGAGTCGCAATGCAACAGTGGGCAGCACGATGCAACATGATGAGAGGAGGTGCAGTGCGGATGCAATACTGGGAGAAAGGACCAGCAACAACACGGATGCAGAGGGAATTGTCGTACAGATGTAGCAGTGGCAGTGGTAGAACCATCGGCAGCAGTACACGGTGCAACAATGCAGAGGATGTTGGGCAGTAAGGCCTAGCATCAGCACAGGGACCGATGTCGGATAATCAGAGTAATACTCAGTGAGGAGTATTGCTAGAGCATAGCCCCCGCTAAGAGGGAGTGTTGAAATTTGGTGGAGAGGTTGGGGCACATGAGATCTCCAATACCCAAAAAGGGTTTGGGCAGATTCTAAAAAGATCAGGATATATTAAAATAATTAATATTTTTCATGGAGTCCCTAAGTCTAAACTTACAGAAAATAAAATATTAATGTGTATTAATATGAATATGTGTTAGAATGGTCCAAAATACATGGATCAAGTCAAATCTAATATTAGCCATTGATTAGGGACTTAATCTTGGTTGTTAATATGTCAACAGGAAAAGTATAAGAGGAGGCTTGAGAGTCATTTGGAGAATACACTAGAGTGATAAGTCATTATATTCTCTAGAGCAGGGTTTGCTATGAGAGATAGAATTAGTGATCGGGAGATGCAATTGAGGTGAATTTGAGTACAGAGAGACAGAGAGGCAGAGATAGTGCCGGGAGAGCAGCGTAGTAGCCAAGGAGAGTGACGCAGAGCCAAGCGTGAGGCAGAGAGGAGCTGACATAGTCTAGAGAGAGGCTGACGTTGGGGTTTCTAGGGAAGATTTGTGCTGAGTAGCTGTCGGAAGGATTATTCGGGTTTCAGCCAGGAGATTTGTCAGAAACTGAGAGGTATTACTGCCAAGGAAATTCTCTGTTGGGTAGGCCAGTTTTAGCACCCAGATTGTACTCTGATATTGATTAATAAGAAAACTCTCAAATAGCTGCATCGGTTTTCTCACATTGGGTTTTTCCGGGGACATTAGTCCAAAAATAATTGTGCCATATGGCGTGTTTGTTTTTGTTTCTTTTAGTTGTTGATCTGTAATATGTTGAGCACGCACTAGTGTTTATTTTTCAGTATTTATATTGTAAATAACTTGTTAAGGAAAATAACAAGTAGGTAGGAATAAATCAGATAAAGTGCATGGAGGGTTTCTAACAAAGTAAACTTAGAAACTTTAACAGAGGTCCCTCATCCTCAAGATCTTTCTGGCATCATTCCCTAATTCTGTGAGCTCTAGCAAGGGGCAAAGTTTGGTCAGTGTTCTTTGATCAGTTGTGACCACTTCCCGAAAAGGTCACGTCCATAAGTCCAAGATGCTCTCTAAAAACCAAGAAATTTCCTTTCGGTAAAGGCTTGGTAAGAATGTCAGCAATCTGATCATCAGTGGAGATGTGATGGAGTCTCACTGCTCCTCTCTGCACCATATCTAGGAAATAGTGATACTTGATCTCAATATGCTTGGACTTGTCATGAAACACAGGATTTTCTACAAGACGAATCTCGCTTTTATTGTCACAATATATATGTTGTGTCTGGAACTTGCTCAAATAGTTCCCCAATAAGCTTCCTAACCAAACTACCTCACAACTAGCCTTGCTTGCAACAATGTACTCAGTTTCAGCTGTACTCAGTGCAACAGACTTCTGCTTTCTGCTCATCCAAGAGATCATGGCAGATCCCAATCTAAAGCAGCACCTAGAAGTGATCTTTCTATCAGCAGAGTTACCAGCCCAATCAGCATCAGTATATCCATGAAATCTTCTATTTTTAGCAATGTATTTCAATCCCAGATGGATAGTTCCATGCAAGTATCTGAGTACATGTTTTGCAGCAATCCAGTGGGCATGAAAGGGATCAATCATATATTGACTTAAAGTGTTTACAACAAAGCATATGTCAAGTCTAGTGTTTACCAAAAACATCAAAGCACCAATGAGTTGTCTGTGAAAATTCGGCTAACCCCAAATCCTATTGCAGCAACTGATGTTATTACTTAATTAACATATAGTAAATATTGTAAATCGTTGGTTGATTTTTGGGACATCCACAATATAGTGCTTAGCATATGTAAATTCCTAGCTTTATTGTAAGATCTACAATACAAAAAATGTAATTGAGACAATATAATACTATAATACCTAGTGTACATAAGACACCAAAAATGGTAATAAAACAAGGATGAATGTTTAGCTCCTACAAGCCTCAAATCTGCCATATACTCGCTAAAATCTCAATAACATATTTTCTTTAGATCCATAGCTAGAAAGGAAGGATCCCAGGATGGCATGAAATGGTCATAAGAAAATATTTGTTTGTAAGTCACATTGAAATTCTCCTACTCTACAATCCATTCAAAACTATAAGAGAGTAAAACATTGTTTGTAAAACAAAATAAAGTCCTCTCATATATCGTATTCTATTCATTTTCCAGATAAAAGGAAACAAATATAATAGACTAAGAACTGCAATTAGTGTACCTGTTCCCCTTGGTCATCACAGTAGCCCAATAGTGAAACAAGGTTCCGATGATGCAATCGAGATAACAACTCTATTTCATTGGAGAATTCTTTTCCTCCTTGCAAAGATCCCTCCCGAGCACGCTTTATAGCTACTACTGTACCATCCTTCAAAAGGCCCTTGTAAACCCTACCATAGCCACCTTGTCCAATTTGCATGGAAACACTGAAATTATTTGTAGCTAGAACCATCTCATCAAAATCAAAATCTTTGACACCTGCCACTTTCACTCGCTCTTTTGCTGTTATAGGAATAAACAATGATGCATAAGATTGACATCAAATCTAGGATGATAAATTGGCTACATTCAAATTTCTCATGTCTCTATTAGAAAAAGATTCATTCGACTATCTAGATAGCATCTTCTCAATTTAGGAATATAAAAAATGGATTACAAGGAAACAACAACTGAATTTTATGAGACTGTGTGACTATAGTTAAGGCAAGGAGAAATGTGATAAACTAATCAAATTAATTTTATTTGCATAAGGGAACTCAATTAGGAAGACATCCCGATTCCTAACTATTTGTGCCGATCACTTCAATGTCGTCCAGCATAGAACATAGACATATATGTACCAGAGAGAACCCTAAAAATAGATTACAATTCTGGGTTTGCCTGACAACTAGTGCCAGAAACATACACATCTTTATCAACGTGCCTACACATAAGAAAGAGAGATATTGTGAGAGAGCTAACCTACCAAGAAATTTCTTTCTGGAAGCAACTTCTCTGTATTTTTCCTGCCGCTTCGAAATCATAATCATTATAATTGAAGTAACTACTGCTGTGCCAAAAATGGCCCCTATCAAAATTCCCACAAGAGCACTCTTGCTCAAACCAGATTCACGCTCTGTACCAGACAACATCAGAATCAGAATTGCAATTTCATGCACATAGATGAATCCCTGCTAATCCTATTTTTTTTCCTTCGAAGTATGAAAACAAAGAGGCACTTCCATCTGGCTACAGAAACAAACAAGCATCATGAAAAATAGTGTGCTGAAGAATGTAACTAAGTTAGGTCTTCATAAATTGTACTTGAGTCAAAATATAATATATTTTTCAAAAGAAAGCAAAAAGAATTTTATTGATTAATTGAATTGACATGTTAAAGTATGAGTTTCATGATTGGATCAATTGCGTTAGGTCAAGCCTGGCTTTAGGCTTTAGGACTGTTTATTTAAGTCAAAATCAATTTCTATTTAGTCAAAGACCCCTCCATCAGGTCTCCTTCAAAATAATTCATCAAGTCAGCCGACAGGACACATCTCTTCAAGGACTTATGTCGGCTCATTACAAGAGGGAAACTACTATAAATAGGAGTGCAACCTTCGACCAAAATTGAAGAGATAAACTCGTGGATCTCAGAGACAATAGCGGATTTCAGAGAGATGTTTTTGGTGCTATTGCAAAGGAGACAAGTTCGGATTTCAGAGAGAAATTTTCCGGTCTATTACAGTGAGACAGTTTGGATCTTTTCCAGAGAATGAGTTCTGAGCATTTCGGTGAAGGCACAGTATAATGAAGATATAATTTCGCTATATATTGCAGAGATGGTTTTGGTGCCACCACAGTGATAGGGTCTCGGCACAATGACAAGGTCTCGGTCCAGTAACAAAGATCTCGGTGCTACCACAGGAACAAAGTCTCAGTGCTATTACAGTGACAAGGCTTCTGTGCTGCCAGAGACAAGAATTCAGTAACATCTCAGTGACAAGGACTCAGTGCTCACACAGTGGCATGGATGACATACTGATTAAGATTAAACAAGGATGACTTGATGGAGGGAGTCCCAACTCTAGGTTGTAAGGGTCTTGGCCGTCTCATCTTGAATCTACTTAAGGAAGAATTTTGACTGGGTTTTCCCCTAGAGTGGAGTTTTGCCCTGGCAAAGTGCCTACATCTTGTGTTCACTTCTATTTGTTGCTTGGCATTAGTCTTAATGATAAGAAAAGATAATTCAAAAGAACAAATAATAATAATGAAAAAACATCACAAGATAATGCCATAATAAGAGAAATCGTTTAACTGTCACACTTTGGATTTCTCAACATAGTGAACTACAACTGTGGACATTAAAAGGAATAGAATGATTTCGAACTTTAGAAGTATGCAATGCCCATTCTAACAAATGTCAAAAGCAAAAAGAACTGCTTCATCCTTTTGAACCCCTCAAATGGACACTGACAAAGACTTGTCAAACGAACATAAGAAGGTTTGTTCATGAAGAAACACCTTTGTTGCAAAAAAAAATCTCTTGAACTTTTTCATATCCATAACTCTTAATTTTCATCAAATAAAATGCATTTACTCAAAAGGCAGTAGGCAATCGCTGGGGCATTTTTTTCCTTCAGATATGTTGAATTTTAAAAACATTGTTAACACTCAATGCCTGTGGGACAGTGGCCTACTACAGTACTATCACATTGATGGGCTTGTTCTTATTGTAATGTTTTGTAGATGTAGCCGAAACTCAGGGATTTTGGTAGACAATCATATCATTCCAATTATCCCAATTCTGTTGCCAGTAAGACTATCTGAGGTTTTAACGATATAATATCTAAACTTTAAAGAGGTTCGGGCCTTTGCCTATTGCTTGCAGCCCTAAGAGGACAGTATAACAGGAAATAATGAGGTAACCCTCCTAAAGGCTTTAGTCATGGACATCCATGCAGAGAGTGTGATTTATGACCAAAAATCTCTCTTAGGAAAAGAAATAAATATCTCTGATCTGGACAAAGAAAGAATGTGTCCAACAAGCCACCTAAATCTCAATTAAGGCAATAAACCTCTCCCTGATCTCATAACAGATAGCACATTTGAAAATAAGGTGCGCTTTTGAATTAGTGTCATGAAGTTGGGAAAGATTGAAAGCTAAATCCAGGAAAGAAAGGTGATGATCAATCCAACCCAATGTTACTAGACTCAGAATCGGCAATAAATCAGTGAGGCAAAAGAGCGAAGAGTTTTAATCGGATTGGGGAGAAATCAGGAAAAAATCGTTGAATTCAATAAATAAAATTATAAATATATACACATATATTGAATTAAAAAAAAACATTTTTCATTGATATTAAATAAAGCCATGTCCAAACGATGCATATATCAATAGATGTCCAAAATATCATGAATGAAAAAGTATCTCATATGAGTCCAAACATGCTCCAAAGATCTGAGCCCTGACTCCTAACCAGTGACTACATAGAACCTGAAGCATCTGCTTCTAAAAGTTTATAAATGTTGCACACTAATTAGTGAAAAAAGTAGTAACTAAAATCTCTTGATTGTTGCTGAAATGGTACCATAATGGTTTGCTACTGAAATCTTTGACAGAGCACACGCTGAAGCTACACTAGAGTACACTACACACTACGCCTCTATTACACTATGACTCGGAGTAAACTGAAACTGAAATCATGCCTCTATTACCTTCTCAGCGTATGAGTTGTGGGCCTGAGCAATGAAAAGTCGGTTACGAACCGACGTTTAATTTTTAACCTAACTAAACCACGCAATGAAAAATGCAAGAACCCTAAAAGTTAAAACTCATGCTCATCGAATTGAGGGTTGAAAATCACCTCAGTCGCCTAAATTGCAATTAATCGGTGAGTCGCAAGTCAAACTTGCATTGACCATGAGTCAAATTCACTCAACACAAGTTTGACTCACCCAGAGTTGAATCAGATTGTTTGAGAGAAGTGCAGAATTTGACTAGCGATTAATCGTGAGTGATTGGAGATTCATGTTTCACTGGTCCAACCTGAAGTTGGTGAGAGCTATCCAAAACTGTCATAACTTCATAAGAATGCCCCGTAGGCTAAATCAAATCTGCATTATTCATGAGTTTGTGGTTTCACTTAATGTCTTGATTGACAGTGGTGAGATGCCTTTTGGTGCTATCAGCTATGGCATATCATTGGTGAAAGATGCATGATTATGTGTTTGTGGTTAGCTTAGCATAACACTCAAACATCTCAAATTTGGAACACCTAAATAAGAATCGAGAGTGATAACGTATGATTCTAGTTCATCATGATGTTTTGTCAGTAAGAAAGGAGCAACACATGGTCTCCTTCTATTATGACTTTAGCTAATGGTGGGGATTACCAGGAGGTACCGCTTTAATTTTTCATCATACAAAAACTTTATGAATTATACTCATTGACTCATATGTGGAGGCAAGTTTATTATTATTTTAATGCGTCCTATTGACCATTGAAGTACACTTGAAGACTCCATACCCAAGGATATGTTCGAGGGTTCCTGCACATAGAGAGCTTAGATATGATCAGGGCTTCTAAGCCTCTTGTTCTCTCTCTTCTTCTTCATTGTACTCAGATTTTGCAAGCCCTACAGGCCTAGGTAGCTTAGGGATTTGTTATCAAGTGAGTTCACTCTAGGGAGGCTTTTTTATTTGGTTTATTATTTGTGTTTTTTAGTGCTTGATAATAATTGAATTTTTTCTCTAGTTATGACCCCAAAGTTGGAGTGCGGCTTGATAGCAAGGCCTTAAGTGAGTCCTATTGTCTAAAGTGAGTCCTACTGTCTAGAGTCATTATATATTACCATGTTAAATCACTCGTAAAACTTCGCGGAATTTGATTAGGTCTAGGTGTCCTTTTTAATTGATTAAATTTTCTCGCATAACGAGATTTTTAATAAATTTTCCATGTAAATTGTAATAAGTGATGTCTAGAGAAGTTGTAGGGGGTATGAGTGGTCAAAATTGGACCTCTACTCCTAAACTTTCTACTAAGGCACAGTTTGAGGGGTAAAAATCAACTATAAACCCTCAAAACCCACTTTTCCTAAGTCTAGGGGAAAATGTGGCAATAAATTAGCCAAAAATTAAATAAATGAGAGAAAATAAAGATTCTCTCCAAGTCAAAGATGCTAAAAAATGAGGTGGAAATTCACCAAGAGATAAAGTCAAGTTTCAAAGCCCGAGCAAAACCCTTCCAAGGGGAAAACCCAAAAAGCTCCTCTTCTTATAGAATCTTCAAATGAGACAACAAAGACCCAAACTCTGGACCAAGTCCTCCTCCTAGCACCAAGTCATCCCTCCAAAGAGACCTTCCAATAGGATCACAGTGAAACTAGGTTAACTAGAGACAAACCCTTCTAGAACTGCACTAGTCTCAGAATTTCGACTTCTCTTTTCTTGACCTTCTCTCTCTTTCTTTGTACTTCTTACTCCAGATCGAACTTGTTGGTGAGTTTCAAATGAGCTTGAAGATATCTCTATATATATCCTTTCCAAGAGGTCAAATAGCCCCTCTTTAGGTCGACTTGTATCTTCTAGGGCTGACCTGTGATCTTGAGGTTTCCAGGACCTACTAGACTCAAAATAATTTATTTTACAAATTCCATTTTGCCCAAATGGGTCTTATAAACATGATGTTGACTCCTTTAACTCATGACAATAAATCTTATGACCTAACAAACCCTAGAAGCATGAAGAATATGCTTTGACCTAGAAGACCATCAATAATGAGTGTGAAACACATGCTTTTAAAATAATAACTTTTTCTTTTCTTCTTTTGTTTGTTACATAAGATACATATCGAAATGAGTACAACAACAATTATGAAGACTGAAACTAGCTACATTTCCAACAAAAAGGAACATGCCATGCAATGCTAGTATACAATGTACAAATTAAGTATAGTCATACAATTAATGTAACTAGGATATCATCATATCAACATTCTACTTCTGTCCTTTATGATTAATTATGAGATAAATCCAAGAACAAACATAATAATAATGACACTCATATGCAAGATCACAAGAGTGGGAGGTAGGAAAATAACGTGACCACACTTTATGAAAAGGAGCCATGGATGCAAGCGAAAAAGGGGAATCATGCCTGCACCATCGGATCATTCCCTCAAGTTTGAATATAGAGAAGTGAACAATCAAGCTCAAGCACTCCTCAAAACCTCCTTAGTGATGCAACGCTTCATGGTGTCCTTAGGGACACGATGGGAGGGGTGATAGGATGGTTGGCATGGAGGACCACAATAACTAGGTTGTTCATTACAAGGACCATATTGAAAATGAGCAACCGACATAGGCTCATCAATTTAAGACTAGGGTCCATGGATGGCTCAAAAATATCAACGATTATCTCTTCTTGATGACATGGAATATAAGGCAAGAAAAGGTTCCTACCAGCATCATCATTAGTATCATAAATTGGATCATTGTATAAGGAGTGGCCACTGACATCCCATTTACCTTCTTCTATATGCATGAACTTGGAAATGTCAACCTTCAAGGGGTCAATGGGATCAACCTTTTCAAGGTCTTCATGGAACACAACATCATAGATAACATCCTTGAAAAGGGAGGGGCTATTCTCAAATCCATTTTCCAAAGGGCCTTCATCATTAAGATTCTTACCATGTTTCTTCTCAAAATTGGCCTGAATATCTTCATCAATGTTTTCATCTTGATGATCTAGAAAGGACTCTTGCTCATTGTGTTCTTCAACTTCTTCACTATGGCTAAGGAGTCCCTATATGCATGAACTCAAAAATGTCAACCTTCAAGGGGTCAATGGGATCAACCTTTTCAAGGTCTTCATGGAACAAATCATCATAGATAACATCCTTGAAAAGGGAGGGGCTATTCTCAAATCCATTTTCCAAAGGGTTTTCATCATTAAGATTCTTACCATGCTTCTTCTCAAAATTGGCCTCAATATCTTCATCAATGTTTTCATCTTGATGATCTAAAAAGGACTCTTGCTCATTGTGTTCTTCAACTTCTTCACTATGGCTAAGGAGTCCCTCTTCTTGGAGAGAAATAGTTAAAGTTTTGGGTAACATCTTAAACATGAAAACTTGGTCCCCAGTACTTAAGGAATTCTTTAACAAGAACCCTAATGGAAGGGATTCTCTTTGGTATACATCTTTCAAGCCAATCCCTCTGATCTTCCCCAAAGGAATCAATGAAGAGCCACATGAGGGCATCCTCATGAAGAATGTTGATTTCAAAAGTGTACTTGAGGAACTTGACAACATGATCCACTACTCAAGAAGGATTTTGGATTTTTTCATATAATTTGTATCCCACCAATTTTGATATTCAGGGATTTCCTTGACATCCAAAGCAAGGAATATCTTATGCAAATTCCAAGGAGCCATGGCCTCAAGAGAGCCAAATTCATTTACAACCTTCATGGGATCAATCACGGATGGGATTGAGGATTATGATGCATTGGACCCAAGGATTAAGATGGCCTTAACTTTTGGTGAGTTTTTCCGCTTGAAGGAAAAACATAGATCCAGGGTCAGAACCCCATATAAGGTAGGTGTAGGATTGATCTAAAGATTATCTGATTTCGACAAGTATTCATAGAGTTATGAATTTATTTGTGTTATAAGACAATTCGTCAAGGTCGGCCAGCAACCAAATAAACCCCACTTGTGCTGAACGTTTTAGTATAAAAAGGGGTGGTTTGCAAGTCATTTGCGCACACTCTTCTTATGATCTATACCTCTCCACTTGTCTTTGGGTTTTGGTGGGAGGAGAGATCCTAAGAGTATATGCTCGCCTAAGTCTCATGATGCCCTAGCTGCAGTAAGGAGGATGACCTTGCAGCAGTTTGGTTGCAGTCAAAGGAGGAACATCTAGACACAGTCAAAGGGAATATGCCATGCCCTAATCCGCATTCTGAGAGAGACTGTAACACTGTCATGGAGGAGAGAAGAAGTCTAAATGTTGAACTAAAGGGAGATGCCCTAACTGTTGTTCTATACGAGATCAAGGCACAGTCAAAAGAGGAGGCTCTACGTAGTCAAGGAGGGAGCTCTAATTTGCAGTTAAGGGTGGCCCTAATTCACTGTTAAAGAGGCCCTTATACACTGTCCTAAGGTGCCCTAATATACAGTCTGTTGAAACCTTATTCACAGCTAAACAGTGATCCTATTCTGCAACAAATGGGCCCTAATACACAGCTAAGAGGAGGTTCCATACAACTAATATAGGCCCTAAATCAAGGCCCTAATCCGCAGTTAGGAAAATTCCTAATACGCTGTCCAAGAGACACTTATACGCAGTCCAGAAGGAGCATTAATATGTTGTTAATGAAGGCCCTAACGTTGCCTGAAGCAGCCCTTATCCACAGTCCTAAGGGAGCATTCATCCATTGTCAACGAATCAACAAAGGTAGCCCTATAACGTAGCAAGGAAATGTCTTATCACAACATTAAGATGCATGCTTGCAGTAGGTAATTGTGTGATAAAGGAAGCTGATATAGACATGCCTTCAGGACTGTTTCATAAGCCATAGTTATAAAAATAAAGGAAAGTGTTGAAGTCTGTTCCTTTGTGTTGTTGCTTTAATGATGTTTATGTAATTATTTTGACATTTACTTCAGAGTTGCTATGTGCTAGGCAATAGGCCATAAAATCATAGCAAGGATTTCTTAGTGACTACGTGGAGGTTTGTTAAATGCTATAGCTAGGCTGAGTTTGAAGAAAGGAGGACATAGGTCTGTGTGGCCAGTTTTAAGTTAAGGGAAAAAGTTGTTTTGGTTGGCTGTAGGTGACAGTTAGTGCGGCAGCATGATGACAATATGTATAGCACCATGTATAGGTACAATTGTAATGATTGCAACATAGTGGAGGCAATATGTACAACAACATGTATAAGTACAACTATAATGATTGCAGCATAGTGGAGGCAATATGTACAACAGCATGTACAGGTACAACTGTAATGATTGCAGCATAGTGGGGGCAGTATGTACAACAACATGTATAGGTACAACTGTAATGATTGCAACATAGTGGAGGTAGTATGTACAGCAGCATGTATGGGTACAACTGTGAGTGGTGCAGCATAGTGCACCATGATGGGTACAACCATGATTGGTTGCATCTAAGTGACAAGAGCAGCTCAGTGAATGGGTGCAGCACAGTGACAGGTGCAGCATGATGATGAGGTGCAACAAAGTGAGGTGCAGTATGGTGATGGAGTCACCTTAGAGGATCTGTTGAAGTTGTTTGCCTTCACCTAAGTTCAGATCAACTACCTCATGCGACATATTCTTAGAGAAGATCTCTACTCTTATTTTGATAAGTCAAAATGTTGACTTCTGATGTATATGTAATATGTCTCTCTCTGTTGAACTATTGAAGATCATATAAGAAGAATTGACAAAGGGTTTCCCCACATTGGGGTTTGTCCCTGGCTAGCGCCACATCTTGTGCCCTCTTGTCTTCTACGATTTATATTTATGTTCTATCTGCAGTTTACTTTATTGTTGATGTGATTGCTAATCTGAAAAGATATTAAGCTAACTGTGAAAATTGAAATAAATTTCTCTAGCATAGAACATACCTAAATTTAACAATGTATTAGAGTTGAGGTGAAAACAATGCCCAAGCAAGAGTGAAAGAGCAATCACCAAAGATAGTTGGGAAAAGACAAAAGGATCAATCGATTCCTCATCCCTCTTAAAATTCACCAAGGGTGAAATCGAAGCAAAGAACATTATCAGAATGGCGTAGCAGAAGCTTATGATGGCCTACCTAAAGATCACTTCATTGGAAAGTCCGGATCTAAGGGTGGAAAGAAAGACAAATGACATGTTTGGCCATTATGAGAAGGAATGTCTGAATGGTAGGGACACATCACTTGATGATGATAACAATATTTCCAGGGACATCCTCAATGATTAGAGGAATGACAGGTAATTAAGGTCATCAAGAAAATGGTTGAATCTTCAAAGAAAGCAAGGAACCCTAGGTATGAAGAATCAAATATTGTTTCGGATACGATAAAGAAGTGTTATCTTGTATTGGCCCTCTCCTTTAGATTCTTTGGGACTCTGGCTTATTGATTGTAGTGCTTCAAGGTACTCCATCAAATAGAAGGGTTCTCTCTCTCTAATTTGGTAGAGATGGAAACATTTGTGGGATTATACTTGGAGCCGTACTTGGAACCGATGCAACCTATCCTGGAAAGGGTGTTACCCCTCAATTGAATGAGGGTAACTCAATTCATTCACATAATCTATTTTATGTACCTGATCACAAGAAGAACTTGGTGTCCATTTCGGCAATGGAAGTCAAAGGTTTCAGGGTGGAATTTATCAATGGGAAGGTACGTGTTAGAAAATAGAATTTTCAAAAGATGCTTTTTCTAATGGGTTCAGGGTTGGCAATTTGTATCAAGTTGCAGGATGGTCCATTGGGGATCATGTCAATTGACATATCTCATCTATAATATCGAAGGTCTACTTACGGGGTCCTACTCGATGTGAGTCAGATGGTGACAGGGATGCCTGAATTCAAGAAGAGCATGAAGGTACATGTCTGAGATGTACCGAAGTAAAATCCTACAAGGGGACCATTCCCCTCATGTAGCAAGTCCACAGGTTTGGAACAACCCAAGGAGTTTTAGATTCATGATCGGGAATCTCATGTATACAGGTGGAAATAATCCCTCTGTGGTTTGAAGCAAAACACCTCGGGCATAGTATGAGAGGATTGATAACTGTCAAATGAAGCTGAGATTCACTAAGAGTGAAGCTGATCCTAACCATTATTTGAAGGTTGCAAATGATAGACCTCTCATACCGGCACCTTCTAAGAACGATCTATTTTTGATAAGTGCTCACCCTCTCACTTGTAGAAGTAAGAGGGAGTTGGATTCCGGATGTGGAATGGTAAACTACAAGCCTGTGACTACCTCGAGGATCTTAACTTTGGGAATCTGGCTTATTGATTGTAGTGCTTCAAGGCACTCCATCAAATAGAAGGGTTCTCTCTCTCTAATTTGGTAGAGATGGAAACATTCGTGGGATTATACTTGGAGTCGATGCCACCTATCCCGGAAAGGGTGTTACCCCTCAATTGAATGAGGGTAACTCGATTCATTCACAGAATCTCTTTTATGTACCTGATCGCAAGAAGAACTTGGTGTCCATTTCGGTAATGGAAGTCAAAGGTTTCAGGGTGGAATTCATCAATGGAAAGGTACGTGTTAGAAAATAGAATTTTCAAAAGATGCTTTTTCTCATGGGTTCAGGGTTGGCAATTTGTATCAAGTTGCAAGATGGTCCATTGGGGATCATTTCAATTGACATATCTCATCTATAACATCGGAGGTCTACTTATGGGGCCCTACCCGATGTGAGTCAGATGGTGACAGGGATGCCTGAATTCAAGAAGAGCATGAAGGTACATGTCTGAGATGTACCGAAGTAAAATCCTACAAGGGGACCATTCCCCTCATGTAGCAAGTCCACAGGTTTGGAACAACCCAAGGAGTTTGAGTTTCATGATCGGGAATCTCATGTATACAGGTGGAAAGAAGCCCTCTGTGGCTTGAAGCAAAACACCCCGGGCATATTATGAGAGGATTGATAGCTGTCAGATGAAGTTGAGATTCACTAAGAGTGAAGCCAATCCAAACCATTATTTGAAGGTTGTGGATGATAGACCTCTCATACCGACACCTTCTAAGAATGATCTATTTCTGATAAGTGCTGACCCTCTCACTTGTAGAAGTAAGAGGAAGTTGGATTCTGGATGTGGAATGGTAAACTACAAGCCCGTGACTACCTCGAGGATCTTAACTTTCAGAAGTTAGATGGATGATTCCAGACCAGATTTGGGAAATGCCTCTGAGTTTCATAAACTCATTCCAATTGATGTTCTTGGTGAACTTCCATCCGGACATATGTTTTTGCAATTAGCATGATGAGCTCATATATGGTTGAGCCTCACTGGATTGGTGCCAAGAATCTTTTGAGATATCTTCAGGGCACAATCTCTCATGGATTGAGATACACTGCCAGAAATGAGAATTTGCATGATTATTCGAATGCTGACTGGGCAGGTAGTGTGGAGGATTGCAAGAGCACTTCTGAGTGTTGGTTCTCTTTGGATTTTGCTTCGATATCATGGATGAGCAGGAAGCGGAAGTCAGTTGCTATAAGCACCACCAAGACCGAATACATAGCTACGAGTATGATCTCATGTGAAGCTACCTAGTTGTGGAAGCTCTTTAGTGAGCTGTTTGTACACATGATGAATACCATTGTGATTCTATGTGACAACCAGGGGGGATTCGATTGTTGAGGAATCCCATATTCGATGATTGCTCCAGCAGATAGACATCAGATACTACCTTATCTGGGATATGCTAATTCGATGAGTGAGGAGGCTCCATCGCATTGAGACTGATGTACAGGTCACAGACATTCTGTCAAAACCCCGCGGAAAGGTCAAATCTATGACTTTCCCAAACGACTTGGAATTGTTGAGAGACCTTATAAGGGTCCTGCATATTGCATGCATTGAGCTCTAAGAGCTCTGGGGGGCTTGGGGTTCTTACTGGAGCAACACGCGACCATAGGGAGACTCACCCTCCCCTTGTGGTGCACTGTGTACAGGGTGAATGGCTCAGCCTTCCCTGCGACACCCCGTGGCGGCTGCGGAACAAGATGATTAGTTCTCCTATGGGTCGGGATGATTAGTTCTCCTGTGGCAACTGTGGGACAGGATGATTCATTCTCCTATGGACATGATGATTAGTTCTCCTATCGAGGCATCCTACCCATGCAGTTTGGGACTCATGGGAAGTACCTCTCATCTGATCAATGAGCAGCGAAATGGGGTTAGGGACCATAGTAGTACTATCGATGGATGCATCGTTGTATCTACTGTACTCCCTATGCTAGGATGACCTCCATTGATCTGGGATCAATGAAACTAATCTGGGATTAATGAAACTAATATGGGATCATTGAAACTGATCTGAGATCAGTATGAGTGGTTTGAGACACTCTCTTCTGATATTGATATCGGGTCATTAAAACTGACTTCAGGTTAGTAAGAGTGGTATGACACACTCTCCTCATATGAAACTGACTTCGGGTCAGTAAGAGTGGTATGACACACTCTCTTCATATGACACTGACTTCGGGTCAGTAAGAATGGTATGAGACATTCTCAATCAATTCTTCTTCTTCATGGTTCAGCAGAGTAGAACAAAGTAGTGTAGGGCACTGATGGCAGAGATAGTACAGTCGGACATATGGATCAGCAGATGGAGTTCTCCCTAGTTGAGAGGGAGTGTTAAAATTGGCAACTAGGGCCCAACTCCATGTGGGTCATCTTATTAATGGCAGCTGATATTTTTCTTGGATCCCTCTCATCGAGAGGCGTAGGATTGATCTAAAGATCATCCGATTCTGATAAGTATTCATAGAGTTATGAATTTATTTGTGTTATAAGACGGTTCGTCAAGGTCGACCAGCAACCAAATAAACCCCACTTGTGCTCAAAATTTTAGTATAAAAAGGGGTGGCTTGCATATCATTTGCACACACTCTTCTTGTGATCTCTTCCTCTCCACTTGTCTTTGGGTTTTGGTGGGAGGAGAGATCCTAAGAGTATACGGTGGCCTAAGTCTCATGATGCCGTAGCCGCAGTAAGGAGGATGCCCTAGCAGCAGTCTGGCCACAGTCAAAGGGAATATGCCATGCCCTAATCCGCATTCTGAGAGAGACCTTAACACTATCATGGAGGAGAGAATAAGTCTAAACATTGACCTAAAGGGAGATGCCCTAACTGCTATTCTATACAAGATCAAGGCACAGTGAAAAGAGAAGGCTCTACGTAGTCAAGGAGGGAGCACTAATCTGCAGTTATGGGTGGCCCTAATTCGCTGTTAAAGAGGCTCTTATACGCTGTCCTAAGGTGCCCTAATCCATAGTCTATTGAAACCTTATTCACAGCTAAACAGTGATCCTATTCCGCAGCAACTAGGCCCTAATATGCAGCTAAGAGGAGGTTTTATACATAGCTAATATAGGCCCTAATCCACAATTAAGAAAGGTCCTAATATTCCGTCGAAGAGATACTTATACATAATCCAGAAGGAGCCTTAATATGTTGTTAATGAAGGCCCTAATACGCTGCCTAAAGCAGCCCTTATCCACAGTCCTAAGGGAGAATTCATCCGCTGTCAATGAAGCAACAAAGGTACCCCTATAACACAGCAAGGAAATGTCTTATCACAACATTAAGATGTATGTTTGTTGTAGGTAACTGTATCATAAAGGAAGCTGATATAGACATGCCTTCAGGACTATTTGATAAGCCATAGTTATACAGTAAAGGAAAGTGTTGAAGTCTACTCCTTTGTGTTGTTGCGTTAATGATGTTTATGTAACTGTTTTGAGGACATTTACTTCAGAGTTGCTATGTGCTAGGCCATAGGCCTAGCATCATAGCAAGGGTTTCTTAGTGACAGCGTGGAAGGTTGTTAAATGCTACAACTAGGTCGAGATTGAAGAAAGGAGGACGCAGGTCCGTGCGGGCAGCTTTAAGGTAAGGGAAAAAGTTGTTTTGGTTGGTTGTAGGTGACAGTTAGTGCAGCAGCATGATGATAGTATTTACAACAACATTTATAGGTACAACTATAATGATTGCAGCATAGTGGAGGCAATATGTACAACAAAATGTATAGGTACAACTGTAATGATTGCAGCATAGTGGAGGCAATATGTACAGCAGCATGTATAGGTACAACTGTAACGATTGTAGCATAGTGGAGGCAGTATGTACATCAACATGTATAGGTACAACTATAATGATTGCAGCATAGTGGAGGCAGTATGTATGGGTACAACTGTGAGTGGTGCAACATAGTGCACCATGATGGGTACAACCATGACTGGTTGCATCTCAGTGACGAGCAGCTCAGTGAATGGGCGCAGCACAGTGACAGGTGCAACATGATGATGAGATGTAGCACAGTGAGGTGCAGTATGGTGATGGAATCACCTTAGAGGATCTATTGAAGCAGTCTGCTTTCACCTAAGTTCAAATCAACTACCTCATGTGACATCTTCTTAGAGAAGATCTCTGCTCTTATTTTGATAAGTCAAAATGTTGACTTCTGATGTATATGTACCATCTCTCTCTCTGCTGAACTATTGAAGATCATATAAGAAGAATTGACGAAGGGTTTCCCCACATTGGGGTTTGTCCCTGGATAGCACCACATCTTGTGTCCTCTTCTCTTGGCTTGTCTTTTGCGATTTATATTTACGTTCTATCTACAGTTTATTTTAATGTTGATGTGATTGCTAAGCTGAAAAGATATTAAGCTAACTGTGAAAATTGAAATAAATTTCTCTAACATAGAACATACTTAAATTTAACATACCCAGTTAAGGAGATATTAAAATAATTAATATTTTTAATGGAGTTCCTAAGTCTAAACTTAGGAAAAATAAAATTTTAATGGATATTAATATAAAACTGGGCTAGAAGGTTCTAAATGACATGGATCAAGCTAAATCTAATCTTAGTCGTTGATTAGAGATGTAATCTCGGCCGTTGAAGGACCAACAGGAAAGGTATAAGAAGAGGCTTGTGGGTCAGTTGGAGGACACAACAAAGTGATCAGTCATTCGATTTTCTAGGGCGTGGTTTGCTAAGAGAAATTGAATCAGTGAGCAGTTGCAGCGAGGGGCAGTGAGTACGAGATAGAGAAGCAAAGATAGTGCCAAGAGACTCAGAAGTAGAGAGAGGCAGTCGTTGAGCCAGATGGAGCCACGCAGAGGCAGAAGGGACTGCATAGAGGCCATAAGGGCCTACGTCATCCACACAGAGGTTGCAAGAGTGACGCAAAGGGTCGTAGAGGCTACATAATTCCTCAAAGCGCTGACGTAGAGGGTTTCGAGCTGACACAAAGGCCAGGTCGACTGACGCTAGGCTTCAAATTGTTCTCGAGAGGGTTTCATGGGGCAGACTTTCCAAATATTTTCCTCCGAATAGAGAGGTATTACTACCAGATTAGTTTCTCTAAATGGTGAGCTAGTTTGGCACCCAGTTGTACTCAGAAAGACTGCATAGTGAAATAACCCTCAAAATCGTTGCACTAGTTTTCCCAAGTTGGGTTTTTCTGTGGACGAGTTGTCGAAAATCAATGGTGTCACTTGTGTGTTTGCTAATTCTTTCAATTGTTGATCTGTAGATGGTTGAGACTGTATTGTGTTTATTTCAGTATTTATATGTTTAAATAACTTGTTCGTAATTAACAAGTAGGAGAAATAAACCAAATAATATAGATAAAATTTCTAACGAGTAATACTTAGAAATTTAAACACTATAAGCCCACCACATTGCAAGATGTGATCACCAGGACTAGTAACATCCTGGATCCAGTCCCTCACACTAGATTACCTTCCAGGCCTACTTTCCTCAGAAGGGTAAGGACACCAAACCTCCTCAAATGGAGTGGAAAAGTTGGGGATAGTTGGATGATGAGACCAAGAAGGAAAATTATTATTTTATTTAAAATTGCGGCAAAAAGTGTCCTAGTAGAAAATGGCCCCCACCAATAAAATAATAGGGAAAAGGGAAAATCTAGAAGCTAGTATTAATTTTCATCAATTTGTTCTTCAACAATATCCAATAGCATTCATTTTTACTTTTTCCAATGACAGTAGATCAATAGTAGATAGAACAAATAAACAAACGCACAAAGAAAGACAACTAAGAGACAAGAGACAAATTTTGGTCAATGGCGAGGGAAAAACCCACTATGGGGAAAACCCTTGCAAATCTTCTTCAAATAGATTGTTTCAAATGTTCAGCAAGGAGAGTACATCATCCATATCCAATATCCCAACATTGTAAAATCAAATCTATGCCAAAATGATGAAGACAAGTCAAATCTACAAAAAGTCAACAGTAGTTGACTTCCCTAACCAGTCTCCATCAGATCATCAACAATGTCCTCCTCAGATTTAGGTATAGAAGTACCTTCTATAATATCCATATCATCACTCTTATCTTCAGGAGGAGGACGTGGAGGGAGTTCCCTTGCTTTTTTAAGGGCAACATCTTCATCGAATGTTACATCTTTGCTAACTTCAACCTTCCTTCGACCAAAAATATATATTCTAAATGCTTTGGAATCTTCACTATATCCAATAAACATACCTTTTCTTCATGTAGTTTCTAGCTTTTTTCTTTTGTTTTCTGACATATGGAAGTATATGGGGCAACCAAAAATCCAGAGATGACCAATATCATGTTTAACAATTGAGAATACTTCCTTGGGAATATTGTTGTCCAAAGCTTAATGAAGCAACCTATTTTGAACATATACGGTTGTGTTTGTTGCTTCAGCCCAAAGGAAATTTGGTAGCTTTTGATCATGGAGCATGGCTCAGGCAACTTCTACAATGGACATGTTCTTTCTCTCAGCCACTCCGTTTTGTTCGGGAGTGTAGGGCACAATGGTCTCCTTCTTAATTCCTTCCTTCTTACAAGTCTATAAATTCATTTGAGATGAATTCCCCACCGTTGTCGGACATGAATATTTTTACTTTCTTTCTTGTATGATTTTCAACGAAAGCCTTGAATTCTTTGAACATTTCGAATGCCTCATCCTTGTGCTTCAAGTAATACACATATGTCTTCCTAGAGAAATCATCGAAATAGGTGATGTAAAAAAAAGATGACCCCAAAGTGAATGCACGAGCATTGGACCACATATATCAGAATGAATAAGATAAAGGATGCCTTTCGTCTTTTTTTCGCTAGAGGAGAATGGTCCTCTTGTCTTCTTTCCACTTGCACACCTAGGGCATACTCCATCATGTTGAGCTTGAACATCAGGGATCCCGAAGACTAATTTCTTTAATTTTAGAAGTGCATCACACTGTAGACAGGCCAGCCTTAAGTGCCACAACTCACTTTGATGATCTGTATTATGGACAATAGCTAGAAGAGGTCTTCCAATGACTCTGTAGAATCCTTCAAACTTAGATCCCAATGTGAAGGCATTTCTCCTATGAAACTAGATTTGTCCCCCAGCATTTCTCCTATGAAACTAGATTCGTCCCCCAGGCTCAGCGTGTCCCGAATAGGGCGAATCAGACACGATTTGGTCGGATTCATGTCCTTCCGAATGTGTCTGATCGTGTTTGATCAGGACACGATCATGTCCCAATCGGAAATGACGTGTCCCGATCGGACACAACGTGTCCCGATTTTGCAATTTGAATCCCGATTTTGGCAATCCACGTCATGTTAGAAAGGGAGTCTTTGGTCGGATTCATGTCCTTCCGAATGTGTCTGATCGTGTTTGATCAGGACACAATCATGTCCCGATCGGAAATGACGTGTCCCGATCGGAAACAACGTGTCCCAATTTTGCAATTTGAATCCCGATTTTGGCAATCCACGTCATGTTAAAAAGGGAGTCTTTGCCATTATTTTTTACCATTGACTTATTTTGTTTGTTGTAGGTTTGTTGTGGGTGTTTGGGAGCAAAGAGCAAAGGGTGTGGGAGCATTTTCAAGGAGATTCAAGCAACAGGTAAGTGCATTTTCTCTCTATTGTTTTTGCATTTTTATTACAGTAGTTTGCATGTGCATTTCTTTTACAAATTTGTTTTGTTGTTTTTTTTTATAGCATTCATGGCTCAATCAAAGGTAGTGGGGAAGGGGCAAAGGATGGGGAAAAATGTCCCCATTGGAGATGCCCCTCCTCTCCCAATTTCATCAAGGTCAGCTGCAAGTGTTCCCTCTATTGCAAGTGGGGCTGCAACAACAACTTCAAATGTTGAGGGAAGACATCCTCCTCAAGATAACAAATACTCCTTGTGGAAATATGTCACAAGAGAGCAAGGGCCAAGCAGCAAGGTGAAGGGAGAAGGCAATGTGAGATGGAAAATGCAACTATTGCAACACTGATTTCATGAGCACATATTTCTGTCTGAAAGCTCATTTGTTGGCTTTACCAAGTTGTGGAATTGTAGCTTGTACAAAGGTGCCTTTACCAAAGAGGAAATAAATGGAAAGGAAATTTCACTTGGTCCAATGGACAAGATTTTTCAGAAAGAGAAACAAGAAGAGTTTGATCTCACCATTGCCTTTTTTTCTATCAAAACTTCATATCCTTTAATGTTGCATGCTCACTTCTATTTATTGAGATGTGTCGAGCTCTAACTCAAGGGGCTCCATCAGGGTATGTACCTCTTGGGTTAGAGAAGATTAGAACCACATTGTTGACAAAAGCAAAAAAAAAGAGGTGGAAAAAATGCTTGAGCCTATTAAAGCATCATGGCTACCATCCGGGGTTAGCATTGTTTCTGATGGATGGACAAATCCAACACAACACCCACTCATAAACTCCATGGTGTCTTCCTTGAATGGTCCAGTTTTCTTGAAATTTGTGGATGCACTTGGACAATACAAGGATGAACAATATATGGGTGGGTTGTTTATTAAAGTTATTGAAGATGTAGGTGTTGATTCTTGTGTGCCAATCATTATAGATAATGCACTTGTTTGCAAGGTTGCTGGTATGATTGTGGAAGCGAAATATCCACAAGTGTTTTGGACACCTTGCGTTGTCCATTCATTGAACTCAGCATTTAAATCTATTGCCTCTAATGTGCTTTGGATTGGTAGCATTATTGAGGATGCACGACATATCCGCAACTTTGTACAAAATCATACAAATGCCTTCACTATCTACAAGGAGTACACCAATCTATCATTGTTGAAGATTGCGGATACATGGTTTGCCTCTTCATTCATCATGTTGAAGAGGTTGAGGGAGGTCAAGACCGTACTTGGGGCCATGCTTATTTCAAAGTTTTTGTCTTTTTGGAGAAAGACAAGTCAAGTAGCCTCTAAAAGAGTGAAGGACACAATGCTAGATGATGCTTGGTGGGACAGGGTAGATCTACTTATTCAGATCATGGAACCTATCATTTCTTTGCTTTGATTTGCAGATACAGACCAACCCATCCTAGGAGAGGTTTATGCGCGATTGGATTCCATGATTGAGCCTATGAGGAGCATTATTTTACAGAGTGAGTGCCCCAAGTATGAGACATCATCAGAGGCCTTCTTCACCACCATATAGGATATTCTTGTCAGCAAATGGGACAAGAATTGCACACCTTTACATTGTTTGGCTCACTCATTGAACCCAAAATACTACAACAATGAGTGGTTGAATGGTGGACCTTCCTGCAGATTCCCTCCTCACATGGATGGTGAAATCTCACAGGGGAGGAAAGATGCATTCAAGCGGGTTTTTCAAGATAGAGCATCCCTTGATGAGGCGGAGGATTCCATTGCAGAGTTTTCCACTAGCAGTGTTCGATTTGCAAGATATGATCTGATTAGAGACAGGGGGGCTAAGAAGCCCTATTCTTGGTGGGAAAATCATGGGGCAACAAGCCCTCCTCTACAGCAGTTAACCATGAGGCTCCTCTCTCAGGTGACTTCATCCTCTTGTTGCGAGAGGAAATGGAGCACATATGAGAATTTGTATAGTGTCAAGGAGTGTAGGCTTGAGCAATCCAGGGCAGAGACAATGGTGTAAGTGCACCAACCTTCGTCTTATTTACAGGCAGAGGGATGATTGGTTGAAAGGAAAGACAAAGATGTGGGATGTCTTTCCTAATGATATGGGTTTGGATAGTAGTGTTGAGTTGGAATTAGCCAACTTCAATCTCAATGATCCAATGCTAGAGCCTGTCACATTTGACGATGGTGATACTGTAGAGGGGGTCATCCTCCACACTAGCAGATGCAAAGATGACTTTGGATACAAGGGAGGAGGATGTAGCAGAGGAGAGTAGTGGTGACGATGATGATGTGTACAGTGATGCTGATTTTGAAGATGACTATAAGGATAGATGACTCATGAGTCATGAGCTACCTACTGCTTTGAGGCTTGTATACTTGTAGTTGTTTTATATTTGCTATTTCTATTTTCCATTTGCATTGCACTACCTATGTAACACATTTTGATTTTGATGACTTAATGAGAAAACTACAGTATATTTATCTTACTATCTTGTCTTTCTCCTATTGGATCATTGATGAATTAAATATTTATTATGATTTATCATTTATGTCACGATTGTATTTGTATGCATAATGTTACTTTGTAAAACTTACATCTAGATGAAGATCTATGTTTGAAATCAATGACTTTGTATCATGAATGAGAATTTGTGTAAGAAATATCTAATTTTTAATATATATATATATATATATATATATATATATATATATATATATATATATATATATATATATATAACATCTCCAAACATGTCTTGTTCCAGGGGGTCAACATGTCTGTATCCGACACTCGAATTCCCGTGTCTGTCAAATCCTATATCCCCGTGTCAGGTGACATAGAATTTCTCATATAGGATTCAACTGGCCAAATAATTACTTTTTCTTTAGTGAATGCAACCCTCATTCCTTTATCCTCCAAAGCAGATATCAAAACCAAACTCTTCTTCAATCCTGGCACATACATCACGTCATAAAGAAAAACAAATTCCCCGGAGTCCAAGTGAAATTTGACAAAAGAAAAGCCCTTTACGAAATGAGTAGTATTGTCACAAACGATGATGTTCATATTGGTCTCCCTCTCTACCAAATTAGATGTTAGAGCCAACGGTGCGCAGCGAAAACAAGAAAACAAACACAACATATAAAATCGTACACTAAAGACACAGAGGTTTAACGTGGTTCACCCAACCAATCTGGGCTACGTCCACCAAACATAGGCATCGGCAATATTTATTATCAAACAGGAGATTACAAAATAATCAATTTCCTCACAAACTCTCACTCACCCCAATCTGTACAGACATCTATTATATAGCTAAGAGAATCTAATTGACTCATAAATCCTCTTACAACAAATATAGGGCGCATTAACTCTCTCCCAACAAAATAGAGCTAATATAGCAACACAATCTTATTGTTGTCACCTACTGAGATTTTTGCCCAATTTATGAAAACCGAAAATCTCAACAATCTCCACCTTGACAACAATTAGCCTGATACCCTGTTTCTTTATTATTTTATTTTTTCTGCAAGCCAAGAGAAGCCAAACACCAACGCAGCTTCTCTAACAAAACTGGTTTCGTGAACATGTCTGCACAGTTCTCCTTTGTATGCACCTTTTCAAGAGAGACTCCCCTTTCAGTGATAACCTGTCTTACAAAATGGTACTTTATTGGTATATGCTTTGATTTACTATGATAGGCCGATTTCTTAGCCAAATGTATTGCACTTTGACTATCACAAAGTAACTTTATGTTGTCCTGTAACCTACCAAACTCACCAAGCAAACCTTTCATCCAAATCGCTTCTTTGCAAGCATGAGAAGCAGCAATGTATTCTGCTTCAGTAGTGGATAAAGAAACAATGTTCTGTAGCTTTGACATCTAGCTAATAGCTCCACCTGCAAGAGTAAAGACATACCCTGAAGTTGATCTTCTCTTATCCAAATCACCTGCAAAATCGGAATCAACATACCTGCAAACAAATTCACTACTCTTATTGTAAGTGATACAATAACTACTTGTGCCTCTCAAATACCGAAGCACCCATTTCACTGCTGACCAGTGTTCTTTACCTGGATTTGCCATATACCTGCTGACAACCCCAACTGCATGTGAAATATCTAGTCGAGTACAAACCATCGCATACATCAAACATCCTACTACATTGGCATATGGAATTCGAGACATATAATCCTTTTCTTCATCTGTATTAGGACATAAACTGGAAGAAAGCTTAAAATGGGAAGCTAAAGGGACTGACACAGGCTTCACATTGTTCATACCAAACCTCAAGAGTATTTTCTCAATATACTTCTATTGTGATAGCCACAGCTTACCATTGCTCCTGTCTCTGAAAATCTCCATGCCCAAAATCTGTCTTGCTGCTCCTAGATCTTTCATATCAAATGTCCTTGCCATTTGAGTCTTTAACCTGTTGATTTCTTCAATGCTTTTGCTTGCTAAAAGCATATCGTCAACATACAACACTAAGATAATGAACATGCCATTACTTAATTGCTTAAAGTAAACACAATGATCATATTCACTTCTTATATATTTTTGACTCAACATGAAAGAATCAAATTCCTTGTACCATTGTTGAGGCAACTACTTCAGACCATACAATGATTTCTTGAACCTGCAGACAAATTTCTTATTGCGATGCTGAACAAATCCTTCCGGTTGTTCCATATAAATTTCCTCATCTAAATCTCCATGTAAAAATGCAGTCTTAACATCTAGTTGCTGTAATTCTAAATCAAGCAAAGCGACTAATGCTAACACAATTCGAATTGAAACTATTTTAACAACTGGTGAAAAAATCTCATGAAAGTCAATGCCTGCTTTCTGAGAAAACCCTTTTGCAACCAGCCTCGCTTTGTATCTGTCCTCCGTATCATTCACACCCCGTTTCACCTTGAAAACCCATTTGCATCCCACAGTTTTCCTGTCTTCCAGAAGTTCAACCCGATCCCATGTGCCATTCTTACCTAAGGCCATCATTTCTTCCTTCATAGCTGCTTTCCATTTGTCACTTTTCGAACCTTCTATAGCTTCCTGATAGCACAGAGGTTCATCGTCATTAGCGGTAAATGCAACTGAAGTAACATAATCATCATACCTTTTCGGAGGGCGTTTGATTCTTGTAGACCTCCTTAAGGATGTTTCTGGTGCTTCCACAATTGGCTGACTACCATCTATAGGAACTTCTTGATGATCACCATCCGAGACCTGTTCATGAACTACATCTGAACCGTGTTCATAATCTGATTCTGAAACCTGTTCATGACTAGAATTTGAACTATGGTCATCATGACTATCATTAGAAGTGCTGTCAAACTGAATGTGCTGAAAATCAGATACATCATCCTGTTTCAATTTATTATCTACATCTAACTGTACAAGAGAGGATTCATCAAACTTTACATCTCTGTTGATGATGATTTTGCGGGTAGTAGGATCCCACAATCTAAATCCCTTTGTTCCATCACCATACCCAACAAAGATATACCTTTTTGATTTTGGATCTAATTTAGTTCGCTGATGTTTAGGCACTAGAGCATATGCATCACAACCAAACACTCTGAGTTTAGAATAATCACAAGGGTGACCTTTCCATACCTCTTGAGGAATCTTGCAACCTATCGCTGTCGATGGTGACCGATTTATCACATAACAAGCTGTAGCCATCGCTTCTGTCCACAACTCCTTTTGCAAACTAGCGTTACTCAGCATACTCCTTTCTCTCTCCAAAAGAGTCCTATTCATGCGTTTAGCAACTCCATTTTGCTGAGGAGTATAAACAGTAGTCTTATGTCTCTCGATCCCTGCATCCTTGCAATAGTTTTCAAACTCCTTGGAGGTAAACTCACCACCATTGTCAGTTCTTAAACATTTTATAGTTCTACCAGTGATGTTTTCTACCAATGCTCTAAACTTCTTGAAAACTGTAAAAACATCAGATTTCCTTTTCAACATGTAGACCCACACTTTCCTAGAGAAATCATCAATAAACGATACAAAATATGAGGAGCCACCATATGAAGTTGTAGGGGCTGGACCCCAAACATCTGAATGGATATAATCAAGTATTCCTTTACTAGTATGTTTACCTGTCTTAAACTTTTGCTTACTTTGTTTTCCAAACAGACAATGTTTACAGAAATCTAACTTTCCAGACTTTAGATTAGGAAGTAACTTACGATCAGCCAAAATTTTTAACCCTCTTTCGCTCATATGGCCCAACCTTTGATGCCATCAACGAATGGAACTACTGTCATGTTCAGACACTGTAGACACATGATCTGACCCTGTTCTTCCTTCTAACTAAAATAGATTTCCTACCTTCTTAGCTTTCATTACTAGTAAAATACCTTTGTAAATTTTCATTACTCCACCTTGAATTACAGTTTTATATCCATTTGTGTCAAGTGCTCCTAGTGAAATTAGATTTTTCCTTAAATCTGGAACATGTCTTACATCAGTTAATATTTTAGTTGTTCCATCAAACATTTGCAGCTGTATACTCCCTATTCCCACAATATTAGATGTGACATCATTACCCATGTACACGACTCCATCATTAATTGATCTATACGTCTTAAACCATTCTCTATGAATACACATGTGGTTTGATGCATCGGAATCTAACAACCAATGTTGATCATGATTTGACAAATTAACTGATAACACTTCGTCACTCATACCTGAACCAGATGCTGAACCTGTATCTGTCATGTTTGCTTCCTTCTTCTCTGTCGAAGAAGCTTCTTTAGAAGTTTGTTGTCGCTTCCAGCAGTCCTTCTTCAAATGTCCAGATTTGTCACAATGACAGCACTTCACCTTTCTCTTCTTCCCTTTGGACTTTGAACGCGAGTCGCTGTGCTTTCCAGAGCGTCTTTCTCTAGAATGACCTCTGGCCATCATTGCTTCTAATGTAGAGGTGTCAGCATTCGACCTATTCCTTGTCTCTTCGGACAACAAAGCTCCAACGACATCATCAAATTCAATGGTTTCTGATGAACTAAGACTTATAGAAGTAACAAACTGATCCCATGACTCGGGCAACGAGCACAATAAAGTAATAGCTTTATCCTCTGATTCAAATTTTACTTCTATACTTTCTAATTGCACCAGTAGCATATTAAAAACATTCAAATGATTAGTAATCGAAGTACCTTCCTTCATTCGCAAACTGTATAGCTGTCGCTTCAGGAAAATCCGATTTGTCAAGGATTTTGTCATGTACAGCTTCTCCAGCTTCGTCCAAAAACCAGCAGCTGTTTTCTCCGACACGATATTAAACAAAACATCATCTGCCAAACACAGCCGAATAGCACTCACTGCTCTTTCATCCATCTCGGCCCACTCATTATCTGTGATGTTGTATGGCTGTTTGGATTTTCCCAACAACGCCTTCGCCACGCCTTGTTGTACCAGCAGATCATGCATCCTTACCTTCGAGATCTCGAAGTTGTTTTTGCCATTAAACTTCTCAATTTCAAACCGAGCACTCTGAGTTTTCGCCATCTTGTATCAACCAAAAACAATCTCCAACTCCAACTAGTTAATTAAAAAAAGATTTAACACACAATGCCTTCTCCTTTTATCAAAAATATAAAAAAAATAACGATTTACTGTACCAAACTGCAATTAGAAAAAATAAAAAACCAAAAAACAATTGCAGTTGGTGCGTTGGCGCACTTCTACCAGCAGACAAGCCACGCCGAAGAGAAAAACGGGTAGAGTACCGAACTTGGCGCGTCTTTCCCCTTTGGATCCGCGCTGATCAGAATCTTGGCGCACTGGCGCTACTAATAAAATCGGTTCTGCGTCATTCTGAGATTATTGGTGCGACTGTGTTATCATAACCCACGCTGAAAAAAAACTCAAGAAAAAAAAAAAAATACTCCACCTCCACGCAGTCTTTTTCTGAGATTTCAGTTCGTGGATCATGCATGCCAGCACAACCACGCTGAGACTTCAACGTGTAGCAGAAAACACGCTTGACAAAGCCGCTGTGGCATTTGGCATACGCAGTCAGCCGCAGGTCCACCGCCACTCTCTATTATATTTTGGGAGCGCAGTTCAGCCAGCGACGCAAATGCATAGACAACCATGCTCCAACATTGTTAAACATCATTTGTGCTGGTGATTGGTGATATGCAAACGCTCCAACAACGTTAAACTACCGCCATGTTACATGCAGGACCTCCAGTTGAGCGCAGTTCAACGCGCTGGTAATTTGCATGTGTCGTTCCACAACCACGCTCCAACACATAAACAGCCAACGCACAAACAGTCTATGCCAGACTTGGGCCCGCCACTCCTCCTCTGCGCCACTCCTCCAACTCGCTCTGATACCACTTGTTAGAGCCAATGGTGCGTAGCGAAAACAAGAAAACAAACACAGCATATAAAATCGTACACAAAAGACACAGAGGTTTAACGTGGTTCACCCAACCAATCTGGGCTACGTCCACCAAACATAGGCATCGGCAATCTTTATTATCAAACAGGAAATTACAAAATAATCAATTTCCTCACAAACTCTCACTCACCCCAATCTGTGCGGACATCTATTATATAGCTAAGAGAATCTAATTGACTCATAAATCCTCTTACAACAAATATAGGGTGCATTAACTCTCTCCCAACAAAATAGAGCTAATATAGCAACACAATCTTATTGTTGTCACCTACTGAGATTTTTACCCAATTTATGAAAACCGAAAATCTCAACATTAGAGAGAGCTTCATTGTAACCAAAGAAGTGATGAGAAGCCCCACTACCAACCAGCCAACTATGCCAAGAATCTGGAGGAGATGAACTTTCTAATGCAACAATAAGAATATATTCAGATTGATTAGTGGCATTGCCTTCGTACCTAGAGTTTCTTGACCACTTTGGAGGATGATAGCCATCATCAAGATCATCGGGGGAGTCTCTTCTAATTCTACCATTCTTCTATCATCTCTTTTTTCATATGACCCATTGTTGTTGAAGCCACGATTATTTTTGTAGGACCTTGAAGAGTTCCTTCTTGGAGTATCTCTCTTTTCGAGACAATCTCGAGCATAGTGACTGAAGCGAACAGGAGCAGCAGAGCAGTGACGCGAGAGGCAGTGGGGAGAACGCGACTGGTCGACGTGGGTCAAGTGGGCAAGGTTGCAGTGGAGTAAATAGCCTTGTTGTGTTCCCAACCTTTGCTATTCATTCCACTGCAACCTTGCCCACTTGACCCACATCGACTAGTCGCATTCTCCCCACTGCCTCCCGCGTCACTGCTCCGCTGCTCTTGTTCGCTTCATTTGGTATCAAAGCAGTCGACCCTTTGGCCACTTCACTACTGCACAAAGTTCATTCTCCAGTCACCGGCCCTTGGCCATCAATTGTCATCAACCTTGTTGCTATCATAATTCTAGTGTTTCTCTATCTGTTTTGGATTTTCTCCGGCTTGTGCTTAGGCCCTTAGCCATTCTAATATATATATATATGAATTAAAAAAAAAAATTATATACCAAATATTATAGAAGGAAAGACCAGGAATATGAAACGAACAAAGTTCCTTCTACAAATTAATTACTCCAAAAGACTTGGAATATAAAGATATCCATTGAGGATATAAATATTATATTAAATATATGAATAAGAATGAATGATTTACAATGAGAACGAGAAGCTTGCTTATATACCAAGCCGGTGTCTCTTCACAGAGAGTCATGTCTCATTTAGACATGCCTCTTCAACCTAATTACTAATTAACTAATAATTATTTATGCTTGTTATCATTTACATTATTTATATATATTTTATTCGTAACGTTGCCTTCTTCCTCAAAAAGCTTTGTCCTCAAAGCTTGTCGATGAAAAAGGCTTGATCTCTTTTTCAACTTCGAATGTCTTTCTGTCTTGGAATAGTCATCTTCGTCGATACATGTTGATATGATCTTCTAAGTGACAAACAAAATTGTCGCACTGAGAAGGTATCAAACCATCCTAGATTAATCTTTTGTGTAGTATTCTAATCACTGGAATTTTGCAATGACTTGTCATCGTAGGACTGGATTGAGGTTACATTACTCTTCTCTGGAACATCAGTTTGTTGTTTCTGTTCTGAATGTTCCCAATACATAGCATGGTTGAGTTGTTTACTCTCATGATTCGGATGCCGATAGGGAACTTTTTTGGTTTGATTTTCCCTTATTGGGCATGCGGCAATTTTTATATTTTCTTCTGGCGAAGATGTTGTAGAGTTGGTTATGAAACATTCACTGGGGATGTTTATTGTCTAAATTGAAACATCTAAGTGTGTCATTTCTTCAACTGACTTGTCCTATTGAGTTGTCATATTCACTGGGTTGGTATTCGTTTCCTTATTTTCAACTTGAACTGTTGCGACTAGAGATTTTGATACTTCTTCTTGAGTGAATTGTTCCAACTTATCTTTTAATGCTTTCTTATCATCCTTAAGCTTCTTAATTTGAGTGAGTAGTCTTTGATTATGGTTTCTCAGACGTAAAAGTTCTTTGATTTCTGATTTATCAACTTTATTTTCATTGTTTTGAAATTTAAGCTTTTCATCTTTTAGATCTCTGATTTGTTCTAATAAATTTTTATTAAGGTTCTTTAAACGCAAAGTTTACTCTTCTTGTTCTGATAAGTGCTTCTTGAGTTCTTTTTTTGTGACCTCAGTCTTCTTCACTTGCGCCAGTAATTTTTCAACGTGGTCCTTCAGACGAGTAATTTCTTCATCATTTTCCATTATTTCTTTGTAATGCATATCCACAAGATCTTTATGTTTGTGTTCTAACGCTTTTTTGTTTTGCTGGATTTTCACTATTTTGCCACTCTTGATCTTCTTGCACTTTCTCGGTACACTGGATTACATCATTCTGTGGGAGTGATGATGGATGTAGAGAATGGAATAGGGATTCCCTTCTCTTTTTCTCCTCAGCATATTGTCGCTTAAGTATTGTGATTACTTGTTCTACATCTCTTTGGAATTTTTTTTGTTTATTGCTTAGAGATTCCATATTTTTTTCTCAATATATATTTTATTATTATTATTATTGTTATTTCTTTTTTTTCTATTTCTTTTATATATTGATTTTTTTTTAATCTAAAATATATATTCCCTTAGATTGAGTCACGCAAAGGTTATAATGACTTGAACCCCCTTTTTTTATAACTTCCTTTTCTATATATATAACTTATAGAATCTTTTCTTTTTTTTTACAACCTTTCAATATTTTATAAATGATCCCTCTTACTTCGTAAGTTTGATATATTTATAATTTAATAATTCCTTTTGCACTTTTATGCAATACCTCTTCACAAATATCTGGAAAACCTTCCTTAACAAAACTTCACTTAATCTAATATATTTTTTGGTGTGTTAAATAAACTTAATGGCCACGATCCTTTGAAAATCCAGTTTATAGAAGGCGCTTGCAGTAATGTCCCATCGATTCAAATCTCCAACGATGGTCCTTAACGATTTTGAATGTTTGTAAGTGACCACAGAACGTTATGGTCATCAACAACGACAACAAAGAAGGTGGAAGTCGTGGTCGAAAACGAGGGTCAGTTGTCACGGCTTCGGTTATAGATGACTGCGGACAACGAAATTCGGGAGTAGCGCAACGAAACTGACGGTGAGCCTGCTTGCGTAAATGGGCTCGACCATGGTCTTGGCAATGGCGTGTGGATCCGACAGTGTGAGATCTGACTGTGGAAGGCAGCAGGGATAAATGCAAACGGCAGAGCTATTGAAGGGTGCAACTACTACAAATGTTTGTGATTTTCAGTGTTTGAAGTGAGTTGTGAATGGGGTCGGGGCTTCGGTAGTGTGGATGGACGGAGGATGGCGGTTGAGAGGGTTGTTTAGGCAGTGGTGTATCAGCGGTAGCTCAGGGAGACGGTGGACTAGGCAACTGGTGCAAGCAATTGGGGTTGGTGGTATATGACTGCAGCTACAGATGACAGGTAAGCAGTTTCTTTTTAATATTTTTTTTATACTTTTGAATTTTGTATTTTCTCTTATATATATAATTTTAATAAATTTTTTTCTCAATAATTTTTTTTTCTCTTCCCTTCTATTTTAAATATTTTTTTTATGTAATTTTTTTTTTTAAATAGCCAAGGGCCTGGTGAATCGGAGGAATGGAGAATCTCCAAGACTCCCAAATATATATCCTCTGACGAACGACGGAGAAACTCCCAAATTGTAGCGAAACGCTTGAATTATGACAGCAACAAAGTTGATGACGATTGATGGCCAAGGGCTGGTGACCGAAGAACGAGCTTTGTGCAGCAGTGAAGCGGCCAAAGGGTCGACTGCTCTGATACCAAATGAAGCGAACAAAGTTCCTTCTACAGATTAATTACTCCAAAAGACTTGGAATATAAAGATATCCATTGAGGATATAAATATTATATTAAATATATGAATAAGAATGAATGATTTACAACGAGAACGAGAAGTTTGCTTATATACCAAGCAGGTGTCTCTTCATGAAGAGTCATGTCTCATTTAGACATGCCTCTTCAACCTAATTACTAATTAACTAATAATTATTTATGCTTATTATCATTTACATTATTTTACATTATTTATATATATTTTATTCGTAATCCATAGCTGCAGTCGTATACCACCAACCCCAATTGCTTGCACCAGTTGCCTAGTCCACCGTCTTCCCAAGCTACCGTTGATACACCGCTGCCTAAACAACCCTCTCAACTGCCATCCTCTGTCCATCCACACTACCGAAGCCCCGACCCCGTTCACAACTCACTTCAAACACCGAAAATCACAAACATCTGTAGTAGTTGCCCCCTTCGATAGCTTTGTCGTTTGCATTTATCCCTATTGCCTTCCACAGTCATATCTCACACTATCAGATCCACACGCCATTGCCAAGACTGTGGTCGAGCCCATTTACGCTAGCAGGCTCACCGTCAGTTTCGTTGCGCTACTCCCAAATGTCGTCGTCCGCAGTCATCTATAACCGAATCCGTGACAGCTGACCCTCATTTTCAACCACAACTTCTACCTTCTTTGTTGTCGTTGTTGATGACCATAACATTCTGTGGTCACTTACAAACATTCAAAATCGTTATGGACCATCGTATCTCATGCTTTTCGCTCCACTATCCACTTTTTCCCTTCTCCCAGCATCCCAACCGGGTTCACTGCCACATCCTTGCGAACCACAGTCGCTACCTTCTGCAAACCTTCGACTCCCATTTGTTGCTTCATCGTTTCTCGACTGTCACAACCGACCAATCCCTGCGCAGGAGCCAACAATTGTTGCAGCCGCCATCCAAATTGTAAAGTCACACGTGTGCGTTT